>JAZARR010000175.1:4015128-4684317 GCA_037389465.1 Baylisascaris procyonis | reverse complement strand
TAAGCCTAAGCCTGGCCTAAGCCTAAGCCTAAGCCTAAGCCTAAGCCTAAGCCTAAGCCTAAGCCTAAGCCTAAGCCCTAAGCCTAAGCCCAAGCCCTAAGCCTAAGCCTAAGCCTAAGCCCTAAGCCTAAGCCCAAGCCCAAGCCTAAGCCTAAGCCTCTCTAAGCCTAAGCCTAAGCCTAAGCCTAAGCCTAAGCCTAAGCCTAAGCCTAAGCCTAAGCCTAAGCCTAAGCCTAAGCCTAAGCCTAAGCCTAAGCCTAAGCCTAAGCCTAAGCCTAAGCCTAAGCCTAAGCCTAAGCCTAAGCCTAAGCCTAAGCCTAAGCCTAAGCCTAAGCCTAAGCCTAAGCCTAAGCCTAAGCCTAAGCCTAAGCCTAAGCCTAAGCCTAAGCCTAAGCCTAAGCCTAAGCCTAAGCCTAAGCCTAAGCCTAAGCCTAAGCCTAAGCCTAAGCCTAAGCCTAAGCCTAAGCCTAAGCCTAAGCCTAAGCCTAAGCCTAAGCCTAAGCCTAAGCCTAAGCCTAAGCCTAAGCCTAAGCCTAAGCCTAAGCCTAAGCCTAAGCCTAAGCCTAAGCCTAAGCCTAAGCCTAAGCCTAAGCCTAAGCCTAAGCCTAAGCCTAAGCCTAAGCCTAAGCCTAAGCCTAAGCCTAAGCCTAAGCCTAAGCCTAAGCCTAAGCCTAAGCCTAAGCCTAAGCCTAAGCCTAAGCCTAAGCCTAAGCCTAAGCCTAAGCCTAAGCCTAAGCCTAAGCCTAAGCCTAAGCCTAAGCCTAAGCCTAAGCCTAAGCCTAAGCCTAAGCCTAAGCCTAAGCCTAAGCCTAAGCCTAAGCCTAAGCCTAAGCCTAAGCCTAAGCCTAAGCCTAAGCCTAAGCCTAAGCCTAAGCCTAAGCCTAAGCCTAAGCCTAAGCCTAAGCCTAAGCCTAAGCCTAAGCCTAAGCCTAAGCCTAAGCCTAAGCCTAAGCCTAAGCCTAAGCCTAAGCCTAAGCCTAAGCCTAAGCCTAAGCCTAAGCCTAAGCCTAAGCCTAAGCCTAAGCCTAAGCCTAAGCCTAAGCCTAAGCCTAAGCCTAAGCCTAAGCCTAAGCCTAAGCCTAAGCCTAAGCCTAAGCCTAAGCCTAAGCCTAAGCCTAAGCCTAAGCCTAAGCCTAAGCCTAAGCCTAAGCCTAAGCCTAAGCCTAAGCCTAAGCCTAAGCCTAAGCCTAAGCCTAAGCCTAAGCCTAAGCCTAAGCCTAAGCCTAAGCCTAAGCCTAAGCCTAAGCCTAAGCCTAAGCCTAAGCCTAAGCCTAAGCCTAAGCCTAAGCCTAAGCCTAAGCCTAAGCCTAAGCCTAAGCCTAAGCCTAAGCCTAAGCCTAAGCCTAAGCCTAAGCCTAAGCCTAAGCCTAAGCCTAAGCCTAAGCCTAAGCCTAAGCCTAAGCCTAAGCCTAAGCCTAAGCCTAAGCCTAAGCCTAAGCCTAAGCCTAAGCCTAAGCCTAAGCCTAAGCCTAAGCCTAAGCCTAAGCCTAAGCCTAAGCCTAAGCCTAAGCCTAAGCCTAAGCCTAAGCCTAAGCCTAAGCCTAAGCCTAAGCCTAAGCCTAAGCCTAAGCCTAAGCCTAAGCCTAAGCCTAAGCCTAAGCCTAAGCCTAAGCCTAAGCCTAAGCCTAAGCCTAAGCCTAAGCCTAAGCCTAAGCCTAAGCCTAAGCCTAAGCCTAAGCCTAAGCCTAAGCCTAAGCCTAAGCCTAAGCCTAAGCCTAAGCCTAAGCCTAAGCCTAAGCCTAAGCCTAAGCCTAAGCCTAAGCCTAAGCCTAAGCCTAAGCCTAAGCCTAAGCCTAAGCCTAAGCCTAAGCCTAAGCCTAAGCCTAAGCCTAAGCCTAAGCCTAAGCCTAAGCCTAAGCCTAAGCCTAAGCCTAAGCCTAAGCCTAAGCCTAAGCCTAAGCCTAAGCCTAAGCCTAAGCCTAAGCCTAAGCCTAAGCCTAAGCCTAAGCCTAAGCCTAAGCCTAAGCCTAAGCCTAAGCCTAAGCCTAAGCCTAAGCCTAAGCCTAAGCCTAAGCCTAAGCCTAAGCCTAAGCCTAAGCCTAAGCCTAAGCCTAAGCCTAAGCCTAAGCCTAAGCCTAAGCCTAAGCCTAAGCCTAAGCCTAAGCCTAAGCCTAAGCCTAAGCCTAAGCCTAAGCCTAAGCCTAAGCCTAAGCCTAAGCCTAAGCCTAAGCCTAAGCCTAAGCCTAAGCCTAAGCCTAAGCCTAAGCCTAAGCCTAAGCCTAAGCCTAAGCCTAAGCCTAAGCCTAAGCCTAAGCCTAAGCCTAAGCCTAAGCCTAAGCCTAAGCCTAAGCCTAAGCCTAAGCCTAAGCCTAAGCCTAAGCCTAAGCCTAAGCCTAAGCCTAAGCCTAAGCCTAAGCCTAAGCCTAAGCCTAAGCCTAAGCCTAAGCCTAAGCCTAAGCCTAAGCCTAAGCCTAAGCCTAAGCCTAAGCCTAAGCCTAAGCCTAAGCCTAAGCCTAAGCCTAAGCCTAAGCCTAAGCCTAAGCCTAAGCCTAAGCCTAAGCCTAAGCCTAAGCCTAAGCCTAAGCCTAAGCCTAAGCCTAAGCCTAAGCCTAAGCCTAAGCCTAAGCCTAAGCCTAAGCCTAAGCCTAAGCCTAAGCCTAAGCCTAAGCCTAAGCCTAAGCCTAAGCCTAAGCCTAAGCCTAAGCCTAAGCCTAAGCCTAAGCCTAAGCCTAAGCCTAAGCCTAAGCCTAAGCCTAAGCCTAAGCCTAAGCCTAAGCCTAAGCCTAAGCCTAAGCCTAAGCCTAAGCCTAAGCCTAAGCCTAAGCCTAAGCCTAAGCCTAAGCCTAAGCCTAAGCCTAAGCCTAAGCCTAAGCCTAAGCCTAAGCCTAAGCCTAAGCCTAAGCCTAAGCCTAAGCCTAAGCCTAAGCCTAAGCCTAAGCCTAAGCCTAAGCCTAAGCCTAAGCCTAAGCCTAAGCCTAAGCCTAAGCCTAAGCCTAAGCCTAAGCCTAAGCCTAAGCCTAAGCCTAAGCCTAAGCCTAAGCCTAAGCCTAAGCCTAAGCCTAAGCCTAAGCCTAAGCCTAAGCCTAAGCCTAAGCCTAAGCCTAAGCCTAAGCCTAAGCCTAAGCCTAAGCCTAAGCCTAAGCCTAAGCCTAAGCCTAAGCCTAAGCCTAAGCCTAAGCCTAAGCCTAAGCCTAAGCCTAAGCCTAAGCCTAAGCCTAAGCCTAAGCCTAAGCCTAAGCCTAAGCCTAAGCCTAAGCCTAAGCCTAAGCCTAAGCCTAAGCCTAAGCCTAAGCCTAAGCCTAAGCCTAAGCCTAAGCCTAAGCCTAAGCCTAAGCCTAAGCCTAAGCCTAAGCCTAAGCCTAAGCCTAAGCCTAAGCCTAAGCCTAAGCCTAAGCCTAAGCCTAAGCCTAAGCCTAAGCCTAAGCCTAAGCCTAAGCCTAAGCCTAAGCCTAAGCCTAAGCCTAAGCCTAAGCCTAAGCCTAAGCCTAAGCCTAAGCCTAAGCCTAAGCCTAAGCCTAAGCCTAAGCCTAAGCCTAAGCCTAAGCCTAAGCCTAAGCCTAAGCCTAAGCCTAAGCCTAAGCCTAAGCCTAAGCCTAAGCCTAAGCCTAAGCCTAAGCCTAAGCCTAAGCCTAAGCCTAAGCCTAAGCCTAAGCCTAAGCCTAAGCCTAAGCCTAAGCCTAAGCCTAAGCCTAAGCCTAAGCCTAAGCCTAAGCCTAAGCCTAAGCCTAAGCCTAAGCCTAAGCCTAAGCCTAAGCCTAAGCCTAAGCCTAAGCCTAAGCCTAAGCCTAAGCCTAAGCCTAAGCCTAAGCCTAAGCCTAAGCCTAAGCCTAAGCCTAAGCCTAAGCCTAAGCCTAAGCCTAAGCCTAAGCCTAAGCCTAAGCCTAAGCCTAAGCCTAAGCCTAAGCCTAAGCCTAAGCCTAAGCCTAAGCCTAAGCCTAAGCCTAAGCCTAAGCCTAAGCCTAAGCCTAAGCCTAAGCCTAAGCCTAAGCCTAAGCCTAAGCCTAAGCCTAAGCCTAAGCCTAAGCCTAAGCCTAAGCCTAAGCCTAAGCCTAAGCCTAAGCCTAAGCCTAAGCCTAAGCCTAAGCCTAAGCCTAAGCCTAAGCCTAAGCCTAAGCCTAAGCCTAAGCCTAAGCCTAAGCCTAAGCCTAAGCCTAAGCCTAAGCCTAAGCCTAAGCCTAAGCCTAAGCCTAAGCCTAAGCCTAAGCCTAAGCCTAAGCCTAAGCCTAAGCCTAAGCCTAAGCCTAAGCCTAAGCCTAAGCCTAAGCCTAAGCCTAAGCCTAAGCCTAAGCCTAAGCCTAAGCCTAAGCCTAAGCCTAAGCCTAAGCCTAAGCCTAAGCCTAAGCCTAAGCCTAAGCCTAAGCCTAAGCCTAAGCCTAAGCCTAAGCCTAAGCCTAAGCCTAAGCCTAAGCCTAAGCCTAAGCCTAAGCCTAAGCCTAAGCCTAAGCCTAAGCCTAAGCCTAAGCCTAAGCCTAAGCCTAAGCCTAAGCCTAAGCCTAAGCCTAAGCCTAAGCCTAAGCCTAAGCCTAAGCCTAAGCCTAAGCCTAAGCCTAAGCCTAAGCCTAAGCCTAAGCCTAAGCCTAAGCCTAAGCCTAAGCCTAAGCCTAAGCCTAAGCCTAAGCCTAAGCCTAAGCCTAAGCCTAAGCCTAAGCCTAAGCCTAAGCCTAAGCCTAAGCCTAAGCCTAAGCCTAAGCCTAAGCCTAAGCCTAAGCCTAAGCCTAAGCCTAAGCCTAAGCCTAAGCCTAAGCCTAAGCCTAAGCCTAAGCCTAAGCCTAAGCCTAAGCCTAAGCCTAAGCCTAAGCCTAAGCCTAAGCCTAAGCCTAAGCCTAAGCCTAAGCCTAAGCCTAAGCCTAAGCCTAAGCCTAAGCCTAAGCCTAAGCCTAAGCCTAAGCCTAAGCCTAAGCCTAAGCCTAAGCCTAAGCCTAAGCCTAAGCCTAAGCCTAAGCCTAAGCCTAAGCCTAAGCCTAAGCCTAAGCCTAAGCCTAAGCCTAAGCCTAAGCCTAAGCCTAAGCCTAAGCCTAAGCCTAAGCCTAAGCCTAAGCCTAAGCCTAAGCCTAAGCCTAAGCCTAAGCCTAAGCCTAAGCCTAAGCCTAAGCCTAAGCCTAAGACGAAGCGATGGAAGCGAAAACAAACAGACTGTGCAAAGATATATCTAAAAATCCACGGATAACTTCATAGCACAGTACCAAATCAAACATTACTCTTCTATATCCTAAGCTCTCAAGCTTGAAAATCTTAAGGTGCGCAAAGTAGTATGGTCTTAGGGACTAGGAGACACGTACGGAATCCCATACGGGTGAAATATATTTAGACGTGTTTTAGAAGGTATGTAACGTGACCAAACAGATGAGCCATATTTAATAATTTATGCTCGAAGCCTGTGCTGCCAACCCTCGAAGGTAGCCTTATCCGAATCGTGAAAAGTGGCCCTTAAGAAATGCCATGACCACACTTGGAGCTTTGTTGGCTTGAACTGTTATATTTTGCATAGCTGAGGGGAATGGAAGGAATTACCCTTATTTTATAATTTCTTCCACTTCAAAGATATAAACGAACACACTGAACAAGAACGAAGCGAACATCACTTCGGTTGGAATAACCGGCTGTGGTGATGGTAAATGTGGATAGAAGATCTTTCATATAAATCACAATAGGCTGCAAAGTAACATCATCCTGAGGGGAAATTTATAAACTCTGCTATAGCTACGCGATACTCACCATAACGGTACCGCAATTTGCCTGTTCTAGCACAACTGAACTGGTCGGTTAAACCCGGTCATTTTTTTATGACTTGTATAAAATTTATGACACGGATGTTACTCTCTTGGTGAACCTGTTAACCCCTAAACAACTAAAATCTGTCGAATTCCCTCCACACTCTCAATTGAAGATTTCGGAACCGGGCAGTGTGTGGTGCTTCCAAATTACAATCTCTACGTTCGGTCACTTGCCGAAGTAGTTTGCGAAACAAACACTTCTTTAAAGCTCGTTGTTTTCGCAACATTTCCGGTGCTGCAGTAATCTTTTCGCCCGAAACCCTCCAACTTTCATCACCCCCATCTTTTCTGCTGTATCGAAATTGGTGATCGTTCCAACACAAACAACTGCCTCCTCCATCTTTCCTTACCCACTTCATAGGCATCATGGTATTTGGAAAGACGGAATCGTTTATTACGATTTCTGAAAAAATCAAGTAATAATCAATTCTGATCAGCTGCACAAGGGAGAGAGAGAGAGAGAGGGAGAGAGAGAGAAAGCGCATATATTGCTGAATGTTTCAAAGCAAAGCGGAGAGAGACATGTCGTCAAGAATTCGACATAATACAATTTTCGACTGCTTGGAAAAGCTTTTTCCGCTTTTGGCTTCTAGCCATGGGGTGAGAGTTCAGTGGTATCAGATAGTTGTCCCTCCAAGTCTTTTTAGAAAAATATTGAATTCACTTAGAAATCCATTGCGGTGCACAGCTATAATGTCCTGCACGATAGAAACCTGTGTGTCGATAAATGCACCGCTTGTTCGTTTACTCACATTGTTTACGCCTAACGACTGTTGCGTCCTTTTGGCGTTACAGAAGCTATCAAGACTCCCACTAATCGTGATCTGAGAGGACACTCGGCTCGCCGGCACCGGCAACGGATTTTACGAAAACCCGGAACGACGAGGTATATTTAAGATGTTCTTGTCGTGTATGGTCAAGACTCAGCACTATCGGATGATCACAGACAAAAAGTAACGAAAAGTAAAGTGTGCAAAGTAAGACTTTCGTATTTTGGCTGAGCAGACCACCTCTGCAGTACTCACTGTTTATTCACAAAGGATGGAAACTCAATACTTCGACCTCTGTAAAATGAGACTTCGCCCAGTTCAAAATGAAAATCCGATCGCCTTAAAAGAAACGCAGTTCTTTGTGCATAACTCCTCAAATTGATGGCTCAGTGTGTAATGGAGTACACGAGATCATCCTGTGTATCCTGCTGTAAATCTGGATCCCCTTCGAGCTCTCACAAAGCCTCGAAACTTTGTGAGCGCTAAATTTTTGCATGACTCTCTCGCATATCAAGAAGGCGATGCGGTACTCATAAAGTGCACACAGTCTTTGATATTTCTTACATAGATATTACGAAATCAGAGGGAACGACCCAGCACACACTGCACGTACTAAAAGTCAGGCAAGCTCCGTTCAGCAGTTACAATACTGCAGAACGCACACTTGTAAGCTGTCTGAATGTTGATCCTCATCGTCAGTCATAACTTTCTCAAAAATAAGGCTACAGATTTCGTGATTTACGAAGGAGGCTTTATTATTTCATGACTAAAACCACACTTCACCCTTTGTGAGGAAGCAACCAGGCGATGTATCTACAGCAAAATGAACAACAAAAAGCACAATACTGGGCGATGTAGACGTCCATGATCCACTCATCCAGTCAAGTGGTCACTAATGTTGCGTTCGCCAGTTGCTGTCGGCAGTCTTCCTAGGTACTCTAACTAGACTTTTCATCCGTGGCCAAATCAGCATCGAGACAATGCGTGTGGCCTCGTCTTCGATTAGCATTTCCACGAAACGCTGACTGGCGATGTCTGCAGCCAACAATTCACCTCGTTCACGCAATAAGTAGGACAGATAATATGTCGCATGCCATTTTCTGACAGCCTCTTCACAACTGGCTGACAGCAGCTGGGCCAACTGAAGTCTACGGAGAGCAGTGGGAGGGTTGAGAACATTGGTTGGTCATGTGCTCATCCCGCCTTCTCGCACTGCCGTGTCGGGAGCTACCACTCCATTCCGCTATCTAACTAATATTATTAAGACCTTATCCAAGAATTCCAACCAATTCCTCTTCCCGACTACGCCAAATCTAAGCTTTAGCTGCTGCCTTTGCATCTACCATTTGTTAGAAGAACATATGAGAACGGAAGCTAAAAAAAACAGCTAATCAGTACTGATTAGGTGCAATTGGAAATGAGCCCGAAGCCCGAGACAGCGCAGGTTCCGTTTCATCGGCAAACACTAGTGAAGTCTGCCAAAGGCTCTTGCTGTCTCTCCATTCCTCTAGCAGCTCCTTCATAATCGTGCATAAAACGTTGATTAATAGGCAAAAGGAGACGATTGGCAATGGCCGCTACAGAAGAAACTATGCTCTCGTTAACGTGCTTCGCTTCATACCCGTCCGACGCATGCTACTATTGCATGAAGCACCGAGAAGCAATGATCATGGTCTTTACAGTTACCTATTGCACACCTCTACGATAAAGTGCACCGATTCTGCTCCCGACTAGTGTAACAGATAATAAGGAGACCTACTACAATTGCTAAAACACTAAACCCGCATCTCGTACTTTGCGAATGGCTTTTTGAGCTTCTGTGTGGCAAAGCACGCAAATCCTTTGTACACAATGGGTTCTTAAACGACTAACCTTTTGGGGAACCTCTATTTCGCCCTTTCTGGTGAATTGAAATATTAAGGCAATATTTTGAATGCTTCGCTTATTCGTGGAACTGGTTCGTTAGCTCGTTAGAAATGCAGATCATATCAGCTCCTCTGGCATGCCCTCTTGCTCGTTTTTGTTTAGGCCATCTCCCGTTTGAAACACTGAGACGTGAAAATTTCCTCTCTCTACCGTCGGAACTCCTAAGTGCGGATCTCGGCTGAACAGTTAGTTCTTTTGTAGCAAGATCGAGCATGTCCACGTTTAGAATCAGCTCCGCACAAACTGATAAGTGAGTTTTAAGCCCTTCTATCTCACAGCCAGATACTTAGGTCGTTCTTACTTCGTCTGTATTCAGACAGCACCAGACTCATAAAAAGGGAGATGGGAAATGCTGGGAACTTCCCTCACTTAGGATGAAAGGTTTTAGGCAATTTAGGGAATATGAAGGGTAAAACTTTCATTACCTAACCTGGACTGGCGTCAAGATAGTCCCTTCGCTTCAATGGCCCAAGAAATTTCCCTCTGATTCTCTTCCCTTCAAAAGTAGTGCGTACGGTCAGCATGAACGATCACGAACGTTACCCCAAATACTCAATATTTTCGAAATATGAATTGAAATTTTGTTTTTTAAATGCAAAAACGTCCAAATAACAATTGGTCAGCTGAATTATGATGCATGCAGTCAAGCCATGAAAGCATCCAGCGACAGTAGTATTATGAAACAACTGAAAAGCACATTTAATGACTCAATATTTTCGAAATATGAATTGAAATTTTGTTTTTTAAATGCAAAAACGTCCAAATAACAATTGGTCAGCTGAATTATGATGCATGCAGTCAAGCCATGAAAGCATCCAGCGACAGTAGTATTATGAAACAACTGAAAAGCACACTTCATGAAAATAAAAGTAATATAAATGCAGCTCCAAGCAATAGTTGATCACAACAATACTTCTCCCACATTCCCATAAAGCAATAGAAACTCGCTTAACTCTCGTTCTGTTCCATAAATTTTCTGACCATTCTTATAACACCCAAGTTCACCACTTTTCTTTCTAGTCTTCTATGCATGAGACACCACTGCTGTGCTGTTCTTTTCTTAACGTTACTCTTCCATCCTCCGGTTCATAAAAGCGCATTCCGATACAATATTCTCCATTTATGCGCTCTCTGCACTAAACTATCCCTATAGCCATACGAATCCCACTCATCCCCGCATACTGATTTTATTAATCCTCAATACGAATTAACGGGACGGATGCACCAAACAGTAAAAACTGATGTTTTATTGCAGCGTCGTGGCATATCTAGCCAATAACGTTGAAAAAGCTTTTAGAGGCGTAAATTTATGTACAACAGGCAGACAACGAACAGACCCAAATGCAAGAGACAAACAAAACTTTGAGTCAAGATGGTAATTTTAAGCGATCGTCCGTGGAACATCTTAGGCGTCAAGCTTTTCTATAGCCGGCTTCTTCTTACTTGTTCTTTCTTCTTCTGCATCGTTTTTGTAAGCACGTTTGCGCTCTTCTGTAATTCTTTACAACTTAATATATGCATGAATTCCCTTTCGCTTCTTTGTAACTGTAAAATCAGAAAACTCAAAGGTAAGCGATGAAGTGCACTTTCTTATTTAATGCGAGTAAAATGATTGGAATAACTTTATGCGCAAAAAAAAAAAACAGTTGCAAGGGCAAACGCAACAACAGCGTTTCGTTATAGTAAGCTATCATGGTGAGGGTTTAGGGGCAAAAATATGCGAAGTAGAAACAAGCTATAAAATAAATTAGTTGGGGAGAGACGAGGGGTAGGAGGGCTAGCTTTCGGAAACAACGAATCAAAATAGCTCTTCATCCCCAAAGACCATGCTTTCGGCGAAAAAGAAGATGGATAAATTAAAGTAGGCAAAAACTTGCGCGTAAAGTTCACGTAAACTTGTATTTAATCGAACTTAATTCGTGCACAACTCTTCATTTGAATCAGAGCAGTCGGTTGCAGCGATAAACGACGAATATACTTGAAAATATTGTGTTTACTAAAAAATGTTACAGCATATCTAATATGCAAAGTAGTTACTGATTCACGAAATATCAGTAGATGCATGAAAGTAAGAAATAATAGATTTCATGTCGCAGTTCAGTTTTCGATGGCAAAACCTATTCAGTAGCACTGGTTTGGTAAATGAAGGTGAGTGAATGTTAATGAAGGGTTAGTGCAGCATTTCAAAAGTATTCACAACGACGACTTAAATGATCGCAAAGATTTTGATTACTCGCGACTTCGTTATTAGAATCTGTTTCATATGCTGTGGTAGGCGAAATGCGCAAGATTTTTCTGGCGCATTTAACTACTTTTCAAAGTCTTCCAGGTGGGAATTGATTTTGCGGAAGCAATGAATTCCTTTTTTCACTGGTTCCGGATCGCGGTGGGAGAGGGGGGAGGTCCCAGTTTTATTCCCACCCCTACGGCTGTGTCCGGTTGGCAGTTTCAGCTCGCCAACCGTAAAAGCTAATGAACTCTTTTAATCTCATAATGTACAAGAAAGATAAACATGGACGCCGTTGTGACTAAACCTGACATCTTTATGCCTTCACTCTATGGACGCTTTCGAGCATTTCCACACCAATTTATTACCGATCAGCATTATATTTAAGTTATTACTTGGACTTGTTTGCTCAGAATTTTGTTTGACTCAACGTCACACTACAAATACGCAAGCTTCACTTTGAGCTTACATATTGGAAAACGACGCATCATCACGTTTTTTTGTCTAGCGAATCTACTATTCCTTTTGAAATGTGGCTCATTCACACTTTCGCCTCGAATGTGCTCCGGCTACATTCTTTCAATTTCACGCATTGTACTATATCTGTCCACCTCAATCACTCGCTCAAATTGCCTGATGGCATTTTCTTATGCTCGAATAATATTCTTCTTCGAGCATGACCCATCACATTTCTTCATATATTCGAGAATTAAGGCCACTCCTATAAAGGATCCCGAGCGGCCTTTTCCAATTTCAGTGTTGGTTATTAAGCTTCCGTTATTCAGCGTCATTCACAGATCAATTTATTTTACTGAATAAATATGTTATCTTAACTTGTGGCAGTTTCAACTGCCGCGAACAATAGCAGTCTGGATGAAGTTTCCTTCTTGCACTTAATTAAAAATAACATGAAGTACATTTTACGTCATAATATAATTCAACAAGGCAGAATATAACTATATTAAAAAACAAATAAGGACTAATGCGCTGTGAAGTGTACTTAAAATCCGTAGTACAGTATATGTATTGTTTGGTCGTTTGTGGAAAATTCAGCGTTATGTATTTTAAAACGTGAAGGAATCAAAAACCACTACACGGGTCGCACTCTTCACCTCTCAGCATCTCCGTGTGTATTAACATGACGCAAGATATTTCAAGCAGGTTTCTTTCACGAGGATGAAATTATTGAGGACACGTTTTTCGAGGTACCATCGAAGGCACGACGCATGATCTTCGGACCTCTCCCCTCTCACAGTCTCGCCGCTCTCGCTTTTTTGCACACTTTCTGTTACGAGGCACCCCAACCAGATGCCAAATAATGCCACCTTCCAGGAAAGACATGAGGATTGGAAGGGAGAAGGCTAGAGGTGCGGACGTCTCATCGCTTAAGAAACTATGCCCAATAAACCACTTGCTTCCATTTTTAATAGTTCTGGAAAGGAGTTAAAGGTGAAAAAGAACTGCGTACCAATTTGCTTCAAAGTCTTCCCTTCAGCGAACAACTTTGCTTCTTCCTCGTCTGTGAATTTTTTGAACTTTGCGCCCTTGAACTCTTTCGTCTGCTCCTGACATTCGGCCCACGTCTCATAAACACCCGGTTTATGGCCTCGCGCTACTGCGTAATATACCTTCTCCTGCAATTTTTCATTCTTCCTATTCTCGCAACGGAATCGTACATACTTAACAATATCACTCGCCTTAAAATAGGATGAGACGATGCGTACCGAAGAGTGAGAGGATTCACAGAAGGATAATCTTCCGCTCCGTCATTTATTTACTTTTGACGGTCAATAACTCCACAAAACGGCTTCGCTTGTGGTTCCACGGTAGCTTTCGTTCATGAGGAAATCTCCTAAAATTTTTAGTCTTCCAAATGAGATCGGCTATGGGTGCTACTCGGAAAACCTAGTTCCCGTCAGCTGAAAGAGTTGTGTCACGATCACCTGCTGGTCACGATCGAGGCCACCGTAAACTCGTTTTGCACCCATTTCTAACGGACAACCGAAATGCGATTTTAAACACCAGCTAAGCAACACACTGTGTGTCTTGCGCCCCACTGTAAGAGACACACAAACAAATGACAGCGTTTGCGTTCAGTCAGAAGAGATCAGTCAGAAGCGAACCTGTGGTATCTTCGCCGTTGCTGTAATTTTTGAAATACTCCCTCGCTTCAGCTAGGTCATCGAATTTCTTATACATTGGCTGTGGATAGTTGGTTATTTAAAAATTTTTCATCCTGATTAGGGATCAAAATATTCGTTTTCTTGCTCATATTCTTCATGAATGATTTGCTACCTTAAATCTGCCACAGAATAAACCAGCCTAGCGCCGCACGAAAAACAGCTGTGTTTTTATTCGTCACGAGCTTTGTGGGTGATCAATTAAAAATTATCACAAATTACATGAAAATGCGAAAATTACTTTATGATTTATTTTTAGCTAAGTCATACCTTAGTTTATAAAACTGCAGTTGGCTTCTCAAGTAGTGCACTATCGTGATAAGCATAATTCTGCATCTCATAACAAAAATATTCTGCACGATTTTCACGCTTAAGTCCGTTCGATTTTGCTGTCTGTCTGTGCTTATCGAATAAAGCCTATGCAACTAGCTGCCTGAAAAAGCTCATTCATTAATGTTTCCAGCAGGCTATTTTCTTTCGCCTCCACATCAAATTTCTTCACAAGAATATCGTGGCGTGGCCTATGCTAAACTGCTTAACTTTTTGTAATGAAAATAAGAATTAGTTACGACTAAAGGCTTAACTCACGCCAACCCATTTTTTCCAACGATGTTGGTTTTTTTTTTTTGCAACCTGCCCCCACTCTCTTTTTCTTCCCTACTGATATCGGGTAGAGGGGGCTTTCTCACTGGCAGCTTCAGTGATAAAGCTTTTAATGCTCATTTTAAAATAGGTGAGTTTCGAAGACGTACTTTGTAAAAGTAACATACATGTTACTGACCGAGATTTCTTGCAGGACTTAAGTTTTTTCCCCTTTTGGGCACTATATTAAACTCTCACTGAAAGGAAAAACTATGCTCATCTTCCCTTCTCCAGATTAATTCTCCCTGCACAGCAGTGACATATTTTGTTCAAGGTTTCCCTTCTAGGGTGAGTGGCAGCTGTTTAAGTGGTCGAATATGGAGGTGCAGAGACCGTGTTTCTGAAGGAAATTTTTCGAACGGTCATACCAGTTTTTTCATCCCAGGCAAGAATATGTCTAGGCTGCATATGTGGAAAGGAACAAGTGAACCGTCCTTGCGCATCCACTCTTGGTTTCAGATGCCAGAGTAACGGGAATTAGCAGTAACAGTCGGACGAAGGAGCACCGGGTTTTCCTCGTGTTTTTTTATTGCATCTCGTGTTTTTGCGCTTTCTGTTTCTGCTGAATTGATGTCTCTGCGTTTTTTCTCTGCTCAGTGTTTCGAAACTTTTCCACACAGTAAATAACCTACTTAGAGCAGCACTCAGTGAATAACGATATAGTGTTTTATATCTTGAGCGTAACATTTTCGCTGGTGCTTGCACAGTCGTCCAGGGAGAGGCCGATGACGATTCGGCGTCTGAATCCCAGATCAGACTGAATGGTCGGGAAGCTTCAATTCATCGATACGACCAAGACAATAAACATACAGCCAAAACGCAATACCCGACGCGGGCAACGCAATGTGAAAGAAGGCGGAAGTGTGAAACGACGCTAAAACAAGCCTCTAGCTATCTTATGGCGCGAACAATGTTTCTAAGAAAAACTGACAGAAGTTATGAAGCAACGTGTTAGATTCACAAACAGCTGCCACTCACCCTAGAAGGGAAACCTTGAACAAAATATGTCACTGCTGTGCAGGGAGAATTAATCTGGAGAAGGGGAGATGAGCATAGTTTTTCCTTTCAGTTAGAGTTTAATATAGTGCCCAAAAAGGGAAAAAACTTAAGTCCTGCAAGAAATCTCGGTCAGTAACATGTATGTTACTTTTACAAAGTACGTCTTCGAAACTCACCTATTTTAAAATGAGCATTAAAAGCTTTATCACTGAATCTGCCAGTGAGAAAGCCCCCTCTACCCGATATCAGTAGGGAAGAAAAAGAGAGTGGGGGCAGGTTGCAAAAAAAACCAACATCGTTGGAAAAAATGGGTTGGCGTGAGTTAAGCCTTTAGTCGTAACTAATTCTTATTTTCATTACAAAAAGTTAAGCAGTTTAGCATAGGCCACGCCACGATATTCTTGTGAAGAAATCTGATGTGGAGGCGGAAGAAAATAGCCTGCTGGAAACATTAATGAATGAACTTTTTCAGGCAGCTAGTTGCATAGGCTTTATTCGATAAGCACAGACAGACAGCAAAATCGAACGGACTTAAGCGTGAAAATCGTGCAGAATATTTTTGTTATGAGATGCAGAATTATGCTTATCACGATAGTGCACTACTTGAGAAGCCAATGAATAAATGCGATAAGTAGAATAAGAAAATAAAACAAATAAAATGAAATAAACGAAATAAATAAAATAAAATAACTAACATAAAGTGAATAAAACAAATAAAAAACGATGAATAAAGTAAATAAAATGGAATAAATTAATTAATTAAATAAAATCAATAAATTAAACTAAATCCAAATAAATAAATAAAATAAAATAAAATAAATAAAGGAAGACAAAAAAACTTCATTAGACAGAGCGAATGATATTAATAATATAAAATGAATAAAGCAAAATTAATAAAACAAATCAATTGAACTCGATTAAATAAATTAAGTTGAATTGAATAAATAACGTAAAAAATAAAATAATCCGAATAAAGTAAATGAATCATATAAAATAAAATAAATGAAATACATTAATTTTACTTCATTAAATAAATTAAACTAAACTGAATAAATGACTTAAAAAATAAAACAAATTAAACAAAATGAATGGGACATACGAAATAAAACAATAAGTAAAAAACAGCAAAAAATAAAGTCGGTGGCTCCACTTGCAATAAGAATATTGTTAGTGAATACATCACGCGCTGCGAGCGCTTTTGGAAATGTGCCAAGCACGCATCTATAATACGAATTCCTCGCCAAATAGAACACGGGGCGCGTCGCGCACATCAAATAGATGTGACAAGTAAGATCATATAATTAGAAAAAAAATAAATCAAATAAGTGAGGTACATGAAGCAAAACAAATAAAATCAACTAAATAAAATAAATAGAACAAGCAAAGCAAATAAAATAAAGTGAATAAAACGAAATGAATAAGATAAAAGAAAATAAAAAATATAAGTTAAAATAAATAGAATAAAACAAACGTGATATATAAAATAAAGTAAATAAAGGAAAATTAATAAAATAGCTATCAATGCAACAAGCAATTTAAAATGAATAAAGTAAAATAAAATAAAATAAACTTGGATTACGTTCAATAAATAAAATAAGATAAATAAGGGAAATTAAATAAAAATAAATGAAATAAGCAGAGTAGGATAAATGATATTAGTAAAATAAAAAAAAATAAAACAAATAAAATAAAAGAAAGAAAACAAAAAAAACTAAAATAAATAAAATGAAGCAAATAAAAGAAATAAAGTAAGATAAATGAAGTAAATAAAATGAAGTGAAAAACTGAATCAAATAAAAAAATAAACTGGACGAAATCGAGCAAAATAAAAAAATGAAATGAAATAGATAGGGTGAAATAAATAAAATAGAATAAATGAACTTATCAAAATAAAGTAAATAAAATAAAATGAAAGAAATAAATAAATTAAACTCAATTAAATGTATTAGTTAATCAGAACAAATAAAGCAAAAATATAAAATAGATAAAATTAAATAAATGAGATATATAAAATAAAATAACTAAGGCAGAATAAGTAACAAAAAACAAACTAAAAATATAAAATGGACGGATAAAGCTGTACAAGATTATATTTCATCGATACGTCAGGGGCTGCGAAAGCTTTTGGAAATGAGCACGCACGCGCATGTATTTCGAACTTCCCGTCAAATTGAACATGGGACACGTGGCATACGCGTGAAACAATTATGATAAATCAAATAAAATAACTACACCAAAATAAATAAAATAAACAGGATGAGTTAAATAAAACAAATAAAATCAACGAAAGGAAATAAATAACACGGATAAAGTGAATAAGATAAAATGAATAAAACGAAATAAATAATATAAAATAAAATAAATAAGATAAAAGAAATAGAAAAAATAAACGAGCTGTATAAAATAAAACAAAAAAAAAGAAAATTAATAAAATAAGTATAACGAAGTCAATGCAATAAATAATTTAAAATAAATAACACAAAATACATAAAATAAAATAAGATATATTAATTCAAATTTAACTAAATAAAACACGATAAACAAGAGAAACAAAATGAAAATAAGTACATAAATGAAATAAAATAAATGAGATAATTAAAATAAAAAGACGAAACAAATAAAATAGAATAAACAAAATAAATGACGCAAAATAAATAAAATAAGATAAATAAAACAAATAAAACAAGATGAACAAAATAAATGAAATAAAATATGTAAAATGAAAAAAGAAATCAATTTAATTAAGTAAATAAATTAAACTAAATGAAAACAAATAAATAAACAGATGAAATAAAATAAATAAAACAAAGTAAATGAAATAAGATAAAAAACTAACAGAACATATAAAATTTATAAAATAAAAGAAATAAAATAAAACAAATAAAACAAATTAATTAAACTCAATTAAATAAACCAAATGGAACAGAATAAATAAAGTGAAAAAATGAAACAAATGAAATGAAATAGAATAAATAAAGTAAAAAAATAAAATAAATGGAATAAATAAATTGAACAAGTAAAAAAAAAACAGTAAAAGAAATAAGATTACTGTAATAAGATTATCCATTGTAATAAGTTGATTGTTAGTGGACAAGTGAAGCACTGTAAACGCTCTTGGAAATGTGCCAACCACGCACGTATATTTCGAATTTCCCGTCAGCTTGAACACGGGACGGTGGCACACGCATCAAATAAATGCGATAATTAAAATCAAGTAATCAGAACCAAATAAATCAGAACCTATTTATACTAATACAGAAAGGGTACAGGTAATGAAAAGATAAAGGGATTTCCTCCAAGCACTTCCATTTGTCTACTTATCCGCAGTAATCCTTTTGGTGTATAGTGCATTTCTTCAAGCTTAATAAAGTCGAACTGAACACACCTTTGATATATTGCGAATTATAGGATTAAAAAAAAAGCAATGATTCAAGTTGCAACCTATCTCTAAGTGAAAGCATCTTTCCTTATGTCGCTTATTATGTTTCGCCTCTCTCCTTTCAATCCTTTTAATCTGTACACACTAGCAGTGGGAAATACAACTGCAATGATGGAAAAATACAGAATTGAAGTAACGAATCACCATCAGATAATTTGTGCGTGCTTCGGGATAGCAGTGTCATAGATTCTCACCTCAGTATTCTTACAGTGTGCATTTTCGCTTCTCTAAGCGAATCTCATCTTTCCTGTGAAATTAAGCGGGGAAATTATTTGTTGATACGGTATGAACTATCGTTTCCATTGGAATATCACAAGCTCAAGTTTGATTCGATTCTTTGCCAGAAAACTGTGTTCGGTTTTTCCGACATCCCGCTGTCGTGAACGTTGCAGTATGCCCCTCCTCGAGGTCGATGCGGGCATCAGTTCAGAAACTGCTGGCAGCATATAGTCTCAAAGATCTCCATGTGTAATCTATGTATATGATGGCATTTTGAGTGTGATAACTGAATGAAATAGCCCAGCCACAATACTTTATGCATCCCACTTCATTTATAGTCCGAAATTCGGTGGCCGAGGTAGTCTCGAATCCCAGACGAGATTAAGTGGTTCAAGAAATTGAAGCCCGAATTTTGAGGTCATCCCAATTAAGGTCGCCTTAAGAATTGCTCTCTCAACATCGCTTATCGTAGTCTTCACATGCTCCACAAGTTTCCTCAATTATTGCCCATATTATAACGGTAGTTGCAATGCCACCGTAAGTGCTCTGCGAATGCGCTGTTGATCATTGCGAAGGGAACAGCAATTCTTGGGAGCGAAAGGCTACGAAAGCAGAAAGCGGGGTTCGGGAGATTGGAAGATTAAGCGTAACATCTGTTGTGAATAAGACTTCTTGAATATTGGAAAAGAGGCAGAGGCAACATCCTCGATGCTGAAAAGCTCTAAAATGAATATCTTGGCATTAAAACGGATTTGTAAGAGAGGCATTTTCGATTCTGGTGACGACTAGATTCCTTATGAACCAAATTGTGGCAACGCCATGAAATAAGATGCACCGGAGATAAGGCAGGAAAACCATCCATAGGATGTTTCTGTTGTTATCTCGGCAAGGAATAGAAGGTATGAGTGGACCACGTCGAAGGAAAAAGTTTGATGACTGCAGGCGAACACGGGTGTTGATGAATCTGAACCTTAGTCACACTGTGGTTCCCTCTCTTCGTTTCATTCGCTTACCGTTTTTCCTACCGTAGCCGAGTTAGATATTGAGCCAATGGTAGGAGGTTGGCAACATTCTTGAATCTGGTTGCTTTCAAGTTTCATAAGCCTTATGGGTTTCATATGTGATGTTTAGATGAAATGTTGACGATTGCGTCCTTTTTCTTTCAAGTTGTGTTTTTAGGTGTATGGAAAAGGAATTCGACATTCCTCCCGTTCGGGTGGCAACCCATCCTGAGGCGAACGATAGAATTGCTGTTGGTTTTATTGATGGCTCGATAGGGTTTTACAATTTCGACGTCTCTGAGGATGCGCTCAAGGTATACAGAGATAGAGCTATTGCTTTTAATGACTCATAAGGAAATTTTATAGCCTCGAGGGAGGCCTTTAAGTAGAGGTGTCAATACAATCGATTTGCTTGTTTTCGTTGTAAAAGAATTGAGAAAAATTCTTAAATTCAAAGAACTATTTTTTTCATTTTAAGGCCTTTTTCATTGACATATCAATATCAATAACTGCGGTACAGCTGTAAGCAGGACATATGGGTATGGGTTTTTGAACAGTATGAATCTTTATGTCCTATTTAACTCACTAACCGATTTATTAAGCCACCAGCAAGTAATACATCGTACGCACTAATGCTATCGTATTTTAGTTTGACTAGATGGCTGCTACAGATCCATAAAAGAATCGCTTGATGAACCGACTGATATAAAATGCATCTGCAGAGAAATTTTATAGCTTAAAAATGAAGCCTCGAAAAACAGTGATAAATTATCGACTACACCTTTCATTGTCGACAGTTCATTTCGAAACTTATAAATCGGTGTAATGAATGATGCGAAATGTTCGCCTATTGTGAACACCAGAAGTCCCAAATTCCATTGTTTTAGCATTAGTACTTCTTGGGTTAAAATCCACGAACAGGCGGAAATATATTCTTACGCCGAGTGCTTAAATGGCAGGTTGTCGAGCATAGTTCTTATTATCTGTAGTTTCTTCTGTTGTCGGTATTGCGTCAAGGTTCTTGATTTTGTTTAGCAGCATTAATAGTGCATAGAAGGATCTTATCCAATCTATGGAATTTAGATTTTACGGAAAGCTTATATCCTTAACAAGCTGGATCGTGATAGGTGCTTAACTAAGAGTATTTGGGTGGATGTATTGAAAGCTGTTGCATGTTGTTTATGCTTCCTCAGATTGTCTCCGCGAAGAAATTGAAAGGCGCTATTCGAGATATCGAGTTCTCATGTTCAGGTGAAGAGCTATACACAATATGTGGGAATAAGGCACTCTGCGTTTACGATGTCGAGTCGAATACGAGGTTTGCGCCATAAACACACAATTTCATTGAATGACGAATAATTTTTCATTTCCACTTCATTGCTTGCCACAATTTTCCAACTTTGTAAAGCTACTTCAAACGGAAGGCTGATTAGTTAGAGGATAAACGTGCTGATCATGAACCCAATTCACCATCGTCAAGTGAAGCGATGGCGTGTGACACATAGTTAAAACCATGGTCGGATCACGTAAAAGTACTGGCAGTGGACATTGTAAACTTGCATTTGAGTCGACTTTGGCGTTGTTATGAACCTATCTCTGTTCTTCGGTAAATCCACCGCTTCTTTTCTTTCTATTTCCGGTCGACATTCTTCAACTCATCATTGGGTTCGTCTTGCCTTCTAAGAAGTTTACCGCCAGCTGCTATCAGCACCATTCCTCATGCCTTATTATATCCTTTATTAAACGCACCGCAGTATTTCCTTAATCTGTACGCAAAAGCTTTCAGGAGTTTTGCGTTCTTTAGTAGTAAGAAGCCATTTGCTGACAATTTCAATATGAAAGCGCAGTGTGATAGGCGTAGATGAGACAATGAATTTTTTCGTTCTCCATGCATTAATAATCTTCAGGATTCGATGCATTCGAAAGTGCCACGAGGGCAAGCCAAACGCATTATGCACCCTTCCATCTTCCTCTACAAAAGGCCAACAAATTGCAACAGGAGATGAGAATGGGCAGGTGGGTTCATTTTGATTTATACTATTTAAGTACGGAAGATTCGAGAAGGGGAAGTCGGCTTTGAGTAAGTATTCGCTGAATTTGCAGCGGGCTTATTTTCAGCGAGGAAATTTCATCTTGAGCTGGCTTTGCACTGAATAATGCTTCATAACTGACTACTGTTGTTATTACCGTCATTATTTATCATTATTGTTATTGCTATTACTATTATTGTTATCATTGCCATTACCATCATTACTTGTGCAGAAGTAATGTGGTAGCTTTATTAAACTTTGTTAGCTTCCCATTTCGGAACTGTTCTGATTGATAATGTAGGACATATGAGTCGGATTGTTTTGCCACCACTAAAGGGAATATGACGGCATGTTCTTAGTTGGGTCGCTGAGTGAGGATTTATTCTGAACGTTTCATTTTCTCCTTTCTTATATAGATGAGTGAGAAGATTTCTTTTCTTTAAGGAATGAGGTTTATGAGGGCAGCCTAATGACTGCAACTTTATTCACATCCATTCCCATTTTGCTGTTGATTTGTGTTCATGCCTTAATAACTTAGCCGTTGTAAAGGTTCCCTTCAATACTTGCTCATCATATGTGCGTCATATCACCAATTCATATGCTCACCACTGCATTCTTTATTGTTTGTTGTTAATTAGAGTGGACTGGGCTGACTCATCTCATAGACGGCTCAGCGCTTCTGTAAAATGTGTCTCTGGATGTGACTGCCTGAGATTATATCTCCGAATGTGTATGTCTGAGCTTATATGTCCCTTGAGTTTAGCACTTTCAGTGATTTGGACCATACCGTGTTTGTTCCATATCGTTCATATAGGCTTGTTTGTTTATGACCGCAGTTTGCTTCGTATATCACGGATGTACACTACAGATTCGCACATGGGATTTGCGAGTTGCAAGTCCTGAGGTCAGCACTTTCAATGATTTGGAGGACATTGTGAACGACTTTGCAGTTAGTGAAAACACCCTTC
Source organism: Baylisascaris procyonis (assembly GCA_037389465.1). Lineage (NCBI taxonomy): Eukaryota > Metazoa > Nematoda > Chromadorea > Rhabditida > Ascarididae > Baylisascaris > Baylisascaris procyonis. Next base: position 4,662,202 of record JAZARR010000175.1, on the reverse strand, counting down.
TCGCTGCTTGCTCTGATGGAACGCTTGGTAGCTATGAGCTCCGACGGCGTAAGCTTATCGTACGCTCAGAGTCAATGAGTAATGAGCTTCTCTCGATCGCGCCTTCCAAAAGGTATATTTTTCCTTTTTCAAGACAAGAGGTAGCGATGGCATGGTATGTACTAATGAAGCTATTAACTTACAAGTGCAAAGCAAGAGCAGTGTTGGCCAGGTGATAGTAGCCTAGGGGGAAGGAGAGGGGTGGGGGGTGGGGAAGATAATTTCGAGTAATAATAATAGTAGTATCAGCAGAACATTGCTACGTTTTGTTCTCAATTGAATCGGAAGAAGAGTGTGAAAGTTTTCTCCTGAAAAGTGTCTCTCACGTTCAGAAACTGTTGAGGGGCTGTTCAGCTATGGAAGAGCCAATGGATGAGGCTGTGTACCGCACAGTAAAAGCAATCTCTCTTGCTTATTCATTTGCCATTGTTAATTTTATTTTGTTGTCAAACATTGATGATTTCTTTATAATTTCAGTTTCACTTACATCGGAAATGGTGACGGTTATGTTGAAGTATTCAAAAAGGATGAATATGCCAATATTTTGGAGCGAATTGAAACGTCGTACACAATGGGCGTTGATTGTCTCCATATGTTGAGGGAGGATGTGCTCTTGACTGCTTCTAACGAATACGCTGATCTCAGGTAGCACTGATTTGCTTGAAAATTAGAAAGTAACTTGAAGCTTAATAGCGTGCATGAGTGGGAGATGCACAGGATTGCGCTTAGAACCACGGAATAGATTTTCTAGTTTAAGCGTCTTTCAGATTTTCGACTGTGCAGGGTATCCAAAGATCCATATGCAGTAATATATAAACCATGCCATGCGGAAAGTTACAGTACTGTTCATTATAACTTTAAGCCACTTTTGGATGCAGTTGTTGGTGTTCTCCAGTTCCTATCTAATCGGAACATTATCTTTTCGAAGCTGTGTACGGATTGGTGGAACAGAATGGAACCCTTCTGTTCTTTAGGTAGACAGATGTCTTTATAAAGCTTACAACTGATTCCTGCCATATGATACGCCGATTATGAATTTCATTAGCCGGTTGCTCGAAGTGCTTCAAATACATTTGATTTTCTACTGCTTCTGGAGTGGTCTGATTTTTTGAAAAGGCTGTTCAAGTAGTTAATTGATCAAATAGCAACAACTTTAGTTAAACGATAGGGCCTGCAAAATAACTGCAGTAACTAGAAGAAAAAAAAAACGGTGAGCAATGCATTTAAAATCAAAATGTGTTTAAAAAACCGTTAATCAAACACAAAAGCCCAAAGAACAAGCCCTGCAATAGCGCCTGTATATGGCTCACCGTTAGGTTAGGCGGTGGGCGGGCATGGCAAACACCTGGTGCTGTCGCATTCGTTTAACCGTCAATCCTTCGACGTTGCCTCGTTATTTGATAAAGAGTGGAGAAGTATAGAGGTCAGCAGCGATTTGCTCTCGGTGATGTTTTCTGTGGTGTAATTTATTTAATGAATACCCACCCAATTGAGTTGCACTGTAACTATTTTTCTTCGGGGATGAATTTTTCTTCTTCACTGCGATCCTATAGCTAGATAAGAAGGATAATTTCGAGATTGCCGATCTTTGCTCATGTAATTTTGGTCTTTATGTTTGTGTTTCCTAACACTTCACTTGAAATGGAAGAGACACGCATTTGAATCTATTGAGATTGCTACATGTGAATCCAAATAAGCGCATGGGCTCTATTGGAAAGCATGAAGGTGGTGTGCAGCAATTCGCGCTTACTGCCGATCGCTTCTGGCTTATTTCGGTGGGATGGCTTAAATCGACCATAAGGTTTTGGAATTTGCCACACATCCTCGACAAGGCAAGTATTTCCTGCTTTTTTAATTTCGTTCTTGTTGCCGACTTTCGAATTCCAACGCCTCTTTTTCCTTACGCTCTTATGTTTTATTTTCGTTTTTAGAATCCTCTGTTTGCTTGAGATATCTCACAGATTTTCTAAAGATTCAAAAAATGCTTCTTTAAAAAAAGTATTTTTGAATGGTGTTCTGAAATGTACTGCTTAAGTTTGTTCTTCAAATTGTTTATCAATTTTTCACTATTATTCCTCTTAGTTTACGTGTGTTGTTGACGCTCGTTATTATCAACCTTTTAAACTCGCTGTCATTGAGGTACCAATCATCCGCTCTCATGGGCTTTCGAAACGAAAAGGAAGCTCTATTAAAGCTTCGATCAATTTTTTCTCCGATTTGCTCAATGAAGGAGGAGAACATTCGCGCGGTGACGATGGGGGTGATTCTGATGAAGAGGATTCTGAGCAACCTTCGGAGGAGAGTGAGAGCTCGAGCAGAGAAAGGAATGTGACTGCTAAAGCGAAGACGATAGAATCAAGAGTCGGACACACAAAGAATGATGCAGATGAAAGCAGTAGCGACGCCAAAAATTCTGATGGTGAATATGAGGACGAAAGTGAAAGTGATGATGAAGTATGAAGCAATGAAAAGGGGAAGGGAAAGGCATTAATGGGTTCAGGGATTAGTCACTCCCTGTAGGAAACTCGAAATTCGCGTTTTCGCGATCAGTGAATGTTTGTATGCAGAAAAATGTCGTGTTCGAAAATTTTATTTGGAATGTCCTGCTATGTCTTTTCCGAGAGGAAATTTTTAATCAATCATATGAAGCTTGTACTGAAATTATCAAGGAAATATTCACCACTTGTATGAATGTCCGGTGAGAAAATGAGGTTCTCTAAGATTGTGGCTCTCTGATCCATTTGGGTTTATTCAAGGAAGAAGAGGGGAAAATGAGGGGAAGAGATAGTGCCGCAACAACAAAACAGCTAATTCTTAATTGCTTCTGAGAAGGAATATATGGTTGTTGAAAGTTTTTGACTTTTTCCACTCGACTTGCTAAATATTCTTGATTTTCATATGTTAACTAATGGTAATTTTCATATTTATATCATATTGTCGATGTTGGTCGATGTTGCAATGTATTTTTGATGTTGATTCACGTTGAATATTGTATTGTGTTGATTGTTTTATCTATAAAGATGAATAAAATTTTTGGAGTTTTTAAGCGATTTTTGATTCGATTGCTGTAAACATTTACAGCGATTAAAATTACTTTTCACTATTTTTAATATATTTTTTATTTAATAAATCATTGGAAATTATGAGAGTTGTGGTGTTTTTATGTTGGAATCATCTCACTTTTATGAATACAATCTGCAATTTAAGAAATGACCCAACTCATTATGGCATCAACGAGAGTAGGTAAATAAGAGAATGATGGTTGATAGGGGTGTCGGTTGGATGACTTATTTGAATGAAGTTTAGGAACGTTAATGAAGAGGATGTTTGACTAGTAGATAAAGGCCGATTTCATAATGTATTTTTTAAATCTGACGTGCTCAATGCGGAAATTTGAAATCTTGTGCCCATACACGAATGGAGACACTGTTTTGCATCGTAGGGATTTCACTAATTTATATGTTACTTTCTAAAGTTTGAAAAGGATTTCAGTTATCGACCAAATACTTTGCTATTGTGATCCAAATTTCTGATATGCTGTAGCCTACTTCCCACTATTTTTTGTAAACACAATGTTGGATTCTTCAATGTATCTTTTAGATGTATCTTATGCTTCTGGATACTATGCGATAATAGTAAAGTGCATAGGAAATGTAGAGAGTATATGTTTGAGTGGAAAGTTCATTTTTCTATTCACGAAGCCGCAATATGGTGCACTTTTTATTGCTGATAGCAAGCAACGGTGAGATCGAGTTGAATAAACGAGAACTCTTTAAATGGTGTTGGGAAATTTTTAGATTAAGATGAAATGACGGCTGCTGAGAGTGAACCGTCTTATGACTTTGTTCGGTTAAGATTCATATGCAAATCTAGGAAAATATTTCCTATAATAATGCTGAGCTGAGTCGGCCTTTATGATACAGGCGCATAGCGTCTCAATGAAGTAATTATATCGTGCAGATGGTTGGTACTCGATCGCAATGCGCATTCTGTTCACAACTAAGAGGGGATCTATATTTGTGTCCTCGTTGTGAGCAGAATTATTGTTCATTGCGTTGCTATAAAAGTGAAAAACACCGCGAATGTTCGGAGGACTTTTACCGACGATGTGTGGAGGAGGATTTGAGAGATACAAAGTGTGACGGGGATTCGTCCCTTACTAACGAACCGCTGACTTTCGAGCAGTTTATGAACACTTTCATCTCCACTACGGATTCCAGCTTACATGGTGAGCGCTGTTCAGTTGTTTTTCACAATTGCTGTCTTATTTTAATATTGAAGTTTTTGATTTATAACTATATGATAATGTACGTTAGGGGATCGGAATTGAAATACGGAAAAGGATAAGGGAGATGTGTGATGTATTCGTTCAGTTTCTTTTGTAGTTCTTTACAGATTTTTTTCTTTTTATATCTTCTTTGCAATTCATAGATATAAGCTCGCTTTCGATAACTTGTGGGTATCGTTCAAGTTTGAAAGACGAGAGGTACTTTGATTCAGAAGAAAGGGAGGTGTAGGAGGTATTGTGGATGCTTTTCCACGTTTGGTAATTGCTGATTGAGTAATAAGATTCGTGATAACGAAGAGACAGTGCAATAACCATCATCGAGGTCCAATTTATTATGATGGTGAAAGAACGAGAGTGAAAAGAAGTGACTAAGAAAAATATAGATTCGACGAATTCGAGAAGACATATTGATGAAAAAAAAGGTTTGATTCAGTTGTGAGCAGAGGGAAGCGTGTAATCTATAACTATGTGAAATGTCTTTGAAAATTTCATTGTATGCGTACGTGTGACCAAATAAGTTTGGAGAATTCGTGCACACCATAAGGCATTTTAGAACATCCCATCAACCCTTTCATTTTCTTCACATCGAACATCCTACAGCTCTCAACATATAGAAAGATCGGAAAACTATTAACTTTGATCTTTTCTCACTAATATTTATGTCGCTTGAAAGGAGTTGCATTTTTTTTCTTTGCAGCTGAAGTTAGTAGTGAAGAAGTGGCCGAACCACTTGATTCAGACGATGAGGATGTCGAATATTTGGACAAGGTCACAGAAACTACCCTAGCCGAACTCGAGTCCACTGATGAGTCCGAAGTGGAAAGACACCTGGCCATAATGGGTATTGGCACTGAGCCAGAGCAATTGTATGCGGCCTTAAACGATTCTGAAAAGGCGGCATTTGCTAGGCTTGCGGATCGAATCTGTTGCACAAAGTCCGGATATGAAAGATCTGTTTTCCGCTCTCAACCCAAAGTTGATAAGTAAATACGTCTACCTGTTGTTATGAAGAATGATCCTGGATAACTGTATTGAAAGAAGATTTGACGGGTATTTATTTTCTGTCACTGTTTGCTTCTATTCGCTCATAAAAGCCATTCAGCTAATAATTGAGCCAGAGTAATTATATCAATGCACATTTGGAGGGCGGTATTGGCGTTTCGCTTATATGTTAAAAGACTGAATGTTGATAGCCACAATGCGGTTTTTATGAACTCCGAACATTTGGCTTATTGAAATTTTTCTGAGACGGTTTCTCCTTTTTTCGCAGAAGTTTTCGAACCTCTGTGGTTATGAAGAATCTGAAGGATCTGAACGATGCCAGGCATAGCGTGGCAACACTGTTTTATTGTTATAAATGCTGAGAGATATTTGCTATCAGTGATGTTCTTTTGAGAGATGTGAAAGCTCGGATTTGAGTCTTCTAAAACATTTCTAACCAAATCGTTTTGTCTGTTCACGTGTATCCAAACATTTCTCTCATATTCTGCCGATTGTTTTTGTCGTCATATATTCGTTATAATAAAAGTTCATCCGAATATGTTGTTGATTACCAACAGACGGTTTCTTTTCCTGAAACGTTTCATATCGATCGCCGTCTATTTTGCTTTAAGCAATTATTTGCAAATAGCTTTTGAAGTGGTACCTTTTGAAAGTTTGAAAAACTCCACGTTTTACCTCGTTGATAAGAGTGTATTTAGCGTTCATGAGGCTGATTCTGAATATGTTATCTTCATTGAGGAAACATCAGGAAGCGAAGAAATCATATTTTGACTCTTTCGTTGTTTTTTCTTATGTTCAGGATTTCAGATAGAGAAGTGGGGATTATTAATATCTCTTGTTTCCTAAAAGGGATTGTGGTTGAAGGGAGGTGAAGCCTTAAAGTAAAGCAGAAAATTGCCAGAGGCAGTACGATCAAGTAGTTTTCCGCAATTGACTGGAAAGCTTTTTTATATCAAAATTTGGATTTTGTCCATATGACGGATGTTAACGTGTACATGAGGATATGATTTCATTCTTTTCAACATCGCAATGGTCGATCGCCACAATAATATTGTTAGTGGCACTGTGTTGGTGATGTTTATCTTGGAAATTTAAAAGGTTATTTAGAGAGTTGCATAGTGGCGAGGATGGCCCTACGATTATGTGCACGCCTAATGCAACGGAGCAATATTGGCATCACGCCGACAACGTCTGCCTACGTTGTCGGTTCATATAAAACACAACGGGTATGCAATCTTCGTTTCATCTTCACAATTGTCTTTCTTTTTCTCTTTTGAAAAGGTTTGTGCTTTCATTCTGTGCTTTAAAGGTCTCTCTCTTTCTCTTTTTGAAAAGATAAATGTTACATAGCATTTATCTTTAAAGATGCAGCGTCACTTCTATACACTTATTAAATGTTGCATTATACATTTGTGGTGCTTTCATTTCGAGTGGAAATAGGAGGCAATTAATCACTTCGATTACTGCATAAGGATGTTTTCATCTCAATTTTTGGTCGTATCTCTGCAGGTTTATGGAGGTATCTATCTACAAGCAAAATTGGGCTATCAAATAGAGATATCACAAAGAATGTGATCGTGTTGCACTATGTTGCTTGGATCGTTTGGAATTCAGTGGGGTCGTGAACGTAATTCACTGAAGTTATGAAGAGAAGGATGCAGCTATATTCCATCACGTCATGCATTGTTGAAGGCTTCAAATTTGAATTTATTTCCCCATTAATCATTTTTTCCCATTAATATTTCCCATTAACTAACCTATTTCCCCATTAATTTATTTCCCCATTAATTTCCCCATGTTTGCAGGTAATGGAAAAAATCCAAGCTGAATTAGCTGATGGGAGAAAGCGACTTTTTGCTGTTGTCTACATAAATGGACGTCAGTTTAAAGTCAGTGAAAATGATCTGATAACGTTACAAGACAATCTCCCTCTCGATGTTGGTGACAAAATTCGGCTTGAAAAGGTGATTTTATTGCATTTAAATGCGATCATTGGTTTACTGGGATGATGCTACTAAAAATTATAAATATCGTGAAATTTTAGAATGGTTCGTTCGAGCGGGGGAGGGGGAGGGGGAGGAGGAGGGTGGTGGCGTTTAAAGAGAGCTTTGTTGAAGCGAAGATCATTCGAGATTTTGGCGGCAGGTATAAGAGGAAAGACGTGTGGCTTCACTTATAGGAAAGAAAGAGATAGCACCGGTGGCGCTAAGGGATGTATTTCTTCATTGGACTGCTGAGAAGGAAGATTGAAGTCAACAATAAAGTAATATGGGGTCTTTTGTTTTTGAAAATATAATAAGTCAGATGGTAGAAGACGATGATTTAAATAGTTTTTTTCCAGTACTTGTTTGTCAGTCTTGCTCCTTATTTATGAGCATTTCTTGGGGATTGAGAACCAGTGATTAGGTGTAATGTAATGATGCTCAGGTTAGTGGCGGGTGATACTGCTATGCTTCAACGAAATGCCACTTCTTTGTTCCTCAGTTGGAAGCGGTCATCGATTCAGTTGATTGTTAGAATCAATCTCACGACTTATATTGTTTACATAACACACTGCTAACCATATTAATGTATTGCTGTAGGTACTACTAGTTGGTGGTCACTCATTTACCGTTTTTGGACGCCCGCTTCTACAATCACCATCGGTACGCGTCACCGCAATTGTTGTCGAGAAGACTACCGAAGCACCCGAATTGAAGTACACGATGGTCAACCACAAACATATTCGAAAAATACTTTGTATATCCTTTCTTTACTTAGCCATAAATATTAAGACGGAAGAGGTTGACTGAATGAGATGGGATCAACGACAGCCTATATTTGTGCTATCTGTTGCTAGGATTATTGGCTTTGCACAAATAATTGCGCCTTTTAGTTATCAGCATTTAAGCAGTATATCCCAGTCACAGTAAAACTTATTGACCAATGTAGGAACCAAACCATTAGAATCTGCGAATTTCTCTCTACAGCAAGCATGTATTTGTTCCGAAAACATTGGATTTTATAGTTATATTAGTATAATAGTTTTTGGTTATGACCATGTAATGCGTCGAGTACAGATGGAATAATTTATGCTGACGTTTCGGCTCTTTATTAGCCATAATCATGGGTTTAATTACCCCAAGTTTGAGCTTAGTGTGCTGTGAAACGTCAGCATAAATTATTCCATCTGTACTCGACGCATTACATGGTCATAACCAAAAAACTATCATACTAATATATCTATCGACCATGCGTCTGCGAAACAACAGTTTACTGCTGGGATTTTATAGTCTTTTAGTCATTGAAGTTTTCGAGATGTGTGCAGTTGCTGCTTCACTACTTAGGATATTCTCTTGCAGGAAGTTGTCAAAGTGTTAAATAATGGGGGGTCCGTAGAAGGGAGGTCCGGTGAATAAGCTGAGTGAGCTAATAGGAGGGAGGGGGAGAGGGAGGAGGAGATCTGATGAGTAAGCTATGTAAGGTAAACTTTCTTAGTCTTTTGCGACAGTCACTTGCGAGACATGCACTTGGACGCTGTAGTGGAGAGGATTGATCCTTTTCGATTGACCAGTGTAGGGTGTAAGCTGGTGCATTTTATCAATTTACCCATAGTGCTGCTCTTTTGTGAGGTTTCGCATGACGAAAAAATTCGTTTTTGGGAAAGCATTTTGATACTTACCCTCGATGCACTCGCTGCGTAGGACGTCACCAACTGTTTTGTAGAATTCACTCCTCTCCACATGTCACAGTGTGATCTAGAGATGGATCGTTTTAAATACATCAAAGAAGCTCAAGACAGATTTTGTAACAGCGAATTTTTTGATTTTTGTTCAGCTGTTGCAGATCGCATTTATGAGAGTGTTCTGATTTTGCATTCTGATGCCCAATATTGGACAGATGTTGAATTCTGAACCTTAATCGTTGTGAAAACACTTGAACAGTTTTCCATGGGTTACTTTCAGTAATGGTTGTCAATCGCCCAACGACATCCATCACGTTTCGCATTCCCAAAGTTTTTAGAAGCAGTGTTCAGCTGTACGCTCGTTGACAGTCAACTGGCCTGCAGTTAATTCACATCTCACTTTGAACTCATAGGATAAAGCTATTTGAACTTGTTTCTTTTTCAGCTATGCTCCGACAGACTAAAATATAGAAGATAACTATTGCAGTGATAATGGTATGTTACACGAATGAATTAAAGAAAGTTTATTCGAAAATGATCGTCAAAATTTAAAAGAGCAGATACCGCAATCATTTTCGTACCGACTTCGGAAAATACTCAACAAGAAAGGTCGACTTGGATGTCACGCTGTCACGCTAAATGTGGCATTGAGCTATATTCTGCAGTAGGGTATTCATATGCGAAGATATTACCTGTAACAAATCTCAGGTATGCCGTGCTAAGAACGTGGCTAAAAAAATTGTCGCATGTGGCATCTTAGAAATGTTTGGGGAAGTGTGTTATAGGTGCGTTCGTTTGTCTTCTGCATCAGTGGAGTATCTCAAATTGGAGGGACTTCTCCGTGAATTCATATTAAACATAACCTACAAAAAATAGGTGCACATTGATCGCTTTCACAGTGCTAAATAAATGATGAGAAAACACAAAACATTTATATGCGATTATATCTGAATATCTGAGTAAGTAGTACTTTTGGCGCGAAGTCGTTCATATAAGAATACTGGAAATAATTCATCATTACGGAGAAAATCGTCCAGATCGACGTTGTGACTTGAAAACAGCTAAAGGAGCTTTCTTTGTAAAACGGGAGAGTGTTGCAACGACACAAACAAACTGCGAAGATTCTATAAAAGCTTTTAGGGAGAATTAAAGGCGTAAGTGATGAAGGTCTCCCCCTATCTTGATAAGTTAAATGGATGTGATTGTGTTGTTGAAAGTTTTATTTTCAGGGATGAGTCGTGAATTAACTATTTTACGAATATGCGAAATATCAGTCAGTGCAGAAAGATGAGGACGAAGGATCGTATTAATTCGAAGTGATCTTCCGCACCTCATTTTTTATGTGTACGTGTTACGTTGAATAATAATGCTGTGCGAAATTTGCATATTAGAAGTTGTTAAAGTATTCGGTGGAAGTCACATTTGTATGCATCAACGAAAAAAATGGAGGGTTTTTCGATTATGCTTGTTCGGATGACGATGAATGTGAACGTATCAGTTAATGGTCGTTCTTTGAAGAGTAACGTTTTTTGCTGCTCGTTCTCGTTGTTGCAATAGCAATAAAAGAATGCATTTTCCTACGAGAACTCTAATAAGACTCAAGGTGTCGTGAATAAACCATTGAAGGTATTCCAAATTACGATCATAAGTAATATTTTTTAGTGCAAACGGAATTTCCATGCAGAGCAACGAATTAGAAGTGTTTTGACTGAGGTATTGTTACTTTAATCTCCGAAAATCATGAAGTGAGACGTCTGTGATGATCGGTCTCAATATCTCATTTCTGCACTCTGAAAGAGCGCAAAAAAACGAAACAAATAGAAGATATTCGTGCCCACCAATTAGGATAGTGGAACAATGAACGCGTCGGTCGGCCATTTCAAACTTACGTCATGCAATTTTCGTGTTTAAGATAAGATTTGATGAGTTGACTGTTTTACTCTACGTCGTGAGGTGGTACATTTGTTGCTGAAGGATCATGAAACAACGAGAAATCATGTGCATGTTGTTTTATCGTGGCAGACGTCTTTCATCACTTGGTCTTCCATAAGGCGCATTTGATGATGCGAACTTACGCTTGAATGCACTGAGAAGAGTGAAGCAGCAATTCCGAGCCAAAAGCTTTTAAAACAAGGAAACTGTGTGCTGCGATTCCATGGAACGTGGTAGGCTGCAAGTTATCAGCTGTTAGAAGGAATGCACCGTGTGCAGAGTAAGCGAGGCTAGATTATGCAAGGATAAGGCTAGAATCAATTTTTTTTTTCGACTTTAATGTAGCACTGATTGGGTCTTATGCGCTATAACCACTGTTAACACTCAGAATAGAAATGCAATTTTCCCCCGTTCTATATAACTCTCTGAGTATAACACTATCGCGATGAATGGACGTCGCAATGCTAAAATGAAACATCTGCTGTTAGGCATTTAATTGCTCGATGCTGTGGCTAAATGCAGTTGAGTACTTAGCACTGCAAGCTTGCTAATTTTTAGCAGTCGAGTGCATAAGTGCATTCTGTACTTCCACATCGTCACCTTTGCTCTTACTGATATGTTCCACTTGTTCGAAAGTCAATAAGTAATCTTTATCGAAAAACCTCTTATGGTTGCGTTTGTCATTTACAAGCTTCGAATAGCGCTAATGGTGGATAAATTATTGCTAAATTGATTTGCTTTTGATTCTTTGGTCTGCAGCATGGTCCTTAATGCATCGATTTCTTTGTGACTTTGATCCTAACACAGCAGTACCTCACATTTGTGCTTATCAAGGCATCCGGTTCCTATAGGCATTTCAGACTTCTAGATGCATGTATTTACAGAGAAAGGTATGGCTGTATATAAAAGAATGTATTATATGCACCTATTTTTGTGGCGCAACAGCGAAATGTTGAGTGCCTTATCTTTACGTTAGCGATGAGTACATTCTTAGGATCCTTAGATAAAAGAACTCTCTCAATGGTTGCCACATATTATCTTCTCGATTTTGGAACCAACTATTGCTTACGTAGACATGAGCAAAGATCTCTACATTAGTAATTCCCTTGTGAACTTTTTCATGTAATAGATCAAATATTTTCCATTAAATCAATTAATTAATCAATTTTAACATAAAATGAAAGATGTGAAAAAAAAGATTTTTTTAGCAATCGGTAAAGCAAAAGAATCGGTAAAGTAAAAAAGTGTCAATTCAACTATTTCAAGAGAGCAATTATTACTTTATATGACCATAAAATGAATTAGATCAATGAAGGGCAATTTTGCAACAAATGAACTTACGTTCGAAACGAAACGATTCGTGATTTCATGTTGAAAAATGGGATAGCATTCACTCTTTGACCGACATACGCCTTTTTGTGTTCTCATTCCGAATGCTTAAAACGGTGATCGTCTTCTCTTATCTAACATCTCTCAATTATACGTCCTGTCGTTATCGAGCAATGCTTTTTTCGATTTAACTTTCGGATCGTTATAGACGAGCGAATGAAAGCGGTTGTGCATCTGTATCGTTTCCGTACTTATCGCTTGCGGGGTGAGCCTTAGTGAGAAAGGGGGTTCATTCGAGTATATAGCATGTTTTATTGGAAGTTCTGAAAATCAGCTGATCACTTTCCGTTCTTTTCAATTAATGCGAGACGAGAAGATAGGTGGAACCTGTAGTGTTTTTAGACTCATTAATACAAATTTTTCGTGAATTGCAAGACACCGACTTCTTGTTACTGCTAATTAAACTTTCGAAATTAGTGCAGTAGCATGCACGTCCAGATGCAAGGACCCATGACCGAATGGTTCAGATGCAAGAGCAAAAGTTGCAGTCAGATGCGCGCTTTTAAAGTTACATCGTTTGCGATTTGATAACGGAAAAAGGAAAGGCATTTTTGCATTATGTAAATGTAATGCTTGAAATCAACAGCTCGAATGAATCGTCATTTATCTATAAAAATTTTTTCACAACGTGAAATATGGAAAAAATTTGTGCTTAAATTCCTAGTGATGTAAAAAAAAATGCAAAAAATGGCTTAATGCAACAAAGCAAATTTTGCTTCCATCTTTGTAACTTTTATAGCCGAGTTATGCAAATTTCTCCTTCAACTTTTCTCTCAAGCCTTGTCTAGTACTCAAATAGGAATATATGCTATCTATGGGGACAACTCAGAATGAAAAATTGCCGCTATGGGATCGACACATACTTCGGCCATTCGTTTTACCATATTTCCTTCATGAGTAAAGCTTCACTTGCCAATGTTACTTTCAACAGTTCGTCGAAAGTTTTTGTGAACTTTACAGCGTATAAACCTTGTGATGACACTATCGTTGCTTTGTCATTCTGCGTAAAGAGTGTTAACTTTTGACGTGAATCTTCAATGAGATGCGTTGTTCACACTTTTAGGATGTCGCTATATGGTTCCACCGTAGGCGCTATAATTTTTTCATCGAGCACACTACTGGTGTGTCTATTCGCCATTTCATCGATTTGCAATGACGTAACAGGCATCTGGGCCGAACTGGACTCCGAAATGAGTGCCTTTAAGGTTTGTTTTCTCATCGAAACTATTGCACATATATTTCGATAAGATCGATTGGGGCTAAGGAAGGGAATTATACAATGCGAAGATTCCATATGAAATGAACTACCAAACAAGCCATGTTGTGCAAGGAATGACCATTCCATTCCCTGCTGGGGCAGTATGCAGCTTTGGCTTATGGAATGATGCAATAGATAAAAGGTAATATGGTCAGCTCGGGAGTTACCGAAGGTCTAAAGAAGGAAATTGGTAAGGTGGCAAGCGAAGATGGGTTCTGTGCGATGTGCGAGCTTCTATCAGACCCCCTATAACACGTTCCACTTCGAAACGAGTTACAAATACCTGATTACGCTAAGATTTTGCGTATGTTTTGCCCGGATCATATTTCGTTTTATACTGGTCATGCCAAACAGAAGCAAGTCCTTTGCTGAACAATTTTGAGGGCAGTCGGAGCAGTCCAAATATGAACTATTCGGACTGCCCTTGTGCATCTCTACTCTTTATGGACTCAACGAATAGTTCGGTGGCCAGGCAACTACTATTCTCATAGTCTTGCAAAAACTGATCTGATTGTAAGTTCGCCGCGCGGCCTTACTAAGAACAGACGTAATGGTGGTTAAGGCAGCAGTAACGCGATCAAAAACTAACTGTAAGTTTTTACTGATCAGCTAGCGAGGAATGAGGAAAAGAAAGATTTTATACAGTGCCTTGCAGGATGTTAATAATGCTGCTGCATAGCTGAGCAGTGAAAAATTCGTGTGCATGAGTGAACGCAAGTTATCACCCCGGTGAAAAGGTCGAATAGCCGCCTTTTGCTTGTCGTAATTTTTTGGTAGTTAATTTTGCACAAAATATGTCACATATTTTCTGACATATTTTGTGCAAAATTAACTACCAAAAAATTACGACAAGCAAAGGGTGGCTATTCGACCTTTTCACCGGGGTGATAACTTGCGTTCAATCATGCACATATTTTTCTGGCTCATCCTCTTATCTCATAGAAGATAATTCACTGCTTGCAGCGAAATATTAGTTAACAGCATAGATGTTGTTGCCAAACCGTGCCCGTTGCTAGGTTGTCTCGTAAAGAGCCCAAAACGTTTCTTGGGATGGTGCAGCTGATGTTCTGATGCGCCGACAGAATTGTTGTTTAGGTGATGACTGATGATCTCTGGCAGGATATGCTTGGTCTTGGTGCTGGCACCCCGGCAAATCGTTTGCGACGTCAGAATAGCTACCTAATTGATGTGCCGAAAGCTCCTTCATCAAAACCAAGTTATGGTGAAGGCGGAGGATCTAGCTACGGAGTACAGCAGCAGGTTCCACCTAGCCCGTCAGGAAACTATGGCAGCTACGATGATTTTGGCCCACTTGCTGATATTACCGCAGGAAGCGGTCAAGAGTCAGTTCTAACAGGAGGTGGATCTAAGTCCCCAGGTACTGTGCACAAAGAATGTTTTTTTTTTTTTTGAATTGTGCATCATCGCAGAAATTTTTTACAGGCGCACTACAAAAGCAGCAATAACAATCACTGCATGCAAATAGCAAGCTGTGCCGGGATTAAGCTGTCGATTCTCCATCAGAAGTGAGCAGAGAAGAAAAAAGCGCCGCTAATACCAAAAAACTGAAGTTTTAGGTCCTTTTTCTTGGTTGGCAAGAGAAGGAAAGTGGGGAAACTATCGCGGTAGCTATGGCCGTAAAGAAGAGGAATTTTCAATAGTATTCTTACCTTCCTCATTTTAACAATTTTTAGATGAAGGACTACCGCTGTCCTCCGCTGGCCCTGGCCGTGGACAAGAACTATCAAATGCTAACTTAGGCAAAGGCAGTGGCCTTGGAGCATCAAATCGCCCTGAAAATCCAGCAGAATCAGGTAGACCGGGAAGTCCTGAAGTGCCAGGAGGACATGAAGATGCAGAGGAACATGGCAGTCCTGGCCGACTGACAGGTGGTGGATCTCTTTCCGGCAGCGGTGCACCGGGAAAGCCTGGAGACTCAATTAGACATCCTGGGCAACTTCAGACACCACCTGGCGGCGGGACTTTTGTACCACCAGGTTTCCCAAGAGGAAAATGTAGTAAGTTATTTATGTGTTGGTGTCAGCTTCTATGTTTGCACTGCACTATTTACACCGTGTCATATGTGATGAATTTTGCTTTGTTCGTCATCTTGCCATTATGGAAAAAGACAGTATTGAATAGACGATCACAAATGGGATGAAATCCTAAAACTGGTCCTTTTTCAAATATTTCAATAACGGCGATAAAGTGGTTATTTCAATTGCTGAGAATGTGCCAAATACTTCGATGTTCAGTGCTGAATGATAAGTAAAAGAAACGTGTAGAATTGCGTGAGTAGATATCAAGGAGCACAATCATATCTTTGAACGTTTAGGATGCTTTGAATTATTAATTCTATCAATAGATTTTCAGCATCACCCAGCTCATAATAACACCTCGAACCATTCAGCAAAAACTCGAACGCACTGTTTCTGGTTTACTGGGAAGAGAATGCAACTCTAATTTCTATCAACCTTGAGAAACGCATTCTAAATTCATCGAACTTTAACTTTGTGTAACTCCCTGCGAATGACTAGCATTAAGTAGTTGCGAATCTAGTATGCTATTCGACCAAGTAAATAAATCAGGCATTAAGCATCATTCGAACG
Organism: Baylisascaris procyonis; assembly: GCA_037389465.1. Lineage (NCBI taxonomy): Eukaryota > Metazoa > Nematoda > Chromadorea > Rhabditida > Ascarididae > Baylisascaris > Baylisascaris procyonis. Next base: position 4,646,021 of record JAZARR010000175.1, on the reverse strand, counting down.
TGAAGTTCATTATTTTTGAGATTGTATTGCAGGTGATTTCCATTTTTGCAGGTTGTACGCTTGAAAATCCGTGCCCTCCCGGACCTCCAGGACCCAAAGGTCAAAAGGGAGTCAAGGGTATCAATGGATTACCCGGGAAGGATGGCAAGGATGGATTGAACGCACAAAATATCCAACTTCAAGGCCCAGTTGGGTGCTTCTATTGTCCGGCCGGACCGCCTGGGCCACCGGGGTTGCCTGGAAAGCCTGGAATCCGCGGTATGCGAGGACAGCGAGGACAGCCTGGAATGCCAGGCAGCGATGGAACTCCAGGAGCAGTTGGAGAAATGGGACCACTCGGACAAGCAGGTACGTAGTGCTAAATTCCATCAAGGTTTGCTGTTTAGCATATCGTTTGGATACTTGGTTCTGTCACAGAAAGGTCGTTGTTAGCTCAGAGTAATGCCTTAAGCATCCGTTTTTATTATGTTTCATGATGAAAGGATGGTAGCAAACAACGTGGCGGAACTTGAAAAATGTGCACTGTCTGAGGGCATATTGCAAGTGGCAAGAACCCAGTATGAAGTATTAGAGGAGCAGAGGCTCGGTTTCGAAGAATTTTTATGTTCTCGTTTCATGCCTAACACAGTTGGTGAACTTAAAGTTTTTTCTTTAGTTCGATGCAACTATGCGCTACACTCATGCAACAGAATAATTTGATTAATCTGAAACATAAAATGACACTGGATTATAAAATTTCTGAGCGCAATGAACAAACAGTTGTTGATATACTTCATCGCTATTTCTTCATCACCTTCTCATCAATTTGAATTTATTATTATTTGCTATCTGTTTAAAATCTCTAATGTCATAATTTCTAATAATCCCTAATGCGCTTTTGCAAGTCGGGCTTACAAAGAATGCCTTTTTTAGATACATCTTTGTGTGTCTATTTCTGTGGCACTTTCAAATCGGAAACAAAAAAGCAAAAGTTAAGAGATTTTGTGGGCATAATGTGCATTACAAAATTGTCTCCTACATCAGCTTTCAGGCTGGCCAACCAATTTCGAAGGACACTACAAGTAGTTTGAGATCTTTGAAATATTGCCGAGAAAGAACCTTTTGTGAAAGGTTTTGCATGTGCAGTCGGAACACTAAAAAATTTGAATATGTTACTCTCTCTCTTTCTCCCTCTCTCTCTCTCGCTCTCTCTCTCTCTCTCTCTCTCTCTCTAGTAACATCGTTGTTACGCAGAGCATGATCGATAGAATCGTATGAGAGGTTACAGTTTTGACCATGTAATGCGTCGAGTGGAAGTGGAATAATACTTTAGCAGAAATTTCAGTTTTTTGAACCATAAATCGTAGCACATCAAACTGAAAATCATCACATAAACATATTCCACCACCTTTAATAGAATTATGAAAGTTTGCTCGTCAAATTTTCATAATTCTTCGAAATATGACGAAGTGTGTTTGTGTAATCATTTTCAGTTTGGTGTGCTCTGATTATGGCTCAGAGAGTTGAAAGGTCAGCTCTTTTTTAGCGTGTTGTGCTCATCAAGTATTATTCCATCACATTACATCGCAACAATTACAAACTATCATACAATCATGTTTCTCCATACTTTGTTTTTTATTGGTAATTTTTTGATATGGTGAGCAAAATGTAAAAGAACAAAGAACTCTCCAAGTGTTCTAAAGGTGGTTTTCGCCCTGACTAATCCCATTCATCCTTCATTCATATTCTCAAGGGGCCGACGGAAAGCCAGGACCGCCAGGAGAGAAAGGCAAAGACGCTGAGAAGGTGGTTGGACGCAAAGGGGACCGTGGACCAACGGGAGATCAAGGTGACGAAGGACTACCCGGGCCTAAAGGGAACAACGCACCACCAGGACCAGAAGGCCCAGAGGGAGAAGAAGGGCAGCCGGGCTTCCAAGGCTCGCAAGGTCCCGATGGGGAACCAGGACCGCCAGGCCCACCAGGAAGTCCTGGCAAGGATGCCGAGGTAAATTCTGCTCGAGTTGTGCCTTTAAAGTTCATCTCGTTAGGATGACGGCAGAGAACGAGGCGCTGCAAACTTTCATGAACACCTTAGTGCAGAAAACAAGCAACAAGGGTTGTGAAATCATTTTCGATCACTCTTCAGATGCAGGTCTGCCGTTACATCGACTTTCATTGCTCATTAGATCATGCAATTGAAAGTTTTTTCTATTTTTTCAGCAAGACGTGTAACGTGACAGATAATGACTATCATTGCTTTGAAGAAAAAAGTGTTCAAGCGCAACAAAGCGCTTCTTTAATATTTTCTATCAGAAAAGCAAATTCTTAGCATTGCCTTCGAGAACCAGTTTGGAAGGTGTTGGAGGCCGTATTTGTCCGTTATGATGTTCCCTTTACTCCATGTTGTGGTGACTTTTCTGAATGCGAAAATTTCAAACTTTTCCCATTTGAATTATCTGCTTTGCTAATCGCGTAGTTTTTCAGTATTGTCCATGTCCATCACGCGAAAATGACGACGAGGAAAGAGGTCACGAACAAATCCGAGGAGGAAAAGGCGGTGGCGGAGAAGGAGAGGAAACTGGCGGACGTAGTAGAGAAACGAATGGAGGCAATGAAAAAGATAATTCTAGCGGAGGTAGTGGTGAAGGAATCAGTTTGAGAGAAGGAGGGCGCAGTGATGGAAGTGAAGGAAAAGGGAGCCCATACGGAGGTGGAGGAAGACAGAGTGGTGGTAGGCGATTGGGGCACGGCGGTCGTAGTGGTGTCGGTGGAAGTACGAATGAAGCCACCTTTGAATCAGCTAGAGGAGGCTACGGTACGCCGTCAGATGATCTCGAGGCATCTTACGGCAAATATCCTCCCCGCGGCGGTGGAACTGGAGACTACAAAAAACATCGAGCTTAATTTTTTTTCTCACATTCCAAAATCTGCATTCGTTAATGAACACATTTTAACGTTAAGTAACGATCATGCTCACAACACATTGCTTGTGTCGTGCAATAAACTGAGCCAGCCAACGGCAGGTCTCCTTTGAATGCAACAAGAAGCACATGCATTTAGCATTTGTTCAGTATCGTTTCATGTTTGGGATGCGGAATTTCATTCCAGTATAATTTCAAGCTACCAGAGTTTTATATCAGGTGTCATAACGTATTGCATCGTCTCATCAAACGAGACAGCTACGCTGACGTTCTGCGCTATACATCAGCTAGTATCTGCATCGGTTGCCGATAGCGTTCAATGAGGCGCAGCAAGAACTGTATTCATGAATATTATTATTTCTCATAAGAAAAGTACTTTTCGTGCAAAATTTGAAGTGAAGCATCGTATTTGAGCCATTTTTTAATAATGATGATACTTTCGTCGACTGCAAATGACAGGAGGTGAAGCATTCTTGTTGTTTATCTAATGATGACCCTAAGCGGGTAATCAGAATGTGTGGCAAACATTTCTGCAAACCTTTAAATAGTAAAAAAAATCCTGACTCGATTTAGAGTGAAATGCTTCCAAGTAAGTAGATTCTTATTGGTTGGTGGATTGAGGCAGTTGAGGGCTTAACTTTCTCTCTAAATAAATTTGCTCTTAAAGACTGGAACTTACCGAAACGGAAGGTGTCGTTAAAATATGGGATAACAATTGTTATTTAACTCATTATAATAATCCCAATGCTGTTTCACTAATTGAACTATGTGTGCGAAAACAAAAAAGCATACGCAGCAAAAAGAGAGTTTTCGGTTGACTCGTTCCTGCAAAAAAAAAATAAAAAATGCTGTCCATTCTAGCAACAGACAATATTATAAAAATCCCGAATGATTTAAAGTGTTTAAAGTGCTGATCTATGGAAGCTATTTATACCATTCAGTAAACTTTAATAAGTGCTCTTTTACATGATTTAAACTTTAAAAGTGAGCAAAGATGTGAATGCTTAGCATTTTCTTGTTCAGAAAAATTTTAGCATAGTTTTGGCAAAATTCTTTTTTATTTGAAAATGCCACATGCTTATGTTGTCGAATTATGCAATAGTACATTATGAGTGTAAACAAGTCGTTATAAAATATGGGGCACGATGTTTAAGTGAATATAAGAATGTGCGAGTCACCATAAAAGATTTATTCAAAACGAATGAAGTGACTCTAAACAAACATCCTGTCTAGAGATGAGGGCGATTCGAAAGTCGTACAATGAAGGCATGAAGGCTATCGAAAACTATTTACAGTTGAGTTGTAATAAAGAGCAACGAGCTGAAAGTAATTAAACAGACTGCAGTGAAAAATAGTTTATATCAATGACAATACATCTATGGCCGCCCGGTTAGAAAACTATGGGCCTGCTGAAAAAGGAACTTATTTGTTTCTTGCTAGAAATTTACGCAGTAGGAAGAATTGTGGCAAGGCATTTCTGCAATAAGAATGAACAGAAATGTAATATGTGTTGAAAATTGGAACACGTAGAGAAGCGTGCTAAATAAATAGCCACAAACACCGAAACATGACGGGTAATGCATTTACATTTCAGGTGACCTGTTTTTTCATACAGATTTCTTCAATAAAACCTGTTTTCTGCTTTCCAACCGCTTCGAGGTGCACTAAAACCGCTTTGAAAATACGATTGAAAATTCTTTTGCCCATTTAAGTCCCTATGAATTCCAGTACATGAGTGATGACGGATTCTGTAGCCACACTCTTCTAAAAATTTACTCGAGCGGTTGACTGAGGTTTTCGCATTTATAAGATGCATTTCTTCGAACAGGAAGAACCAAGTTGAAGCGCAAGTTGGAATTCAGAAAGGCACACAATGAGCACTAAAGTTTCCATGCGCCTTTGCAAATATCTTATCATAGACGACCTTGTGTGTTTACATGCGCATGACATGTGTCATGCAGCCTTGCGCATACCTATCTGCCATTTCAATTCGGAGACCACTGAAGATAAATGTGTGCACATTTAATGAGTGCGGTTACTCATAATAAGAGGATATATGAATTGATGAGCGGCACCGCCGAATGGATGCTATAACTGAAATAAGATTCAGTGCAAGGATCATTGATGAACTTTAGATGGCTGCTGATGTGACAACTTGGTAAGTGACAGCTTGCCAAATAGGATCATTGAAGAGATTTGTTCTACAATGCACGATAGGTTTCTCATAAATAAATGAATAAATTCCTGGTATGGGCGTAAATTATATCCACCAAAATTTACCCATCATAATTTCATTCTAATATGAGGAAAATGCGTAGCGTTGAAGCATCATGCACCATCGAAAAGACTATGTAATCGATGTGGAACAACGAATTAAAAAATTATATTAAATGAATGTGCAAGAAAAGAGAGTTTGAAAGTAACGGCGGCAATCGATAAGTGAATAAATGAATAGGACTTTCAGCTCAACCCTTTGTTCATCTCTCTGAAGTGCATCAAATGAGTCTTTTGAAGGCATAAAATTGAAAGTAGTTCATCGATGATGTCACCCAGTGTGGCTCAGGCCTTCAAAAAAGTGTGACTATGGCTTCGTGCGTTTACATATTCAGCACGAGAATTATTTATGGAAGAAACACAAAGCTGAAGTGAGAAGGCCAAATACTGAGTGTAGCTTCATAGCGGAAGAGTTACTCGACGCGAATAATCGGTCTTTCAGGAATTTCAATGACTGGGGTTTGATCTCTACTCCAGCTGTTCAGCAGTGCCTGCTCGTCTTTCACTTCCAACACTATCGGCTCATCTAAATGAACATGTCTTTCATTGATTAAACTAAGATCGAATGTGGTACGAAAATCATTCGTATTTCCATATCTGCGAATATAGAACAACAGAACACCGGCGTTCATTTTCTCCAACCCATAGTGCCTTCCGGTGTTAATAATTGTTCTGTCTGTTGATGCAATTGTACTTAGGACAGTAAATCATCAATTCAACTAGCCCTAATCACTGGAAAACCGCATTTGCGGAATAAGGTTGTGATTTAACAGCATTGCATACCTTTCATTGCTCCTACAAAATGAGTAAATAAAAAATAAACTACTGATTTATTCAAGACCGAGCTAACCTGTTTGCTGCAGTTGGTTTGGAATCTGCCAAAGACTACAAATCAAGATAAAGCAAGTTTTCATAGCTTCGAAAATCCTATCACTTTGAAGTCATCAAGAAAACACCTGAACTGGTAATCGTGGGTGATTCTTGGGTGACAGCACTTTGAGGCGTATTCGTATCGGTCTCAAAAGGGCTTGTACCTTCAGCGGGTTCAGGCTGGTCCAGTTCCATTCCGGACGTCTCTTCTAAGTCGAGCACCTCTTCGGTAGCCTATCACAAATTTGCACATTCGCTAGGTGAAAATTTAATCACTAGGTTACCAGGCAACATAATACAACAGAGCTAACTGTGGGTGTTTTAAAAAAATGTAACAACAATAGCTACAATAAACAGTCTTAGTAGCAGTGCATGCTAATTACAACGGGACTATCCAGTAAGTTCATAACTGAGCCGTTAGTTAAACAAAATCAATGGAAAATGTTCCACTGCCTAATTAATAAAATAGTCAGCAATAAACAGTCATTTGTCATAAGTGCTCACTGAAAACAAATTAGTTAGGATATTTGCTGAAGGCAGATCTCGGTAGGATATACAGCAGCTTTCGGCAACAGTGATTGCCGAAAGTTGTCATCCACGGTAAACATACCTGAGTCGTTGATTGTGGCATAAACGCAGTAATATCTTGAATCGTAGGACGAATTTCACTGTTTAACTTCACGGCCTCATTTTCGAAAAATCTGCAAATTTTGTGGGATTCATTCATACATCTCGAAAAGCTTTCATCAAGGTGATAGTGTCCAAAATCTGGATGCAGCAGTGCGGAAATCAAAAACAGAGTCATTTAAAACGACTGATCAATGCATTTCTTCAACTTTGTTGCATAAACTCAACGGCGTTACAGCTTTTCGTTCCTTAAAACACCACCGGAACATCAATATTCGTGGAGTTATAATTCGTAAGTTGCGTCCGTGTTAGAAGGAAGATGAATTCAATCGTTTTATGGCTCAACTCCATACAAATACTTTATATATATATATATATATATATATATATATATATATATATATATATATATCCTCCTCCTTTCACACCCCTCCTCCACCAAAGTGGATTTCCACGCTTTCAAGGACAGCTGTACCTCGCTCGCGCATTTATGGAAAATGTAGAAGTGAATACCAAATTAGAAATGAATAAATGGATTGCCTGAAGAATGCTGCCAGTGGGTCACTTTTGGGAGGGGATGAAACTTGCTCGTCATTTTTCACTTCTTCGAAGGGTGTTGCTGCACTTGTTGGCTGTCGTTCCTGCTTCCGCTCCGGTTCTGCGACCGTCGACCTATGTGCAAATGACTGCGCCACCATTATGAAAGGCATTTCTGTGCCTGATATCTGTACGGTTGTCTGTTCCACTCCCTCAAAAGGAATTTGTTTGGAACGTTGTAGTGGTGATAGTGATATAGGTAGATGTTTGCTTTACGTGTCGTTTTTTCACCTTAACAAATTTCAAATAAAAAGCTACTTCCTGAGGTTACCATCAAAAACAAGATTGTTTGTGACAGTTGATTTTGGTTTTTATAATGAAAGCCTAATAGAACGAGTGAAACGATTAGAGTTGAAAAACTGCTGAAGTATGCGCCTCTTTAGGTTGGTTGCTTTCAGCAGCTTCATTGGCATCTGCTTCACGTTGAAGTTCAAGCGACTGTTGTTGCAATTCGTGGAAAATTTCGTCATGCGTTTTCCGCTGCGTTGATATAGCATCCTCGCTGTTCAATTCCTGAAAGCGAGAAAGATTACCTAAAAAAATGCCTTGCATGTTCAATTGGATGTGGTGTTAGGTAAGCGGTTCATGTAAAGCTTAGTACTAATACAAAACGAGGTCAAGGTCTTTTTATATGAGGAATAAGTGAGGCACTAGGAACGAGTTTTCAAGCTCACGATTTGATGTTATTCCGTGACTCAAATTAGGAAAGCGATCCAAATGGGACGATTTCAACACAGCAAAACAAAACCATTGAAGTTTGCAAATTATGTGCGTACGTTGGCGTACACGGAATTAAACGGTAATTTATGAACAGGTTGGAGGTGCCGTTAAACAACACGGTTTTAGAGATGGTTTTGATTAACATTTCCTAATATTTATACTGTAGCGAAATTCTCGAAAACTTATTCAGAGTGCCGTGCTAAGTGATCACTACCGTTCCGACGCTTACAGCAAATAGTCACTTTGTCGAACCTGTTGCTGATTCATATTCTGTGCGAGATGTTGCATTTTCCAAAAGACCTCATCGGCTGTTTCCGATTTCGATTGTCTATCTCCTTCGATTGCACTCTCTTGCTGCTCCTGACGCGAATTTTCCATCTGTTGAAATTGCTGCATAACTATGGTAAACCTCGAGAGAAATGCATAACTGAGATAAACCAAAGATTCTAACGATAGGACCGCTTTGTACACGTTTAACTTATTGTGTCGCTATCTCATGCCAGCATTCTATACCACTATTCAAATATCCCATGCTAAACAATGAAGGAAATTAACAAATCCGCATAGAAAAATTAGTTTCTCTATCAGATGGTCGAACGATTCATGAGAACTTTTTCAAGGACATTCATTGTTAAGCGACAAGTGAGGAGACCTGCGACTGTGCCAGAAGGCGCCGGAAGATAGCGTCACGATCAACTTTAGCATCTGCTTGCATCGCTGCAAAGATCTGATCCGCAGATGCATCGTGAGGATGAACCATCGGCAATTCAGGAGACTGCAAAAACGTTTATTGGCTATTATTTATTGAAATATATGTTTGTTGGCTGGTTGTTTCTTCTAAGGAGTAAAAAGTTCTCATCCATATCAGTGTTCCGCTTTCTACGTTACGGTGAACCGCTTAGGTAGGATCTGGAGTATAGTACTATGGAATGGAACAAAGGTACAGATTTACTAAGTCGTATCCAACAAATTTTATCCCGCTTTTATTCAATTGTTTCTTTCATGTTTTAGAGGTATTAATTTTCAATGAACTAATACGCAAGTGAATACAACTCGCTAAAAACGGTCATGAATAACTCACATCAAGGAAGCATATGTGCTGGTGAAGCCAATTGAAGACGAGGCAAGTGGTATACATATGCGATGCACTACTCAAAAAAATAAGCGGGTAAGTGTGGAATCTCATTGAGTCCTAAGATGTTTTACCTCAATTTCATGTGGCTGTTCGAGCTGTTGGACGACCGCTTGTTGTGGCATCATCGCTTGCCTGCAAACAATTTTATCAAATGTAGCATCCGATGAAATCAATTTCAATTTCAGTCTTACCAAAGGTGAAACTTCTTCGATCCTCAAGCAAATAGGATGATCGCATGAGTATAAAATTTTTCTAACTACATAAATACTAGTGGAAAAAGATTATCAATATACTGATAATAAAGAGTAGGTTCTTGAGAATGAACGGAATTAGTGGAAATGAAGTCGATGACTTCAGGCTGTTTAACAAGAATTCCTTTGCTTCATCTCATGTGTGTATGATCCTTTAACCGCTCGCTATGCAATTCTGAGCGCATAAAATCTGGTAAGGAGGTAATTTTCGAAATACTTTTCCGATATGTTTTAAGCCGCAAAAATTAAATCTCATAACAGTGATTTTGGCAAAGGAAAGAGCGAATATTCTTCTAGGTGACTACATTACGACTTCGAAAACGGTTAACCTTTAAAAGTGTCACATGGCTTAATCAAATTAATATCTAACTTTTTTCTTCTGAAAGTTTGAAGGAGTTGAGATAGTCAGCAAATGAAGCCATTTAGCGGATTGTCAGACCATCAACTTTTTTGTTGCGGAACCCTTGATATTGTGAGATAATAAAGCGTTGTGAAATGAGTGTTGTGAAATAGACTGTACCACAAAAAACAACGCATTATTGCGAGGCAAAGAAGTAAAATAGCTGCATATACCGTTGGGATTCCATCTGAACTGCAAATTGTTGAGGTCTTTGGGTAACCGCGTTGTCTTCGTGAGGAGCACCCTCTTGTACTGGCACTTCAGCATATTCTTGAGGCTGTGCCTGCAATATGCAGATACGAACCTCTACGTCCTTTATAAATTTATGATGCAAGTGCTGCTTTAGACAACATTCGTGATAAATGAGAAAAATTGTACTTACAAAGGCTGTTCGCTTAAAAAGAACAATTCTTTTAAAAATGAGATAATGAATGAAAAAAGAGTGACAGGAACATCACAGCGTCTTTCTTTATGTTTTAATTTCATGTTTTTTTTTTCATTTTGGCAGTCTAAAACAAGCATTGTCACGTGATCAGTTGCACAAGCTAAAGTTCATTTCTGAAGGAGGGTTGAAGTGTGGAATATTAAGTACCACCTGTGAAAGTGTGAAAACAAAAAACGGCCATAAAACTTAAGTAGTTTTTTCATCAAAATATTCCTTTTCCTTCGAGTCTTTCTCATTTATGCAGCAGCTATTATCCACAGCATGTTTCTTGAAGTGCTAATAGAAGATTGCTGAAAAGATATGAAAGAGTGAAGTTTTCTGTGCTAAAACATAAAAAATATATGAGATTAGTGAGAGAATTTATAGAAGTTTGCATGTGGGAATTGAATTGGTACTCTTCATCATATTTTCCTGAAGCAATAAAGAATTGATCAGTTGCAATTATCATTATACATTTTTAGGTTCTATCAACCATTGCTGGATTTTTGGTAAATCATTACGATTATTTGGTGAACTCATTACAATCTATCACTTATAACTGCGAAGTGTCCGAGCAAAGAAACGACTGAAGAAAAAACCTGTTGTGAGGGTGGGAACATCATGTGATGCACTGGAATACGATACATCATCAACATGTGGTGACGTTGTGGTGGTGACGCCTCCATCATCACATCGCTCATTTCACCCTCTGCCTCCGATGCTCGCTCTGGCAATACAAAAATATCTTATATTACTGCTATCATTCAGCCCACTTTTCTCTAGTTTCATTCGAACACTCCAGCAACGATCGAGCCCATCTTATAGAATAACGCCATCAATCGATTCGTGAAAATGCAGTTTATGGGCTCAAAGAAATTTCACCATAGAGTTCTTCTCACATCGTTTAATTGACTACAGTAATGAAACAGTCAATGCGTGACAACAATTCAGTTTTTAAATTTATGAATATGTGCAAATGTTGCACATAATTCAACAATCTAAATGGGCTAACCTTTCTCCATACGCATAAGAAGTTGTCTTCTATATATCTCTCGTCGCATTTGCCACTGCATCAAAGCTTCTTGGTACCTAGTGCAGTAGCAGATTGATAAATAAGATTAGCCTCACAAAATTCATGCTGATATTGTGATAGATGAGCACAAAGATAATGTGTTGATAATATGAGGAGCATGGCAATAACATGACGACCGCAATGCACCACACACTTCAATAATTCTCGCGAAATGTTATTGGTGGTGACATATCTTTTATCACTGCACGTTTTAAGCTTCAGGGATCACTCGTTTGACACTCCAACAGTTATAAAACATTAGCATCTAAAAAACTAGCATCAATTAGGCCACAACGACCTAATGCAATACTCGAAGAAGTCCATTTTTTGCAATCATTTTTCTAAGGACACTAACATCAGATCACTTTGTTCTGAAATGTTAGACTTATGCGACGATCTAGCGCAATTTTAGGCATATAACTTATTCTTTCGTGTTTTCTTAACGTTGGAAATATCGGTTGTAATAGTATATCGGTCTAATCAAGCATGTTAAATGAGTATAAACAGTCAAAAGCAAAATATGTTTTCAACGAAAATACTTGGCCATTTCTTGCTGATAATCCGGTGAAAGTGATGGAGGCATCTGAGGAGCAACTGGACGATCCATAGGCATGCTGTGTTCTGCAACAACGAATTCTTTCAATGCATTTATGAAGGGACTCACGTTCGACCGCTTCATGTGTTTTATAGATAAGCCGCTGACTTCGAGACATATTAGCGAATGCACGCTTAAGCAAAGTTCTGTTTTTTGATTTGTCGAATTTTCGGTATCAGTTTTTTAATGCAGGGGATAGATTTCGAAATTTGCTTTTTGAAGCAGCCTTAAGAACACCTTCTTTGCTAGCTCACCTGCCAGCATTTCTATGAAACTAAACGACTGAAATTTTTAGAAGCTGCTGGTGTGAATGACTACATGCGAATGAAATCCCTAGCAATCCCGCTAAATTTAGCATTCGTATTTCTCATATGACTGGCGCTAGCACGATAAACGATGGTGACTTCCTGCTGCCTATAAGGCTGCGTCGGATTGACTTATTCCAAGTTGAGGCCCAACATTTTAGTGTGCATTTATTTGGAAGCTATGATGGTGCTATAATGATGAACACCTCTTGTCACATCGACCGCATCGGCAGACCGCATGGCGAGTAACATAGGGCTGATGGGTTTTTCGCTGTCGCCGATGAGCTGCTCTGCTGGCACAATAACACCTCGGTTGTTCTGCAGCTGACTCACGATATCAGTTGGTTTTGCACCATTTGAACCAATTGCAGAGCCTGTAAATTTATATGCTCAAAACAGTGTGTAGCTATATTGTTCATGGCTGCTCAAAGTGTATGGAAGTTTTATCTTCTCGCTCTTAAAGCGTTTCCCGGAAAGAAGCAATTTCAGACAAATCGTTTGATCTATGAAAAGATGAGCAGAAAGGATGACCCTTGACTGCAGTTGGCCTATATATATGTAGACCTAACGTATAGTTGGTTCGAGTTTCTCATCATTACCCTAAAAATCTGAGTATTCCTTGCATCTCATTTACAAAAAAAGGCGAAAAAAGGCTAGCTGACCGTCAATAACGATGACACCTTTTGGCGGATGTTCCCCTTCTGAATCTTCGTTTCTGCCGACGATCACCACCTGTTGTACGTCAGGTCGTCTTAGCAGCGTTCGAATCTGAAAAATCTGTCGTTGTGATTCAGCGATTTATAGAATTCTGGCTAAAATGCGATGCACGGATGAAAGCATCCCATCTAGACAATATGTATGTAGACTTAAAATATAGCTAGCGCATTTGGTCTACATGTATGTAGATTACAATTGATCGTCTATACAGGTCCCTCTATATATATTTTAGTACGTAAGATCGACGGATATTTGATTGCAAACTTATTTAATGTAATAAAAAATTACACAGCAATTGGTAATCAGAATTTAGCGTCTTAGACTGTATAAAACATTTCTTCGACGAACAAAGACAAGTGATGAAGTATGCGGGAATAAATGTGAGTTGTTGATTTTTGCGTAGTATCACTTCCTAACTTTTACCTCTTTGGCAATCCTGCATTTTCAAAGCCCAAGAAGCAATTTTCTTAGGGGGTCTTGGATATGTTTTATTATCCGATACGGCAAAGTAACAAATTATACAGTAATCAAATTCTCATATAGGCGATCAAAAACTGTGACTTTTTTCATCCTTCTCCACTCACCTACTAAACTTAGTGGTCAAAAGGGGACGCTTAGAAGCTGTTGGTATCAATCATCGTTGAACCAAACCGCGAAGAGCATGAGTTTGAAGATTAGAAGATAACCACTCCCATGAATAGATGAGATAAATAGCAGAACTTGAACGACCATTTTGTTAGCTTGACGAGTTGGAGAAGGCAAATATAGAAGGCAAATTACAGTACACCTTTGACTGAAAACTGTTTACGTAAGACTGTACCAGCAATGCGCTGTCACCATTTGTCTACGTGATATACCCGTGATATATTCGTGCGTGTTTGCATTTTTAAAAAAATCCTTAGCAAGAGAATCTTACGAAATTATTGCTTCTATTATTTCAAGAATAGCATCATAAGTAGAGATAAAATTGTAGTGACACAGCAAGGTTGGTTCTAATGTCGATGGCAATGCTCACCGGCAGATTCGAATATATTTTGAAACCGTCTACTTCAATTTGCGGATAGATAATAACTTCAACGTTGTTATATATGTAAGACAACATAAACAATGACCAATCTGCCAGGATTTCGACTTTCAAAAATTGTACATGGCGATACGAATCTTTCATGAGTTTCAAGCTCACTCACTGCCTAATTTGAGACGCGCTTTCCCATGTTGCACTCTTCTAATTTTGTGTTTAAAGAAAGGGCTGTAGTAAATGAATGTTCCTAAACTCTTTCAGGCGAAAGCGATTTTTTTCGCAAGGCTGATATCGGGTAATATTTTACGTGCCAATGCTCGCCGCATCATTTTATAATTTACGAGCACAGCTATTTGCACATTTTTGAGCGTACAAGTTGTCATTTTAAGCGTATTTCATACCGCAAATTCAATGGACGTTCGCCATAAAAGACTGTTATAAAACTGATGAAGGTGTACACCATCACAAATGATTTAACGTCCAATCATTTCCTACTATCCTTATGAATACTTTTTTAAATCAGAAACCGAAACTTTGTTAATAGACCAGTGAATCTCTAAGTAAAGGTTTGAGAATTTATGTCAGTAGAAGAAGGCTCTACTCCACAGCTTATTTCTAGAGGTGAAGAAATTTTGCTCGGATGGATCCTCACCGCGTTTGTAGCATCATCCTCATCAGGAACCATGTTGTTGTCTGATAATTCCTGTCCAGCTGTCCCCTCAACAATCGGCTCTTTTTCCGGCGGCTCGTCTACTGCGCCATCGACAGTCACATCCTTCCTGAGCGGCCCGCTGACTTCATTATCAATGACCATCTGTTTCCTTAGTGGATCGTTCGCAGTGCCATCGACAACTATTGATGATGGTGGCAATTGAGCTAATTTCGGTGCCATTTTGATATCGGGCTCCGCGATATCGAACACGAACCTTTCAGGGTTGGACACACGTGGTTCACTTATACGCTGTAAATAACCATCGCAATAACATAGAAATATGTGCTGCTTGTAGCAACAATGTCTTTAAAGATAGAGAAATCGATGAAGGAAGATATGGAAGAAAGGAGGTTTCAATGTGAAGTGATGTGGCCGTTAGTAAAAAATATTTTTTGTTGGATATACCGAAATTTGCACTCATAAACATGTTGAGAATATCGAAGAGATCACTCTTAGAGGTAAGTTTGATGTGCCACGATTAAAATTATTGGTAACACTATCCAGTATGAGATATTGGTACGCATTTAAAGTCGGAATATATGAATATAATAAAGATCATCGGAGCATTAAACGAAATTTTGCCATCGGACATTCAATCGTGTCAAATTAAGCAGCTAAATGACTGTTTTTTCGATCAAATATGGGAATTCCTAAGTCTTTCCGCGCCATATTCGATGGTTTCGCTAACACGATTAAAAGCTTTGTTAACATTATTCCTTCAAAAGCTAAGTCGGAGACAGCTGAAGCAGTTTGCAAATGAATGAGTGCGCTTGAGCTGCTAGCATTCCTTTATTGAACTATTGCATCATGGCACTTTTACAAGCTATTCTGAAAATGCAATTGAAAACGCCCATGACAAAGCGTTTGACATTGCTGTGTATTTCTGCCAACTGTTTATGAGTTGTTTTTATGGTATTTATTCTCACTGAGTATCTCTTTAAGTCAAGTTTGACAGCATTTGACTAAAAACAAAATATTTCATACAGTAAGTGCATGCAGCTTTCGATAGACACATTCAGGCGCCAGATGGAAAACGATCGCGGATGTGGCCAATATCCAAAGTAGAAGAATAAGACCGATAACCCACGAAAAGTGGCATTTCCTATTCTTTTTCACTGAAAAGTATTAAACACAGTTCGCAGTCCAGCATATCACAAAATGAGCATTCCAGTATAATGAGAGCAGTTGCAGACTTTTCTTAAAGCATTATAATCGAGAAGAATAAGAAACGCGAAATGACTCCTTATTTTACAATTACAGGAGTATATTATCGTGTTTTGCTTACCGTCTACAATACAAGATTTTGTTGATTGCAGGATGTAAAGCTGTTATGTTCTACAATACCTCCAATCTTCTATCTCATCGTATGACTTCATGTACGAAATATAATGAAGATATGCCTTAGAATGATTTGCTCTTTGGAATCAAAAACGTTGTATGTGGTTTGCGAGAGAATTCTTCTTGAAGTAGTTACAATTGCATGCTTGCTGCCAATATAGAAAGACAGAGTAAAGTGATGCTTCGTTCTTTTACATTAGCTAAGATTGTTTCACTTGCTGAAGCTCGACCCTAATGAAATGGATAAACGTTGAAGAATGAACTCCTTCAAAATTGTTTATTCAGCTTAACTGAAGTGATTAACTCCGCTGTTTACTAGAATTTCAGAAATATATACATTCGGATTGAGTAAAACATTTTTTTCAAACTCTCTTCTCACTGAAGTCGTCTTCACTTTCGATTGTCGTTACTTCATTTAAGAACTGTCTTTGTGTGAAGGCTTGAAAACAGCGATGTTGCCAACAGGGAGAGACCTCGTTTAATTTTGCCGTCGTATCAACGAGTAACAAAGTCACAATTATATCTGAACTCACTAAGAGCTGCATGAGAGATGGAGATGGGCAGAATCGTTGGTTTTATGACAGTATAGACTTCTCCTTCGGTTTTCGTAGGCTTCTGATCGTGTGGAGATTTTTCGACTGGATCTGGTTGTGTTGTTGCGAATATTTTTGTCATATCCTGTAATTGAATGAAGCGGGGAAGAAAATTAAATTCTTGCAACAACAAATGGTACTACATCATAGCAATAAAATCGTGCAAAAGTCACTATGATTTAATCTGAAACAACTATTAGCATAAATACGAGTCATAAGAACAGTTACCGATTTTAAACTCCAAACGAATTATGCGCTCACATTGCTATTCAAAACCTTTAAAATGTAATCAACAGCCCGTTTCAACGATCAGATTTTAGAACGGAAATATTGCTAATTTGTAGGAAGAGTAGTTTAGATCGTTATACCTGGTCAAAGTCAGACTAGCTGAAGGAGACAAATTGTAACGACGGCGTCAGGGCGTTTAAACCAGTGAAAAGTAAAACAAAGTTATGAAATTCAAGTAATTTTTACTGATTCCACAATAAACGTTGGTATTTTAATTAATTTAAACAAGGCAAACTTGTAAAATTGATCAAGCCTCGTCACGCAGAGGTGCGAATTGATAATGGTGTAAGATGAGCAGCAAGGTAATGGAAGAAGGTAGTGCTCACTTTGCAAAGTATTTGAGACGGATTCCAGCTGGAGCGTTCGAAATTCATTGAAAAATTAAAACTAGGATTTTCCACTAAAATTTTGGCAGTTCAAGTAGCCACTTTCGAAATAATAAACTCCTGAGAGAACCTCTGCGTAGGAATTTCTGCTTCAATCAGCACAAAACTTGTAATTCGTATACAACAGTATGATCTCTTTATCAGGTAAAAAGCCATACTGGACTTAAAGAAACCAACGGGTAAACACACTGGCTAGGTTACGATAAATAATTTGCTTTGCTAAACTCCCACAGTGATACGACTTATAGGCCAACGTGATAAGCAATGCGAACTTTGAGAGGGTTGTTGATAAACAATGACAATCATTGTTTTTCCGCATAACTGTTTATTAAAATGATGATCGCTTTATCTACAAGTAAATTGAGTGAAGATTCTAGCAAAAGTAAAAGATGACGAGCAAAGAAAACAAGGAGGCTAGGCGCACTAACACAAATAAACAGTTATGCGTTCAATGCGCTAAAAAATTTTTGCTTAGATGCATCAAAATTGATCCCTGAAGTCGCCTGAGAAGTGAGCAATTTCATCGTTGTTGATCGAACTAGTTGAGAAAACTCTTATAGACAAACTTCGATATATCCGACTGAAAAGTAGTTTTCAACATATTGCCGGCATCATTTCAAATTAACTATCGCTGCTTGCCATTTTTACAAGTTAAACCATAATGTAATATATGGCAGATAAGTTGAAAAAAATTTCTCTAACGGCTATCTCATAGAAACCTGTTTTACAAGTAGCTGTGGTTAGATGTGCAATGAATGGAAATTGCTCGTCGAAGATGGCCTTCATAACTCTCTCTCTCACGAAGAACTTTTGCGCAATGCGAGGTGTTGTGCAATAAGGAAACGGCATAACCTTGTGACAAACAGTTTTTTTGTAACATTCGAAAGTCAAACGTTCCCAAAATCTTCGCTTTTTTCTATGTCCAGTATTCGCAGTTATACGCAACTTAAACATGAAATAAAAGTGTTCTCTGAAAGGAAACTGTTATATGATTCGTATCACTGTATTTATCAGCACTTTGCAATTCGTTTCGCTGCATTCTAACATTTTAGTTATCCGCTACTGTTTCACTTCACCTTTCTCAGTCAATAATAATGGAAACAATCGTAATTTTTTAGTGTTATAATTCTATAGAACCCAAAAAAGGGCAGCTAGCAGTTGATTTATATTGCAATAGGCAACTTTAGCAATTGCAATGGGTAAAGTTGCAATAATGTGTCCTTCCTCTCCTTAGACTTGGCTTTTTGAGAATCTAAGATTTTTCCAGCCTAATACAGGATAGACAGTACAAGAAATTGCTGGAATGTCGCAGCAAAATCTTGTTGTTTCCATAATACCACGAATGAATCCCTCAAACTCTCGTAAATACCGCCAAAAAATTTGGTGAGCTAACAACGAAAAGATATAGTGAAGAAAGCCTAATGTGACAACATTTGAAATTTAATGACTGATTAAAAACATTGAAGCATCTGGACCTTATAGACTAAGCCCTATCCAAGCGACCGAGGCGGTCTTGCTGATAAGGAACGGTTAGCCTGGGGCTTCTCGGGCCGTTTTACCCTCAATTGTAATAGCATTCCATAGTTCCAGCTATATCATTGATTGCTATCACGACCTGTAGTGCTGAATACGATGAAGAGCATGTCTCTGATAAAGATAAGAGGTAATATAGGTTGATTATCCTTCATTCTTCTAGTATTTATGGAACAAATCTCGTTCATTTGCTAGAGCGTGTCAAAAAGATTCGAAGCAAACATTCAACCACATTTTCTTCAAAAATCTCGCCGTATCATCGTTTGACTTCGTCATTCATCTCCGGAGAAAGCACCTTCAAGGTATAGCCAAAAAACCTCAGCATAAGTTTATAATTAAACAAATTGTTCACGAAGGAAATTAATATTTATGAGCTCATAATAACATAAGATATGCATTAATAACATGAAGCATTAAACGAAAATTTGTTCGAAAAAGCCCATAATTCGATGACTTTCATGGCCCCATTGGTAATTTGAAGACTACACAGTCACTCATCATTTCCCTTAACTGTTATCAAAAGGAAACAATTTCACTGCCAAGTGGAATTGCACTGCCAAAAGAATTTGGAAAAATTAGAAAGCTATTCTATATTAAAACAGCATATCTGTAAAGCACAAGCTGCCTTTTTGTTTTTCCTAGTACTTTCAAAAAAACAAGGCAGTGAGCAGGTACCGCAGAATCAAACTCCTTGAAGCAAAACAACGAAACAGCGAAAGTTGAACCAGCTGCACGGGGGCCGTCGATGGAGCCATCTGGGGAAGTGCGCACATAAGGAGACAAGCGAGCCTACGCAAGAGGTTTTTTGCTGCTTGAAGAATGGGTTCGTTGCACGAACAAGATAGGGGATGGTTGCTCCGAAGATGGTACACTGCCCTTCCTGCTCGCCGACGACAGCCTCTTGAGCAGGCATCGCTCGCGGAGAAACCGGTTTTAGATCCATAGGCATACAGCCGACAGGCACCCACAACCCGACCCACGTTATGCAATCACCACAAATTGCGTTCGCAAAGTCAAAAACGGAGTGGCGCCTAACAGTTTTGTGAACAATGCTAGTGCTAAATGATGAAATTAGGAAAGCTTTCATATTGCGAAGATATTGCTCCCCCTTCGCAGAGCAATATTCCAGGCAATAGTTGCAATCTACTACATATGCTCAACCGCTTAATTTGCTCTGTACGTCATTTGTCATTTGTCAGATAATGTAACTTGTGAGAGAGGGTGAAAGTGACAAGTGAAGTGATGACAAAATTACCTCTAAAAAATATCAAGGACTCCTCGATTGGGCATTAAATTCTATCATGAAAAATGTGTTTCTTACCTATTTTGCTCATTTACCGCTCATATAACGATTCAGTAAGTAAAAAAGCAAATTCGAAACAACTGCTTCCATTTCAATATTACAGAATTGTAGTTCCGATGCACATGCACGTTTACATAAATATCGTAAATTATTTGTTATCGGCTCTAGAAAGATTAATCGAACTGTGCTACACTATTAAATGTTTGATACAACATGTCTGCTTATGTTCTTTTGCAGTTTTTCTCAAAAGCACAGTACAGTAACATCATGCTTGCACTTATTTAAGAGTGGATGTTAGTCCGTACCGATGTTTCGTTCGGTGACCCACATAAGTAGCGCTTAAAACTTCATAGTTACGATTGGCATTCTGGGTCGGCCTCTTAATCAAATCTTAGTTCTCACTGTTTACTTTCTGCATGAGACTCTAAAATATATCTCCGATTTGCAAATTTATTCTTTGACCTAAGGTGGTCTAAAGGTCTAAAAACCCAGCTGTGGTCTAAAAAAGATTTTGTAGAGCTGGTTATTTTACAGCAGATTGCATCATTAAGAGTTTTGACATTGCATGTGCATATTTGGGTAAACTACTCGGAATGCTGAGACGAAACGAAAGGGCACAATGTCTCCTGTGGCATACTTCTCCATATGCCAAGTATTCTATCGATAGACACAGAAAGAAGTGCAGCAAACGTAATGAGCAAGTAACTATGAAAGTGATTTAACGAGATACAAAGGTTTAATTCATACGTCATCGATACAGCGGTCGGAAATTGAAGAATGCAAACGACAAAAAGTGTGGAGCAGTTTCGATGGGTGAACTTCAGAAGGACGAATTAAGCAAAAGGTCAAAAACTGCTCGCCGACAGAGCGAAACATATTTGAAATCGTCTCCAGCCACGCCGTCAGAAACCCATCAGCCAGTGAGCGCAATTCGGTCAATGGCACTTATTATTGCAGTGCTGCAGTTCTGGCAAGCGTCGAAGTGGGGAAGCTATACGCAAAAAGTGCATATCTCAAATGAAAATCCCGTTGCAGTTGTTTCATCGGTGGATTTGTTTAGAAATACTAAAGTGTGAATGATCTTGGTTAAAACCATCACTGAAGGATGAATGGACTTAAACGGTTTTCTTTTACACTTAAATAAATCCTTTACTTCCGGATTATTGGCACATTTGATGCCGATTAGTTGATTCGTTTGCTATGTATTCACTTGTCGTGTGATTTATCTTCGTAAATGCTGGCAAAAGCGCATTGTGACGACGTTATGTCCGTTCATATCTATGCAGAGGCATATCTTAAAGCCAACTTCATGGGGAGATGGAAAATTTCGCGATCAGAACTCAATCTCTCAGTCGTTGTTCTCCAATTTCCGGTCTTGGGTTGTGGCTATCGTTTCTTGCAAAAAGAAATTCATGCAAATGCTTGGTAAACAAAACAACTTACTTCATCAAAATGAGCTTCGATTCCGCAGCCATAAAAGTAAAGTTTTTGAAAAGAATTTGCTTTATTGCTCGAATAACTTTTGATGTATAAACGAGATGAATTATCAATTTGTAATCTACTTTGCAAACAATCTATATTGCCTCTCGGCTAATACTGAAAAAGAATTTCATATTGCAAACGAAATAATTGCCAGTCATTTGAATAAAAAGGGCTGAATAAACTCATGAATTCACGAAACACCAAAATTCATGAAGCACTTTCCTATCATCGCTTCATTAATGATAGATGCTTGGTGAGTCGGATACATTAGCTTTGAAAGCGAGTGGAATGTTGTTCTAGTGCTTCCGACCTATTTGACAAGTTAGCGCGTTCTGGTTAATCTTCAAAGTCTTGCGCCTCAGTTACATAAAAGCACCTAGACATAGAGAAACTGCGCGATGGTCATCTCTCTTTTTTTGCTTTTGTTTCGTGTGACAATTATGAGACCTATTCATTATATGACCGAGGATGTCATTCATAACAGCGGTCTTTGTGAAATTCACAGGAATCATAATTTATGGGACAAGACGCTTCAAACTAATCTCCCAGAGCAGAGCAGCGTTGAGGTGGACGTTCATGTGGCAATGTGCGTTTATGTATTTGTATAACTGACGCTCTTACTCCCTCAATTTATAGATGCTTCTCTAGGATTTTGTTTGAATTATATTTACGACATAAATTTAAGTTATGTTGATCAAAGAAGGCGCAAAACTCGGCCGAATCGAGGGAAAATGTCCCATTACAAAAAGTTTCTTCCCAAGAACACGAAAAGTGAGGTTCACATGTTCAAGCCACGTTCAGGATACGCAAAACCGATATGGAAACCCATAAAAATAAACTGCAGGAGGCCTCTCGGTCTGATCACGATCATGCGCCACGACTAGGTGTCAGTGAAGGAATTGAACTACTTAGGCACTGCTCACGTTTCAAAAGCTTAAAAAGTGTACTCATAACTCACTAGTGTTTTGGTACAGTCACATGTGTAGGACATAGCAGCTACTCCAGTTCACTTATATTCTTCGCGAACATGGATGTGAACGAACACAACCCTCAACATTAAATAAGCTTTAGGATGTCTTTCTATTGGGCACCCTTCAATTAGTCAAATACACACAACTCATTAATCGCGCTCTTAATCTAAAAAGTTTGTGCCAAATTACAGCCCGCCAAGTTTCCATACGAAAAGACCTGCACTGACCCTATAAGCGACGTTCAATGAAACCCAACAAACTGGACAAAGAATTTTTGTGCTTTGAGAATGACACCTCAACAACAAAAAATTTACTTTGAGAATAAAATCAACAGACGTATGGAACATCTTCATCGAGATACGTCCAACGGATTGCCTCAAAGATGCACTTCCAAAGAACTAGGTGCAAAGACAAAACAAAAAACGAAACGAGGGAGGGAAAACATAACAGCCGAACCCATAGGAAATGACCAGCATAAACAAGTATGCAAATATCGCCTTAAGGCCCATTATCTTGGGAAATAAACTAAATAACGCGAATCCAATAACCAGCTAGCATGTCGAAGACGCTACTCACTAAGAACAGGAACAGAATTTTCTAAAGGGCTGAATATGACAGGAAGACGGCACAGTCGATGGAAATATGTAGAGACTCCATTTACAAAACGAGACATACTTCCTAGTATGCTCTACAATTACAACGAGAAGTCGAAAAGGGATCAGCAAAATAAAGAACATAGAAGTGGATGGATATCATCATATTCCACTGCAGCAACTAGAAGGTACAAGCCACGGAAAATAGAATAGCAAAGATGAATTATTTCTTACGCCAATTCCGATCATCATCTGCTGTTTTATGCTGCTGCTGTGCATCCCGTCTTGATAGTCCACGCGCTGCAACAAACCATCACCAATAACGTGCCGATGCAAAGAAACAGCCAAGAGCGCACCCAGCATAAATTCTCCATATTAGCTGCCAGAAAACAACCTCATCAATCTTTGCGGCCTACGCTGGTAAGTTGTGTATGACGCCATATATCAGCTTCCACACAGAAATGAATGTGGAAGAACACTGCAAGAATTCATTTCTGCTGAGCTCACAACAGAAAATCAGTGAGGTTTGCCCTCCATGTGTGTTCAGACGACGAAACCAAAACTCCTCATCTCTTTTCCTAGTGAATTCTCACTCGCTGACTCTCTGACGTTTCGAACGACGAAGAAAGCCTTAATAGTTTTACAAACATTCTAACTACTCAAATGTTTCATTGCGCTTAGGATGTTTCAATGTAAAGTGGGGACGACTGGAATGACACAACGTCCATTCAGGCGGCTCAGCTCCTAGCAACAACAGTTCCTATACAAATATATGCCTAACAAGAGGCAATATCATGAAAGCACTGAAACCCAAGGTCTAAGAACTGCTGAAACTCACAATGAGGGGCAGTGGCACCGTCAGCCCCCCGCAGTGGCACAGTTGTCCATTTGCCACCGCCATCTTCAGGTGATTGCTGCGACGCTGTGCCCGAAGTCGCTCCATCGAAAGCACGCATTTGGGCTGGACCATTGGATAACTGCGATGTAGGCGTTGCCTCTAACTGACGCTTCGGACGCCAAGGCTGATTCGATGGTGTACCCACTAAAAATGAATTTATCAGCTTCGAAATTTATTACTTCCACCAGCCTCTTGCAACCTTCAGAGGCCTGATGAAACAGAAAACACTCAACAACTGCTCCTTATAAAACCGTATTTCCCGTGCACCTGGATGAATGAACTCTTCATCATAAAGGTCATAGATGGTAAGTCATGCAAAAGGTTATCTCTTGCGTTAGGCGTGCCGACAGTTGTATGCGTTTCGAAGTGGTCGATGATCAAAAATTAGAGTGGTAATGAAATTCATTATCCTTGGCGAATTTTCGCAATAGATGAGTGCATTAAGTGTAGACTCTACCGAATAGTGGCATTTAATGAGCTTCTGAAATCATACAGGTAAATATAATGAGATTTGCGACTGTAACCGAGTAGCAAATGTCTGCCAGTGACGCAAATAAATGAATATACTATTTTGCTCTCTGTAGCCTGCTTTAACAACTACTAGCCGCGTCGGAGAACATGTGAGTCACGTACTGGCGGAAGAGTGTTGCATTTCCCCTCCATCACCAGCTGTGCGCGTGACAACCATACCACGTCTCCAGCTACCTGCATCAGCCGGGGACGGTGCTCCAATCGGCGCACCCGGTCTTGCAATCTCGTGTGCTGGTGCACCTGATGGTTCCCCACGACGTTCCCCAATTCCAGGACGTGCCTGAAAACGCCCTTTTTTCAGGTCGCCGCCTATGTTCTACACATTGCTAGGCATTTAATAATGCTAGCTACTTCCAGTCCTCATCCAATTAGCCTTCCTGATACGAGAAAAGGTAAAGTAAACGTGGTCGTACCATGTAACTACAATTACCATCACATGGCTGAAAACGAAACTGCGAATGTCCGTAAGAGAAACGATAGAAAGATGGTAAATAAGGAAAGTGATAGACGAAGGAAAAGTTTACAGAATGCGCTTGAAAGATGGTGAGATGAGAAATGACTCACAAATCTTCGCCGATTAAAACTTCATCAGTAACCACAATGCATTAAACTGTTTTCAGTAAAGTGTGGGTACGCTGAAGACCCTAAAATCGGGTAAGAGAGGATGGATTCAACAATTAAGTAGCACATCGGTGGCACTGTGTATAAAGAACACATCCACCTCTTAAAAACCAAGAACGTAAGGGTAACGACTTCTTTGGCACTCACCATGCCTTGCGGAGGTTCTCTGTGTATCGAGGTGACGACCTGCCCACGCCTCCAAGGTCCAGCGTCCGCCTCGCTGGTATGTAGCTGCTCTCGCTCGATATGTCTGGGTGAAGTCATTGTGCTTTCTCTCTCTGCATAAGCGGATGGCGCTGTATGACCCGATACTACTTGCCCTCTCCTCCAAGGGCCCGAATCTGCCTCAGAGGGCGGCTGAAAAATAAAAGCATCCGCGTCATATGTGAAGTACGGACCAAGGTTCACAGAATAAACACACAAAGAAATGTGGAAAATATTGCACCAATTCGATGAACCCTAGCAATGAATGGAAGCAACCTCGATGCTTCTGAAAATCCGGAAAATCTAAAGATACCATGGGTACTCTCTCTCGCTGCCTTTCGCCCTCCATTGTGCGCTCGGCCAGCGGAGGTCGCTGCATGGCAGCAGATTGGCGAGGCGCCGTCGGCTGAGCACCACGCCTCCAATCCACATCTGCATCAGCAATACTTTCCACAGGTTCTCTTTTGGGAGGACGCGTCGCCTCGCGAGCTGCACGCCTCTCCTTCTCGATCTCCTCCCTACGCGCCTGCTCTGCCGCTTCCTTCGCGCGTGCAATTTGCCTTTCACGCTCCTATAAATTCATTCACGACTGCGAATAGGTGAAGTAATGTTGAAATTTATATCTTGAAGATGAGAGACCAAATACTTCTACAATCTTCTCCTCACTACCCTCGGACGTCAATCTCAGCTGTGCAAACAGCTATTGCAAATAGAGCATATAAAAAAGCTTAAAATCTAGACTTCCACTTCCACCAGTTCTTGTTCCAAACAGCTATCAAAGAAACCATCCAAGGTAAGGCTAAATCGACAAATGTGGGAAAACGAACAGCAAAAAATTACCGCTTTCCACTCCTTCCTCCTCGCCTCTTTTCGCAATTCATGTCTTTCTGCCAGTCGCTTCTCTTTCTCCTCGCGCAACTTCTCCTCCCACTCGGCCATCCTCTTTGCGAAGTCATTCTGATGGGCGTTCTTCACCTCTTCCAAAAAAGCCATTGCATCGGCGCGCACTCTTTGCATACGCTCATAAGTGGCAATCGCATGCGCATGCTCTGCGCTGAAAGAAAGTCTCACCGGTGTTCACTCTTTCTCATTCAAACACCTCTCTCTGTTTATATTCTTGCATTATTCGAGCTCATACTCCCTCACGATACCGCTTAAACCGATGTGAATGGACAGTGGACACAATGTCGTCGTTATCATGACGTGATCAAAACAACAGTGATTACCATGTCCAGTAAAACGACTTTGATTTCCCCTGCATATACAGCATACGCTACGTTGGACTAGTAAGGTATGCCGTCAATAGCAGGCAAAAGAAAAACGCCGATTTGTTGCAGATGAAAACTGAATAGACAGACCGCCTTCCTGGAAAACTTTTCTGTTTTAGAAAAGTTCGCCGCCTAACACTGAAAACGAAGCCCACAACTTCGCTCGGCTTCAATATCCAAACTACGCATACAAAGATGCGCAATTAAAATAACATGCTTAGTGCTGGTAGAACAAGTTTTTCCAATCAGTGGATAGCTTTTCAAATCATTGGTTCAGCGCTATACCCATCTCAGCTCTTCAAACGTTGGAGTGTGCATGAACACCCACTTAAGTATCAACAGTGTGAATTTTTGAAAAAACGCAGTCCAAAGAAAACAAGCGAAGAAGTGCCAGAAGAGCCGCTATGATGATAGTTTGCACCGTCTCGCTTACTTGAACAACCAGTTCTACAAGTTATCAAAAAAGAAAAGAAATGAGATCTGCCTTTTGCCATCAAATATTAAACGGCCCGTAAGACTGTACGACAGACTAGTTTTCTCCGTGAGCCGATCTGTGCGATCTGAAAAACTCACCCAGAGTTGTTGGATTAACGTGAGATGCAGCGTGGAAGTTGATTGCAAAGTACACACCACACCTCTCAAAATTCGTGCTCCAGCGCTTTTCAATTTAGAAGTAGATATACACAAGTACTTACGCATTTTTGCAAAAGTAATCAAGAAAAGTGTGTAAATTCAAAGAAAACAACCAAGGAACTTACACAGCGGTTTCGATGCGCCTTTTCTCATACTCAGCATGTCGGATTGGCGCCATGCGTGTGTATTCCTCGGCGATCGCCTGCCTCGCCTTCATCTCTTCAAGATGATAGGCACGAACCATGTGATCAAACTTCTTCTCCTGCTGCTGTAGTCTTGCTTGTTGCTCCCGACGCTGCTCGTCCATGCGGTCACGTTGCTCACGTAGCACTGCAAACATGCATTCTCCTTTATTATCTCACTCAATTTCGACTAACGGCCAGAGAGTGAGGAGGGATTGATTGCACAGATTATATCTGCAACAGGCGCCATTACGCTAAACATAAAACTTCGTTGCTTCAGCATTCTTCTACTTCAAAATTACAAAGCACCGAACAAACCGAACCTGGAAAAGGGACCGTCAACCTGGAGTAGCATCAAGAGGAAAATCCTACTCGACCGGTGAAGTTATAAAGTGAAGGACTGATCAAACCACCTGAGTCAGGGTCCATATTTTGGAATGCTTCCTCGCCATGGTCTTTCACTATCGCCTGGTAGATAGGTGTGGCCTGTATCTTCTTCATCTTCTCTGCTCGAACTCTTCTTTCAATCTCTTCCTGGAACAAACGCTTCGTTCTCCTTGACAACTTAGATTATTTCGCAAAGTTTTAAAGGAAGTCTTATACTACTATGCAATCGTCATTGATTGTAGCAACCACAGAATATCAATTATGGGTCTGTTCCAGCCAGCAATCAGTAAATCTGTTACATGACGAAAATCAGCTTTTCGCAACGGACAATTCATAGCTATTTATTGGCCTCGACGATCTCACATCAACAAAAACTACCACCTATGCGTTTCAGGCGTTCAAATCTCACCTGCTCGGCCTGTTTACGCATCTTCTCCTTCTCGATATTCTCCAATTCGAGCCTACGCATTTCCTCAGCTCGTCTTTGTTCCTCTCGTCGATTCGCTTCCGCTTGTGCCTGCTGCGACTTCTCAAGCTTCAATCGTTCGCTCGTTTCCTTATAATTTTCTATTTTCTTTCTTCGTAGCAGAATGCGCTCATAGTCCGCATTCTTGTGGAAAGCGTAGATCTCCGCATGTCGTTTCAACTAAAAAACCTCATGTTTGGCTCAATGTGATGGACTTATATAATAAGAAGTTAAAATGCCCCAGAATAGACGTCTGAATAAACTCCATCCACAAGAAATGAAATGCCTGTAAATCAAATGGGACGGAAAGCTCGAAAAATTAATGGAAAGTACCATGAACTAGTTCGATAAAGGCTGACGCATAATCAACATATAAACTTCATAAAAAAGAAAAAAAAACAACAAACGAAACGCCTAACCTATGAATGAAAGTCAATTACACAATGCTAACAAAGATGCTGATAAGCACACCTGAAGTTTACTTTCATATATTATTAAGCCTCTTCAGAAGATTTTATGGATCAGTTTGAAAGGAACACAAAAAACAACGTTTATAAATACATCCACAACAAGCTTCCGCAAATGTGAGTTTTGGAAAATGCGAATGAAGATGCAAGGAGAGAAGCTCAACCAGCCGTCGGAAAACCCCCTTTGTATTCGTAAGACGGAGTCTGTATCCACTTCATTCCAAATGGAAGATCACTACATATTCTTAACTGCCCAAGTATATGCTATCTTATGCATCAACAAACGAAATGTCATGCTCTGCACTGACAATGCCAGTCCTCTGAAATCATTTAAATACTATTCGACAAAAAAGCTTCAGAAAATTACATTCGACAAGGATGGCATGATAATTCAGAAGACGTTAGTTATGGCAGTTAAATAGATAAAAATAGAGGCAAAGACTTTTTGTTATATGTCCGGATGGTTATGAAACGAAAAAATAAATCAATGCGCACATGCTCGAGGCCAGCTTTCTTATGCCCGTCAGCGTCGAGAATATTGACCACATCTCGAAGACTCGTGTACATCAACTCTAAATGCCCTCGGATTCCTTCGACACCAATCTAAAGCACGAGTAAACGTATCTTCATGTAGGTAGTAAATAGAAAGGCAATAAGAACGCAGATATTTGAAACAACGCAAAACAAACCAGTAAGAGCTAGACCTATATATACAATTCTATATTCGTTTCATGCATTTGTAACATCGATTTCAAGTGAGATTAAGGATTTCCTCAAGTTTGCAGTAAGATTAGAATGATACCTATTCAAACAAAATCACATGCAATGAGCCTTTGCTTTATCAAATAAGCGAAATTTTAGAACAAAGAATCTGGCTTGAAGCTCGTAAGTGCGATAATAGTGTCTAATTCATCGAGAACAATGGTCAGCAAATAAACTTAGTTCCCTCATTCAGAATATCCATTTCAGTTCTGACCTTCCTGACGCTGAAAGCCACCCCACATAGACAGTTTAGCGCTATCCTACAACAACGATTCCAACAATCTAACTTATTCTCGTTTTTTAAACTGCTGAACGCATTTGACAACCGCATGCGAAAAGCCTTGGCGTCCATTCATTTTTCCCACTTTTGCATGCCCGCGCTTTATTTCCAGTTTCCCATCAGTTTCCGCCGACACTCGCGAGTCCTTCAACACGGGCACAGCGTAGCGCGTTATATCTGACTTAGCGTGTTTCTGAGACAACGGCAAGGAATGACAACCAATATTCGCAGCCGCAATGGAACCAGTATTAAAGCTGGCTATCAGGACGCCCGACAAATCGTTCAAAAAACGTACCTCGTCTAGCTACCTCAGCTGCCCATTGATGACAGATGAACAGCCGATGCATTGCCAGACACTCAACCCTACAGAGATGAAAATCAATGGCTTAGGCTTGGAGGCAACGCCCCAAAATTGTCTTCATACCGTCGCCATTTTTTGCTGCGCAAAAGTGGAAGCGAACCATATTATAACATGTATTTCGACACCACACTTTTGTAATACAAGGCCAGAGGGTGCCGTTCAAAAAGAACAAAACTGAACCTGGGATGAATCGCCGCTGAAAGTATTCGATGAGTCATTATCCAGTGCACCTTCCAGTGTCGCATCTACGGCGCCAAAGTGGACGCACTTCTCACGGTGATCGATTTGCGCCTGTAACCAAATCTTCATCGACGACCGACTTAATCGTTCTACTGTCATCAACTGCCACAACTGAACCGAAGATTCACAAGGCGCACGAGCCAAAACGCCGCTCTCATAATGAAGAACAATTTTTGAGATAGGGAGGGAGAACGAAGTCTGTCACGCTCAGTCTGTTGTCATTACTCTATAAAATTGCCCCTTAATCAAACTGCGTCATCCTGAAGCCGCTTATTTTTCCCGCTTCAATTCTTCCTTGTTCGCTGTGAACAATTTCGACATAAATAAACCCTATTCACTTTTCTACGAGTGCACAGCATTAACAGTTTACCATATTATTCAGCTGACTTCATTACTTGCCAAAGAATAAAACGAAAACATACCTTGACGTATCGATGCTTCGCAATATCAACAAGGAAGCGCTCGAGCTCGACTTCATTGTAGAATGGAATGACCTTGCGCACACGTTCCATCGAGAGTGTATCGTAAATCAGCGATATTTGTTTGACGACTTTCGTTGCCGTCACGCCCCGTAGTGCGTCCACATACTGTTTGTAGTCAGATTTCTCAAGCGCCATAATCTTCTCCAGCTGCAACTCCACCTGACTCGCGAGACGAAGTGGCGCGAAATGACATTCCAGCTGACTGCAAGTAGAACATAAGCTTGTTTACTAACGGCAGAATTTCGATTCGAGCTTCTATCCCCAGTGCAAGTTCCCGACCTCGCAAGAGGGAAGAAGAGAAACCGTAAAGCCATAAAGCTCTGAAAATGTTCAACGGCGTGCAAAGACACAGAGCGCAGTACATCTACAAAGTCATATCCGCCTAAGAAAGCATGATGTACATAAAAACTGACTTTTTTCAACTCAAATAATAAGTGCTACTGCTTTTACATCTCGTTTTGCTTGACTTAGGCAGATCAGTGCTAAATCCCAAACAAGGCAGAAAAAAAAACATTGTTTTGCAAGAAAAAATGATTTTACTACAATAAGAAGAAGATCCTTTGCATAAATTCTTCAGCCGGAAAAGCAACTTTTAAGAAAACCTAAACATTATTGGGAAAAGCCTACAGCACACCCACAGTGCAAACAAATATGCTTCTTATTAGAAGAGATGATAAACATATGAAAGGAAAACATTAATTTCTTACCACAAGGAAATGTTAGCACGATTGTCTGGACAATAACAATAACGTCTTCCACAACGGTAATCCGTTAAACCCGGTTGCCCAAACATATTTTTGCACACTGAAACACCGCTTCTTTCGAGGATGATAAGAAGCGTGACGAAATGGTGCAATGTTAACGATTTGTACTCTTGATTAGCACAGTTATTGTCTACTGAACTGATAATTCGATCATAAAAAGCACAACGCAATAAATGTTCAACAAAAACCAACTGATATAGATTTCTTGCATTTTCGATAGCGATCTCGGGAATATTGAGTCGGCCGATCTCTTTCAGGATTCCCGCACGAGAAGGTGCTATAGGCAGACGCAGCAAATTCGATAGCAAACTGTAAATAAAAAATTAGTGGACAGACAATTGTGGTAACATAAGCCACATAATCATCAAGAGGTCGCTTGGAAGATAGTGCACGAAAGGAATAAATGTTCATCACAGTAAGGATATAAAAGCATAATCCCCAACTGCGAGAATTGGCTGCACACTACGAAAAAGTTATGCGCAACAATTGCACACTTCTTAGATGTACCCTACTGCTGTAGAACAGGTTGGGAATTATGAGAGTGCAGTTATGGTTACATGACCTCTCTATTCCGCTCATATAACGAACAAATAGTATAAAAAAGAAACACAAGCCTCCACATTTTAAATGATCCAAACGCCCGTATAAACTCCTCCCCTTCCCAAGAAAACTCGCTTTTACCCGCGATAACAAGCAGTCCTATTGTTGACTGTAGAGTGCAGGCAAATTTTCGACACGTTTAAGTCCTTTAAGTTATTCTGATGAAGACGGGTCAGTGATGAATACGATGAAGGATGTCTTCCTGTGGCGCAGACTAAGTTCACCAAAATTTACAAACTACAGCTTCAACGGTTTCTGAACTAGGAACTAGTCGGATTAACACAGCTCGCATACATACAAACATGCATACAGGCAAAATGTCGGCATAATGCGTTTTGCAAATGCAAATCTATAAAAGCACACAGCTGGGCAACATAGTCGAACAGAATTGGAAATCTCATCTCTCAACAGTAATTAAATATACTCCCAAACCTTCGAAGCAAGCTAAAAAACGTATCAATCTATTTAATACAGAAGTCGTTCGCATAGACGAAAACAAGCGCACCCTATATACGAACATATTCACCTCGAGAATGGTGTAATTCTGCAAGGAAGAACATTGGCTCGATATCAACGAATCGGTTATTCTTTACAGAAATATTTGCTATTGCATGTAAGCATATCATCACGACCATGTATTCAGATCGCAGTGAACTAAAACATGCGAAAGAAATATAAGAAAGTAGTTCGGCAGCTTTTAGTTGACATGCCTGCCCCAACGAGTAGCATGATATGCTCCTTTTGTAATCAAATATCATATACTGTCAAAAAATAAAACCCAATAATGCACCTTTTTGATCGGATGCGGTTAAAACCCGTTGGCAATTTGCATGAAAATTTAGATTTTCCAACTCGTCCCATTGCAACGTACGACTTGAGCCGTAAAATGTATGCAAATTTGCAAGTGCAGTCAACTGCCTCTTTAGAAACCACTGCACAAATTAGAAATCTGGGCAGTTTATGATACGCAGCATGCCCATCCAAATTCATACTCACTTCAGCTCCAGCAGTTCCCCAGTTGAAGAAATCCGATAAATTCATACACAAGCCAGGTACGCATAGAACATCTTGTTGTAAAGTGCTTTCCCAATGTGATTTAGCAATAACAGGCAACTAAAAATAAAACGCATAATACAAAACTACTATCTTGCTTCTTAGGGCCCGCTACCGGAGCTTCTCAAGATCCATCACCCTTCCCCTCTTCACCTTCTTCACGCACTCCCCTCCCTTTTCTGGCCTCTCTCATCACACGAACACCAAACGCACCGCATGTTTGCGATGTGTTGTTCTTCGATATCCAGATGTCTTGTCAAGTCGGATGGTTTATCAGCGCCATCTGGAATCGATAACGTGGCAAGCAAAACACGTGTCGCCTGATCGGTAGCCTCTTCAGAACTGAACGTCTTTTTCATATCCTTGTAGATAATGAACTTCTGTAGAAGGGCTGCCGCATGAAATAAACGGTTGCCTGCCTTCCAGAACACCAGTGCTAGCTAAAAAAAATCTTCGCTTTTCGAGAAATCATTACAGATCGGTGCCAGCAAGCGTGCACTATTATTTTTTATATTTTGTCAAATAGCCAATAATAGCTGCTGGAACGGTAACCACACTCAAAATTAAACAGCGCTATCAACTCATTGGAAGCCAACAGTTCATTTTAACTAGCCGCATACAACAGAATCAGATGCAGCACTTAAATTAGCACACCTTTCCATCACAGAAATCGATTAGTACTCCACTGCGATCTCGTGAATTCATATCGCTGAAACTAACGAGGTCAATGGTGACTTTGCTTTTTGCTTCACTGTAGCCAAAGAGGCATTAAAACTTCAGAAAGGACAGTTTGCACAATTGAACGAGTATTTGTTATGCCTCCTTCACTCACCTCACAGCTACGTGAGGGAGACTTTTGAACGTACGAATTCACATCGACCTATCCAAAATTTACACTGCATGCTTTAGGTGCATTCGGCATCAGGTGGAATATGCGGCTACTAGAGATCAGCTTTCATCCTAACCATTCAGCGATTCCTTTCAATGCAGTACCATAAAATGGTAGCATATGCATCTCAAACGCACAATACTCACAAAAACGGCCCGACGAAAACAAAAACTAACTTTGCTGCTCATCCTGAAACATCCCTCTATCAACCTTACCATGTAATACACACAACACCATCGCATAATTTCGCGATGATAATGATTTTATAACATGACAGTTTTAGGATGAACATCACAGAGCATATACCGTTGGCTCAGCAACGGCTGAGGGGAGAAGGAAGGCACCGAGCAAACTATCGGCTCTCTTCACATTCACAACAGTGCTTCGAGATATCTGACAATCTAACCATCCTAAGCAGTAATACCATTGCCTGCAAGGTAAGACACAAACTATAAAGTGAAAGCCTACTGGAACTTGCCAAAGTAGTTAAAATCCGGCAGTTGTGATCACCCCTAGTAGCAGCACCACTGCCTGCAATGTTACATACAATTATAAAATGAAAGCCTACTAGACCTTGTCGAAATAATTAACGTAGCTGGCAGGTTTCACCATTCGCTTGTCCTTATCCTTACTGAGCTGCATCATCCCATGGACGTCCTCCGCACTGCGGTACGCTTCCTGCCACAGCTCCATTTGAATAGCCGTATCTAGCTGAATGAGACGCGTATCCTGCATCAACGTCAACGACTCTGCGCTGCTAAGTTTCACACTGAAATTCCTTTCTCTACAGCTGACCAATTTGCAATCCTTCTTAACACCTTTCTCCTCCTACCTTATATGCATAGGTAGACAATGAAACTGTTAGAAAGTTATTCATCAAGTGAGTTTCAGCAAGATGCACTATTTGCACAGATAGGAAACTTCTGGAGTCACCTTCGTTACGAGGTCAGATCAATAAAAATCATGTAACATATTGTCTGTAACTGAAAAAGTTGGTTTTCAACTTCAAGCCATTCATAATACCCCTCCGGTTGCCTAGAAAAGATTGCTACGACAAATGGAATACCGTACTCAAGTTGCTTTTATTACTTTTCAAAATTAATTTGGTAATATTCATAACGCATTTCGCTTTCTGAATTAAAAACGCAAGAAATAAAGATGTGCTCTGCTGTACAAAAGATGAGTATACCGGGACCAGCATATGCCTTCTGGCAAATCTCGTGTCTTAATTCTCAACATTAACATGAACGACCTAAACTCCACAATCTGAACGAAGAAAAAACAACAAAGCAACTGACACATGAGCAAGATGTTGATGTTTCTGAATTTGACTTAGATGCATACGAAGATGGTCGCATAGTTTGCGGAACTCTGTACGCCGCTGATACTTCGCACAAAACTCGAAAGACTGACGCGCAATTCGATGGTAGAGTTGTTCAATCTGAAATCGTACGTACGAGTGCAGTAGTTCGGATACCGTTTTAATAGTTATGAACACTTGGCTAAAACATTTGAAACTCTATGCCCCAATATGTTTTCAGAAGGACTAACGGATGCACTCTTTCTAATAAAAAACTTCCGACAAACAGCACGATGAATCCATAAAGGAAGGTTCCAGCAAAGAATACATCCTTTCATGACACTACCCCTGTTCCACGCTAAAACTGTGCCCCCTTTACGAGAAATGCACGGAAACACATACCACTGCATTATTGCGAAGAAGGTCCAGGCAGTTTCTGTAGGAATCCCAAAGGAAGCGCAGCCACGGACTTAGCACGGTGCGATCCATACGATCCTGAGCTGCAGCGCCAGATACTGCCGAAAGAAGCAGGCTGAAATGAATCTTTCAATAAACACTGCTGCCATAAATGCAAGGTTTCCCCTCACTGCGCTAATTTCTACACTACTAAACCAACTGGAAGTATTGGTTTGTTACACTTGGCTGCATATAAGTTGCCAATAAGGCCAATACAAATAAACATGAGTAAACAGTTCCTCAGCTGTTCAGCTACAGCAATAAGTGGATCTTAGCGCTGTATGACCGAATTCAGGTTGATATTGTGTATGACGAATGCACCAAGACATCTGATATTACGAGCCGTGAAAAATTTTCATTTATTTGCTCTGTTACAGCATTTTGAATAATTTCTAGACTGGAATCGTAATCCTCTCAGTGATCAAAGCTTTCGAATTCAAGCTAACGAATCTCCTTCCTAATCAAATGGCATCGATAGTAGTGTCCTGCAAGCCAGCCTACTGGGTCCCACGTTATTTCTAGAGCATGTGAATGACGCCATAGATGGTTTGACTAGTATTTGTAAAATTTTGCTAATCATGTGAAAATTTAGAGATAGAACAGTGATCCTCCTTAAATTTAAAACAGCTCCAGTGTGATTTTGAACACCTAGCCCACCGTAAAAGGGGGGAATGGTTGTTGTTGCATAAAAGATGAATGCTCGTTCTGCAGGATTTCCATTTCTATTGCCAATTTCAACTGAGATTTGAGTGTTCGTTAATGAATCTCTGCATTGGAAAACTCCCTGTAAGTGGTAACTGGGGCATTTAGGGTGTCAAAATGCATCTCATAGGTAATTTAGTATCCTTGCACTAAACATTTAGAGGAGGCGTTCGTTGCTTTCTGTCGTCTTTTTCTGAAATCGGAAAAAGAGATTTCAGAAAACATACGAAAAAAATTCCATGAAAACAGCATTTTGAAAAGTTCTATGGGATTACCAGTTTGTGAAACTTGTCTGCGTATTTTCTATTTAAAATCATTTGAATATCCGCACCTTAAAGCAGATTTCATACTGCATTTCAAAATTGTTAATGCTCATTTTAATATAGCATGCTCTCTTATTCTAACCAATGTCATTTACCATGAACTCTTAGCTTTGTGTTGTTTAGCGAGTCTCAGTTCTGGATTGAGTTTATAATTCCTTTCCCCTTCGAGTCATCAGAACGCAGAATAAACTTGTTGTTGATTTTGTCTCAGTTCCCAATGTTTTTTCACTCTCTAGTCACCTGAAGCATTTCGACCGTGGAAAAATCCACAACTCTGCGTTTAACTAACGCCGCTTTCCAATCATTACGATCGCGTGCTTTACTGTTCCCTTTCGTTTTACTTTAAACTTCTATTATTCTACATTTTGTACGCAAAAATAACGACTCTACAACAGTACAATCGCTGGGATTACCCACGATGTCTTCAAGATGCCATGGTTTGCTCAGGATATTTTTTTTGTTATATTTTTTTTTCTCATCGAATCCTACCACCGACGCTTATTGAAAAGCTCGTTTCAAAAAAATTCTAGAAGGACAGAAGAATGGATTCAAAGAGCGAAGAAATGAGAAATCTACTTCTCGGGTGCATCGGCTTGGTCAAGATCATCAATTTCTTCGACCTTTTCAATGGAAGTCTTCTGCGCCTCTTCGGTTTTTTGTTGAGCTAACTCGAGGAATTTTAAGATGACAGTCTCCAGAGATTTAACCGCTATCTGAAAGAAATTCCGCTCTGCTTGCTTTTATATCAAAAGTGATAACAAACGGAAGTTCCGAATCAATGCTGCGACGAGCAGCCGAAATCTTGTTACAACAGTGAAAACCGTTTTAGTTAACTGATCGTGTTAATGATAACTTTCATTAAACCAGAAGTTTAGGGATCAGTGCTCTTTGGCGTTCAAAAACTGATCAATAGATAAATATGGAATTTATTGATCTAAATATAGGATCATTCGGAAGCATAGAGCACTCAAGTACCTTTATGGAACACAACGACACAATCTCGTTGGGACCAGGCAAATCAAGCTAACTGAATGCAGAGCATATAATTCACAAAAATTTCAAAAACAAAACAAAACAAAATAAAAACCGCCGACACCCGAAATAAACGTAAAAATGTGCCCGAAATTTTAGCAAAACGTAAGATTTGACAGCGAATTAATAAATACTGTGCAGTATTAGATGGCCCCAACACAGTGAACATCCAGTTGGAATGAAAACATTTTCATCAAACGTTCAATAAATAAACTCCTATCTAGCACGCAACTCAGCGATTTCGACGTACTTTTTCTGGCAAATATGTTCCCTTGCTTTACTTCGTGCAACCGAAATAGAGATCAGAAAATAATCACCCGAACTGTAGAAACTTCATTTGCCTCTTGCGCAATTTCATATTTTTGTATTAGTCTAACCATTTGAAGCAAAGTCTATTCAAGCATTCATTCATATATAACAAGATGAAAATGAAATAGAGTGCACAAGCAACATTACGTCATAGCATAATCATACCTGCTGAGTGAGGGTTTTATACTGAAATAGAGCATCTTTGGCCATATGTGGACGACGTAGCATCACACACAACTCGACGTGCTTCAACATTATCAATTCATGCGTTTTCGTCCATTGCTTATGTCGTTTCGACTGCAACAACCACTTGAATTACATGATATTGCATTCATTACATATAAAACACTTAGTTCACGACGCTGTGTGCCCCATGAAACATTTGCTAAATACTGTGGTGCGATTGGAGTGTTGAGGGATGGTTGCACCTCTACATATATCTACACCAGTGCAGATGCCCCAATTCATTTACCTTTCAAATAATCTTAACTCATTGAGGGCAACCAGCAGAGCTGCTGTCGAACCTGCGCTACCTTGCCCATCATGGCCTTTCGGTAAAACCTCAACTTCATTGCTCCATCAACAGCAAAACTTGTCGCCGTTTGCCATTCGCATAACTTCTCACATAGTCAATATACTGATTTACACCTTATGCCCCCCCCCCCTCTTCCACATTATCGCCCATACCACACAATGTTTTTATCAGCCAGACCGCACTAAAGCACCGGCATTAATCCATTTCCTGTTATTTTTTGAACAATAGCCCGAGCCTTTAAAAAAGGAAAGACGCTGCTGAAGATAATTTTTGAAACATGTGAGCTCAACTGAAAGACGAAATTCAGAGTAAGGAAATAACAAACAGTCAGCAGAGAACATCCTCCCCTCTCCACTGCTCAAAGCGTGGATACGACAACTGGCTCCAAATTAAAACAACTCCGAGCTCCCTCCTTTTCCCGAACGATCTTGAACCCAGCTCTTAAACCGGAATTATTTCTTTTCAGTCCTTACGGAAGTGTTAAATAAGTGCATTCTAGGAACGATTCCAGTACCTTGTGAACAGCTCGTATCTACTACCATATCAGTTTTGCGAACAACCGCATAGTACTTCATTTTTAAGCCTTTAAATAGACGCAGAGGTTGTGATAAGCGTATAGGAAATTACTAAATAAAACTTACTTTGATGGTATCGTGAAGAGTTTCAAGGGCATCGAGCTCTTTGCCTACCGAAATCAACTCCTGGGCTCGTTTAAGGGCCGTTTCCGGTTTTTGAAAAAAATTCGGTGGCATAGTGAATCGTTGCCTTATTCCTTTTAGCAACCAAGTCCTCTCTCACCCTAAATCAACATCACTATCACAGTGTTCTACTTAATGCTATTAAAACAGACAATGAAACCATAAAAAGTATTGACTGTTCTGCTAGAAGAATCGCTGAACAAGCCGATGTAGAAAAATGATATTGAACAAGAAAACATGTTGTAGAGTTTTCAACGATAAATTATGTTGCTTTGTCCAATGATATGACAAATTACGGCCAGGACACCTTATATAAGCATAATATGGCTTTGTCAAAAACTGCCACTTCCCAAATCCAACAACTTGTGGACACAGAAAGCACCATAACCTTAAAGAGGTGAACAGGTCAAAGTTGATACCGATTTGGCGACTGATCACAGCCCAGGGTGGAACGGAGACTGGCCTATCGTCACATGGTCATGCACTGAACTCAGTCTAGTCGCGGTTACGAAGGAATTAAATCTAGATCAAGTAAAATAGATTTTGGTTTTACTTTTGAACGTCATTTCAATAACCTGAACCGTTTTCACAAATAAACTTGGCAAAGCTGTCACGAACAAAGTGACAGCTCAGTGTGTTTATGCGCTTGAGCGCTTATGAATGCACTGGTAATTAAATCTTGCTACCAAACCAACCTCTCTTTTCGCTATCGAAGCATGTCAAATATGTGAAAATGGTGCCCTAGCCACCTTGCCTCATCTTAGCAAAAATTTTCAAATAACTTCACAGGCATAGGGAGAGAGGGCCCACGACATGATTGCGTGGTCACCCTATCTAATGGTTTTATCAAAACCAACATAGATAAAACTGCTATGTGCACCTGACTAGAAACCCAAGGCGTATTTTTCACAATAATGGGATCGATGGCTGATGTTGAAGCCGCCAGAAAACGACCTCATATAACTAGGCGAAAATTAGAGGAACTTTTAAGCAAGCCTCTTTTCCTATAATCCCCTTCAAAGAGAAGCATTATTCAAGGGGTCCAGTATTGGAAAGCAGCTTCCTAATATGACCAAGCAATTACGATGCATACATAAATTAGAAATTACTATTACGGACACATAGGAAAACTTCAATGGGATTCCACGAGAAGAAACCTGTACACTCTTCCAAAAGTGTAATCCCTTGACATCAAAAGACAATATTAGCAAGGATCATAAATAAAAATGACG
Source organism: Baylisascaris procyonis (assembly GCA_037389465.1). Taxonomy (NCBI): domain Eukaryota; kingdom Metazoa; phylum Nematoda; class Chromadorea; order Rhabditida; family Ascarididae; genus Baylisascaris; species Baylisascaris procyonis. The sequence continues at coordinate 4,605,237 of JAZARR010000175.1, read as the reverse complement.
AACGCACTAAGGTATTCAAGACACACATTAATAAAGTGACAGTCAAACCTAGAGATAACAGAAACGCTTTAGCAACCACACACCGACACCGAATTCGTCGACCGACAAAATCAACAATAAGAAGGCGAACAACACATTATTCCATCCTATTATGCTAATTACTTCCACCATCGCGAGTTCAACAAATTAAATTATGTGACGGTTTGATTTTAAGAAACTTGATCCATAATGAAGCCTGAGATAGAATGAAACTATTCTCATACAAAAATTCTCGATCGCTTCTAAAACCCACTGATTTGCCTCACAGAGATTGGCCAAGAGGATTTCGGAAGACATATTAAGCTTTCCTCGTTAGGAGTGCCTCACAAAAACTCATTGCATCATTTATAGAAATGTGCATATGACAGAAGCAGTGCGATGAACTTAACCTGCACAAAGCCGACGTTTGCTCACATTTTTCAGCGGCATATATATGTAGGCAACATGTGAAAGATACTACTTTCCCATGCACAATTCATTCAGAATAAAACGTTACACGTAACAACCGAAAGTAAAACATCTAAAGCGTTAATACAGCTAGCACTTGGAATCTGGGTATAGTAGTTCTAGCAGGGGGACTTGAATGATAATTTTTACACTGTATTCTCAAAGTAAGTCGTTCTTTTTGTTCAAAGTTCACTATCACAATAAAACACTATATCTCTTGATAAACCATCCCCCTCCACTCCCCCCACACCTCCCACTACCTTTTCATCACCACACGCTTCAATAAACCACAAATAACACTATAACCTCTTATCGGAGCAGCGCATACAACGGCATCAAATCGAAACAAATCAAACATTTTAAACTATGCGATACACTCATCACAGTGTTTGCTCGTTAAAAAGCCGATACGCATTCTCAAACTCAAATTCTTACTGTACTTTTGAAATCAAATTTCGAATTTATTACAACTCAATTTCACAACGTTTAGTCAATTTCGCATCCGTTATGAATTCTCCCCTTTCACAGCTATGATTATGGCTGAAAGAGCCGAAATGAATTATTCCATCTTTACTTACATAAATTATTATTTTATCTTTACTCGACGCACTACATGCTCACAACTAAAAAACTGTTACATAGCCACTCTTACCAAATCCTGTTCCTTTGCACACTTATAAGCTCTGATTTATCGATGACCATACAATTTTCCTCAGTTGCACGTCATATAAATGATCGATCTTATAGAAAAGTTCTTGTTTTTGTCCGAGATTAATTTTGATTCTGATAGAGCTTTTAATGCTCTTTCGAATGCGTCGAAATCCGTTGTTCGAATCTCATTTCCTTACTGTATATTTTCACATTTATTGTGACGATTTACTTCAGAGTGACCAGTGCCGCGTCGCTCGACGAAGACGCGCGCGGTCTCTCTCCGTCTCTTTTTGGCTAAGTGCGCCGACCCCCTCACACCTGTTCGGCGTTCGTACCGTGCGTAAGCGCTGTGTAAGTTGATCTGTGTTGATGCGTGACGGTTGTTGATCCTATATACAGTCATTGATCCGTCCATAACCCCCCGTTTTTGATGTGTGACAGTTGTTGTTGATCCATCCATAACCTCTTTTCCCAACAAAATGGAACTATGTTCATATTTATTCGAAAATCCACTCGTTTTAAGCATTAATAGTTTCAACGATTGATCAGGCTACCCAGTACCCGCCGTCACTTGGAATTTTGTATAGTATGAAGGGACAGCTATTGCTAATTTTTCCTCTTCAGGTAAATGGAGGGGTTTTTCATAGGTCACTTTTTGAATTCACTGGGGTGGTACCAGCCCTTCGACAAACGAACGAAATGAGGATTAGAGTCGGGCCTTACCGAGCATGTTTCCCTGGGAATGAGGAAATTCGTGGCCGGCCACGGGGTGGCAATTTGGCTGAGCCAGTAAATTCGGAAGTGGGAAACATATAAAGAAATTAGCGCTTTGAGAGCACGAAACACGGTGGTCAGGAAGCCAAAGTGTGCGGTTGCTGCAAGTGGAGTGCTAAAACTTCAAAGTGGACCGCATGCATTGAATAATCGAAGGCTTCCTCCTCCAATCCAGTGCTTCCCTTCTTCTAAGGCGGGCTATAGGTTTCCTCATCCTCGTTCCCGATGCTTCCTTTTCGCCGAAATGGGGAATACTGAGGGCATAGTGCGGTAGGTGATGGCCATGATCTTTTTTGAAAGTAGCATATGAAGTTGCTAACCTGGGACAACCGAATTGAGTGAGGATTGAAGTTGCATAATGTTGTTCCATTTTCACATGTGATATATTACGGCATATACCATATATTACGTTTCATTCATATTTATTTGTTTATTTCATTTCTGTGGGTAATTGCCTTTATGCAGGTTACATATATATATATATATATATATATATATATATATATATATATATAACCAACATCTTTTTAAAAACACGCAGGTATGCTTTGATATGTAAACACAAGATTAAAAGAAAACACAGATATGCAAAAACAACTATCAAAAAAAAAACCAAAAACAAATACAAGTATGAGCATAAATTTCAAAAATACTTATGAGCAGAGTCCAGGCATAAAAACTTCGCCATTGATCATAGCCATTAATGAAGCAAGAGGCATAGCTATAGCACTTTAACCATCAATAAATTGATAAAGCCTCGTATTTCTTCCAGAACACCGCTATGATACTGCATACCTCTGATATGCACCTCATCCTTTACTTCGCAGTGCATCAGTTCGCATTATTTCACAATTTTTGCTTATGTGTACTGAACGTTATGCCACCCAAGAAGTCAAGATTGAATGCTCCCCTCCCTCTGTCTCATTCTGTACATTTTATACTGCACGTCAGGGTACCCATATCAAAACCGTCCACTACTCTTGGGTCTTAATTATCATAATTTCATGTTTCTTTTGCGTATTTTTTCCTGGACTTACTCGTTGAATCAAGGAATTGAAATTGGCCAGCTCGAATTCGAAAGTTTGGGAATCTAATGGTTCATCTGAACCTAATTTCGAGAATCTGATGCACTTTCTTGAGCCCGAATAAAACTTTCTATTTCTATTATTAAGTATAAACTTCTGTTATTAAATTAAATTAATAAAAGTTTCTAACAATTTCAGAACGACCGATGAAACCGTCTTCATCACATGTTGCGGGTGGCATCTGAATGCTGTTCGTTGAAAATGTTGACGATCGTCTGAGGTTCCTGCCGATCTGTATTCGAACAATTAAATCATGGCTATCGACGAGGATTTCCTTTTCCAGAATTTACAATGCACCGCCATATGTCTTGCCCGATCAGACAAGGTTAGTCTAAAGATCATTTTTTTCCTTCAAAATGTGTAGGTGTTCGCATTGGACGTTCTTTTATTTCATTTCCGAGTTATTTCTTTTGATTTCTTTGCCGGGACATATCAGATATGAGTACTTATAAATGAAGTTTGTCGGCTAAATTTTTGCTTCTAAACAATGGGTCTGGATGTGATAAATCAGGAGGGAAAATTTATAATAGGCTTACTGCTTTCCAAATGCTTCCAGATGTGTTTCATCTTTTATTCTTCATAGCCACTTATAGTTGCTTTTAACTCAAAAGGGAGCAGGTCTGTTCAAAATATCGATTGCCTCGATTGGTTTAGGGTGTAATCGAGAGAGGAGGTTGCTTGCATGAATCAGCAGGCGTGGTAAGTGGTGTGAACATGCAATCCCCGAATATTGGCGCAATAACTTACCGCATATGTTCCATATAGTACCGCGCAATTATGTTAGTGTGATTTCCATGAGCTGATTATTGTGTATTTTCAATAAAACTAATAAATTAAGACCTGGGATGATGAGAGTGACATTGCCTTCCGATGCCGTTGCCTATCTCTGCTGAAGTCAGGATCACATCACAATGTAGCAACTTATCTCAAATATTTTGTAGTGTTTAAGCCGATATTGTTGAAGCATTGAAATCTCAGGCAATCCACCACCTCATCATAGTCTAGAATATATCTATTCCTGAAAAAAAGAAATTCATGTATTTGGTATGCACATAATTTGCCCGCGTTAGAAATCACATTTCTGTCTTTGAAATGGATTGCTCAATTATTGCAATGCGAAATAACGATAAATGATTTTTGTTGGTAATACTTTTCTTTATTACTTTATTACAGGTAACGGTGGGACAAGTCAAAAAAAGGCTCCTAGAAAATGTTTTTGATGCTCCTGAGAAGATGGCTTTAAATCATGCGGTACGATGTAAATTGCTCGCAGCTGGAATTTATCTCATTTACGCAGATGGAAAAGTATGTTCGGCTTATTTTTCTTTCAATGATTTTATTGATCAGAGGTGCCGAGAAGTTCTTTGTTTTGGAACGTTTCGGCATAGGTGAGCCAATATTATCCACGTAAAAACAACGCGGAAGCTGGATAGGAAGAACTGTATAATCTACATACACATAGGTTATCATCAAAATATATTAAAATGCAAAATGCGAAAACATAAAAAAGTAATTAATTAGACTTGTCTCTTGGTGTACGTTCGTATCGATTATTCATCTCACTGAAGAAAGTATTGCGTTTATTTTTCTTTTCTGCAAATTTTACATCTTGTGGGCGAATAAATCAATTGTTGCATTGCTGAGTGACTTTCAAGCTCATCACATATACGGTTTCGCCACTTCCACGAGTCCCGTATCGGCGGCGTGCTGTTTGTTTGAAAATTGGAATGTCAGCCGTGCCTCTGCAGCGTTAAATTCTGAACAATCGAAACAAATTCTGTTGTTTATAATGCGTATTTTTTTCATAGCCTCTATTTCTGTTTGCAAAAACCTCACATTCTCTTCATTTCCTATCATCGAGACACAATTTAACATACAGGTTCTTGAGGATAGGTGACCTTGTTAGAATGGTGTGTGTAATCACTCTTTTGTCTTTGTTACGAACACATCCCTCACCAAAGACGTGGTTAGATCTAGGAGCTCTGTCTAAAACTACCATTATATTGCGCGATGGGTAGAAGTAGAAGAGGATAGCCAGCTCTATGTGATATCTCTCATGCCGTCTATCCGAGTCTTCGACGCCTTTTCGTGGATGCATCCATAGAGGTCTTGCTCATACTGCTGGTAAGTTGCGCTCTCCAACGCTATGAAACATACTGATTTTCCTGAATAGAACTCTCTCCTTCGTTACCCGTCTTCTTTGCCGTCTTGAGCTCGAGTCTTCTGTTCTTTGCTGTGAGCTGTGCGTCAAAAAATAGTAGCCATCCTTCTGCATTGTGCGTCTCGTGCACCATTCGAATTTCTCCTATAACACAGATTATTAGATGAAGCGTTTTATCGATTTGCGTTCTCTTATGGCTGGTTATCGAGATATCGTCGGTTTGCTGCTCTCCTCTGCAATCCAACATCAACATCTCTTCGCTGTCCATGCAGGGTATTGTGAATGCAAGAAGATCACCCATTGCTAATCCCATCCTTTATACATGCAATTGTTGGGAGCAGATCACATCCGGGGCAACCTTCAGTGAAACTCGTAGGTTTCCTCATGAAAGTCCTACAAGTTTGGCGAAGTGATGTGTCATATTTGAGAAGCCTCGTCGATTGGTTATGGCTTCTTTATTGTCGATATTTGTGTAAAGAGAGCGCTTTTCGGAACTCTTCATCGTTGCATTGATGAAGTCACTCTCAGCTAGATCATATAAGAGCTGCATGGTGCCCCGAAGACTCATTCCCAAGTTGTTCAACAAAAGAGTTAATAACTTAGGTAACAACCAACCGATCCCATCCGTTGAAATCTGAGTAGTCGATCGAACTTTCATATCTGCCGTGTTTCCCATCTCGTTGGCTTTTATGAGCTTAGAAGTTTTGATCGGAGTGCAGATTGCTGGATTTCGTAGGTGGTTATTCAAAAAACACATAACGCTTAAGATAAATAAATCGCCAAGTTTTTATCCTCTCGAGTGTACTAATCGAATTTGCCCTTGAAAGAAATCTCGCTTTACTGATCACTAAGAATTCATCACTTTTATCATTGAGTGAAATTCGAATCTCTTAAATACTACTCATCTTTTCCTTTCCTTTGAAGAGTTCGAATTCTGATTGATGAGGTATTTCCTTGTGATGTGTCCTGTTTGCTGAGGATTGCTGACTTTCTTAATGATGGTGTTCATTTTTTTTATCTCTCTACCGGGTTCTAATATATAGCGCGAATATCTTAGCTGTACTGGCAGGTGCTGGTTTCTATAATGATTATTTGATATTGTATTTGCTGTCCCTAAATAGAGCGGAGTATATTGCATAGAGCTTCATACTCATATCGGTAACTTGCTTGTTTACCAGTTGGTCGTTAACCTTCTTTATCATAATAGGACATGTTACCTTTGGAGAGGGTGAGGGTCTGAATCAAATAGGTAACAGCACCCATATGCAACTGTCGCCTCATTTCTTCAAATGTTTTATTTGTTTATTCATAGCTTGTCGTTTTGCAAATAGAATATTTTTATACTTGCTGCGATTGTCATTGCGATGACGAACTACAGATGGCCTGTCCATAAAATTTAAGCCTTTTGACTTGTTCACTTGCTAACTGTGCCTTACTTCAAGAAGTTGCAAAGACAGCACTACAGTTAAATTTCGTTGATTGAATGAAATAATTGTAGGAGAGGTGTTATAAGAAAAGGTAGTGATCACGTTCTGGAATGTTCAAAAAAAATTGTGTCCGTCAGAGAGATGATGGACTAATCGATTTATTGCTAAAAGATTTTCGAATAAGCTGAAGTATTTTTTTATCGGAAGTAGGCATGTGGATTCAAATAATGGCTTGAAGGCAGCAGCATGATATTTTGTTTCAGCATCTGAACGAATTGGTGCCATTTTTGGTGAAGGTATTGATCTCGTTGCCGCAAATGAAATGGGTTGACGATGGAATGGCGAATAAATGTGATCGTAAGTTCTTTTTATTTTTTCATCGTTTTATTTTACTAACAAAGGATGCTCTTATTTAAATTCGCCAACAGCCGTGATATTTATGGAGTGACGTGTTTGAGCGATGTTAATTTTTTTGAAATTTTCCCATCTCATCCAACTAGCTCGTATTTTCTATTGAATGCTTGTTAATACTCTCGAATATATAAATACTATCCTGTTGTCATGAAAAGAAAGCGAAGATTGCAAAGTCGGTAGCTTCATATTGCCAAACGAGAGCACCACTTTCCTTTCATAAGCTTTGATTGTGACATAACAATTCATGTGCATCGAATTATGCATCCTCGTTTCTGAGAATATCACTCTGAGTGATCATAACCTATCCATTCCAGGATTGTGTTTAAACTTCAAAATGCTAGTGAAATGAAGTTAGAAGTGGCATAGAGTTCAATTCGTTGAGGAATTAGTGAGGACGCGATCTGGTTTGATATTGTCATATTGGATATAAATAAGTTGTGTTAGGAGTCCATGCTGCCTTTGATTATTCCGCTCATCATAGGAACTTGTTGCAACGTCATTCAGGATGTTAGTAAATCCTCTGCAGACGATTTTTGTGCCAATCTTTTCATGGCTGAAACTGAGGAATCGAATGTGATACTGTGTGGCTATTTTTCACTTTATTTTTAAGGTCCACTACAACTGCTTTAGAGGGCAACTATACGAACGCTGATTAAATGTGCAAATAAGCGCGCATACACTGATAGATGTATGAAGCAACGAATACAGCAATTATTAGAAAAAATTAGATTGAAATGAAAAGTTTCAAGGCTGAACACGAGCTCAAACCCTCTAACAGCCAGATAGGATTGGAGAACTTGGTCATCAATTGAAGTAGATATCCTGGATGGGGGGACATGATTACAGGTAGATTGCGCTCTTATTGCGCCCCACCATATGAATATTTTGATTTATGATTCAGCTGGTAATAGTGACTCGTCAGAATGCTTAGAGGGATTGCTTTAACAAAACAAAGCATTTAACAAATAAGAGGAATACACGAAAGTCGTACTGAGTGTCTTTCAATCAGAACGATGCGCTATGTTTCGTTCAATCTTTTAAAATTTCAAGAATTGCGTATAAATTTTAGTGCCTTTGTATTCACATTTCTGCTTTTTTCTAGAGTTGTCGAGAGATTTCAGTTCAAAACTGACTGCTAATGTCAATGTTTATAGTGCAAAACAAGCATTGAATATGTAAAATTTCAAATTTGTATGCGTTGCATCGTTGTCGAATAAAAGTATTAGTTTTAGTATGACTTATGTTATTCAGATCTTTCTTTGTCCTCTGATATTTAAAAAAAAAAAAAAAAAACATTTGAGCGGTTGCATAGCGGGTAGCTCGACTTAATGATACAATCGAAATACTAATTCTGTTGAAGGATCATAGACTCGAATTAGGCGGCATTCATCGTCGGCGTTACTTCACTGGACACATTCATGTAGGGGAGATTCATCGATTCCATTATTTATCCTCTAAAAATTTCGAAAATTTCTTTGCCTTTCCCCTTCCGCACTCATGCATGTTCATCGGGGAGAGAAAGGAGTGAGAGAATACTTACCCACGATGCAAATCCTCATTTCAATTTTTTCCACTTAGTTCTTAAATAAGGTTTGAGTTTCGACTCGTACAGCCCTCTTTCCTTCATTTTTTCGATTGCCTTGAGGAATTCCATTTTAGATATAGAAGAGTTCTCTTTGATGAACAAGTTATGGGTTGGAAACAAATCAACACGCTTTCTCTAGCTATACTGAAAGGCAAATTCGGGTGACGGCAATGGGCACGTAAGAGCACTAAAATCCATCTCTGTGATAGTACGGAGAGTGCGTATGTATTGCAGTTGATCCTGGACGCTGTTGCGGCCTTATAAAGGTTTCCTTGATGTTTTATATAGGATTGAATTGAATGAAATTGAGTCGTTAGGTACCATTGAATGCAAACCCTACATGAGAGTTGCTGTGTTATTTGAGCTCGTTTAGCTAAGTGCAACTTGTTCACTCATCAATAAAAAGAGAGATTGGTTGATGTATCTTGTCGTTATCTCTGCATTGCTTTGCTATATTTTAAGGAGTTCCGGTGCAAGAGCAATTCGCGTTCTGTTTCAATACGGTGCTAAGTGAGTTAGCAGCACTCTATCGAAATGTTCGTGATCAAATCGTATCTGCACAATTGGAGGTGCTGGCATGCTGCACGAACACTGTCGTGGATCTCTGTGAGATGCAGCAGCCACTTCTACCTGCAAAAGGTATCTTCTATTTTTTAAGCTCTTTTACCTTTACGTTCATTTTTGTGTGCACTGCTTGCACATATTCACCGTTCTGGTGAATATTCAAAGTGCCTAATTGAAATACATATTTATTTTCTAATAGTTCGAGTTTATCTCTACGCTTTATACATCGCCTGCATTACACTGGATCATGACATAAGAACACGCCTTATAATGTAGCCTTTTTCGGATAAGGGAAGGGAACAGCTTTTTGCCCCGAGATGTGCAATTCTATATAATACAGAAGTATTATAGCAGACGATCTTTCTGGAGGCACATATAGTGTGCATGAACCACAAGATTGGTTGGCTTTAAAGCTGGCGCTTTGTGAATGTGTTTATTGCCGTGATGGCAGCGTAAAGGATTTAAATTGCTGAGCTGCAATGGTGGTCCTTTTTGAACGAGAGGAAGCAACCGTGAATGCAAAGGGCCTTTGAGAAGGGTTGATACAGTGTTCATTGCCTTCCAGTTGCATATCGCTTCTAATTTCGTCTTTTTGTTTCGATTTTTGGGTATTTCTGTTTGGATTTTGTGCTAACCAGGTTATGTCTAAGTATTTGCATATAATATGAAATGAAAAAGGGGTGGGAAAGTTGATAAATTTCTAAATTATTTAGCGGTGTTTTTCTTCCTCAGTTGTGTTATAAGTTGCGAATGACCCATATTCATTTTTAAAATAGAGCTAATAGAGGGATGAAAGAATATGATGTTTTATTCGATGTTTATCAGCTAGTCGTCTTGCCATCTGCAACGTTGAGCTGCAATTTTGAAGGAAGAAATCTGCATTATTATTCGCCCCGTTGAGTGGTGCGGTCTACTGATAGAAAGGAATATAAGCGTGACGGTATTGGTACGATAAGGTATTTGTCTATTTTAGTGCACCTCATGAAGATGGTTACATTCGTGATTGGTTTAACACGTTCATTCGCTCGTTATAGTGGTAGCAAAGAAACACCACTTATTTCCACCATATATCCCATACCATTTCGTCTAAGCGAACGCGATGAAAGCTATCTTGATGAGGAACAACAGCCAAAAAGCGTCCATCGAAGGTTATTTTTATTATATGATGATTGCACAGATTGGAGAGAAAAGTTGCATTAATTATCCTGCATTTGTTTTACCAGATGCAGGTATCCTACTTCGCAGCTATATTTCTTAAATTTCAGTATTCATTTGAAAACCTGATTTTTCAAACTTGCAGTGATTAGGTCACGTAATGGGGTCTCTTTAATTGCTTCTAATATTTTTGTTTCATAATCATGTGAGAATGTTTATTTTGTTTGTTGCCTAATTTTTGATTTTATTTAACACCTTTGAAAGCATTTGCAGGCGCAGTTTGCTACGATTAACAACTGATTCTGAAAATTGGTTTTGGAATGAAAGCGGCACAGAAAGAGGAGATTCAAGTGCGCGTTATCGGAAGATGTTCTCGAAGCATGGTAGCAGCTTTCTCAACCCGACTTCACAAGACTCCAAGGCCGAGTTCATGCTCAAGCCAGAGGAACTGGATGCTCTGTCTGACACGGTGAGAATTGTTTTTCACTTTTGAATCTGTTGATATCATTTGTGATGCTATCTAGTTTCGAGGGGCATCATCTTGGAAAGCCAATAACTTTTCGAATATTAGAACAGGAAAGTATTGTGGAGATAGGTTTCCTCCGTGGATAGAGATTGGCAGTTGATGAGAGGAGATGTAAGGGATGTTATAGCCCAAAAAAGTGGGAAACAGTCGAGTCCACTAGTAAAGTTATTTGTTGTAATATCCGCAACAAGCAAGGTCGAGCGAACTGTTATTTGTCTCAAACCATGCTTATGATAAGTCCTTCAAGGTAGCAACAAATCTCTGGAGCAATAAGCACGTTTGCACTTAATAAAAATTGGTTTATGATTGCACTTATTAAGAAATGGTTTATGATATCGAATTGGATTTGCAGTTCACCTATGAGTGCAAATTGTATTATATTATCCATCAGAATACTTCTGCATGATTAACAAATTCAGCAAGAGGGGCCCTTAGTCTAGAGCGGAATGTTACGCAGCGATTAGTGTTCATCTATAGAAGCCGGCGTAATCGGCTTGTTAAAAGAGGCAGATAAAATTTGCGCCTATGTAAGCGCTACTCTCCCTTCTCCTCACCTCCCCCCCCCCCCCCCACCCATTTCCCCCTTTTATGTTGTCCCGTAATAACGGACGCACCTCGTTTTTTGAAGCCGTCTGTTAAGCCCCGTTACAAGCCACACTGCCAGTAGTCTAGCGCGAATTCCTATTCTTGCAAATATTGTAATGCGAGACGGTCTTTTTTCATAGGATTCATCGCAGCTGTTGAAATCAGTTGGTGATGTGACACTGAAAATTTTGTTTGTTTTTATGGTTTGAATTATGCTTGCAGGTGCAAAGATTATTGAGAAAACCAATGCTATCCGTGATGGATATCCATGCGACCGATGTTTTCATGGTTTGTTTTGCAGATTTTTTAATGTGCTGTTGCATCTTTGCGCGAATATGTGTACATGCATTTCTGTCGACTAGGGGAAGCGTTCAGGCTAAAGTTGGCAAGTTTAGTGGACGTTGATGATGGATGTCCTACTCTAACTTTCAAGTTCCTCTGTGGGTTGGCTTCTGAAGGAGTTGTGCATTTAATTGGTCTAAAAGATTGTAAGCATTTTGCTAGCGACCAGGTCGTATTTTGCGAGCAGTAGAGTTGGAAGATGGACGTTTTGTAAAAAGTTCATAGGAGATGGTTGATTCTGTTAAGAAACCGACGCATTACTGCATGTATTTCATTAAATAGCGGTACCGATTGGTCTGGCAAGCGGCGTTTCAAATCTGTGCATCGCATCGGCTCGTTTTTGCGCTTTGCCCTTCTGCTACCTTTACGTCTTACTTGTGGAACAGTTTATGTGAGACTATGCTGCTTAATGAGTTGTATTTTGATCTGTTCGGTCGGGAACAAGTTTTTCCGAAGTTTGATTTTAGTATCGAAGTCTTTTTTGAATGGTTGCATCAAAAACTGCTGTGAATAGATATTGAAAGGATGAAGATAAGTAAATATGCAAATTGCGTCGTTTGGTAATTGATAGAGTAACCGACCGCACGTCACTTATTTGATTTACAAATATTAGGAGTGACATGTGAACATTGGCATTCTCTAGGTTACCCTTTACATGGAAAAGTGCTGTTCTTGCAAGCGACGAATGAAAAGCGGATTTATTATTATGAAAATTATATGGCTATTGTATAGAGAGGAGAAGAAAGGGTAAGGCACAAAAGTGGAATTGCAACGTGTGTGATATTTGTCGAGCGAATGTATCTCTGTTTACCTATTTTACCTGCTCATTTCAACTCTATTCATTGTATTTATTGAAGGCTGGCAGCATCAAGCGTTTTCCTTATAAGACAATTTCTGAATGTCTTATTCTGGTGTGTGTCTCATTACTGAGAGATGCCGTTATGCCATACAATATGCTCGATCCGAGTCGATCTCTCTCAGAGAAATTCTCCAAGGAGGCAAGCAGTTTAATTTGTGCTTATCTTGGTAAACAATTCAGCTTAAGTCTTGCTCGGGCTTCATTGCTGTTCATTGTTTGCTATTCACAAAGAAATCCTAACGCTCTCATGTCAATTTTCTATATGTTTGAGATGTAGCAAATAGAAGCCCCTAGAACGATTTTGATTTTTCTGGAAGGCTAAAAGCGATGGATTCAGATGTGACATTTAGGCAATTTTTCACTCGTTGCCGAACGCAATGAATATCAGCAAGAATATTCATTGTGGTTTATTAAGGAATCGATATAAAGTGATAAGTAAAGAAATATTTTTTGACGAAGATTGAAATTTTGGACATTGACGAATTTGAGAGTTTCGGTTTAGCGTGGAACAAATCGCAGCGTAGCATCTAATTACGAGATTGATTGTATGAAGGCTATAGTTGCTGCATTTAAGCATTTATAAATTTTTCTTGTTCCTTTGTGAGGAGCTTAAATTAAATAGCATATTGCTGTATTCCTTACTCTTTTCTTTGTTATGTATGTTCGAAAGGTACCTTATATAAAGGCGCTTCGGCGACATCCTACCTTGACTATGCGCCTTTACGTAAGCACACTACGGTCATATGATTCCTTGACATTTGCGCCAATCCATCCAGTAGCTTTACCTTATGAACCACTCAAGCCATGGTGATGAAAATAAGCGGGTGAGCATAGAACATTTAAAGGTGCTGAAAAAGTTTTGCATAGATTTTGCACTCATCGAATCTTCATTTTGCAACGGTTGTTTCGCAAAGAAACGAATTTTTTGATAGAATGCTTGTATGGTGACCGGGCCAATCGAGATGCGAAGGTACTGTTTGGCGTACTTCATTTTTATAGTTAATTTATGAAGGGGCTGGCCAAATGGCGTGATTTCAATGCATATGCCATGCCAGCCAGCTTCTCAGACACATACTCACCACTGCTGTATGCAAAATATTCGTTTATTGCTGTGTGTTAGGCGACTTTTCATCTCACAAAGGTGAGGTAGCATTGTGACCGTATTAGTTTTTCAGATACTTCAAGTTATACTCATATATCATGTTTTTTCTCCATAAGAATTTCTTTTCAGATGAATGCATTTGTGATGGAATTATTGAAGCGGGGGCAGGAAGAGTTGAATGCTCAGAAAATGAATGAAGAGGAAAAGAAGACGCGTGGAGGTCGTGAGCTGGTTATTAACAGGACCAAGATGCTCGTCATTGGCAATTCGTTGTGCCTCGAACTCATCGTTTGGGCGGCAATCGATGAAATTGGTTTGTGTCTAGGAAAGAAATAAAAGTGGATTAATGTTGATGTGATTGCAGATGCGGAAATGTTAAGTTCGACTATAACGGAACGTATGTGGCTCCACCATGGTCATCGACATGTGCTGGCCCATATGCCTGTTAGTATTATGGCCATCGAGGCTTTGGGTGAAGTGGCAGTCAAGTTTCCCACCACTGCCACAACACTTATCATACCAGCTCTTACGCGATTCCTTCTCGAACCATCACCTTTGCTTTCGAAGCTCGCCACCGATAACACTGTTAGTTATTTTTGTTTCGATGTTTGCAGAGGATTTAAAAGGGGCTATTTGAAAGAATCGGGAAGAGGTACGAACGAATATTCATCTTTTGGATTGTATCGTATTGTGCGCGCTGAATATTATTGAGATCCCTTTCATCAGAAGCTTACCTAGATGCTTCTTAGGTAGTAGGAAGATTGTTGGGAAAACCCATAATGGAACGTCGACAAAAGTGTGCTCATAGTAACATCAAACGGACTCCCTCCATTCTAAAGGGGCATTTTGTTTCGGAGCCCCTTTTGATAGACCGTTAAAAGCGCAATTTTATTATTAGTGCAGAATTTGCTAGATTATTGCTCGTCAAACTCAAAGGTTTCCAGTTGTTTGGAAGGAGGGACGGGAAGATTATAGCGTGGAACTTGTATTTTCATCTTTTTAGATGTGTGTGAGGGGAGAAACTGATAATCACAATTTTCCACTTTCCTTATCTTTCTTCCCTCTCTCTTTCTTTTCGTCATAGTCTATCTTCTCCTTACTAGTCAAGGCGTGTTTTAGTTGGCAAAATTGCTGGAAAATTCTGTGTGGGTCCGTTGAATGCCACTGTTTTTTTGGTACGGTCGTATTTGGTTTCCTTCATCTGAGATGACTGGTCTGTTCCACAGCTGACCTGCGTGGAATAAGTTACCAGTTGGAAGGTTGTTTGCGAAGTGTTCGTCGGGATTTCGCCTTCTCCATAGTGGATGTCGATGGTGGCAAGATCTCATGTAAGGAATAAAATTGTGAATTTGCTTCTTTGTGAGTAAGGTGTTTGTTGAATTCTTCTTAAATTTCGGCACATTTTTATCGTTTGTCCATACCTCTGCGCCTATTAATTTTATGCACTGATTGCCTTTTCGATTTGTTGTTTTTCTTAGGCCACTTTAGAGGATGGACTACGGAGGACATTGGCTAGTTATTCACACAAATTCACACAATGTAAGACAATGCTTTAGAAGCCGAAAAAAAAAACGATCAGAAACTGTTCTTTTATGTTTTCCAATTGGAATGGATTGCATTGAATATCATTGATGTTGCACTTTTCATAACAATTATAAGTTCTTTGATCTTTTAGTTCATTCTCGAAGAGGGATCTTGTGTTTCATTTCAGTCCGGTTGCTGGTTGCGTTTTTATTAAAAAGAAGGTTCTTGTCATCACCGACCTATTGATTTCCTTGCATTTCCTGTGGTTTATATCTTCTAGGCTTTGGCAGAAACTTCTGAGGTGGCAAGCATCTTCAAGTGACTGAGTGACTGTAAATAGTTTGTTCAAATACCGCTTCATTACTCATTTCTGTAAACATTTGTTGCCTAGCTCTGCATCGCGTTGAGTACCTGACAGCTTACTACAGTGATATGTGAACAACAACCCATAAATGGAAAGGATAAAAATGCATGTCTTCGATGGAGAAGTGCATATCATGTCGGGGCACTGAGCGCACCCTTCGAATGAGTCGGTAAATTTTTGAGACTTAAGTATTAAGTAAGGTGCTGCCACTTTACCGTTGAATGTAAGACTGTAACTAAATAAGCATACTCAGACTGGAGAAAGGCGTTACGGCGCGGACGCGGATCGACGAGACGACGATCCGTCATCTCGTAGGAAACAAGGCCTCGAAAGCCTTAGATCGGCTGCTATCAAGTCAATGTGCAGGTTCGTGTTTGTCAGTTTATGCTTCATTTGCTCACTGTGGCCGACACTTTAATATGACCAGTGTGGTTGGGAAGGAGGACGCTTTAATCTCAAGTAGTGAAAATTATTTGAAGAGATATTTTTTCTGTTAATGCTTTGAAACAGTAACTTAAATTTTTTTGAAATTCAGCTGCCAAGACGTACTGTAAGCATTTCCAGTTATTCAAGACTGCTTGAAAATTTTTATTTGCTTTCTGAAATTGAGAGCTTCCGAAACATAGTGTCTTTCGCCTTTATATCTCTGCTGTGTAACAGTAGACTCTGTTGTTACTGTCTTTCACTTCTGTTAAAAGAAATAACCACTAACATCTCCTACGTGAAAATCTTTCACCAGCAATATATGCTCAAAGGAATTTTACATTCTCAAAATCTCTTAACGTTCTACTCCCAAAGACTGTCGAAGGCATGATAACGGGTGTAATGTTATGATAGGTATGTTGTTGGCTGCTGCAAACGACTCGATTGCGAATTAAGGGAAGTGAATACTCGAACTGGAAGGTAAAAGAGGGGTGATTCATTTGCAAGGCTTTCATACTATTTTTGTGATTGGATTCTCATGCTCTCTTTTAGGTTGGCTTCAACGAGTTGGGTTTTATCTAGCTAAAGTGATATTTGAGAGCACTAGCAGAGAGAAAAGTTTTTAATTTTATATCACTTATTACCAGAACTATCCTCATGTTTTTCATTACCATAAAGAACCAATTTTTGAGCTTTTTTACGTTTTCTTTCATTAGTTGCAGCTTCAGCTTCAACTTCACTTGGCTCTAAATGAGTTCAAATTGCAGGGCATTGCGATCAGCGATGGCGGTGGACGAACTGTGCGTGCAGGCGTGCCTCACTACTGTCTCTACCAAGCTTTTCCTTTGTTCAAATCCTGATTCAACTTAGTATGTTCTTGAAGTCTTTCTCGGAATTAACTGGAAGCTGTTGATAACAGCAGTGATAAACTTGGATTACTGCATGTTGATAAGTGGATGTATAAATCTTTAACAGCAATATGCCAGTATGTTTGCTATTTTTCCATTTACATTGTTCTGTTCTGTTCGATCTAAGTTTTCGGGTTTGCTCCATATTCAGAAGACAGCTGAAATTGTACAGATGAGCGGTTCCAAGAATTTATGTTACTTGGAACCTTCAAAAAGTTGAAGGGAATTTGTGTTGTGTAATTAAACGCGGCGAAGAACACCGCTGCGATAGTAGGGATCGCAGAACACTGATCCCTGAGCTATGACTTTGTGAATTTTAGCGGCTCCTCATTGGTACTGGAAAACGCTATAATGATACTGGGCGGGATTGGCGTTGCGTTAGTGGATGTGAACAACGTCCCACAACTTGTGTTCAACGTAAGTCGCTTTGTGCCTTCTTCCACGCTTCGTTAGTTAAATAGAGTCACCACTGAATCAGTTTCTTTATCTGTTTCCACCGTTTCTGGTAATCATGTAGTGGTGCGATCCAGCTGGGGAAACAGGTATATATATAAGGTCCATGTACTTGTTTCTCTGTCCCCCCCCCCCCTTCCTCTCCTGCTCCAGTTCTGTGATATTCTTAATTAAACTGGGCTTCCCGCCCAAAGGGTATCAGATCGTAAAGATTCGTTGTTGAGAACTGAGAGGAGCGTCTAAAGTTGTCGAAGAATGTTTATTTGGTCTATTGTAAAGAAATGCAGTTTGGGGCTAGAAGATGGCGGTGCATTGGACACAGGTTATGACGAAGACGTAGTCTTTTACATCGCTTGTATTATATATTTCTAACTGCTTTGATGAAATAACTCAGAGAGTAGAAATCACTGATCGTTATTACTGAAACAAAACTGCATGAGACTATCGACTAGGAGCTCGCAAAGATGCGAAATTGTTCTGTCAGAAGGATCATACATAATTTTAGATATTTGCGCAACGTTTTTCGAAGCCAACGACATCATTAGACGGTCAAATAATCAACGCTTTGGCAAATATGTGGATCGCCGGTGCGGTATGTTTTTAAAGTCATGTTATATGATTGTAAGGTCTTCATTGATACACTTTAAATGAGCTTTTGTTATGTAAACTATCCATGCTTTCAGTGCTGTAGGTTTATTTTGTGAGCAAGGAATCGGGTATAGGAGCGTCTTTAGAAAAGGAAGAATTCCAAGAATGTTATGCATATTTGGATTATTCTTTGAGATTGCTGATGGGTAAATTTAATCCTGAATGAACAAATAGAGTTTTATTGCTGAGGGTTGTTTGATGGGCCTCAGAGAAAGTACAGTTGGAAGTAGTAATGAGTTGGATGAACAAATATGATATGCTTTTGTGATACGTTTAAATTATTGAGTATTTTATATAGTATTGCAAATTTAGCGTGAAATCTACAAACCTATTTGGTTACTTTTTACGAAGATTACTGTCGAATCGAGCAATCGTGCCTATTCTTCTGACGCTTCAAGTGGTAATGAACATCGATTTGCGTAAGTGTTTAACTTTCCCATTTCAACTAATACCGAAAAAAATCCCAATATAGGGAAAAGTTGATGCATCCCAACAGAGGCTTCCAATAAACTTCGTCGTATAGCTTGCTTATTTATGTGTTTTGTATTGTGATGTGTTTTGGTAGTTTTGGTATCTAGCAGCTTGCGCTCTTTGTTGACCTGCTGAGGAGGATGTCTTCAGGATAGAACCAGGTAGTTGGTATATGGTGCAAAGTTGCTTTTTAGGAATTCATTCCTTTGTGAAGTAGTCTCTTCCCCCTTCAGTGTTTCCTTTTAATTGATAATTCATCTCATCCCTCTTCCTTGCGTTTCACAGTGGCAATTTGCTGTAATACTTTATAGTCACGTATCTCTGGCAGTGGACACGGCATTGGCACGGATGGCCGAAGGTGTACAAGTTGAAGAAGAGAAAATGACACTTCTTTATCGCCTCTTGGAGTTATTCGTGCAGCTTGGTCTTGAAGGAAAGAAGGCCGGTGAACGTATCGCTAAAGCTGTTGTTAAGGTTTGTCATCTTCGCATAGAATGCGAGCATTTCTCCTTTGTTTTTTGACCTTTATGTCTCTTTTCATGTGACTTACTTGCATTTGTCAGTATTCCTTGTGGCTGCTTTTCTTACATTTTTTAAATTTGCTGAGTGTTTAAAAGCAGTCGTATGTATGCGTTGGCAAGATTTACCTCCCATATTTCCAACATATCCAGAGAAACATTTGGATAGGCTCTTGATGATTTCGAAAGAGGTGCGCAGTTTTTGCTGTTCTACAACAGGAAGCATTCCACCTAAGCGGGCGAGGGTTATTCTCATGCAGTAAGTAGCACAAGTATTATTTTTAGATGTCAACTGGAGCAGGCAACTTGGGTGTTCTAATACCCAAGATTGCAGCCTTACTGCGCAGGATGGGCGCAGTGAATTCACCGCCGATGAAACTCAGGAATCTATTTCGCGATTTCTGGCTGTATTGCACAGTGCTTGGATTCGACGTTGCTGACTCTGGTATGGTTTTTTTAACGGAGGAAAAACATAATAAGCCGTTAGATGTTTGCTTTGCACTAGAAGAACATCGATGGGGTTGTTTTTTTTAAGTGCAGAGAAGCTTTGAAGCGATTTATGAAAGAAGAACTATTGAGTTTACTTATTGGCTGTTAGAGGGCTGAGGGGATTTTTCTTTGTTAGGAGCACTGTCTAGTCTGAAGTGATATCGAGCACAGCTATCAATGTTCGTTTGAGTTCTGCTCATTGAATTAGTCTTCATGGGTACGGAAAGAAAAATGAGAGAAGATAAATTCCGTGAATTCCATTCAATTTTTTTCTCAACAAAACGCGTGAAAATTTCAAAATTGCACAATAACAGTCATCGGAGACTCCAAATGAGCACCAATTTGAAAGTAATGACTTTAATATATCATCAGTGGACAGCCTAGTATTGATTTGTCCCCAAAAAGGATTAAACAATGCGCACTTAGTTTTGCCTAGAGAGCCACTGAAATTGTAAGGACTTCGTCGTACCTCCTGATATCTGAGGGTTGGGGATTCCTTAGCTGATATGACACTCCTTTCCTGAGGATCGGGTGTCCAAGCTCATATGACCGCATCTCCTACTTGGATGGGCACCGAGGTTCGAGAGTTCTTCGAACTCACAGGGTCTACGGGGAGTCTTGAGACTAATAGGGACGGCTGCCACTATTTGCTGCTGTCTTTAATATTGTCAATTATTGCTGCTAATACTACTTGATACTATTGTTGTCGTTGTTTTGCTTATATTACTTTGCACTGTGATTTATTGTTACCGTAATTACTATTTGTTACTGCTGTTATCTCACCTATTATTGCTAAGGATAGCCCTGTTGCTGGCAGTATTATTTCGGCCGTTAGCGGTATGTGCTGCCATAGTAGACGGTGCTAGCATTATTAAGTAAAAGTTAGAGTATTCCTTGAACTCGCCTTTTGTCTTAGAGCAGCTCGTGCCCTATCTGTGGGGTTGATCGAGGCAACACTCCTTGCGTTCATTTTAATGAAAGTATTCAGTGACGAAGCGTAATCGAATGCATTTGATCAGTGTTTATCTGCACCTTCGACCCATTTTTCTTGTTTAGTGGTGTGAGGTGAAAACAGAGTTACGTTTGTCATGTTATCATAAATCAAATTTTATAAAGGTCATTAGCGGGGAAAGCCAGTAAAATTAACTTTCGACCCCATTCAAATGTGCAATGATTTAATTAGATGGGTTTCGCTGGTAGGTTTCGCTTATACGGGGATGCTGCCGCAACGGATGTGCTTTCGATACTATGTCAAAGTATATTTGCTATTTTGTGGGACGGACAGTAAGGAACAACGGCTCGAGTTGCAAATACACGCATGTTATTGAAAGAGGCTATGAACGATGAGGCCTAGTATCCTTCCCTAACCGGCACATCACTAACGTCAACTTTGATGAAGATTCTTCGCTTCCTGAATGCGCTCTAGGAAGATTGGTGTTTCAGAAAAGGGTTCCATCATATGTATGCGATGAATATGGAGTCAAGCGACTTCTGCTCCCCCTTCCCCCCTCAGCTGCGCTCTATGGAATAGTAAGTGGGAAGATGCGCCGAAGAAATAGCTAAAACAAAGTGAAGTGGCTGCAAAATCATTTAGTTGAAATTAGTGAGATGACCCATATGGATTGGTGCTGTTTGAAATGCCTCTCCTCACGACTCCTCTACTCGAAATGTTGTTCTCGGAGCCCCCTCCAGCCCGCCACTTATCCGCTCCGGTGGTTCATAGAATCTGCCTTATTTATATTGCAGACATCTGGACCAGCTGTTGATGGGGTGCAACTGAGAAAAATAAACTTCTCCATCTCCCTTTCCCTCTCGTTCCTCCCTTCTGTCTTCTACTTACTGAATTAAAATGATGCTTATGTTAGAACTGTGTTGAGGGAGTCGAAGGTTGCACCTCATGTTGTAGCATCAACACTATTTTAAGGGTTATGGCCAGGAGAATGGTACGAAGCGGTGTGCGTCATTGCTAGCAAATCTCCAGTACTCACCCCTCAGGAGAGTCTCCGCGCCGAACTTATCGCCAATGCGGCTATAAAAAATGACGCAGTTACATTGGTTAGTTAATCTCTTCGCATTGATCAGCAGGTGAAAATGATTTTATAATAAACTCTGTTTTGTGCCTTCTGGAAAGGATTTTAAATGGCATATTAGCCTTTTTGGAAGGAGCTGGAAGTTGAAGGGGATCTTCATCATTTATATGATAGCAAAGGGAAGCAGAAAATAGGCCGGAGATGATAGTCAAAAGCACGATTTTTGTGAGGCATTGATGATGAGCAAGGGTGTTTGGAATAAAGTTTTGGAATGTCGTATAGAAACAGGTAACTATGTACCTTTAGCAAGTTCCTCTTTCATGCAGGTCTGAAAGGGTTGCTAGCCAACTTAACTCTTCTTCCTAGCCAAGATATTCGTGATTATGCCATTATGGTTTGATACCTGCTGTCTTTTGCTGTTGTGCTGCAAACTGTAAATTAGCCAAAGATAAAACTCTCAACAAAAAATTCTGACCAGGGGTTGACATTGCTAATAGTTAAATGATTTCAGATAGATTCTGCGATCCACATTCTTAAGCCTTCGCAGTATTCAGAAAATAAGGGTCTTTTTTTTTTTGTTAATTCGTTGATTGTAGATAGAAGAAGTGCTTCAGATGGAATTACAAGAAATTCGCAATACTGTGGTCTCCGAAATCCAACCATCAGCAGATGTAATCGCACTCGTTAATAAAATGGAATTTGCACAGTGTATATATCTTTTGTCGGTGTTTCGCATGGAGCGAATGCGTGTTCTTCATTCGTCACAAGCAGAAGCCGTGCACTCGATTTTCAAATACCTCGAAGACAGGTGACTGCTGTTGTCATTTGCTGTTTTGTCCTGCTATCTTAGTGATTGGTATGTCAAAGCATCTCTATCGCATAAAAATTTTTGCTTTTTGCATCTTTAACGGCAAAGTTTTTGTTTTCGAAGAAGCACAAGGAAGTGCTTTGCGTCTTCCACTGGGGTTCCTTTCAATGATTCTTGGCACATTGCACTGGTTTCCGCCCAAAAATCATGATATATCACTCCATCCTATCTCCTCTTTCCTTCCGTCGCAGATGTACAACATTAAAGAGCCCATCTTCTGATTGTCCTCAAATCAAATTGTGAAGTGCACAAGCAGCATTTTGAATGTTTTTAAGATGAATTACATTGCAGGTCTATTCGGAAGGATAAGAGTGCAATGTGGACGTGTCTTCTTAGTGCGACACCGGTGATATTTTCGGAGTATTTGAAGGCGGCGAAAAATCTTTGTCTCGATAGAGCGCTTGAAAGAAGACTCGAATATCATGCGCAGTTCCTGCTCGTTATGTTTATTCATAATCTTAAAGAGGTGAGAACGAAATTGTTATTGCTCATTGCCGCAACTAACAAGTATTGTGATTGCGGCATTTGCAACTATATATATATATATATATATATATATATATATATATATATATATATATACTTTCAAATGATTTTCTTTAAGATTAGGCGTGTCGCTGATTCATGTCTTAGTCGACTTGTCGATACTTTCCCGCATTTATTATGGAATGGAAAAGTGCTGAGTACAGCTTTTCAACTTCTTGAGGCTCTATCGAATAATGTGGACAACGATACGGAATGTGCCAATGCGACACTCTCTCTTTCACCTCTTGAATGGACCATACAACTTCAGGTCATTTCTTTACACTATCGTATTTAAAAATATCATATTTTATTTCGTACTTTTAGCAGATAGTCTTGTGTAAATTTCTAATTTTTTCGCTCGCTTTTGTCTTTTTGCTCTTTTTAGTTTCTGTTTCTAGAGATGTGTTATTCCCATAGATGACTTTCTTTTCAACACACAGAGATCCTTTCGAAAAATTTTACAGCCATTTGAAAATTGCAATGACGAGTTTAAGTTATCCTAATGGTAAATATGGTTATTCGGTATCCTCCAAGTATACGTTCCAAGTTCTGGTCTTGATCAGTTATAGACGAATATATTGCTACATTGATGTTTGATATTAGGGAAATGATCTCAAACAATTCAAACTAATCTCGATGACTGCATTCCGTGAATATTATTAAAAAATTGTGTCTTTAGTTGTACCTTCAGAGAATTTTATGGGGAACTTCCCAAAACTTTATTTGCCGTTATTGAAAAAAAAAGTGATTTTTTTGAAGATTATTTGGTTTTGATAAATTCGCTCTTCTGTGAAGTTTACATTGGAATTATTCTTATTTTAAGGATCCTCTTCATTCTGAGTGCTAAAAAATGTTTTTTTGTTCAGATAATTGTACTAAGCCTGATCATCTGAATTTTTCAAATTTGAACCTTAAGAGTTGGGAGGGTTTGGACAGTGTAAAAATCGAGCCCAAAATTTTATTTTACTTGGTTTTTCCTAAGCCTTTTGTCTGAATGTAGCGTCTTCAGCGTCTTTACTTGAGAAAGTCATGGGGAATTCCTTCGCGATGCGCTTCATTCGATACATTTTATCGTATCGTCATATTGGTGTTCTTGCGTCCACAAACTAATTTAATTAGTCGCAACGGTCTGTATGCTCTGAGTTTATGAGGGCAGTCAATTTCACCGATGAGGAGAAGGTGGGGTACCAATTTGGGATTTGCCGAAGTTTTATCACTCTGTGAACTTTCATCTCTTATTCGCTTCGAATTTTCCATCCAAACTCTTCTCTGAAAACTCGCTGGAGTCGCTGGAGTCGTAAATGGTTTTACGGGGCCTGCGATGGAAATATCGGTAACATAGGCACTTATCAGGAGAATCGGTGATCCACGAAAAAATCATGAATTTCTCCTTGTTGTGTGGGGTTTTCCAGAGTTTTCTTTTATTTTTCTTTTTTTTTTACAGGGTTTTCTTTTATATTTTTATAGAAATGAATTTCCATACAAATGTAAGCTTGGTTTCCAAGCAACTCTTTGCAAGTTCTTGGAGATGTACGTCCACGATTCCCAAGATGACTGAGTGAATCACTTTTATTCAAAAAGCCGCTTTCAAGTTTCGAGGTAAAATAAATGGGACGGGCCGCAGAAAAGTTTTGAGTTAAAGCCTCTTCAACACAATCAGTGAATTTTGCGATAGTTCATCTTAAAAAGTTAGAGAAAAAAGTGAACCTCAGCAAAAATTCTAAGTGTGTTTTTCATAGCAAGTTTGTGAACGATCTCCTTACAGAATGTTTAGGGTTTAAATTTGGTCTTCTCACAAAGGACTTAAATTTTGAGAGAGGATTTTTTAAGGACTCATTGGATCAGAGAAAATCAGTGGTTGAAGATTTTACGCAACGATGCAAACAAATTCTTCAAGAAGCAATCAAATGGGCCCCTGGCAGTACTCGCAGCCATCTCATCGTACGTTTTCTTCTGAACTTCACTTTCCTCAGCACTTACTAGGACTGCTTTTTGATCATGTTAGGTGGTCTTTAACAGACGTGAAGGTGACTGCAATAGTGTGAAGTTTAGTCACATAACTTTATTTGCAATCTTTGTTAGAGCACCTGTCAGACGTTTCTACATGCGCCTGAACAGTGAGGATTGTTACCTTGTCATATTTGCCTTTAAAATTTGTTTAGACATATTCTCATCATTCGTTTTTCATTGTACTTTTGTTTAGGAATACGTGGCAAATTCTAATTCGACAGGCAATAATAGCTTTCGACTCACTACTGAGGCGGTATTGAAAGAGAGTGAAGATGATACAGGCTTGGGTGAAATCACTCCGACAGCATCACTCTATCTTTCTTGTTTGCATTTGCGATCGCTGTATCTTGGTCAGGTAATTTCTGAGTTGATTTCATCCGGTCAGCGATAGTTTTTTATTTTCGTTTGCTGTGCTTGCTGTTCTAACATATGCTGAGTCAGTGGAGAAGCGAGAGTATGAACAATGTTTGAGCGGTGCTTCTTATCGCTTTTAAAATTACTTCGTTAAAGGAGAGGACAGCGATTTTGCATGGATTTAAAAAGGATGAAAGTGGAAACACAATGTGTGTTGTTTTCGATAATCGAACGCCTTATAACTCTTCTAATACTTTTTTCTTTCAATTTTATATTTTGCTTGAGGTGGAAACATTCAAATTTCAACCACTTTGCAGAGTAACATTGAAAATTTATTGACAGTAATCTGATATTAAGTGATACCCATGTAGCTATGGAATAGATGCTAGCACGGTAGCCACGAAATGTAGTATCCGCAAAGTATGCGTTGATTTTAGCTGCATGACTTGCATCCCTTCTTTCCAACATCGTGACAGTTCAGATAAACCATCGTTTTTGATGACCATTGAAAATATTGTCCACTGACGGAGTAAATTAGCAACCTTTCTTCCCCTGGAGGACGCTGTACCATTCTGATTACTGCGGACATTTTCACTGACCATTATTTTTTGCTTTTTCTCATCAATTCTAATGCTGACAAAGTGCAGCGTGCGTGATATAACACCATTAGTCAGAGTAGAACTGTTACCAGCAGGACAGAATGTTTATGCAAACATATTCATGGTTAAGTGATATGTTAGAGTCGACTAGTTCAGTTGTGTCCACATTCAGATAATAAACATTGTTTGATGGTCGGCTAAGCATTGTCCGCAGATGGAGGTGAACTCGCGATTCTCTTTGCCGACCGATTACTCTAGCCCGAAGCAAACTTCCACTGGCCATCACAAAAATAGTTGTCAGTGAAGGTGTTCTCGACAGTGTAGGAATAAAGCCTGTCAGAAAAACGAGGGGTCACAGATTCGTCTTCGCCTGCGGACGTAGGTCGGAGGTAGTCATTATAATTTTGTTTAGGTGAAGGGAATGCTGACAATGTGTAAATCGGAAGACAGTACAAAGGCAGAACTGAGACTGATAGAGCATCTGGAATGTGATCTTAGCAGAGCATGCGAGACGGGATGCGATGAGGAAATGATGGATTCTGTCATGAAGTTGGCCGCCTTATTCATCTCCATCAAAGGTTCTCAGCATTTCTTCTACAAGCTCTTAAAGATTTTGATGTGCACAGATTTTTTATATTTGATTTCAGTATTCCGAAATGGGGAAATACATGAAAGTACATGACCATGAATAGCAAGAACGAGGAGTAAAAACGTTCACAATGCTAAGATCTAGACAAATAGACGTTCGACACATAAGATTAACAATATTGTACAGATCGAAACAGCTCAGCCGCAGTTAATAGGCGCAAGGAGTGAGTGCATTAAAGATATTGGGGGGAGGCAGGTTGTCATATCTGTACGTTTTGCCGAATAGTTGCAGAATTAAACACTCGGCTATTGCATACACTGGTCTCAGTGCCGTTAAGGAATTTCACAGCATCAACTATGCGCCTCTGCGTCATGAGCTGGAACTGGATCCTCGTTGCAAGAGATGATATCCACCTTTCGGTAAGTTTTAATTAAATCTGGCATTCCGATAAGCGCGGATTTTTGTGTTTTACTGATTTAAACTTTTATTAGAATTCTTTGCATCAACTTCATTTTATCGTAAGGAAGTTGTATAATCAAGAATTTATTTGTCTGTGGGACTGAAGAGGGCCTTTTCGTTCCTTCATAATCCCGCATGCTTTCATGCACATTTGCGAAAGGGTCAGAGGTTATCCACTTTTTCAACGTTCCGGTTGTGATTGGCCGCCGAACTTACTTTGTAGGGGCGTTCCTTATAGGCACTATTGCATTAAGTTGTGTACCTTCGAGCTGGCTTTTACCTTCAAAACGATGTGTACAGAATAGTGAAGAGGATTAAGGTCGAACGATTGTGGAGTCCACTGCTAAGTTGAAATGAAACCAGGGACATAAGCGCGACACCAACCTTGAGTCCCCCCATCCTTCACTACTTGCTCAGAATCTATTGAAATTTTCGTTGTTTTGCCCCAAGTAGGACAACTTTCTCTTGAACTCGTTTGCGGTGAAATTCGAGGTTGATCTTCACCTCACCATTGATGAGGTAGAGAGGGGTTTTGGATTTATTCGGAGTTCCATCCCAACTCATGCATAATTTTGATTTTTACTCCTTACGACGATTCCAGTGGGAACAGGAGATTTCGTTGCCGATATATTGTTATTCTGACGATTATGCGTTTGCTCAACCGTATATCTTCTTGTCAGAAAAGAGGACCTTTTTTGCAATTATTTTTGAGCTTCCCCAGCCCTCCCCCCCCCCCCCCGCTCAGCAACTTGCGTGTTATCAGTTTGGGGCTTCCTCCTGGAGTCGTCCTTTCAAAAGACAATGAATTAACTCTTAAGCAACTCCGATAATGCTGACTAGTTCTCACGCAGACCAATGAGAAGCCCTTCTAATTCAGTTTCTTGTTACTAATGATGGTTGCAGTTAGCGGATACTCACTACGATATCTGTTTTCATTACTGTTATCCTCACAGAAACGTTTAGCAGCAAAAGAAACAATGGCGTTTGCAAGAAGTTGTTGGTATCTAAAGGTCGACTTCCATAATGAACCTTTGTAATAATCGCTTTTCGATTCAGTTGCATCCCACTTATATGCGGATTTATCAGACGAGGAATTTTTGTTGCTAAATTCCTTCTAGCACATAATAAACCGTTGTAGTATTACTATTGGAAAAGAGTATGGTAAAGGATTTTTCATTGAACATTTACAGCCGAAGAGTTACTTCAACATCTATGCCACGTGTTTTCTAGGCAGCTATCACTCATCGGAAATGTATTTTGTCAATGCTTGTTTGTATATGAGATCTAATTTTTTTAATTTCGAAAGGAATCACTTTGTTTATTCGGTGATCTTTTCCCTTATTTTTCTAGTGTTTATCTTACTTAATTTACGGTATGTAACTATGCGGATATCAGTTGTGGTGAACCTCGCATTTAGTTTTTGCGAGAGATGGCCAGTTGCTGGATAAATGTTGCGCAGAAGGAGGCAGGTCTTTTCGAACGGGATGCCCCGCTTGTTTCGCCATTGAGCGTGCAGTACTGTTCACGGCCAAGATCACCCTTCATCGAGCCTCACAGTATTTGGATCGACGTACGTTGATTTTATGGATCTTTTATTTAGGCTTTAACACGTTGGCGATATCTTATATCAATTTTGAAGTGGATTATTTGAAGTCTTCACGATCGTCGGTGCAAATTCTTATGAAGGAGTCTGAAAAGTGTTGAAGATGGCATTTCAAAAAGAACCGTCATTCCTTCTTGAGCCTTTGGATATAGCCGTTCAGAGGGTGGGGAGTTTTTTTTTAATTTATGAATGTTCTTAACACGTCAGTGGCGGTCGAGAATCCTAAGTTGTTTTTATTAGTTTATAACTGACTGACGTTGGACAGGAATGCACTCTCTTGATGTTGGACAGGAAAGCGCTCCCTCGTTTTTTGGTTCCCATTTTGGGCCTCCGTTCACGGAATCTAGCTACTTTTCGATAATACTAGCAAGCAGCTGCAGATACATGTATATTCATTACACTGTTGAACCTTCTCTAGAATTATGAATTTCCCAGCATGATGAAATTGATATCCTCATTAAACAGCTCTCTTTTTTAAATATCATCTTACTTGTATATTGAAGTACCTAAAGCATAGCTTGTATTTTAAGTTTCTGTGTGAGCGAGTGAGTGTCGCAAAATACTCGAGCCGTGAACAGTTGGACATTCTCGAAATGATGTTCGTGCAATCGCTATCGTTGACTGTGGGCCAGCCAGCTCCCGGATTGAATAAAGGAGCCTCGTCACCTGCTGCTCTTCTTGAGCCAAATATGACATTTAATAACGGTAAGCTGAAATTGTTTACAGGCATTTTGCAGCAGCATTCCGCTGTTTATAATAAATGGTGCTGGGCTACTAACTGACATCATTGACAACTGCTTTTGGCTTGATGTCGCCTTTCTTCGGCGCAGCTTCTTATAATGCTATGAGGGTTCTAGTTAAAATACGGACGTGGAGTTGCAGTGATGATGTCACGAAGCGTGGAGGCAGTTGGCATTCGATTTCGTTTGTTGAACTGCGTGCTATCAATGATACAAGGCGATTCGATCTCGAGTCGACTTTCAAAGAATGTACTTCGACAACGTGTCTATGCGGCTGCTCTTGATTACTTCACGTGGGTTTTTTACGTTTGCTTCGAGTAGGATCGATTAGCTGAGCGTTGATGTTTATATTTATTTTAAATTGTTTCTTGATGATCAGTTAAAATCAAACTAAAGACGGGGACGAACCCGCGACCTTTCGCTTGTCGGATGAATGCTGACCATTGATCCTCTCAGCGTGCATCCGTGTATTGCATGTATCCGTCAGTCTGAATGCCACTTGATGGCGTCGAGCCTGACATCAGTAAGTCTGGTGGACGTGTCATATAAGTCATATTACATGAATATATATATATATATATATATATATATATATATATATATATAGAGAGAGAGAGAGAGAGAGAGAGAGAGAGAACATTACCTAAGTAGAAAATTAGGTGCTATCGTTCGTATCGTTGCACTTGGTAACACTTCTTTTTTTAATTGGATTTAATGAACGTTTCTATAGTTTTAGGGTTGCTCCGCAGACACCAACACAGAACTCAACACAATTGAGAAGTGATATAAAGTTGTTGATTGCTTTTTGGAATACGCTATTCGCCGACGTGAGGTATATTAAAAAGGAAATGTTCGCCAGCATTGGTTGGTTTTCCTCCAAAAATTTGTGTGTTTTATAATATCTCATATTTGCTTGAATAGTTGAGCGGCAGAGGATGCCCTTTCGCTTATTGAAATTCGCAAATAAAGAAAATTATTGGACATAAAGTAGGTAAATCTTGGATCTTGAAAAAGTACTGTAAAAGTCGTAAATTCATACCACAGTGCGGACTGTCGAGAGAGGAATGACTGAACGTATGGCTGTAATGCGTTATATGAATAATGTACATGTGTTGAAGGCTTAATGAGTAAATAACATGTGGGATTTGAAAGCTTAATGAGTCTTTGAAACTCAGAGCTAAACCATTATAAAAACAATTTATAGCTGTCAACACAGGAATATAATGTTTTATTAGGAATTACATTATTCTTGCCTCATATAGATGGAGTCATGTTAATTTTAGATGCCGAACTGAGTATATCGAGTGTACAACAGATACTTGGTGGTGGATATAAAAACGACAATATTTTGAGCAAGTAAGGATTCGTTTATTGCTCATTACTATTGCAATCAGCGAGGTTGCTGTGGGAGGTGATTTTAGGATTTGATGCCTTTCGATTAAGTCCCTGCTTATCTCAGATGCATTTTCACAAATTTTTATTATAATTTCTTGCAATGCGATTGTTGTGTTGGTGATTTTTCTGGTCACTCCTCTCATTCGTGGAATTTAAATTGCTAGTGGTGGAGAATGAGAGCACCACTTTCGTGTCCTTTGTAGTTGTTTAGTCATGAAGCGAAAATAACTGTCGTTTCATTTTCGTCTGCTTAATTTGCAAAATGCTTTATGGCTGGCTACCTTTGACCAAAATTTGTGGGTAATTATTTTTGGGATGAGTTCGCGATGAAACGTTTTTTGTCCCGAGGTTGCGATTGAATATTTTTGGCTAGGTTTTGTAATTACACTGTTTCTAAGTTCGTGGCTCTTTCTGTGGCCGAAATTTGTGGATTTGTGGCGGATAGGATGTTATAAATGGCTTTTTATGCATCAGAATGGGATTTTAATAGGGGATTATTAGAAATGGGTGTTATACTGCTGTGGCTTACAAGTACTGAGGTTTGATTTGATCAGAAACGACGT
Organism: Baylisascaris procyonis; assembly: GCA_037389465.1. Classification (NCBI taxonomy): domain Eukaryota; kingdom Metazoa; phylum Nematoda; class Chromadorea; order Rhabditida; family Ascarididae; genus Baylisascaris; species Baylisascaris procyonis. The sequence continues at coordinate 4,573,988 of JAZARR010000175.1, read as the reverse complement.
TGAAAGCGCCGGAAATTAGACTTTTTTGAATGGCCTTTCTAAGAAATAATTAAATCTTTCACTTCTTAGTTTTTGTTGCCATCTGATTGCCGGCCAATTTCGTGAAGTTCCAGAATTTGTGTGATCGGCCCTTTTCTCTAGTTTAGGTCATATGCAATTCAAATGCATTCACCTACACAAAACAACTTGCGCTAAATGAGAAAGCAACGGCAGAAGTCATAGGAAAGTTTTTTGTGAATTGATCTAGGAGCTTTTTCTGAGCAGGTGGCCATCACAGGTAAGCTGACAGTATATTTGATTGGCTTGAAAACTGAACATGGAGTCAGCCGAGTGAAAACTGGTTGAATATACAATCAGCTGATTTGCTGATATTTGGTGGCAATCATTTAACCGGACTTTGCAAGTCCTGTAAAGTTCCGGAGTTGTTTTTTGTAGTTATTATGTACCAGTTCCAATGGTAGTTCTATGAACTTTTTTAAGCCGTGCGGACGCACAGACGTGGCATGCAGCGGCGAGTACATCAACCAATTGGGTTACAGTGGTTGCATCACAAGGCAAAGCAAGCGCCTTACAGCGAAGCACTCTGAATAGTGGTTTGTTTCTTTTATGTTGTTTAAAGAGTGGGGGGAGCGGATGACAGTAGAATTATTTCTTGGGAGTTAACAAAACAGCCAAAATTTCGTTTTTTAGGTTCACTTTTCCATCGGAGAATTTTTATAGTAATCATATTTCTAGACGATGGCGCCATTGCATTAAACTGTTATTGGTTTTTGGCAATTAATTGGTCAAGTAATCATATTTCTTGTTGAGCAACTTTGTGCTTTATTTAATTGCTAGTTTCTATTTCCGGCTATTGTATTCAAGCAGATTCTATTAAGATCATTGCTGACTTACATTTCCAGATACCCAACATTCATTTTAAGTTTTCCTAGCCTTTAGACAATAAGTCGACGAGGGAAAACGTTTGTTGGTTTCATAACACTAACTTCATCCTGTTGTTTTTAATTGTGTTCCTTGTACAGGAGTATCAAAACAAGCAGAGTGAATATTTTAGGTCAGCGACGTCGCGATCCTCATGGAGACGTTGAAAAACAAGTGAAAATCTACAATAAGAGAAGAAATCTAATACTTGCTTTCGTTGTAAGCATTATTTAATGATCGGTACTACCGGAGATTTTATTTGTTATTTTGAATTGCTTGAACACTTTCATCGCAGTCCAAAAACGACGAGGCTGTTTTGAGTGTTAACTCCACCTGGCCTATACTGCTTTTTGCTTGAATCCACTGATCAGGCATATTTATAGCATGATAAGTGATATGAGGTTTAGTGCAGCATAATTAGTAAATGAATTGTTAAGGATGCAGCTACTTGAATTATTTCTTTGCTTCGGAAACCTTTTTTGGGCCAGTTCACAAGCAAACAGATGTGATGGCATTGTATCAGAAAGTGCCTCTTTTGTTCCAGAACACTTCAAAAAGGCTAATCGAATTCATTGCTCAATTCTATGTGAGGTCGGTACGCACGGTTTGCTCAATTTTCCAGGTTGCCATACTAGTAGGAATTGCTTGTATATCTAATTCATTTATGAAATTGTAAGGAGATGTAATGTATGGGCTGAATTCCCGTGGATCGCTTCGTATGAAGCAATTTTTGCAAGCATTGAATAACAAAAAAAAGATTACCCTGGAGGCAAGAATTTGTTTATATCCTTCAAGGCTTTTATTTAGATTGAAATGATTTTCAATTTTGAGGCGAACGAAATTGAGCGACTAAGTGTTTGGCTGAACCCGTTGGGCGAAAATATGGAGGACGGCGAGGCAAGCGTCGAACAGTGGCGGAAGAACACCTTTCCAGATCCACGCAACGAGCAGAGACTCATGAAAGAGAACGTCAAATTGGCGTGGGAAATCAGTGCCGAACTCGCCGTTTATATGCCTGCCAGGTGACGTCAAAGCTTCCTTCGATCATCTTGAAATTTGTTCGCTTGTGCTTATTTCTGAAGCGAACTATTCAAAAAGCAGTCCCCTTTGTAAATTTTTTTTTTTTTTTTTGATAATAGAATGTTATTTCTTCCTCATTTTTGAATATCGAGAACCTACTGTGATTGTTTAACGCTATTCTAATTGACAGCATTAGTTGTTTTTCTTTTTAGCAGTTGAGATTGTTGTCTGGGAATTCACATAGATCTGCACTCGTCGGTGATTTTTTGCAGTAAAGTATCATTTCTCTTTTGCAAATCAGTTTAATAAATTAGTTCTCGATAAACTTTTTGATTAACAGGTTCATTTCGGTTTGTTACTTAGGCTTTCTCAGCAAAATTATTATTGAGCGAATGTATTTAGTTGGAAGAAATATTTTCACCAATTTTTTTTCTTCTCTTTCAGTGGAATAGTTTTTGAGAATTTGATTTTATCAGTCAACGATATGCTTTCTTCTTGTTTGCTCAATTCTAGTTTCTCTTTCATTCCCCATATGTGCTTCTCATTTTTCTCTTTTTTTTTCGTTTACTCAGTTATAACTTTATTTATATCTGTGATGGTTGGTTTTTATAGGGTGTACTAATTTTTTGTCAAATATGCAGATTTCGCACTTGCGTAACGTGCCAAAGTGCAGTGCAGGAACTTCTGATCCATGCGCCCGAGGCAGTGAGTCACATCCCCGATGCACTTGTCTTGCTTATCGCCGATGGTAAAATACTCGAAGAGAAAACTGAGGTTTCTTTTGGAAGCATTCTTCGAATAATAGCCCTTTGACGAATTATTTGTCTATAACAGATTTTAAGCTTATTGATGTTTAGTGTATATGTTTGACTCACTGGGATATCCGTTCATACTTTTTGGTCTTTTTTATTCGTTAGATGCGTTATATATTCTTTTTCGAACCTTCCAGAATCAAACCAAGTTTGAACTCTCTGCGGCGTCGTATTTTTCGAAGAGAAATAATTTCGGTGAAAAACGTATAGAGCCATATTGAGAGGGCAATATCAGGATTCAGTTCATGTAATTTGGGAGTGAATAGGGGCCGTTTATTGAGCGATACACCGTTCATTTGTAGTATAAATATGCACTGAACAATATAATAAGGATTCCATTATATGTTCTAGTGTCATCTTATTAACATTTGAAAAATCAGAAAATCCCTCCTCACTATAGTTTTCTTCATATAAATAATAAGTGTTATTTCGCCACAGACTTTTATTTAACCGCAAATGATGGTTTCCCATCCTCTGCGGTTAAATAATGTTGTTTTCAGAAGTACAATGTTGTTGTTTGATATTATACTTTAAAAGATCATTATTTATGTATATAAATTTGGACTTGCGTCAAGGAATTTCGTGGTGAGATGACATATATATATCATGCCAGAAGTAAATACGCTTGTGCATATTAGCAACCGCTGTGATGATCGATATACAGAGTACTAAGTGATTAATTAGAACTTTAGGACTTGAAAACCTTGAGCCATGTCCTCACATGGGCACCCTGTTCACCAGTAACAGCGTTATCATTGTTGGGTGCGAGACAATATCCCACACATCCGATCACGGTTCAGTATGCCGTTCGTGTGCTCAGGTCTTATCCTCCAGACGTCCTTCTACAATATATTCCACAACTGGTGCAGGCCATTCGGCATGATACGGTGAGTTGTTGTGCACTTGATTGTGTTTCAGCAGAAATATTTAATTTCTTCCCCTATTATTGAAAATTGTGTCATATATTCATTGAAAGAATGCGGACTTACAAGATGCAAACGTTTGGTTTCATAAAAATGTTTTTATTTCCGCTTCAGTTACGTCATTCAACGAAAGCGAATTTATTGAACATCTTAAATAGCTGTTAAAATATTTTGATTGATGCTTTAATAAAATTTTGTAAAAATAAATTATCCGAACAAATCAAAAGAACTATTTATTGCCTTTCACAGAGGTAAAATTAAATGATTGCGTTTATTAGCGAGACGGACGATGTTACGTCGTTAACCAAATATTTTATAATTAGTGATATTCACCACTGAGTGCGCTATGCTGTTTTGCAGTATGTATGACATTGAAATAGGGGAACGCTTATGTGTACTCATCGATTTGTAGCAGTCGAATGTTGTTGCTCGATTAAATGATACGAATGGGATTTGGCGCATAAATTGTGTAGTATATATAGATATTTGTCATTGAATAGGACTTGTAAATAATAGAGGAGAAGTTTTTATTTGCCAGTGCAGATGGAATTTTTTATTATCAGTAACTATTGCAGATGGGGTATGTGGCCGAGTTGATCATTTGGTTGGCTGGCCACTCACAGCTACTCGCGCATCAGTTATTATGGAATATGCAGACAAATCTTTATAAGGACGAGGATTCGAAAGAGAAAGATCCGGATCTCTTCGAACCTCTTAGTGATCTCATAAATAAGGTGAATAGAATATTATTTTTTCATTGATGAAAGAATTCGATCACCTTTCATGGCATTCTGATTGTGGTGCTGAATTGTTTTGCAGTAATGTAATCACGTACATTTATTTGTGAGGTCATTTTCACCGCCTGAGCGACAGATTCACTGATTGGGCGTTGACCTGTATGGTGCAACTTGCATCCAACTAATTGCAAAACATCTGTAACTCGTTATCGATAAGCTTTTAATGCAATCTTTAGAAGGCATATAGGTGTTCTTTGGGGAGGATCAAATCCTGTCATGCTTCCATAAGAAGAGGATCAGATTCTGTCATCTTCCTATAAGGAGAGGACCATATTTTGTCATCTCTCCATAAGGAATGGATCAGATTCTATCGTCTTTCCATAAGCAATGTAGAAAAGTTTTTATTTGAGTGAAGTGGTGGGTGCAGGTTTAATCAGTGTTTCTTTGCTTTCTTCATTGATTATTTCTACTTATTATTACTTAGGTAATATCGCAACTAGAAGGAGCGGCGAAGAAATTTTACGATTCGGAGTTTTCAACGTTTAAACGCATAACGGATATTTCTGGAACGATAAAGCCGTATCCGAAGGGAGAAGCTCGTAAAAAGGCGTGCATGAAGGCACTCGCTGAAGTGCGTTTGGATTCAATCACATACTTGCCATCGAATCCTGAAGCAATTGTTCTCGATATTGACTATAATAGTGCAACACCAATGCAAAGGTTGCTAAATGAATTGTCTTTTTTGTTCTTTTGTTCTGCATATTTATGTGTGAGGGATTCACTGAAGGATGGGATGCGATTGAGGTGAGTCAATTTTGCCTCGGAGAAATAAGCTGGAGGATATTTTGAGAGGGCAGCATTTTCAATGGAGCTTAGCTTTGGGAATGAAGATTAGAGTGCTTACTTATTTTTCCGCTCTCGTGAAGTTTCTTTTGAGATGATGTCTTCGATCTGTTTCGTGGAATATCATTTTTATGTGATACCGAATGTAGAAGTGTTTATGATTCAGTGCAGCAAAGGCACCGTTTCTTGCACGATTCAAAGTGCGTCGTTGTGGAGTGCAAGAACTCGAAAGAATCGGCATAGCGGCACACGAGAGTGAACGGCCACCTCATGATGCTGACATCCGACTTCTGGCTCAATCTGAGGACAGTCGTGTTTGCTGGCAAGCTGCCATTTTCAAGGTAAAAAATTTTCAAATGTCTTTTGCCGAACAAGCTCCCAGTCTTATTAGACAGCTCTTGGCGAAAAAAGGCAATGCCAGAAGGCGACAGTTTGATTTCCATGAATGTTTTTTCGTTAACACAGGACTGGATGAACGCGTTCATTTTTTGGGTGTGTGGAGTATGAACATTGAATTTTACATTTCCCTAGAACTGTGAATATACGCATTTGAAATTTGATTGCCAAAAATTCAACTCGTATTTTTACTTTAGAAGAATTCACTTAAAGGGAATTTCATGAGTAGATGATAGTGGTCAATAAGGATGTTTGATCACCTTGCAGGTTGGAGACGATGTCCGTCAGGACATGTTGGCTCTGCAACTGATGCGTATAATGCGAAATATTTTCGAAGCTGTTGAGCTGGATGTACGGCTATTTCCGTATCGTGTTGTGGCCACATCGCCTGGTTGCGGTGTTATAGAGTGCGTGCCGAACTCGAAGTCAAGAGACCAGCTCGGCAGACAAACTGACTTCGGTAATGCTGCTTTTGCTTTTAGTTTGTGCATAAGTCAAAGATTTTCCTTTTTTTGAATATGGATATATGCAAAGCATTTTTCGCTATGAAATGGCCCGAAATTCCAATATTTTAGAGAACATCTGTTATTTTGTTTGAAATGAAGATGCCAAGACGGAAGTTCTTGGCTGCGAAAGTGGCGTTGGGAGGAACTGAATTCAGCTTTTAAAGAAGTTTTTGGTGTATTTTTCAGGTCTTTACGAGTATTTTCTCGCGACATATGGTGACGAGAATAGCGAAACACTGCAGGCAGCTCGCCGTAATTTCATAAGAAGCATGGCCGCCTATAGTGTCTTCAGCTTCTTGCTACAGATAAAGGATCGCCATAACGGCAATATAATGATTGACGCCGATGGACATATTGTACATATCGGTGCGTTTGGGTGAAATGTTTCATGTTTTCGAGTGACGACTTTAAAGTTTGCAGAAGGTAATTGCAGCTCTCTAATGCTGCTTGATTCTACTGAATGAATGAAGAAAATTGCAGGCAAGAACGCTTGAAAGACTTTTAGATTGTTTGCATTTATGAAATATAAGCGTTGCTTTATACAGAGTAAGCAAATTGAAACCAGCCGACCACATACCTAAATGGCCGATAATAGTGCTGTAATTGCAGCCATTATGAGGCAGCATGGACTAGCTAAGGCTTTGTGTTTCTCCCCATTCTTTATCAAGCATATTTTCAGATTTTGGTTTCATGTTCGAAAGCAGCCCTGGTGGTAATCTTGGTTTTGAGCCCGATTTTAAGTTGTCTCAAGAAATGGTCGCTATCATGGGAGGAAAAATGGAAGCCCCCAGCTTTCGCCTATTCGCATCGTTGTGCGTGCAGGCATATCTTGCCGTAAGGCCTTATCAGAAGGTATGTTATCAGTCGTATATATTGCTAGTTTGAGCTTGAGTAATGAATTAAATAAGATAGTTTGGAGTGTGATTTGCTCTGAGTATTGAATGGAGGCTGTTTTGCTTTTTTATCTAAGAATACAGTATCTGGCCTCTGTCTGAAAAGAAATATTCGCCTTCGTTTCATTTGCTGAGCTTCATTTTGGAGTTTGAATTCTTTTGTAAGCATTTTCGTTGAATAAAGTTGTTGATGTCTTCATGAGAGTGTTGTGTCTGCGGTGAGCATTCGATTGATATTATCATTTTGTGCTTCTTGTAACGCTCCGTATTTGTAGCGATGTGTCACAGAATTTTATTTAGGCTTTCATAGCGCTTGTTTCGCTGATGTTGGATACACGTCTTCCATGTTTCCGGGGCAAGACTATTCAACAATTTCGAGAACGCTTCGCTCCGCACTTTTCTGAGCGTGATGCTGCCAAATATATGATGCAGATTATACGCAATTGTTTTCTTAATGTTCGCAGCAAAATGTATGATCAGCTGCAGTATATTCAGAATGAAATACCATATTGAATTGGAAATAAGAACGAAAGCAGGATGTTTACGCGCCTGGAACTGGGTTGAGAAAATTATTTCTGAGGAAAGTTTTGTTTTTAGATCATAGAAATCAGAATGACTGCAGCTGTAGAACATGTGGAGTGCTTATTGTTGCAAATGCTGAAATTGAGCTGAGTTAAATTAATAGCGATGTGTTGTACTTACCCATGTTAGTGCGATTATATCTCGGCGATGTTTCATCACTTTATTAATTTCATTGTGTATTTCTTCGTATTCCCTCCGATTTATTTTTCATAGCCTAAGAAATGATTCGTTTCATAAAGAATCTATGAAGTTGCATGAGAGATTCTTTTATTGTCGTTTTGCCGCTTGGAAGTACTCTTCGAGCACATATTGATATCGCACCTGGTTATATTTTAATTTTTTCTCGCGAGTAATTATATCGCTTAGAGGTGCGATACTGCTGCAGAGGTAAATGACGCCAAATGTGTTATAATTATGTGTCACTCGTGTTGTTTTGGATGTTTGTTGGAGGGGTTTTATATCATGTTGCTTGTACTTAACTTGCTTCCTTCTTCACATCATCGATGAGTGTACTGTATCTCTCAAATTTAAGAAAAATTCTAGAAAGCATTATTTTGGCTAGCATTCCTTTGTGAGTGGTTTTAAACGAAGTTTGCGGATCCTCGAATTTGATGTTGCCTGTTTTCGATTTAAGTTTGAGACCCTTCTCGGCATCGTGCAGGAACCACTATTTATTGCAAGGAAATTGGAATTTGAGGAAAAATTGTTGTTGGCCAACTAGAGAAAGTAGGTGGGGGATCTTCTTTTCTCTTTTGTTAGCTTCACAAGAGAAACAAAAAGATTTCCGTTTCTGATGACCATTTTTCATGATTTCTAAGCATTTCAATTGCTTTCTGCGCTTATTTGCCGTCCGCTCATGATCTACTTCCTGGAATCTTAAAATTTCTTAAATTAACTCCGAGAATTGTTTGAGAAAGACATTGCAGGACTACAAGATGTCCGTGTACGGTCAACATCCTTCAATCATTCCTCTTGCTTCTTTCTTTTTGTAATATTTACATCCTGTCTTTTTTACTAATTTATTTTAATGCTGTCGTGTTTGCTAATTTATTCCTTTTCTTTTTCACTTGTCGACAGATTGAATCTACAGATAAAAATGATTACGACAACATATTCTCGTTTGTAATTTTTATGGAGAAGACTTGATAGCAGGTAACCATTCGGTGCCACGGATTTCGTGTCCGTACTTGGCAGTTAACGTCAATGAAGCTGCAGTATTTCTTCAAATCTGAGATCCGGTTCTTTAGTTAACCCCGTGAGGATGCTCGTCTATTTAGGAGATTTGGTGTATTATGATTCGCGCCAATTTCAACCATTTTTAGCTTCTCTGTGGGATGTTTCACAGTTTCTTTTCTATAAGTTGATACCGGAGATGTTGCAGTCGAAGTGGTTTATTTCCAAGATTTTGATTGTGTGAATAGCTACTAACGAGATACAATTATATCGGTAAACGGGAGATACGATTCGTTCATATGAAAAAGAATGCAGCGTGAAGCACGTGGAGACAGTGAAATCTAATTCTTCACAAGATGCTGTCTATTCTCTGTGAGCTGCTCGTAAGGAATGGTATGGGCCTAGAACTTCAAGAGGGAAGGTGCGGATGTTGGTACACGGGGGTGATTTCACAGCAAGTGTGTTCTTCAGTTGTTTATAAAGTGGGGATGGGGCGAATAGAGTCGGCTTTTGAGTTGAGCGTATATCCAGAGACATTAGTGGAGTAGTCATACGAAAGCACCGGCGAGTAAATGTAGCACTATTCAATACACTTGACCTCGTCTCCCACTTCGGCAATGCACCTTATGCCATATGCGGAATAGTTATTTCACAGTTGGGCGCCATCAACTTGGTACTCTCCCGGCAATAAATTACATTATTTGCAATTGCTTCTAGAGCGGAGCGGTGTTTTGGCAACCAGGTAAAGGTAGGCGATAAATCCAACGTCTGAAAAGGTATGGGTGGGGGATGGGAAAATCTGAGTTATTTGCTCTGCATCGATACGTTTATATAGTTTCCTTCAGTGTGCTGTTCATCATTGCAGCTTAATTTCAACGAGCCGAAATCTATGAATTTTGTGCTTACTAATATTTGGGCACTATTGTCAAAGGATAAATTGCATTAACGCTACATGCAATTTTACGTAGAAAGAGTACACACAAACAGATGCAGACGCAAAGTGAATGATATGCTGTCACAATACTATTTTATATACGCATGAATCTAGATATGATTGTTGAAATGAAAGCGAACAATAACAAAAATCTTGAAGTAATGCTTTCGAGAGCAAAAATGAGATATTCATTTAGGTAACCCAAAAAAGATCATCTATTAGAGTTGGATTTGCCATCCGCGGAATTCTTAACATTTTGTCGTGCGGTTTTTTCCGTGCTTAGCTTGCCAGAAGTTACTTTGTAAAAAAGCGCTGCATTTTGACGCATCTACAGGTGGATTAAATTCATCCTACTTTATGCAAGAACATAAAGAAATGAATTCTGGAGGAATCAATAGTTGTTTGTTTGTATATATATATATATATATATATATATATATATATATATATATATATATATACACATATATATTGATGTGTATATTTGTGTTTGAATATGTTCAATATTTCCAACTATAGAGTATAACCATGAAATTTCTGAATAAACTGACGTATTGCCGTGTTGCTTAATACGAATTATGATTAAGGTAAGAAACAGCAGCGGTAATGGCTGCAGGATGTTCACCTTTGCGTGCAAGAATGATGTACTAATCGAGGCCTTAGTGAACGTTTAATGGCCAAGAAAGCGAGCCTGCTTCAGTGATTGGCCATCGAAGCATCAACGTCGACGAAAATATATATCATTAAGAAAGAATCGATGTGGTGTGATCTTCAAGAAGGTAAGCAATTTGCTATTTGTGAAAGACTAATGGAATCATTGCTACACGTCCGCGTATTAGGGGACTCTAATTTAATTCGATTTTATTCAACCATTCTTCACTACTCGTAACAATTGTTGTCTTCAGATAGCGTTGTGATAAATGATATGGTTATTTCAGCATCTGAATCGGCCACCGCAAGCATTAAACAAAACTGTGAAACGTTTACCTTACCCATTTTTTGCGTTTTCTTTTTTTGGAAATGCGTACAAAAACAAACAATGTGACTTCATATAAATTTATTTTTTTATAACGTATGACATATATATGAAATCATTGGCAACTCATTGGCAATAGAGGCTGCGGTGATCAAATTTGGTAATTGTGGTGAACTTATCTATGAGATATCTACGAGCTCAAATCTTTCAGCGTTGTGACGTTTACTTCATTGCATTCCTCATCGTCTTCGACATGTCATGCGGCGTTTTTGTCCTTCTTTAGTTATTTATCAGTGGTCACGCATTACTATGCAGACTTGTGTCTAGCGCTTGCCATTCATTATGCCTATAACGTACATTGTGTGACATACACATTATAATCTAATACTTCGCAAAGTTTCTGACATGTTAGTTTGATTTTTTTTTGGAAGAATAATAGCTGCGCAGAAACGACCACTGCCTATTTGTTACAATCTGCTCACCATGGCTGCATCATCAGCTGTTGGTACCTAGAATATCCCTTTGAACGCGCATGTAGAACTCTTTCGGGTTGAAACCACAATTAATGAAATTTTCTGTACAAATGTTGAAATTTTCTAGAAGCTCAGAGAAATGATTTCAAATAAAACGGATTGGTGTTCTCCACACAGCAGTTTTGCTTCGTAAAATATAACATTCTTAGCTATGACTTCACCTCAAAATTCGACTCATTTTTGAACCTTTCAAATGAGCACATATGCGCATTGTAAATGGAGTCTTCTGAAGTCAGAGTGCTCATAAATAAATCAGCAGATGACATTCTCTTCGTCAGTCATTTTCCCCTTGTCTTCCTCTTATGGTTGCCTTCATTGTGTTTTCTTCATCAATAAGATATATACGGCCAGCTATCTTGTCGTTTGCGTATGTCAACCGTCAAGCAAGCGTTTTCTCCAGTTGCTTTCATTTGTTTTTTTTCCATATTCTAGCCCGCTTGAAGCTGCTAAGTTATATAACAGCATAGCTAATTCACTTGTTCCAGCAAGGTCGACTAAAAGCAGTCGGAAAAGTTATTATGTAGAATGATTCCATAATATTGTCGCATTCGGATGATGCCAGATACGTTTAAGAGGTGGTGTAATTTTGAATTAAACTTAATTTAGGCATTTGAAGCCTTAGAGGTTGATCAAACCAAGTATTCACGGGTATGATCACTACGTAATTCAGTAATAGTATGAGAACGATAATAAATTGAATAAAATGCGGATCATGAAAGATTTTAGAGAATAGTGCTCAGTACAATTGTTAAGAAGAGACATGGTGACGAGAGAATGGGAGAAATGAGGCAGAGAATAGAGAAGAATGTTTTGCTTCGGTTGATTTTAATTTGCTACCAAAAACTCAAAAAAAAAAAAATCACGCGATTACTTACGCAATGTTTGTTTAATATAAGAGTTATAGATGCCTATCACCTAATAATAGAGTGTGCAAAAGAGCAGTACTACTCTTCCAAATGGACCTCTTCACCTCTCCCCTCCCCTGCCAAAAAGAAAAACTCAGATCAGTGGGCATTTTTAAGATAATCTCAATGAGGGCAACACTTAAAGCAATGTTTTTCAAAAGTTTTTCTTTCGGATAAACGTTCAGCATAAAAGTTTCCTTTCGTCGCATTGATGGAAATACACTGGAAAGTAGATACAAACGGCATTTAACAGTGCCAGTTTTATAACGTGGAACAATTTTTTCTCCCCATGCGGCTTGTTTACGTCTGGCAGTAGTATCTCATAGAATACTTAAATATTTCTGTCATTTCCCCCTTGCTTAGCATCTGAGCATTGCTGCCTGTAAAGCGTAGCCGTTGAATAACAGTTGCACGTTACATTTTCCCACTCATTATGTTTGTTTATTGTTATTAATCTAGCGAGTTCTTTTCTTTGCATATGCGGATGAGTCGACTGTTGGCCAATCGTCAACAGACTAATCTCTTTAAGACACGCTAAGAAGCCAAACGATTGAATACGCGCTTCTATAAGCAGAACTAATCCTCGCTATGTCTAATTTCCTTTATTTCAAAGAATGATGTCGATTTAAACTGCGAAACAATCTATGCTAGCTTTAATTTCTTTAAAGGGCATAACTTGAGGTATACCATATCCATGGCTATTGCTTCGTAAGAAAGCTGAATGCTGTCTCACGACGATTGCAGTTGTCTTTGGAGATGACGCGGAGGCGACTCCATTCATAATGAAAGATGCGAAAATATCATTTTATCGTAATACACCTAAGCAAATAAGAATTTTGGCACCATCAGGGACGGGAGAGTCATCTACACCTCTTTGATTTTGCTCCCTCGGAGATCCCTCGTTCCGTAATCTCAGAGATGTTCGAAGAGATCCCTTGCGTCTTGTAGTGCCAGTGACCGCAGCAACAACTGTCGTTAATATGCTTAGCTATTTTATACGACCTGCATGTTTGCTTTGCAAAACGACATTATGTCGTTGAGCATGCGTATGTGTTATCTGCACTTCTTTCTTTCCTATAGTTTCAATTCGAGTAGCACCAAAATTTGATGGATAAAATGTATTTCACAGAATGATCCTTCTACACAGGTCCATTATTAATTTCGGTTGATATTGCTGATGTCGAAAAGGAAACGAATGCATGATGCATTTTATGTTTATCACCTTTGCATGCAACAAATCACAGGAGAGCACAAACTTTGTATCGTATGGAAGTGATTGCTGCGGTGAGGGATACAAAATTGCATCTCGTGCTAGTTCAACTTGTTTTTTTTTTCAATAATAAAATCAGTGTTATTCTTGTTTCGATTGCAGTGGTGTTTATTTATGAATTAAATTTGAAGCGATCTAAATGTGACACATTTCCATAGTTTTCTCTATCGAGTTTTTATGCTGTTGTTTATACTACACTTATTTTAGGCATTATATTCATATATGAAAGTTCAACCTGTCGCTATAATGCACTCTTTCTCTCATTCTAGTAAATCTTATCGAATCGTTGATTTGCAATCTTTGATAATCGTTCGTCAACACAATAAAGACGCAGATTACTTTTCGATTCTTAATCTGACCGTTGTATTCACATTGACTTAATGACTGTTCACTTCAGTCTAGCTTTATTATGAATGCACTGTGACTTGGAAAGCGTGAAAATTGCACTTGAGTACAGCGTCATGCGAGCAATCTGATTTAAGGGAAAATTTACTGCCGTTTGATTATTTAAGGAAAACTTGTGTTGTGAGGATGATGACTAGAAATCGCCGAGCTTTTTTCCGATGTGAATCGTTGAAAATGCAAATGAGTTGGCGACTACTATTTTGCGAATTGTTGAAATAACGAACGCCATCATAAGCAGAAATTGGTATAAGTTTGGCTTGAAATTGCTCATCCACTACCTCAGAAATCCTTATGCGCGAAGGGGCATTATATATCATTATCAAAATCAAATATGCCTATGCTTTCTTTCCATATAGTTTCATCGCAATTTTCTATGCCCATATTTTCTTTAGAATAATAAATTAATCGCTTGAATGAAGAACAATTTAAGTAATTCGTTCGATGAATTTCCGCTGCTTTGTTGCGTTATATGCCAATTTTTCGAGTGCGCCATTTCTGTTGCAGATATCCTCATCATTTATTGTGCTGCTTATCGAGATTAATGTAGATCGATGCAGAACATACAAGTGAAAGCATATTTTATTTATTTAACATATTCACGCTATAAATTGAGGTGGTTTTAAGCATTCAAGTGTGGTGCTTTCGTTAAAGTCGGCATTATATTGAGAAATCTTCAAAAGATTCACCATTGCTTGTTCGTTTTCATAAATGCCGCTGACCTATTCGTCACATAGATTCGTTAATTAAAACATTCGCATGCTATAATCGATTGAAGTGCGTTTACTTGCCACATTAATCTCCTAAAATGATGATGTGTGTGTATGCCCTGAAGCATAAACTTTAGAAGCGTCCTTATGTGCCAATATAAATCAATAAGATAGGTGTCTGTGCAATAAAGCAACCACGCATCTTATTGTTTCACTCCATTCCATTCACCACCTTTCATTTATTGCTTTAGCATGGCTATTACTTCCATGCCTACTGAAAGATCACTTTAGCTATCCTCATATAATGTAAATTTTGAGGCTTTTTTTTGTGAATGCACCCAGTCGTTCTTGATGCTCATTTAGAGTGCTAACATGAAAAGAAATAGGTGACTATGATGTTTACATGAATTTGAACTTATGAATCGATCACTTGCATCTTGCGTGATCACACTTGACTTTTCGTGCTATAGCTGTTGACCAGTACGATTGCCGATTAGAACAATAGAAGTATGCTTTAAACTGTCTTTGATATCGCAAGAAACGATTGAAATGGAGTGATCGCTTCAGCAGCATTTATGCTAGCATGAATTGGCTGAAAGAGCTTATGGCATAAAGCATGATTTTACACAAATTTTTTCCGAAGTTTAATAAGAAGGCTTCACTTAGTATTACTGTCGACATTCAATTCTGTAGATTGATTCAGTTTTGATGAAGAAGCAGTTAGATAGAGCTAGAAGGTTGAGTGATTTCTGTTTATACAACTCAAGAAATTGCCCGAAAATTGAGGATAAATTGCTTCAAATCAAAAGGCTCAATCTGAAATTTACATTATGACAGAGCACTTTGTATTTCTTTCGGAAAACTACTTCAAAGTACTTTACTTAAATGAAAGTGTAAATTTAAATGCGTTGTTTTGACGCAGTTCACACGTTTCTTATAACAGAAAGTAAATTGAAGTGATGAGAAGAGCTAAGAAGAAAGCCATATCCGTTAGGTCCAAAAAATAGCCATTTTTTAAAATTTCCCTCCCCTATTGTGAAAGTTTCCTACAAGCAACAGCAAGTCAGTTTCTCGAAATGAATGATCGTCTACTTATGTAAGCAGTTTTCCTCTTCTTATAATAGCAATGAATGTTGCATTTATTTGGTGTTATATTTAATTTTTTCTATTGTTTCCTATCATTTCGGAAATAGAAACCATAACAGCCAATTTTCTTAGCAACTTTTATGCAAAAATTCTATCGGAAATGCAAAATAAGACAATTTTAAGATGCAGTGCATATGTTGATGAGCATTAGGGGATGCGACATAATGTCGACTTCAGATTTGATTTAGTGTTACGCTGCTTTAGAAAATTATTATAGTGGGCATTTCTCTTGCGCTAAGAATAAAAGAGTATGCTTAGTTTGTTGATCAGTATCTTACTTTTAGTTTGAGTGCTCACCAATGAGAATTTTCCCCTCCAATTTTCATTGATCTCTTTCAAATCCTTTTGTACTTTCATAATTCTGCATCCTTCATTAATTCTTTTCCCACCTAGATGTGTTGGAAGAATAGTATCTGACTGCAATGAATATGTGCAAAAATTAGTGGACACTATCGGCTTGTTGGTCACATTCACACAGATTCACTGAAAAAAAGAAACGCATGGAAGTGACATTGAGAAAATCGATGTGCTTTTCCTCTTTTCTCCACATCGGTGAGCATGCGCCGTGGGTGGCTTCCGAAGGAGTCGCTCCATCGAACGTTCGTTTATGTAACGAACACAATTCAACGAATTTTATCGTGACGTAAACAACTCAAGAGGGGAATAAAACAATGTGTGAATGCTTCATAAATACTGAACATAAAGCTCGGGTGGTATTTACAAGTGATTGTATTTATTGACTAAGACAGTTTGGCAAATATATGCCGTGTACGCTTTAACACCACGTCCACACGTATGTGAATCGGCGGGTCATACCTATGCCGTTGCGCTGGCATTCGCGTTTACTAGTCTCACGCGTTGCGTTCACTTCCTTGATCTCATGTAATTGCGCGTCGAGCATTATTGCCCCCCACTGTGCGTTCGAAACGTCCTATATACCCCACACACAGTGCGCATGAATGCACATACGCGCACGCACGCGCATTTGCAACAATTTCACGCCACGCAGCGAACGTGTGTGTACGTACGCCACGCATTGATTCGTTGATGCGTAATGTGACGTTGCGTGTTCGCGGGACGCGCCGAACGTTGATGTGCGCGGCCCTATACGCTGTGTGTTGCCCCTCCCAGCAACATATTCGATTTTTGCGGTCAGCATGGTGGTGTGTCGCTGGCTTGCGGTCCCACTCAGTACGCCGTTAGGATCGTCGCTTACCCTTATGCCGATATATCCCGTCCGAGTGTCTGTCCAACAACGAACAGATCCTCGTTACTTCTGCATTCATTGTTTGCAGTGGAACGGTATTGTGTTGATTGAGTTTATTGTTGGCGTCATGACTTGTTGTTAAGCTTTGATTGTTGGCTTTGAAATATTTTAATTGCTCGTGTCGTCTTATATAACACAGACTCAATTTTCATCGTGAATGAGAATAGAAACCAACGTTTTCACGTGATTCTTCAAATTAATTTCCATTTTAATTGCTTGAAAAATATTAGACCTAGCTAAGATGTGGTTGAATTCGATTAGTTTTATCTGTAATCCAACTCCTCTTTAGTAAGCGATGTATGTTCTAAACATTGATGTGTGTTGCTCATTGCGGAATTGCAGTCATTGCAATTGATTGCAAAATTACAATTAGGCTGATTTGTTGCTTTTGCATAGCAGTGTTGTTTGCTTGAGTGTATGAAGCCATAAAGCTTGGTACAATATCCTCCGACAGTTTGCTCAAAACTCTTCCTAATGGTTTGCCCAAAGCTGCCTGTCGGAGACGTCTTTCAAGTGAGAAAGGATTCATGTTGTTGCACAGCACTTGCAGTAAATAAGCAAATTTTGACTACATAGGAAGTGTTCTCGACTTGGTTTCTGGTTTCCGCATGGATAGCCAGCATTGTCATTCTTGCGCTTCTCTGCAAATTAGTCGCTCATCAGTTGTCAACTTTTCGTTTCCGAGTCAGTTCGAGGTTTCCGTATCATTGCTATTAAATGATTGAAGCCAGAAATTAGCGACGCTCATACTTCTACCGTTAAGTCATTAGTTGGTCCGTAAACTCATTGAAATGACAACCTGAATGCTGATATGCCTTTAGGCACAAATTGCTAGTGCCTCCGTAAGGGAAGTTCGTAACTAACGCGTGCCATTTGAGAGCAGTCGATTCTTATGCTGCATAACCTTCTGCGATATCACTGGAGAAGCGCAGCAGCTAAAGTAAGCTTTCAGTGCTTACGGGCGAACATTGTAGTGTTTACTGATTCACTGACTTATTTTACCTAGTCTCAACCTTTGTCCGAACACCACGCACAAAATGGCCTCGCATCTATTCCATGTCAGTGAAGCTCTAGTTTTCTCCTAAATGTTCGATTTTTTCATCTCTGGTTCTGTTGTCTTTTATGTCAAGTACTTGTTCACTGGTGTGAGGGAAGGCCGTTCTTTGCTCTCCAAACACTAAGATGTTTTGCCGATCTTTTCAGCTCAGAAAGTAAACTTGTTACCAGTCACAGTTCATGTTCAAGTTGACGGTTGCAACAATTTCTTAAGAAAACATGTGGACCAACGTGATAGAGAAATTAGCACGAGATGGGCACTTGGATCCCATTCGTCCCACCAATCTCTTCCATAGATTACCAGCAAAATTGAAATATCAGTCCATATTTTGTCGAAGCCAACTATCCATATGGATCTATCCCATGGGGATTTGTTTCTCTCTAGCATCATTAGTGCAGATTGCATGCAAACTTTTTTCTGCCATCAAAGAATTCGTTCAGAATTGGGACACCGATGTAAATTATGATATAAAAGTCCTCCTCGAGGTGTAAAAATCCCCATCAGCTTTCGTAACTCTAACGTCAGTGGGTCTCGAGTTGGAGCTATCGGAGAGACATATAAGTCTAAAAATTCACAATATCGCCATAATTGTGCTTCTACAAAGCAATAAGAAATGGAAAAACCTCTCGAAAGATTGACACGAATTGGGTTTTAATGTTCTGATGAACTGGTCAGTCATTTTTATAGATTTTTTGAAGGTAAGTATAATGCAAGATAAAATTCCGACTGGCGGTAAGTGCATGCAGTTAGAGGTTTTCACATGCTTGTAGCCTTCTCAAAGTCGATAGATCAATGTGAAATCTAGTACAGGAGGTTGTCTGTTAACATACTTCACATCCACGAAATTTTGCTAGTCTAGTTTCAGCGATTTCTGGGTTGCGATCACCAGACAGGCAGACAAACCCTACAGACACCTGACATAATCGGCACATTTAATATTCCACTCTTGCGAATGGGATTTTTAAAAGCGCTTAAGAAGTGAAGTAAACCGTTGAAAAAGAGCAGTGACAAGCGTTGATTAATCTAACTGCGAGAAATTCAATATCGTAGCAATATGTTGCAAAGCTACTTGATTAGCACGTTGAATGGTTTGTCTCAATTCGTTTATGTTGCTCGTGCTCTAATTGAAAGTCGATGGATGAAATCGTTCTTCGAAAACGATGTTCCGATGGCAAAATTTTACGGGGAAATAGGTTGTTAAGTTATGATAATGCTGAAAAATTGTTTCATAGAATGCGGATACCGAGTTCATTTCATCAGAAGCTATCGGCGACGGGAATGAGGGTCATTCCACCAGAAAAGGACCCGTCCATAACAATTTTGAGAATTTATTCAAGGAAGAGACTGCTCTGATTCCACCCTCACCTGATCACACCTGTCTTCTCCACACGTTTTTCGTTCGACCGCCTTTCGATGGGTATTAATCCGTGACCTTTGATGTGATAGCAGTTGAGTGCGTCAATGTTGTCTGAACTAGTTCACTCGTTCTTCTTTAAAGCTTTGTTGTACACCGTTTTTATTCATGTTGCTTTATGCGTGTTCAGACAATTACGTTGGCTATAATTTAAGCACAACTGTTTTTTTTTACACAAACACATCACCACAGACGTGAGTAGCAATTGAAAACGGTATGGGGTCAGAAAGAAAATATTCGTCTTTCACTGTAGGTTACATTAATTTAGTGCGTTTGATGAACAGAAGTTTTGCTGAAAGGAGGTGATCGAATCCGGAAAATTTCAGCCTTATTCTCTATAGAATGAGCGCCATCAAACTTAACCGTTCGTTCGTTTCTTCTAGGATAAAAAGAGGTATACGTCTTTTGTCATTACCGTTTACATAGAACCGTATCTCCCTCATTCATTTCTGTCTTTTGCAGTGAGTCATCCCGTTGTTCATCCATTTTTTTTTTGGTTCGTTGAATAACTCTGCTTTCTTTTTTCTCGTTAGTGTAGTTTCAGTTCTAGTTTCAAAGAACGCGGCTGCCGAATTCGGCGACGGAAACGACAGTCATTTCATCAGAAAATGATACCTCCACAACAATTTTGGGAATGAAAAGACTCCTCTAATTCCACACTCATTCGGATATATCTGTCGTCTGTTATCTCTTATTGCCGTCCAACCACCTTTAGATGAATGCTCAACTATGTCTCGGAAATTTGCGCTAAATTTTCCTGCCATTAGTGCTGACTGCTAAGCCAAATCGATCATTTATAAAACTTTTTAGCTTTAAATGCAGAGTTTCTTTCGAATTGAAAAATTTTGGAAGTTCGTTTACTAAACGGAATGCTTTCTGGAGCGTGTTTTCAGTGTAAAGCTGTGTTTTGCTCCGAGTTAGCTGCAATGATCAATTAGTTAAACTGCTGCTTTAACTTCTAAGCGAACGACTTAACGCAGGAACCTTGCTAAAATTCATATGTACAAATTTAACTCGTTCGGCCCATCCCTTACAAATTTCCGTGAACCTGTGAAGTTGAAAGTTTGTTCGGAAATACTGTAGTTACATTTAACTAAATTTTTAGAAAATTTGCATATATTTACTTTAACTGTTTTCAAGAGCATCATATTTTACAGGTATCCATTGTTGATTCACAATACTCTGCCTTGATACATTGATTGCGATTTGCATACTGCGCAATAAACGGATATCAGCGATACGAGTTGTACGGTACGGTTGATTTTTCCTTCGTCGCATTTTATGGGCTTTTTTTTTTGTAAAGTTGATTTACTGTATCCATTATGGCCATGTAGTGCTTGCACTATTGATGCTTATTTATGCATTCTTGGGCCAACAGTCAAATTTGAAAGAGCCCTATATATTCACCTGTTGATTCGGCGATGCCAGCTTGACAATGAATCAGTCTAGAGTCAATTAATTGCAGCTTACGAAAAGTAAGACCCATAAATCGGGATATGAAAGAAATTGGATGGTTATGCCGAGTTGTGCGTTGATATTCACATAGAGCTATTATTAAAATAGAGGTGCGAAACGGTTCGCATTAGTAGTATCGTATTGTCCGCATACCTTACATTGACCTGAAGTGAAAAGCACGAACATGATGCAGTGGTAATGTATATTTTTGCCGTAAAGCAGTGACCCGGTTGCAACGTCATCAGGATGGGGTTGTGTCTCACCTGTGACTCGGCCTAATTAGACGAGCGTGATTTTCTTATCCTCATCTAATCGCATACTAGTCTAGTCGTTTGTCCGGCCATAGTCCGCGGAATTTTTATGAAAGTATGAATGGTGCGAGGGACGTGTACTTCCTGCAAGCGCATGCATGGGTAAAGGTATGAGGTGTGAGTTTGCCGAGTTCATGACGTGTAATTCGTATCATGCTGGTTTACAGCCTTTAATATTTCGTGATGTGACACTACGCTTCCATGATGCAGTAGGTGTACGCTTTGGCGATCGTACGGTAACCATTTTTCGTAACATTCGACTGTCAATGGCGCTTCATATATCCTACCTAATTTTATTTCACTATTGCACACAAATAACTATACCTAATTATTAACCAACATACTAATGTCGAATTCGCTGAGGTTTTTTATTGTCGATCTGTTCGACGTGCTAGTCAGCTATTTGTAGATGTTATTCAAAGTTCGGTGTTTATCGAGCAACTTCCTTTGTGAGTCTGATCGTTAAAAATAATGCAGATGTTATGGACAGGTGCATTCTCTGTGTGCACACATCTCATCTTCAATTGCTTCCTCTTCGTAGTGAACAAAAAACATCTTCTGGACGGAAATCCTTGTTTTTCTGCAAAACTCTCCATTTTTATTGTTGTGTTCCTACAAATATGCACCGGAGTATTTGTGACTTTCAATTTGAAATTATGCATTCACATTTCGCAATCCAAAGCTAAATCAGTATGCAGTTGCGATGGCCCCTACCATGGCGCGGTGGTGTCCCTACGTAGATATATGCGGTATGTGTTTGCTCACCTACATGTCTGCTGGTTTCAGCTTGGAGACTGCAAGAACAAGATTTATGATTGGGCGTTGATCTCAATCGTAGGAAGGTCTTCTGTGCCCACTTTCGATCTGTCGGATTCTATAGATCTGTAGTCACATGAAGGACGTAAAAGGTTCGAATAGATTTTGCAATCGATCTGATCACGAAAGGCTAGTTTTGAAGGAGGTTTGAAAGAGTGATTAGCTCGGTTATGATATAAATATATTGTTTCTTACGCTTCATAATAGTTTGCTGCTTGCAAAACCTTTTGATATGTTATGTGCGATTGCCAAAGCGTACATTGTCATAGTTACTTCGGCAACATTTCGTGCTTAGTTCTTTATTATATTGTGCTTTTGAATTTTTGGCATCAGTGAATTTATTGCGCTGGTCGGATTGCATGGACCATCTTCGCATGAGGGCTCGAACTTTGCGGCTTCCGATTTTTGTTATTCGTGACCTTTATGATTTAAGCTCAAGCTTGAGTCTAATTCTAGGCGTGGCTTAGGCTCAAAGTCGAAGCTTAACCCCTAGCCCTGAAAAAGTTCGAGCCTACACTCAAGTTTGGACTTTAGCGTGAGCTAGAATCCGAGCTTGAAGCTGGGATGTGAGACTATGGTTGATGGTTTCAGTCTTAACCAGCGGAGATCTTCCGAACAAGTTTCACCCTTGTTGGTCATCTCTTTCATGAGTGAAGACTAAGCATGAGTCACTAAGCCAAAGCTTAATGACCATGTTAAGCTCCGAAAATTAATAAGTCAAAGAATACGACATCCAAAAGGCTCATAAATAAGTTGATGGATGTTGCAATATTTGAAATGCTTGTTTAGAGCTTTTTTTGCATGTTTTCTTTTCGTTCACGAATAATATATATTTGGCTTGCATACGATAGTGTCGGATGCACTTGTTTGCCCAAACGTGGCACAAACGAGCGGCGGCATTATGCGCCAAGCGGATACCCACCACTCCGCCTGACACTAGGTCTCAACCTCAGTCGAATTGAGCAGGTGAGCAAAGTCTCAGGTGTTGTGGCGGTCTTCATCCGTCCTTCGCAGCCGTGATGTGCACATCCCACTACCACAATGTGCAACTTGTGTTTTCATCCTCATAAATAGTAGCAAAACTTCTGTTGAATATTTCCTCTTGGCAACTGAGCTCGAAGGTAAGCTCTCTCGAAAAGTTATTACACCAACCTTGTCCATGTTCATGGGGTCATAATCGTATTTTCTGTTGTGCTAGGTGTTTGTATCATGAGACGCGTACGCAGTTTGGGTATTCCAGAGATGACGTAGACAATCCGATGGACCTATAGCGGATGTTAGGCAATAGCCTTTATGCATCTCTAAAGTGCCTTGTCCCAGTATTTCAAAGGATACCGCTGTGTTCTGTAGCATGACTGTGCGTTAATTGTGAATCTCTAAGTATGAGCTAGTTGATGCTTGGTGCACCATATAAGATTCGTTTGGTGGAGTGTTATCCCGGATTGGCGATCTTGCATTTTTCAGGTTTGTTTACGGAAGGAAAAGATTTGGGGAGCAATATAAAGCGTTTTGAATGATGCCATTACGGAATATGGATCGGGAAGAGATTGAAAGATTCGGCGAGTTGTCTCGGCGAACTATTTTTTACTGCTTGAATCTAATCAGATGACACCGGCACTAGGAAAAATTTGGGGAGTGGCATGACGCTGAGACGAAGCTTGCGAAGCTGTATGCGACAAAGCTTATGATTTCGGATGGGATTTGATGGAGAATCCCACTGACTGCTCTCCTTATCCATCCTTTCCGTAGGCTACAGCAGTAGACAATCATGTTTGATTATTGTGAAACTAGAAGAAGCTTCACATATCTCCATTGATCCTCACTATAATTCTTTCATGATACCGTCTTGTATGTCAGAGATTTCTGTACGATTGCAGAATAAATTTTCCCGGTCAAAAGTGCATTATTTTCTACGATTTGGCTTCACTAAAGTTGACAGTTGAAGGTGATGTCTAGCATGGCCGCAACGCTACCTGATGGCGATTGGATAGTGGTTCACAGTGCTATCTGCTCTTCGAAAAGTGAGTACCTAAAGCACTGATGCATTTAATTTTGCTCTGGGCAGAACCAAGGCATTACCATCGCATTTTTGAGGAACAACGTTTACAGTGATATGTAGATCCTCAATCCATTTTTTTAATACTTCTAAAATATATGTGTTGCAGAAATGTATTTTTGCATTAGTTTTATCTCGAAAACCATGCAAAACTCGTGGCCGATAAAATTTTATGCTAAAGTGGTATAACTCAAGGTGGCGAAATTTCTAAGTCATGTTTCATTATTACAAGAAGAAACGGTTTTTCGGCGTAAGATTTGAGTAATTCATCACCGGATAACAATGAAAACAAGAAGATCTTTAGTTTTTCGTTTAGTTTTTCCGCAATCAGTTGATCTAACTAGGAGGATATTTATTTATTTTTCTGCTCACTTATTGTCAAAATCCCAAAAACCTGGAAACATATGAAAAGTACTTAAGTATAAACAACAAAGAAGAGCAAAACTTTTGTCAAGCCACAATCTACGCGAATAGTTATTCAGTTATTCAACATCAGCAAGAGAGTAGAGGTCGAGACGGGTCGACGGCAGTTTAAAAGCTGAAAAGGTGGGAGCAATAACGATATCGGTAGGTAGCAGATTCCGTACCCGTAGAACACAAAACTGGAAACTATTCAGAAGAATGCCTGTACTGGGAAATGATTTGGTGTTTTGAAATTGATGCCTACGTCAACTTCGATGAGAGGGAAGCTGAAATATTTCTGACGACCTGATGTCGGAAAAGTCTAAACAATTTTATAACCACTAATCACGTCAAATTTTGGCCTGCGATATTTCAGTCATTCCAGGTTGATGGTTTTTACTCTCGTGTAACTTGCTTGTTATGGACTACGGCAAACTTTGCGAAAGCAATACGGGTGAAGCGTTCCTGAAAATTTCGAACAAATCGATGTAAGAAAG
Source organism: Baylisascaris procyonis (assembly GCA_037389465.1). Taxonomy (NCBI): domain Eukaryota; kingdom Metazoa; phylum Nematoda; class Chromadorea; order Rhabditida; family Ascarididae; genus Baylisascaris; species Baylisascaris procyonis. The sequence continues at coordinate 4,549,031 of JAZARR010000175.1, read as the reverse complement.
AAAATATAGTGTTGTATGAATCGCACAGAAGGAACGAGATTTCCGCAGTAAAACATATCTATATTTTAGCTGATCCCACCCATCCGTAACAAATCTTGCAAAAAAAGGTTTCTTGTAGCAGTTCTGAAGTTATTAAATACGGCCCAACCGTTGCGAAGCGTGCGTAATTTTCAAAGCGCTTTTAAGTGTTCATAAATTTTTTCTCAGAGGCAATGTGCCGACTCGAGTTGATAAACGAGTCGAGTCAAATTCGATATATCAAGCTATCTTCATTGATTCATCATAGCAACAGAAATGCGCAAATATTTAAAATGCACATGCGAAGCGCATGCATTAGGCAAAGGCAGTCGAAAGTAAATATGCATTATTTGCAGTGAAGGCGCCAGACATGTAGAGCTAGCAGAGATGGAACATCATTAGCGCTTTCAATAGGCTTCTGATCGCTTTTGTGGCGCACAGCGACGATTGTATATGAAGACGAGAGGCTCCAAAGAAACTGTCATATCTCCATATTTTCGTCTTTTAATCTAGGACTTCGTATCAAACAAAGTGAGTTTTCAAAGGAAGTTTCATCGTATGACGTTTTCAAATTGCTGCTGAAGCAGTACAAGGCAAAAATCCATCGCCATAAGGCACCATCTCAGCAGAAACGTTTTGCCGCATCATAGGCGCAATAAAAATCGATCAATACCATTTAATGTGAAGGCGATCTCTAAATACGATGATTGCAGCTCAACATTGTTTAACGATCTTGGGGCGAAAATTACCGACACATGAAAATCTTCGCCTATTTTCAGTGTCTATGATGTCCTCACAAAGACCAGCTCGAATGGACGGACAGTATTAGAAGCAGTTGTTCGAGCATTTCGCTTCAAACAAATAGAGACAGCATTCCGCGATAATTTGTCACTTCGGTAGTTGGCAAGTTTTATGACTGTAATTCATTACTGCAATTCTCATTCTTTTACATCATAGAATGTTTTGCATTCCACTGTCATTATTTCGTGCACATTGTTTTGCGATTATGAACCAAAATTATGTAGCAATTTTTGTGCATTTTTTATGTGAATTGTGATGTTCAGAAAGTACCATTCTGAAGTCGTAGAATTTGTTAGTTTTGCATAGATGGACATGAACGGAGCACATATTTATTGTCTTTTGTGACTTTCCAGTGAGTGACGTTATTGTTTGATGCGACGGTGAATCTAATGCTTTCAATTTAACCATTTTATTCGACGCTTTTTCGTAATTACAAATATTTCTGCACATAAATATAGATGTCTAATGGATTTTTTCTCATTTTAATGGTTGTTGTTTAGTTGTTTATTGTGGTCGGTCTCATCATTGGCGTCTAAAATATCTATTTTTGTTTTCTATAGGATTGAATATTTTCCAAAAACTTTTGCATTTTCTTTATATTTTAATGTTCTCAATTTTCCAGTGCTTTCGCTTTGCAGTAAATTGTAACCGCAAGAACAGTCAAACGATATATCGAAAATGTTTGGCATATTCATCGTCTCTATGATCTTGCAATTAAAACACTGCAAATTAACGTATATTTGTAGAGGCATGAATTTATAGTTATTATTATCGCCGACCATTCTACTTTTAACGGCAATGAACGTTTACCAGTGATATTTCTAGTTCTCAGCGATTTTTCTTTATTATTTTTAGCAGCTGTAAATAAGTGCAGTGCGTGAAACGAGTTGTATTGAAGCTTACCTCACTTCGGTAGAGCATTTTTATTTACATGGTGGCGTATTCGCTATATGATGGCATCACTTAGCTTGACCACACAAATCGATCACCACTTTGTTGTCCTACCCGCGCAGCGTTCACTAATATAAACTGAAGTGAATAATGCTGTGACCATTGTTACTAAATGCAGACGAGATGCGAGTTGTTTTCTTTTCTCTATTCTTCTTAGAGTCGATTTTTCTATATTGATTTTAGAATGTTTCATCTATGATTTTTCTGCGAAAGCTATTAACCTATTTACGAGTGATAAAAACTTTAACGAAATGAGACGTTCTTTTGATTATTGTTATATGATTTTTGAAGCAAAAATTGAAATACGAAATACTGAGGCTGAATCACATTTAGTAATCGGCCTCTCTAGGAGTTGCCAATTCTGTTTATGTTTTCGATTGTGATCGACAGCTAAGTAAACTCTGATGTAAATTCGTAATGGTTGAATTTAGCAATGCTTTGTGATGTTTTCGGTTGAGCGATTAGGTGCACTCTTTAAAGTACTCGAAGGGAATCATTCGCTAGAAAGCTTTTTCTCTGACGGCAATGTTGACATGACGTTCTTATCCTTTCACGGTTCACTGAAATATGGAATGCAGTAAATTCTAATATGTCGTGGTGTTCATGCAGAATCACAGCTCTGATGGGGGTTGCATAAAACAACAATTCAAAATCGGGCAACAGTGAGTCTAGTGTGATTTTCCACCATTCGCAAGTAGGCTCATAGGCTCAATCGATGGCCTTGAATCAGATATAAGCCACCAATAAAGAGTCCAATAAACAGCACACTTCACTTCCCATTCGCACTTTTAAATCATTTATTGCGCATGCAAAAGCTTGAATCACTTCATTAGCAAGGCTAACAAAAAAGGAAATGCTGCAAAAATTCATGATGCCTTTGAAAAATTTGGTGCAAGAAAAGAAATGTAGCTGATTTTAAATTCTTTTATTCGACGCATGCTAGTTCGCAAATGCCACTAAAATAATAAAGCGTTTTTCGGTTGGGTTTATTTGGTCGAAGCGGAGTACCACATTGCAGGATATTGCAGAACTCTCAAGAGTCTTCGATGATGCGATATTGTATAACCTATAAACGCTTTTTATATATGCAGAAATGTAACTTCATTATACTGAGATACATAACTTCAACAGAAGTTTGTATTTCAAGGAAAGATTGTTCACTTCGATTGGTATTTTTGTTGATTTTTTTAAAATGAACTCATGAAACTCCAGCGATTAGGAAGGCATTCAAACTTTGTGACGTTTTTTATATCGTTTCTCTTGATAAGATTTAGAGGAAAATAGCAAAACGAGAGCAACGCACTTTTCCGTTAATTACTCACTATTATCAGCTGAAAAATTGCATTTCGAAAGTTGCTCACGATAGTTTTAAAAACGAAGTAGTGAAGGTCGGAACAGCTTGCTTATCACTTCTATGAAAGTAAAGGCAGAAGTTTGCAACCGAAACTTGGTTAAGGCCAAGCATATTTCATAAATGAGTGGACTAACAAAAGAATCCAATCAGCTAAGGCCAGATTTTAGTTACAGCCGGAAAAAAGCGGTCCGGTCTCAGCAGGCCAAGGTCGAAGTTCTAGTCCTCTTTGAGCAAGAACTCAAGCAGGAATAGCATACTGGGACTCAAGTGCCTAAAAGCCTGGTTTAGTTTTCTTGCACGGACGGGTCTAATCCCCCCCCCTCCGCCCCAAATAACTGTCCTGGAACTGAAGAGCCCGAAGGGACGGTCAAAAATTTTTTTAGTGATTTTCGAAAGGACCGCCAAAATGGAGGATACAAACGAGTCTTTTGGTTACGGTAGAATGCAGAATTGGTGGCTGACCAAAGATATCCATTTAAATTAGACAGCAGTTGCAAATGAAAAGAACTAAAAGGAGTGGAAGCAAGATTTCGGCCAGTAAAGGCCATCCTAAAATCCAAACACTAATCTTGAATTTAGACTAAAATTTCCCCTTTCACGTCCTTTATTCCCAGTCTGCACAGAAAACAATGAAACAGGTGCTGGCCACGGTGTTGCTGCTTATTAAAGGCTAGAATGCGAAATATGACGAGGGTGGAATGTAAGTGTTTGAGAAGAATTAGGGAAATAAGTGCAATAATCGGGATGTTAACCCTATTATCGGCACACTCGCATCCAACATCACATCACCACATTCGCCTCGTCCTTGCACAGTGAACTCAGCGAAGCCTGTGAAAAGTTTCAGGCCAGTTTTACGCCCAAAATTTTGCATGTTAGGACAACTTGGCACTCTGAAACGAAGTGATGGAAGTAACTGCATTTTCATATTGCAAGATCGGGAGTTTGTCTGGGGCATTATTGCGCTATTAGTAAGGTCTCACAGTGCAGATTACGGTAATGTTGCGTATCGTTGGTCGAATATGAGAGCGCGGTTCGGTTCGCTGTTCGCAATGAGTGTAGCCATCTCTGCGATTATGCCAACTGAGCCACTTCAATACATCCTTATATTAGCCAGGTGGGAAATATTGGGACGTTCGGAACTCATGCTGCATCTGCTTCAGTGTATGGTGAATTCTTGAGTGGAAACTTTTTTTGTTGCCGAAATTAGGGTGATTGTTTACACGCATTATGTTCTATCATCAGGTGTTGAGATGTGTCCGTTATTGCGTCGAGAGGGACGGTGGCGTTGCTGTCTTTGGAAAAGCTTGCGTAATTTTTATTTCATTGGAGTGAGGAATGATCCTATTTAGGCTATCGGTCTAGAGCTTTGATGTTGTTGTCAATTTCCTGTAAACCGCTTTCCTTTACCCTGTTTTCTTCTCCGTATTGATTCGTTGATTACAGATCAATATGCCTCACACGCTTCCGTTTATGTTGGTCCGTACAGAAATCCTTATAGAAGTTTGATTGTGCCGTCTGAATCTCCTGTACATTTTAATACGTTCATTAGAAAGCATAGTGAAGGCATAGCGAACAGCGGGAAAACGACGGCATCGAGAAAGTAGTTTTCAGCAAAGATATGTTAGGGATGTGGGAGAGGTTCTGACGCAAAGAGGTCTTGTCGTCGATTCGCCAAATTTCATAAGCTGCCAGCCGATGGCTCTTAGAAAAGTGCGTTTTTCCGGGGAATTCTTGCAGGTTATCAAGTTTTAGAGAAGTAGTATGATACTCTGGCACACAATCTTTCTCGATTTTTACGTGTGTTGTGCATTAAATTTGCTTTTCGACTAAATTTTATTCGCTAGCGCACCCTCTAATCATAATAGAGGGTGTTGTCATTAGTTTTACTGGAAAAGCCCCCAACAATATCTGTTAAAAGCTATCGCTGTAACTTTCACATTTTTGCCTGCCGCTGCATCCGTTTAAAAGCTAAAAGGGTGCAGGATTGACATACTTCAGCTGATATAGACGCGATCCTTCTTTGGCGCAGGGATATTTAGGCTGAACGTGGGGGACTGGCTATTTATAGAGCGCTCTATTATCAGTGGCGGCCTATAAAGTAGTCTACGGGGACCCTTTTATTTCTAGTATATATACCGGCGACCGTTCTCATGAGTTTTCAAACGTGTGCAAGTCACTTATCGTTGACGTGAAAGTTACCTCTTATCGACATTTTCCTTTTTTAAATCTGAATAAGTTCAACACTTGGCCAAAAAATCTTGCAAGCAGACTTCCGCAGCGAAAAATGTCACAATTTATTCGTGATGTTCCGTGCCATAGTTTGTTATGTGTTATCCTCCTTGCTTTGCACCACAGGTGTATTGAACATTATCGGAAGGCCTTTACCTTTTGCCGGCCTCACTTGGAATATGATGCTTTTCATTAGTTTCCGATACCACATTGCTAGGGATTGCCCAAAATTGCTTCACATATATGAATCTGACGATATTCCACATGTATTCTTCATATAGTTGTGGCTGGTTTGCAATTTATTGAAGTATTTATGCAGATGTTTTGCTTTTACATTCTATTTGGTCCCCACATGTCTTCATACGAAGGTTTTTCCTCGTCACGGTGGGGCATCAGATCCCTCTTACGGTTAATGCGTCTTTGCAGGCTCATTATGCGACTGTTGTGTCCCTGTTTATCTGTATATGACTGTCTATATCTGTCCAGTGGTTTTAACTGAGAGACACTGAAGTTGTAGAGTAGTGACACTTGATTCATCATACATAATGACATTTTCCACTTTCAAAGATAATTAAAGATGCCAAGAATTCCGGCGTGGTGCATTTCGCAGCCCGGTCGGCATACATTTTTGCACCGGTCCTTCAAAAATCAAATTTTTCATGCGAGATTTATGTGAAGGGCGGGATCATTAACATGTGAATGTATGCAATTTATGCGTATGCTTTATGATGTGTTGATAGCTTGTGGAAGTGCTTGCATTAAGAAATGTTTATGCAAAGTCATATATAGGGCCATAGGTGCAACTCGCTTTGACGCTATTCTGCACTTGCTCTAAAGAGACTCTGCAACGTATCCAGCCTCTCAGTAGCGTTGCGGAAAATCTCCACATCGATCGTCAGGCCGGTTTCGTCATCCGAAGTGGGTTTGAGGCGTGCAAGTGGGTTCAGGCCCATTTTTGTGCTAGGTGGCTGCATGCTGCTGCATCGGATATGTCACTTTCTCAAATGTTTGACGCATTTTCGCTCTACACATGTTCTGTGCTGGCTCATGGAATTTTTTATTTTTTATTTTTTGTGAAGAAGAAAATGTGTTGTCGCTTTTGGGACTGGGTATCCACTGGTTGGGGTTTCATCCAGGTTTCATTTTGCAGTCATCTGAGCCCATTTATGACTCTAGGCCTTGGCGGGTCTTAATTTAAAAATCTAAGATATACAGAATTATTGATAGGATTCACACTATGAGGTGCGTGTGTTCTAGTCTATCTGATTATCGCCGTTACTTTCTACCAAGAAGTGCGATCGAGAAATATGTGACGGCTTCGTTTTGAGGTTTTCTTGTCATTCTAGCAGCTCGTGATATTGGAAAGTAACATTGGTGAAGGTAGAGTGCGGCGTAATGACGGACGATCCGGCAGGTGCGAAAACTCCCGACGAGGCATCTAGCGGCCCAGAATCGGGTGATGGTGAACATGCTGAGAATCCACAGATGGATGGTTCGACTGATGTCATTGACGTAAAAGATCTCGCCGATCCGGCGATCATGAAAAAACTTGAGGTACTTCTTTAGCTATTTTAATATCAACCTCGTGATCTTATTGGCCAATGTTCTTTCATTGTTTTCTTTAAGCTAGCGCTGTTTTTTGTCGGGTTGCAAAAATCGGGTGCCAAATTCCTAACAGCGATGGTGATCAAACGAAGTTTTTTAACGGTCACACGATGATATAAACTATTATAAAATGGAATTTTCGTTGAGGATTATTCCCCGGCTGCCTTTTGCCATCTACGTCGTCAACTTTTACCTTCGGAGATTTGCTAGCAACGAAATTCTCTCAATAGCACACCAAGGCAAACCACATTGCAGTGATTGGCAAACAATTTGTGCTGATTTAACAAGGATTGCATTAAGATGCTCACACTTGGAGGTGGATTTGCGACGAAGCGGCTTTCAGATGCTAGGCACCACAAATATCTTTTCTGGGATACTCAACCGGTGCCCAAAATCAGTAGGTTTTTGCTTCTTTATGTTTGCATGCAACTGCAAATTGTAAACATTTTTAAATTGTAAATAAACAATAGTAATTATTATGGGAACTTTGAGAAAAAACGAAACCGTTTTTTTTTCACATTATCCAGTTTGTGTAGTTTCTTCTACGAAAGCTAACGTATGAATATTGCTTGATCATCCCCTCCTTTCTCCCTCTCCCTCTTTCCTCGAGATGGGGTGGGTGGCAATGAAATAGGGCAGAGGGAGGGGAGAGGGGGAAGAAGAGGAGTGCCGGAGATCGTTTCTATTATTTTCGTGTGCCGTGTATGTTGCAGAATTCGCCGCGGTTTGAAGAAATTAGATGAATAGACTTAGTCTGTCCATGCATTCGACGGCCGAGAGCAATGAAATAGTGGAAATGGATGTGACAATAAAAAGCCGTTCTAAAGACATATCGATGCTTTGATGAATCACATATGTTGAACGACGAAACTGCAATACAATACTAATGAGCGAAGTTTTAGACGAGTTGGTCACGGAGAATACGTTCATAGAGCCCCCGCTAAATGTGGCAGATGTGCGCGCTCACCCGTTTTCGCTTCCGGAGGCATTCCATTGGTGTGAGGTGGATATTCTCGACGAGGATGAGCTTAAAGAGCTCTACACATTACTCACCGAAAACTACGTCGAGGATGACGACAACATGTTTCGCTTTGACTACAGTCCAGACTTCCTTCGTTGGTTTGTTTATTTAGTTGGTATCTTTGAACTCCTCGAGCGGATATCGCAGTGAGTTGAGCAGTTCAAATGGCGCAGGCATCTGACCTCTTGCATTGTAGTCTCGCATTGTATGCAGCACTGTAACTACGAAGTGCTACCATTGTGCCGGTGAAGTCTTGGATTCTAGGTCCATCCTGTACTTCTAATCAAATCTGGCGTCTGTTTCGTTTTTTTTAAGTTTCAGGCTAATGGCTTGCACGATTAAAGCACAAAAATTTGATCATAAAATATTGCGGGATTCAATGCCCTCAGCGAATTCGTCGAATTCTTTATATATTTAGTTCTCGCAGTGTTATCTTACGGAAAGCACATCTGAGGCGTTTTCTGAGCGAAAAGTTGGCCTTTTTTTCAAATTTAGCTGATTTTTTGAGATGCACCTTTCGGAATTTGCGTGGAGTTCCTTGTTCCCAAGGAGGGAAAGAGACGTACACGAGTGGAGAGTGCACATATAGTAATGTGCGCGAAATATATTTCTGAATGCAATTTTTTCTGTTCTTGCCACGCCTATTTTTTTCGTTTGTCTTTGAACGAGTTTCGGCCATAGTCGAAATTTGATAATGTTGGTCTTCTTTGAAGCCTGTCAATTAATTTGCAGCGAGAGGCTTACTTAGAGGAAGAACGGGAAAATCATGCGACTGACGATTGCGAACTGAAATCTGCAAATAAAGGGATAAAGGGGATTCATTCCAGAGAACGATTTACGCTCCAAAGAATACGATTATTTGACTGTTGAAATTGCAACGGCTTCAACAAATCTTACTTATCCTATGTTCGCTCTTCACCATGTAGCAAACTAAAGTAGAACCCGTGCGCTGAAAAGAAACGGCTTTTCTTTAGGGCATTGCAAGCTCCGGGTTGGATGAAGAAGTGGCACTGTGGAGTGCGAGCCAAATCCAGTGGCAGACTGTTGGCTTTCATATCGGCTATTCCTTCGACTATTAGAGTTTACGATAAGGTAAGGTGTTTTGTGATTGCGGTGCTAAAGGAGCGGCCTTTTCTATTTGTTTGGCTTTATTTCCCTTTTGTTTCTCGTTTTCTGCGTCCTTAAGATTCAGATATCGTCGCAGATTTTTTGATTATGGGCAGAGATCGTCAATTTTTTTTTATTAAGCTAGGAAGGCTTCTCATTTTTCATTTCAGAGCATGAGTTTTCAATGTTTTTGCAGTGCCTTTTATGCGCTTTCACCAATTTCCTTTGCAAACGTGCATGGCAGCAGCGCTTCCAACTAGGGAACCATTGAAGCTAGAATTACAAGGTTTGATATGCGTGATTTACAGTATAGGACGATATCTTTTGCATATTTCAGATTGATTCACCAACTTCCAAAGCTATATAAACTTATTCGAAAATTTGCGTACTGTTTAGAGATTATTACTTTATACAGATAAAATTATAAAAACGAAAGCTTTCTTGGACGTTTACTTATATGGCCGATCGGATCAGCTAGAATGTGAAGACCAAGGGTTGAATTTTGCAGCTGCGGCGAACCTATTGAATAGGTTGCGAGAAAATTGGTTGTGATGCATTTATAGTGAATGAAATTTTAGGTGATACGTATGGTGGAAATCAATTTTCTCTGCGTGCATAAGAAATTACGCTCGAAACGAGTGGCACCTGTGCTAATTCGAGAGATAACGCGTCGTGTTAACCAAGAGGGTATCTTCCAGGCTGCCTTCACCGCTGGTGTTATTTTGCCGAAACCGATCGCCACTTGCCGGTTTGTGATATTTGTTAACGGGCACTAAGTATTATTATCGCTTTTGAAGTGCAAAATGAAGCTGAATCTTTTGTAATTCCAAATAGTTTATTGAAAATTTATGTTGTTTATGCTCCACCAAATAAACCTAACTTATAAAATGGTGTTGGCTTGTCGGTAGAACTGAGCTGAGGATCAAGCATCATCAGGAAGCGGAAGTTGATTCCACACCAATGAGGAGGGGATGAGGTAGGAAAATTTCAAGTTTCAATTTGTTTCAAAATTTTAGCAGTGGTTTTTTCGGGGGGCATTTCATAGGAGCTTCTGGATTTTATAGAGGCTAGAATGTTTTAGTTGTTTATTCATAAAGTGTTCTTATTGGTTCATGTATTTTGACGTATTAAAACATCGGTAATGTTCCAGTTATTGGCATCGTTCGCTAAATCCGAAGAAACTCATTGAAGTTAAATTTTCGCATCTATCCCGGAAGATGACCATGCAAAGGACATTGAAGCTCTACAAATTACCCGAGGTTTATTTCATCTTTATTAATGCGACAATCACATTATTTTAAAATTACTTGGTCGTTTTATTGTTGAAAAGTTGAATTTTAAGCTACGTTTTTTTGTTCATTTGTAGCCGCAAAGGTAGGATATGAACAAAAAAGGGTAGTTTGAACCGGTAGTAGTTTGACAGAATTTACAGATGGCTATAAATGGTACTCGGGATATGCAGATCTGTAGAAAGTGTTAACCATAAAGAAATATATTAAAGTCTATAGAAAAGATCGGTAGGTTGATCCATGACACCCTTTATTCGCTGACTGTTTTTTGATGTAATATTCTGTATAATTATTTTGTGGATCCATTTGTAGCTTTTGTAGTTTAACGTTTGTAACGTTGCATTAAGGTGTTACATATTGTAACTTTGCATTGTTTTCTACGATAATTGAGTGCTCATCTCTAAATTTTTACATTCTCTTATATAGTCAGTAACTTATATTAGCAATGAGATGGTTAAAACAGCAGGGTGCACTCGAGAAGTGTTGAAGTGATTTTCTTTATGTTATTTCGTAAATAGATTCCATTTAGATTTTTTTCGTTAACTGCGTAATACATTCTGCAGATTGTTACAGGCACCGAGGACACCTGGATTGGTGGCTCTGCAAAAATGTGATATCGACGGTGCATTTAACTTGCTAACTGAATATTTGAAGAAATTCGCTCTCGTGCCGGAATTCACTCGCGATGATTTTGAGCATTTCTTTACGCCGAAAGCAGACGTTATCTACACCTATGTTGTTAGGGTAATTCTCTTACAACTAGCATTTATGTTTATGTGGCATTTGTGCGTTGTTGATATGGATGTGCAACGAAATTCGATTAATCTTTGGCTATGAGGTTTGAAATGATGCTCGAGCCTCTTCATTAGAGAGGCCTAATAATTCCTGCGTATTTCTCGATTAAACGTCACTTCTGAGGGGCGAAGAAATTTCAACTCCTTCACGTCCGCTTCGTGTCGCCTAGGAGAACTGTGAGCCGTATTCTAAAGATCGATGGTTTACTTTTGCTCGTTTCGGACTCAGTTCCGATTTGATATTTGATTTGGAAAATGGAAATAAGAGAATAAATTAAAGGAAGGAGACGGGCGCATAAGCGACTTGATAAGTTTCTACTCATTGCCGTCCTCGGTGATGCATCATCCGGTTTACAAGTCGATCAAGGCGGCCTATTCATTCTACAACGTCGCCACCACAGTGCCTCTCAAGCAGCTCATCAACGATGCACTCATTCTTGCGCACACGGTACTTATCGATTATCAATTACTTCCATACGTAGGTTGCTTTTATGAGAAGGATTTCGTTCTTTATGGAATATTGCCCCATCCGATAGCATCGTCGACGAATGCCTTGTATTGAAAGTTTGCCGCATTTCCCTGTCGTTTTTATCTTTAATGATCTTTACTTTTGTACAAAACTGTGAGAACTCTTTTTTGTCGTAAATTGTTTTTTCAAAAGCTTTCTTTTTTGTTATGAAGCCTACTTCATGAATAAATAGGAATCATTGCATCAGTGGAAGAAAGTACCAGCGGGGGTCGATAAAATTGTGAGAAAGTAAGACAATATTGTCCTTCGGGCACTTTAAAACTTAAAGGATGTTGTGAGGGAATCTCAAAAACATGACATTATTGGCTGATGGCACGAATTGCACCAGAAACTCGTTAACGATATGTGTGATCAGAGCAAGAAGGTTTTTATAAAAACCAAACAAGAATAATTCTCAGGCTTACACCTCATCGTGACTGATGCGTAAATTTCGAAGAAATATTACTGTGGATGTGGGCTGACTTAGTTACAGAAATATAGAGGGGGTCGAGAAAGCGAGCAGCAAAGTGTTCCAACCTCATTTAGCTCATGTAGCGAAGAATATTTCAGAATGGATTCGATGTTTTCAATGCACTCGATCTTATGCAAAATAAGGAATTCTTGGAAGAACTAAAATTTGGGATTGGAGACGGTAACTTGCAGTACTACCTCTATAATTGGAAATGTCCAGATATGACCCCCGAACAAATCGGACTCGTCTTACAATGAAGTTGCCAACTTGTCGTATTTTTGGTTGTTGTCGAATGTAATCGTTATGCGTTCTGCCCGCTTTGAGACGCTTCATGAACCTTATCCTCGCCAGCGGGTTTGTTGTTAGTGCTTAGAATGTTATATGTTTTTTGTTTATTTGCTTAGCTATTGATGAACTGGAGGTGCGACAATGGACAGAGATTGCATCAGAAGAAGTTTTCGAGATTTTCGCTTTTTTCATTCGAAATTCTTTAGGATACGAGGGAGCTTGCAACATTAAAGATTCGGTGCATTGGTGGGTGGAGGGGGGGGGAGAGTGGGTTGTCTGTTTGTTATCGCCGGAGCTAATATATGCAGTTTTCATTTTATATATTACAAAAGATGGCCAGTAGAATGTGCTAAGCGTAAAATTCGAAATCTGTAAGTAGAACCATCTATTCATCGGACTTGTTCGATAATCTTGTGTTATGTTTCTGCATCAGTCTTCTCTCTTTTCAGTAATTACCTGAATGAAAAATTTGGTGAGTAATTTTTAAATTATTATAGGGATAATTTTTAAACTAATGTAGGGATACATTACTTTTTAGCTCGGTTTTATTGTTTCAGCAGATTTCTTACAATGAATTAAATCGGTTCAAAGTGCATCCTACAGAAAAAGTACATTCTGCAGAGACGTTTTCATTTCTTTCCTCATTATGTATACTCCTGCTTTTCGAGCCACTTCTTGTCGTTTTCCAATCGCTTTTCTTTATGTCAGTGATTTTATTGCAGTTATACTCATTAGAACTATGCACTATCATCTGTGAATTATTTGTTTTAGGATGGGTTAAGTTCTAACTTATTGAGTAGGAAGATGGATCAAAAACGTCCTTACTTACCTCATAAATTAGTAGTTAAGTAAGTAGTAGACACTATATTGTAATAAAGCGTTGACAATAGAGCCGAGTCTCAACATTCCCGCTTTGTTTATTTCTAATAATTCGTCTTCAGCTTTAACAAGAAGTACGCATGTTACCTGTTGCAACATGAATATAGCTATTTCAAAGGAGACTGCTTAGGTTGTGTTAACTTGTTGAAAGAAGGTTGCATAGATCGTTGTCGTAATTTTAATCATAGTTTTATCACTATTTGATCTTCTTTGCTGCTAGAAACCTGCGTATGATGAGATTGGTTATTTGTGAAATCATCTTATCTGCTCGTGCATTGTTGAGGCTATAGTCACGACCAGTTATTTTTTGATCGGCTTTTTTTTCATTCTTTATATTGCTGTATTCAAATATATGGATTTTTTTTTTGTATTTCACAGATTTTATTGTTCACTAAAGGTGTGAAATTAGAGGATTTTATCAATACTGCTCAATAGAAATAATTAAGCTTGCGCCCGGATGCTTTCCGTATCGCTCAATTCCTGATTGCGGAATTTCTTTTCGATATTTTATTCGTCACTTTCTGAGATAATTCAATGAGATGTGATAAGGATTAAACTTATTTGACAACCAAATGGTGTCATTTGCTCGGCACAGATGTTCTTATTTTTGCTGATTAATTATGACTTTGATTCATATTGAAATTCTTAATGATAGGCGAAGAGTTTCGCAATGGCAGCTGTAGCAACGTTTGATAAGAGCAGATTCTCTTGAAAACATGTTTTATTCCAAAGATATGTGTAGCTTTAGCGAAGTTTCTGCATGCTTCAAAGATAGACTGAAAGTTGTAGTTGTGTGGGATTTTAACGAAGGTAAAGTACTGCGAGATTAACAACGTGCGACAGCTCCACAACGCTTCCAGGTCTTGAGTTGTTCCAGAAGTATAGTAGGTGGCTTGTGATTATGGTTAAGGCAAGCATCAATATGTTTGCTGCATGAAAGAAGCTGAACGGTGTTCTCAGCTGATTTACTATTCATCGAGAAGATCTGTGAGCAAATGCACAGTCTCAAGAATGCGCGTTCACTTTTTGCGTAGTGAGGTTGTCTAGCGGCTGAATCGTTGGATGGTACCGTCACTGTTTTGCATATTTTTTATTGTATGCGTACTTGCGACGCCTGTCATGCATACTGCAGCACTGCTGCGATAAATTCTGTAAGATTCGGCTGCTCGAATTGGATGCATCGCATCGTTCCTCATTAACCATCCGTATCAGTCCGTAGACGATGATTACTGGACAGTGGCCGCTAATTTTGGCAGTGGATTGCTCCGTCATTTTCCGAATGCTCCGTCATTCAGTTGATGGCCAAAAGGTGGCACGAAAGGAGGAGTCAGTTTTGATTCGACTAATCGAAATTTATAGGACGAAGCTTGTAGATTTTTTTTCACAATCTGCCACGATCGCATTGACAAGAGAGAAGAGCAGATCGCAAGCGCTGCAATTTCACCGATGGATTATATGACTGGATGAGTTGAATACAGCCTGGAAGGAAGAGCGAATGGTCTATGAAAGCATTGGACTAATTTTTCCCTCAGAAATGGCTGAAAAACTTGCTGAAGCTGTTGACAGTCGTGCATAAAATCTCTCATCTGACACCTTTGTGAACCCTCGTGTGCGGAATATATATTTCTTAGTGGTGAGGAATTTTGTTAGATTAATCGACGTTTATTGATGAACTCGTAGAAGATTAAACTTTACACATCCTTTTGCACTTGTCGAATTGAACACATTTTCTCATCAAATGATTTTAAGTAGTTTTCTTGATGTGTGTCAATACGGGCCGTTCTTTATTCAAAGCACTTGCGTTTGCCAGAATTTTTCATCTTTCATTATTTCATTTTTGAAAAAAAAAAAAGGTAAACTCACCTCCTCGAAAAGAGGATTTTCATAGAATATTTTAAATATTTTAAAATGTATATTCGATTTATTTGTTTAAAATTTCATTCCATTTAAAGCGTTAAATAAACGAAAAATTATTTGTTCGACAAGACGCGTATTGATGATGAGCAATGAGCAAAGTTCATTCAATCGTAGAGAAACGAAGTGGGAACGCAATTAAAAATGCGAATAGAATTTTGATCTTTGATGAATTATTGTTGCGAATGTAACAACAACTGGTTTTTCGTTACGAGCTGATAGTGAGTGTTTTTGAACTTTCTTGAATAGAGATCGAAATATTCTCCCATATTAGTTCGTGCTATTCGTAGATCACTCACATTAATACAATCGTATATATGGAGTTGCATCTTTCTTTCTTGTTTCATTCACTTCAGTTAGTTAGTTGCGCACCAGCTATTGTCATACGCGATAGTGAATATTTGTCAAACACGATTTCTATGCGCCGAGCGCTTATTATAATGCAGTGGAAAATATTTCTTCATTTATTTGTTTGGCTTGATGGAATAATATTTTTGATGTTCGTTTAATACATCTTTTTTTTGAATATTTCATAAATCGTTTCCAATATAGGCAATGATTCCTTTTATTTATTTGTTCGTCAATGTTTTATTGTTTTGCTTTGACGTTTATTCATCTCTTCTTGATTGCATACTTTCTCATATTTTAATTTAATCTTCAATAATGCGATTTGATTTGAAATTTGAATAGAATAGACTTTAAATATTTTATATATAGTTGGAAGTTTTTTCGCTCGATAATTCATCTCGAAATAATTTACTTAAATTTTCCAATCTCATCTCTCATTTTTTAAAATGTGCGCGATAGAGTAAATAATGCTTTCATTTACACAGGGCATTTTCTTCCTTTTTTCTTTTGTTATCTTTGATACTAGCGCGAAATGTTTTGGAGTTGATTTATCTTGATAACGTCTTTATGAAGTAGTATTGATAGTGGAAGAAATAAACTTGCATTTTGAAACATTTTTACCGAGCAACCGGTGTCACTTTTTTGGTTTTAACCTTTTGTTAGAAGTTGGCCAATTTGTGAAATGCCGTTGGTTGATAGTCGATCGGGTTTTGTGAAATGTGTTTGGTTTTATACGATCGTTGTTTACAGCCTTCGGTTGGTAATGCAGTCGAGAAAATTTTATTCACTTTCAATCGCTACTATAAAGCGTCACAGGTGTTATATATGTTGTGCTTGTTCAATGATTCTATAGCATTAAAGCAATGCAGTTAATTTCCGTTATCGAAATATTTTACTAAATGACTTCTGTGGAGAAATTTTTCGCATATGATAATCTATCATACCATTATGTTATCAGTGTTCATATCGATAGACCCTATCATTGATTACTTGCACATATCGCATTTTACTGCTTTGTTTACGTCGAACTATGGAGTGTTTTCCTCATTCTCGTTCGAACACAAACATTTATTGGAGTCGAATATTTGCATAATCGATATTTCAATATTTAGTTCATATATTTGATAAAAATATCGTAGAATATTATAAAATTTTATATCCAATGTACAGCGATGAAGAGGTTTGGGGGTAGAAGGGGATGGGTTGCGTATCACTGAAGAAGAAACGAGACAGGAGGTGCAGAGGAATATACGCTAGCGCAAATATCTTTTCCATAGGTTTCGAGAGTGATCATCTCGATGCTGATGGATTTTTACAACGTTTTGAGTGACTAAAGATGCAGCTCTATGCAAGTATTTGCTGAAAAAAAAGGTTCTTTAACGGCAAAAACTAAACGGTTGGCGCACAAAAGAAGCACATCTTCTATAGAGATAAAAACATGGCCCGTAAAAAACGGTAGTTAAGCGGCAGTCGTAACATTCATTCTATTTCCGTTGAAAAGCTTCGCGTCTTTCCTAAGAAAACTTCTCACTTTTCGAATATCGACCGGAAAAATTTGAGGGAATTGGAGCAATTCTCAGATAGAATTTTACGGGAAATACTGTTGTTTTGGTATATTATTTATGGGAATATTGTTTATGGGAAAAATCAATGGGAAAAAAACAGGACAAAGCTCGTATTTGATGATTTGAGACTTCTGCGCTGAAATGTTCTTCGCGATTTCATTATTAGTCACTCTTATCACAAACGCATTTAGCTGTTAATAACGAGTGGCAATTAAGGGTGTAAAACATTGATAAGAAAATTGATTAATTTAGCGTTAAATTCACATTTTATCTCAGCAAACCGCTGAATGCCGATTGTTTTCAATGATTAGAATCGCTGATAGAATAGAAGATTATGCTGTATAGTGGAGCGAGTAATTGAGCGACGGTTGCGTTCTTAAAGAAATTAGAGACGGGAATATTCTGAACTAATTATTTTTATTGATTTAATTTTCTATTTAATAATGCGGTAATGAATATTGAGGCATTCGAAGCGTTTAGATGCACAGACTCTTATGTATTAATTTATTGTTCAAATCAGATTATTAATTGTTAAACGAAGAGCTTCAAGAAAACTTAGTGAGAAGTGACCAAGATGCAATCGTCCATCATGAGGATTCCTAGAAAATTTGATATATGTGTTTGTATCCACGTGTTTGTGTGTGTTCTCATTTTCGAAGTAAGTTAATTCAGAAGAGGTTAAGTTCGGACGACTGATCTGTAAGACGGTATGTGCTCATCTAGGATAGCTTAACTGTCGGCGACAAAAGATGTTTACAGCTGTCGTATTCAAATGCCTCAATGACATACCGCTAAGAAGCCAATTGATGCATCTGCAATCTCATCTAACAAGGCCATTTTAATGCTCATCACCAATGAGTGACTCAGTTCTTCTGCTTTTTTAAAAACTTTTTTCACTCAGCGATTTGTGATCAGTGCTCTTTTATCAATTGTGAAAATGTGCTCGCTTTTATGTGCGAAGTTGGTGATGATCGCTGCTGTGGTTAAATGACTGGCTCGTAATTGAACGAACGCTAATAATATGAATTTACAACTTGACCTCGAAATGGGATGTTTTCCAACTGTAAGAAAGTGAATTTTTGAAGTTTTTTTTTTTCAATTTTAGTTTTATTCACACTTAGTTCTTATGTATTCCAAATATGCTTTGCAATCATCAGGAAGCAATGCAAACAGTCCTACGTCTTCTTATACTCATCAGATATATACAAGCTGCGGATAGCAAAGAAACCATTCTAGAGGCATCTTCTGGCGCATCACGTCCACATTCAAGCTGAATTTGAATAATGATATAAGCGGTGGATTTATTAAAACGTCACGTCATTTTACTTTGTGAACGTATAGCGTAATGCTTGTAAAAGAGTTTCCTAATATGGCATCACAACATTGGGTGTTAGCTATCACAAATTGGTGCACTGTTACTATTGTAGTGCGTTTTGATGTTCGATGTTGTCATTGATTTTATTATGTCTCATCAACAACGATCACATCCCCTCTTGTTTAAATAGGTGCTGATGAATGTGTATACGTGACGCACTCTCAGTAAATATGAGAAAACTGGCTTTTGTTGTTATCATTTCCATTTCAGTTTGAGGATAAAATATAGATGTCTTCAGATTGCCCATTTGCAGAATTCAATGTAAAATCTCGACTAGGTTGAGAAAGAATTATGCGGGGATTGAACCTTTGTGGGAAAGTTCAATGTTTTCGATTGTCTTTGAAACTTTGAGAAGTTTCTACAGCAGTTTGGCGGAATGATCACTCATTTCGCTTATGTCAGAAAGTATTATTCATTGGGTTCACTTTGCCTTCGCAGTGTTTAGCGGCGGGCAATTGCGTAGGTGTTGTTGCTAGCCACTTAAGCTAAAAAACGATGTTATTCTTTTTTCCTACGTTTGTGATAACTGCCACCCCATGCAATTTTCTGCCGTTTTGAATCAGTTTCACAACCTTAGCTCATCATTTGAACGTGAAGTTTTGGCTTTATTCGATTGAATCTTTGCACCAAAGGATTTCTTAAAAAGTTTGATAAATTATTGGAAGGTGACGTAAGTTAATGATCAACTTTTACTTTACTTTCGACCTATTGTCTTCTGGAAACTTTTCAATAAAATTTGGATGCATGAAATTTCCAAAAAATCATAGAAATCATAGAAACTATTAAATGAGAAAAAATTTTTATTCGGAAATCCTATATCACATCCAATGTTATTTACCTACAACATTTGTGCATTTAAATGCAGCCAAAATTCACTCGGTTTGATAACGGCAATGGGGAAATTCTGATAAAAATTGCAAAATAAAGAAATAATATTTGGAGTGATCACTGTCTTGATAGTGTTTTATCATCGGGACCCCATCTTTTTTCGCTCTTTGCTAAAGTCAGTAACGACTCCGATATGGTGCATTCATATTTGCATTATCTGCTCTAGCTATACTTTTTATCAGAAGTGCATCTATCGAAACCACAGTTTCGCGGATAGTCGAACTGATAAATCTAATGTAACGCTTAGCGAGGAGTGGCACTCTT
Source organism: Baylisascaris procyonis (assembly GCA_037389465.1). NCBI lineage: Eukaryota > Metazoa > Nematoda > Chromadorea > Rhabditida > Ascarididae > Baylisascaris > Baylisascaris procyonis. The sequence goes on along the minus strand of JAZARR010000175.1, from coordinate 4,529,361 downwards.
TTGCCATTCCTCCCCCGCCCCTTCCCTCCAACCCTCCTCTCTTGATGGGAACCGTTTCTTTTCGGTTTCATATTAAATCGGCCTTTTCGCTATCAACAAGATTTCTCCCACATCGTTCTGTTACTCGTCTACTCTTCTCCCAGCTGCAGCAATCAGTTCGACGCTTCCCCAGAAATATGGGTAGGTAATAAAAACTGTCATTAAAACACTTTATTGTTTTACTCTGCCTGCGTGCGGAAGAATGTGCATGTATAAGTAACCTATTGTTGGCATTCTTTCTACCTATGATGGCATTCCGAGCGGGCGGATGGGAAGCAGGAGGTTACCACCATTCCTTCTACGCCAAACATTATCTTCACCAGCGCTGTTCTTTCTGCTCTGCGTGGAGTCTCGTGTGTGTGCAAAAATAATTGCTATCGAATCGTCTGGCAGCATTGTGGCGTAGACGACGAAAGACGTCTTTCGGCATAGCACCGCGTGTCTGTTGAGTGGTTATGCTGGTTGTCTATCACAAAAAATTGCGTCGTTCTCAAATGCGCAAGCTGAAAGCGCGTTATCAGTCGCAACGGATGCGCTTGCTTCATGCCACCCGTCGAGAACCACTACGCTGTGCCAGCCATTTGCGCGCCTCTGACGCTCTGACCCTTTTTTTCGCCCGCTCCACTTTTTTTCAGTGAGCTTTGTCCACCTTCTACGCTCGCACGCTTTACTCTGGCTCTATGCCTGTAATCTTCGACGTATGAAACGTTTCGTCTTCAGAAGCTTCTCGTTAATTTTAAGGCAGTCAGCGAGATGTGCAATTATCTAATGGGTCTTTTTATTTTGTTCTTAGATGACTGATATTAAAAGATTTCCGAGAAAACTCTTTGATGGGCGCTTATCGGCTAATTTTTCTATCGATATATTTTACTTTTCGATCAGCGTCGAAGTTGAAATTTTTTGAACGTTTGCATAACTGTGGTATATTTCTTATGCTCAGAAAAAGTGTATATTGCAGCCGGCTGGCGTATGATAAGTTTGTAAAAACTCAACTTGAATAATTTACACATAGATGGTTCTTCATCTTGTCAGAGGTTTGCTGAAAATGATGTTTATAGCTAATGCTTTCGTTTTCCTCCAATGAACTAGTTTCTTTCATTTTCCTTACGTATTTGCCTAGTTAGTTATTTTCCTCCAATGAACTAGTTTCTTTCATTTTCCTTACGTATTTGCCTAGTTAGTTAAACTACGGGTAAAATTGCTCCTCTTCTTTAAGCAGGCTACGACATTTTTATTCACCCTTGTTGAATTTTCACAGAAAGCACGTTATTGTGATGCATATCTCTGTCTGCTTGTCGTTGTTCTTTCCATCCGATCCGTCTCGTAGCCTCAACTACTGAACTCTCCAAGTTGTTTACTTCATAGTGTGACTTATAAAATCCAGTTATTTTCCTTTAAAGTCATGCTTGCCTCTAGGAGCGTTCAAATGAATGTGAAAAAGCGAATGTTCATTCCATTAGGGCTCTGAATGAAGCACGCATGCCAAGAGTTTTATTTAAGTTAAACTAAGAGAGGCATATATCGTACAACCTTGGCAACGGCCTCTCTCACTTTATGAATCGTTTCTCTTGTATAAGTTGAATGCAATTTCTTGTGCATAATCACATGACTCTTAATGAAGGGCTTTTGCATAAGCGATTTTACTGCTTAGTTGATATTGCATGTTTCGAGTTGTAATCTGCGCTTAGTGTATCGATTTGTTGAGTTTTGTTTTAAATCACCTTCCATCTCTTTTAATTTTCAATTTTTTAACGCTTTCTGCACTCGATGAATTCACTTTCAGTCGTTGCATTCTTCACCACTTTCGAGCAACGATCAAGTTTTATTTGCTGAAATAGAAAACTCGAATAATTTTTATCTGCGTGTCAGATTGGCAGGACCTGCCTGAATGAGGGATTGGTGTGATTGAATGGGGATGCGCGCTGAGTCGTGACTAGGAACGGGCCAGAAATGGGGAAATATGATCCATCCACGTTCAAAGATTGGCTCTGCTGCACATGGGAAATAGCGGTGGGGGCACGTAAAGACTTTTGCGCCTCAATGACTGGCGTTTTTTTAGGTGAAGGAAGGGACATGGAGGAGACAGGGGGAGGGGAGAGGAGAGGAAGGGTGCATCAATTTTATCGGCATCCAGCGAAACAAGGGATGGCTTGTTGATGTATTTCTTGATGTCTTCAAAGATGTTGGTGTACAGTTCACAGCCAGGTCGGGTCCTGACTTGCTTACGTTCCCCCCCCCCCCCACCGTCGTCATCCAAATACCGAATGCCATATTTGGAGCAACTGTTGAAACCTTTTAGAAGGTTTTTGAGGAATTTCAATTGATTCGACTGTACTATAATAACAACAGAGAATTTTCTGTTAGGTTTGCACTCAGTTGTTTATTGTAGATTTTCACATTTAAATATAGTAGTTCGCTGCATGTTTTTCCCATGTGCAAGTTGAAATTTTTTTTAGTGAACAAAGTGAACGTATATTTCAATTATAATTTCCTCTAATTAATGCACTTTCACATCGAATTAACTTTTAAAACACAAAATTTTACATAGAAAATGGAAAATTTTCTATGTAAAATGAATAAGAAGAAGTTTTATTGCAACAATTTAGCAAAGTTCGAAGTAAAAAAAGAACTGATTTAATTTCCTAAAAAACGGGTTCTATACAGGAAAGATGCAATAAAAGTTGCTCTAAGTTAGTGTTTTCAAAATGTTCCCAGTTGTTTGAATTGTCTTTTAGCCATATCAATTCAAGTTTTTATTGTTTTTAGTTTAGCATTGTTGCTTACTATATTTTGTTTTATTAATAGATAGTTGCCGAATTGCACGCAATGAATCTATGAATATCATTTCCCATTATATTCTTACTTCATTCGTGAATCAATTATTCACACCACTGGTATTGCGTAAGCGTATAATATGATACGTTTTCTTATTGATTTTTGCGTATTGTGAAGAAAATATTCGAGAATTTTGAATGTGAACAAAGAATTTCCCTTTATCGATGGAATTGCGTTCAGTCAATGAAAAAAATCCTTATGCAAATTTTGAGATTATTTGAGAAAATTTGAATTGAGCGCCATCGAAATGCAAATATTTCCACGCCATGATGTTCATTGTTCGAAATGATCTGTGTTTTTTTTTTTTCATTTTTTAAAAACCCTTTATCGCATTTATGTTCTTGCACTATTGTTTTCTATTTTCTGATGTGCTTCTAATTCTTGATTACGGTTACTTACGGCGAAATGGTTTGCGGAAAGAAATCAGTTGTGCACCTTTAAACTCTAATAATACATTGAGAGAAGCGCAAATTGTTTATAAAATTTCGTAGATAATCTACAAGCGAAAATTACAAAGGTTATGAAGAAGGCGCTCTTATTAAGCACATTCATTCTGAACGGAGGAGGAGGGGGGGGGGGGGAGGAGGGAAGGGGGAGATAGGCGGTAAATCTTTAAAAAACTATTTGGGAGGAATATTCTGAAGGAAGTTTTATTCTTTTTTCTCTAGAAGTTTGATTTTTTTTGTTGTCTCATTTATTGTTATTTCATGTAACTAAATAATTATTTTTTCATTAGGAGGATCTTACCTACACTCTCACTTGTCTAGAATGATATAAATCCTTTTCAGTGAGCTTCACTTCTTCATTGTTTTTCTCTCTCACTTTCTCGAATCTTTGTTCTCCTTTATCTCACAAGAATGTACGCTAGCATTAATGGTAAAAGTGTCCTTTTAATTGTTTTTGGTGAGATTTGAAGAAAAAGGATTTTTAAAATTTGAATTTATTATGTCCTTCTATACGGAGAGGGGGTAGAAGGAGGGAAAGTCGAGTCGTTATTGGTGTGCATCGTAAAGAAGCCGCCAACGCTGTCATAAATCACAACTGATGCCGATTTCGAATGTTTGAGGGCATTGCATCGTTCCTGAAGGAACTATTCGTTGACACATTCGTCAGGTGTACGATTTGACAAGTCTACAATATGCCGCATCTGTAGCTTACTTCAACATCACAGCTCATCTACACCACATCATAGAAAAAATGAGCTTGTGGATTGCTGCTGCACTTATTCAAGTACATTGACTCCGACTAGTTTCCTTCTTGGCTCCGACCAATTTCCCTCTCTAATCTTTTTAACTATTTGTTTTATTCCATTTCATAACCTACAGATATATTATGTTATATCTATTTACTTTAGGGTTTATGTTGGTTTATTATTAGTTTGCAGAAATATTTTTATTATTTGTATTCGTAATAAATAAATGTGCTATTTCCAAGATTCTACGTTAGGCGTATATTCGTCTAGTTTTTTGTAACCGTAACCTCATTGCCCGTCTCCCCAGCCTTATTGTTCTGGTCCATATGTTACGTTTCATTTTCAGTTAATTATTAAATCCTCTGTAGCTTACTGAATAGCCGTCATATATGATGATATAGCGGTACTATTATTGATGATGATATATCGATTGTAATATGGCTAATAGCGACTATGTACTATATATAATAATATGGCGTAATATATATAATAACGGTAATATATAGGGATATATAGCTGTTGAATAATATGTTAGCAAATGAAATATTTCTATTCGAATCAAGAAATAATATCTCTATTTGAGAATGAAAACCTTTTGGGCTGATTATATTCCTTTAAAAGAAAACAACTTCAGGATAAGGGAGTTCACAGATCGGTGCACTATATTACAGATTATTACAGAAGTGATTCAAGACTATTCAATATTAACGCTGAAAATATATTGCAGCTTTTGTTTGCTCATTGTGCACTTTGAAGAAAAGCGCTTCAAGCATCATCATTTCGATAGGTTTTCTTATTCTTTTCATTATTTTGTTTTTTAAAGAGTATATATTGGCAGAATTATTGCTAGTTGATTGGGTCAGTGTGATGTTTGTTCAGTTGTAAGGACTGCGGCATTCATCGTTTTCCTTGCAGCGCATACAAAGCACTCTTCGTTGTGATACCTTTGTGTTGGTGTGTCTGTTCGCCATACGCATTCGCTATCGTATCTCCACCTCAACCGCTCGGTTATTGCTCACCCATCTCCTATCTTTATGCTGATGCCGTTTTTAAACTAGCTTGCAATTCGTTGTGTAATCCATCGAGAGGTTTTATTGGATCATTGCAAAAGTTAATCTTATAATGTTGAAAAGTGAGTCCTTAAGTATGGATATTATTAGGATATCGTCGAGTTATAAAAGTGCGTTCAATGTTCCTGCATCTCTTCATTGAATTCCAAATAATATTTTTGCAGTTGATTGTTCATTTCATTGCGATCGGATGCTATTTCTTAATGAATTCAATCGATGGTCATAGCTGCCTCTAATATACCTTTTGGTGACAGCCTCATAAAGAAGAAACGACTGATGCGTTTTTACGATTCGAATTTAACGCAGCGCTTCTTTTACTGCAATGTTATTCCTATAAAATGTGCTTCTCGATGTGTAGTCATTTTCAAAGCTTCCTTTTTTCTTTCACCAATATTGTACGAATGCACTACACATCTCTACATGTAATTGTGCATTTTCTTAAAATATCTTACAAAAATTTAAGCAATAGTGATTATAATACGCACATATATTCAACGGTTGCATATATTCATAACATATTTTAAAGAATTTCACATTAATTGCTATTGCATTTGAAAGTTTCTTTAATTGTGCAATAAGTGGACAAGCTAAAAAGGTTCATAACAAGCTAGAAAGATCTGTACATTTTGATGAATTTATTCCGTTATACTGCATCTACCTAAACGTTAGAGCATTAGAGCATATTCGACAGCTGTTTTCCAATAACATTGCTCAATTTGTGGAGATGCATAGCCGTTCTCCACCTTTCGACTCCTATATGAACGCTATCTGATAACGTCAAAAATAGCGTAGTGAAAGCGTTATGTTTTGATGATTTTACTTGCAGTGTTGAAATCAACGCATCGAATATCGTAATGCTTCTCGCTTAAATGCACACTACAATGAGCAGTGAGTATTGAAATCTTTGCAATTCGATTACATCATTCGGAGTAGTTTTTAAGATAAAAACTCCTAGAAGAGAGCCATTTATTGGTGCATCCAATGCAAATTCACTCTGTCTTCTTCCTCTTTCTAATTTCTTTTCCATATACTCAACCTTATTTAATCAATTTTGGGACAGATTCTCGATGATAAGATTGATCTTTGCTGGTGTGCAATCTTTTGTTTAAATATCTTAGCTGTTCAATGTGGAGGTAGAAGTGAAATGGTTACTCATCTTGTGATGGTAATAGGTTTTCCTCCCGAATGGGTTGTCTCAGTATTAGTAAATTCTAACCCCATCCGGATCATGCGTATATAAATCTGATCGGTGTTTATGGAGGGAGGGGTACGTTCGTATGACTGCTTTCGAAAGCTTATCACTGTAATTATAAATAAGTCATTAAAATTACGTCAGAATTTTAATGCGCGGCACTGTTATTTAATTTTTCGGTACTAAAAACAGTAAATCAACGAGATCAAAACTTTTATAGGAACTATCCTAAAATGTTATATTAATTAAAATTTTAGACCGAATGAGTTGGGTAGAAGAAAAACTTGTGAAAGGTACGTTGCCATCGCCAAGATTTTTGCGAAGATGGCATCCGAAACTTACAATTTTCAAGGGAAATGCTTCCTCGATCGTTGGTTTCTCTAATGATGATACTTATCTCATTCGGATACAGGTGAATGTGATCGCGACGATGCTAGGCAAGGTGTTTATTTCTGGATGACATTATCCTGAAAGAATGATTAGCAAACTGTTGCTAAAGTGCAAAGCAGTTTGTGTGGGTAAGTGGCATCCTTCGGTTTGAGTGCATTGCTTAGCTTCTAGTGTCGAGTTGCTTGCAGTACGCTAACAGCTGACGTCTAATTTGATAGATAGGTCACTGTTTGTGGCGCATTTGCTTCGAATATTCTAGATACTTTTGATTTACTCACGTGATTATCATTTGTAGTTGGTAGCTTCTTTAGATTTGCTGATTAGATATTCAGGTGTAACTTAAGTAATCAAATAATTCCATACCTATTTCCTCATTGTTTCATTTTGAGGGCTTTCAGGAGGGGTTTTTAGATTCTTTGGGAGAACGAATATGATTGCTTTTATTAGAAATTATGGAAAAATTTCTGGTGGTTATTTGTAGTTAATTTAAGTAACTTGATTTTTCTTATATAAATATCAACGCTGAAATAATTTCATTGTTTCCTATTTTATTCGATAATGATGAGTGCATGTTATTCTATTCTTTTTGCTTATAATATGAGCTTTTTTTTAACCTGGAATTGTGAACGCTATTACGAGGCAATTGTCGGAAGATTTGATAAAATAACATTCTGAAAAAGTACCACAGACTTCATATGTGTCACTTATCGGTATCCAGCACATCCATTTCGAACTGAAGTCGGTGCTAAGCTGGAATGCTGAATAGATGCGCGTTATTTGATTGTGTGTTTCACTAAATTATTGCACCTTATAGGTCATTTTAAGCCCAAAAATTTGATTAACATACCACCGTGTATTAGCATAGTATTTTGTGCACTATATGGCATAAGAAACTTTGTCAATATAGTGTATGCCATAGCGAGACCTCTACTCCTCTTTGCTTTGATCTGTCAGTTTTAAAAAAAAGCCATGGATATTTGAAAGTTGCAGAGAATTTGCGTGCATTTTGCATTAGTTGCTTTTTTGTTGATGCCAATCGGATCGTAGCAAAAAAAAAAACTAATAATAATAATAAAGGAAGGAGGTGGTGCGAAGGGGGGGGGGAGGGGGAGGAAGGTAGAACACGTTAGAAGAGCTTTCGTGGAATTTCATCCAATAGGGCGGCTGGATTCGTAAATTGCCAACGAATGGCAAATATGCAAATTGATGCGTTCATTTATTAATTAATTTAGTTGTTTGCACAAATCTTATACAATTAATTAGTTTTCTTGAATCGATTAGTGTAGAATTATAAATCTGCTCATTATAATACGCACGCTAAATTTTCTACTTTTGTCAACTTTTTTTTTTGAGATCTGATAGATTAAGAAAACAAATTTGCTGAGTTGATATTGCAACAAAAAACAAACAGAAAATATGAAATTCATGCCAACGATCGAGTTATTCAATATGAGGCCACCCGACTAGATGATAAGAATGTGAAAGTGCATATCATTCCTTGTGGTAAATTTTTTCACCTGTTATCATTTGGGATTTCGAATTTCGCGTTATGATGAATTATTTTGCAAAATAATCATATACTTTGTTTCATCGGAAATTATTCGGCATTCGTCCATAATAAAGGTGAGATCAGGAAAGTTAAAAAATTCTTGATTAAAAATTTTTCTATAATTACTCCTAATCAAATTCAAATGTTTGAGGCGATTTTCTGCATCAGTGAAACTGCTAAGTGGGCCTAAAGAATTAAACGATAGGGAATGGTGACGCTTCTTCAGCGTCATCGTAAGTCGTCATCGGTGAGTTTCTCGCATTTTCTGTTCTCTGAAATCCGCGTTGCTTTGGTGGATTTTTTTTCTCCTGGTGACGTCACGCTAAGGTGATTAAAGCTGAGCGTTTGCGGTTTAGCGTCACATTGTGCATGTTGTATCCGTTCAGTGCTTTTGTTTTACTCAACTTAATCAGAGATACGTCCTCCTACTTTACTTAATAAGTATTGGATTAGTGAAGATGCGGCGGGGAGAAGGTATTTTTGTTCATTCGCCATTCTTTTAATCCAGATCTGAGGGTGGTATCCAAGTTTTTCATCAATTTTATCCTCAAACATGTCTTCAGTTTGTCCTCGAACACGATGTTGCCTCATATTATATGGTATCGAGATCATCGTAACGATGTATCATTATTCGGCATGAAGAAGACGATCTGTACTAAACCACCTCTGAAATAAGGAGGATTTCGCGATATTGGGAGAAAGTAAGGTCAAATTTTTAGAATCCGTTTTTTGATCAAATTAATATATTTTTATCTAACCGTAGCTAGTATAATCTCTTTGTTTTCATTGATCTCTATGGTCAATATTATCATGAAAACTAAGTTCTATCAATATGCTTCTGTTTAATGCAGTCATATCTCTAGGTGATTATCGCTATCGTGCTGAATTGAATTCATAATGCATACCTGATTTCGATGACGTCATCGATCGATATACCTTTCTCCAATATGAAGAATTATTTAGCTTGTGCATATATGTGCAAAGCAGGTCAATTTGCGCGCTCTTTTATTGATTGGCGATGTGTTGTTGAGGCAAAAAGCATTTTTTTGTGACTTTTGCACTCCGTGGAATGACGTAACGACATTCGCATTTGCAATACAACGCAGCCGGTTCTTTGCTAGTACGTTGCAGTCACTTTGTTGACGTTGCATTGATGATGAACGGTTGCTTAGTTTAAATGTCTGTGCCTATATGTATGTATTGGAGGTTTCGTTGCAGTGTTTGTGTCTGCATATGTTGGAGATTTGGTTGCAATGTCTGTGAGAGTGTCTGTTGGAGAACGACTGGTGTTTCATGTAGATTGGAAAACAATGCCTACGCCTGGCTTGTTGTGCAAAGCGTTAAGCTTGTCACTTTGCAATTGCAATGCAGTTCGATAGGGTAGCGTTGTTTTATCTCCACCAGCTAACCCCTGCACTTTTATTGTTGAATCTTTTCGAAGAACGATAATTTTGTAAAGATGTTTCTATAGGCAATCATTGGCGCTTTCAGAAGTCACTTTCGTTGATTGATTTTTGTGTATGATGATAGACCAACCTGCTTATCCATTGCTTAAGAGAAGCGTTTCCACAGAAAGGTTTTATGCATGAAGTGAAAAAGATGAGAGTTAAGGAAACCAAAGGAGTTTCTTCAAGGCAGTAATTTTTAAGGTGTGCACTAAAAATTATTAAAGGCGTTTCTTGTATTAGAGTTTCAATGCAGGTTTTTTTTTTGAGAGAGAGAGAGCAGGAGGGAATGTGATATTGCTTGAATTTAAAATCGCCTCATCATTACAATGCAATTAGCATTGATAAGGTTTGCAATCTTTTCTTATATTGTTGCAATAAAAGGATGCAATTTCTAATATAGATGGATGCATCACTAGCATATTATACTGGCCAAGCGGAATTGTTCGGACAGTTTGATGTTCGATTGTTTTATTGTTATTGAAAATGATTTTATTCTCTATAATATTAACTCTTAGTTTGATTCCCGACGCATTTTTTATTTTGTTAATAAGTATTTTGATCCTCATGCGTTTTTTATTTTGTTAATAAGTATTTCTTTTTTGTGTTTTTTTATAAGATTCGACGAGGGTATTTCAACTTTTTTTCTTTTCGACAAATTTTCGACGTTTTAATTTCGCAAAAGACCTCTGCTGATTCGTCTTTTTAATTTCTCGGAGCTCTCATTGTCTTCTTTGGTTTCTCGAAGCCGGAAGCTCGAACTCAATTCGCTATGACCCATCCGAACTGTACAACAATATCCGTCTAAGTGCACAGGTTCTCTGCAGTAGTACTGCTTTCCTCTTTTAATTTTACAGCTTGTTTATGCTATTTTTCCAAGAGTGGACGTTGAATTTTCTGGAATGGGAAGCAAATATTGTTTCTGCAAAGTGATGATTTTTGATGCGCTACTAGGTGAGCGGAATAGCAAAGCAGAAAGAACGACTAAAGTGTGCGCGTGACCGATGCTTGGATCGATTTACTGCCGTTGTAGCAGTTTACTGCTGAATATATTACTAGATGGGTGTCTCTAAGGCAAATCAATGAAATATCTTCTTCGAAATGACCTATCGATTTGTGATCGGCTGCAACTATTCTTAACAAATGCTGCCTGATAGATTATCATAAATGTTCTAATTTTTTTTTGTACTTCCAATTGATTGTTGATAGAAGACCGAAATATGAGGATTCCTGATTATATTTCATCAAGGTAAACATGTTATTGGAGTTGTACTTAGCAAGTAGAGATTTCGATATGTGGTAGAGAAGAGTTGTTGAGAAATTTTAAGCGAGGATATTTTTAAGCTTGTGAGCAGAATATGTTTAATTTATGACTGTCCCTATTCTTTATCCTGAATCCTTGATGAATTCGTCGGTTAACTTATTCAGCTACCTCGTTTATGTAAAAGTTTTTATTCAGTAACTTTTCCGAATTGCTGCAAGCAGCTTTTTTTCGCGTAATGAGAAATGAGAACATTTGTTTTCTAAATTTAGCGGGTAGACCTAGTGTTCTACTTACTTTTGATATATTGCTTTAATGCATGTTCTTGTTTATTGCAAAGAGTTCGACAACTTTTTTTTCTCTCACATTTTTCTTAATTTAAGCAGGAATCAATGACGCTATAGTATTCTTTCTTAAAGCAGCTTTACCATTCCATATACATACACCTAAATGATATTCTAAGGAATGTTTGCACATATGTTTTGATAGCGTCATTGCTTCCTACTTAAGCTTCATGATGTGTTTATTTGAGCATGATTTTTATGAACGATAATACTGCTTTAAGTTTGGGAAATTCGCTTGACTAAATACCTGTGCAGGTAAATGAGATCGAAGTTTACCTGTACACCTAAATGTTGATCACAAATGTTTGACTTGATCTTGCTTATCTACCCATATTTTGAGAGCATCGACGATAGCATCGATTTATTTTATATAAATAAAAAAAAATATTTTACAAACGCCGATTTCTGATTGAAATTCTCTGAAAGATTTTAAGATGTAAGTAAAGATGCGCTGTATCTCTATTTGTTAGGCTATGTGGCTTTACTCTTTATTTCGCATCGAGGAATGCGACATGGATTGAAACTGACACCAAGGGTTTGGGTTGTGCTGAGCGAATCACTTCGATTCGTTTCATTCTATTTGAGCCAGGAATATTTTTTCTTTGCTAAAATTTGCATATCTGATATATGAACTTCTCGTATGGTATGCTATTTTTGTTCGGGTAATTTATGCGATCGGTTTGTTTTTTGTAGATGAAAAAATTATAGGAATGCATATAGTTGGGGACAGCATGTATACTTCGTCGCGATCCTTAATTGAGTGGTACCGTTTCTTTATTCAAGAATCGCATATATTTTATTTTATTTTTGCTCAGTGCCGCTCTCATTATTAATGGTTCCTTCTTCTAAGGCTGAGCAGCACATTGAATTTGATTACCGAAAATCTTTTATACTTTAGGGGAAAGGAACGTAAAATTGCAGATTGATGTGAGTTGGTCACTGAGGGAACCTTGTGGCTGCTACTGGCATATCGTCAGCGGCTATTAACCATCAGTGAAAATTTGTACTGACCAAGCTAAATGATATAATTGACTTGTAGGTATCCCTTGAAATGGAGTTTAAATTCTGTAGGTAAAAGCGGAAATGGGTATGTGGGAGTCAAATGCTGTGCTGTCCAATTGCTAATATCTCAATAAGTGAACTTATATCTTAATAAACTTAATGAACATATAGGGTGAACATAATGGTACAGATTAGGGTAATATATAACAGATGCAACTATATGTGGATTTGATCGTGATAGGCAATTGTTTTCCGCTATATTATCATAGGCAAATAAGAATTTGTTATTTTATTCGATTCTTTTCTTGTTCTACATTTTCCAGCTACTTCTTTTAATCGGAGTTTAGCTTATCTCTCTTCTTAAAAAGATATTCTGTTGGATATCACATTTTTCCTATGTATATTTTTTTCAACAATGATTCTGATTAGGAAACAATTTAATTTATAGATCGTCATTGTTCTAGTCGATTTTATTTCTTTGATTATTTTTGTTCCGTTCTCGAAGCGTATCCTCTGAAAATTTGAAATAACGGATAGGACAGCTATCATCTTCCTTTTCACTATATTCGCTCCTTTTTTTTATTCAAATACTGAAGCACTAATAATTATTTTTGCCTCACCGAATATATCGAAACATCATAGCGTTCGTCTCTCCACTCGATATTCAGTGCAGCTATTAAGCGGCAATTATTTTTTAAATGCTTTGAAATTAATTAGTTGCTATCAATTGTCAATTATTAATTGCTATCAGTTAAATCAGTGCAGTTTATTTTACTTTAGTGCTGTCACGCATATTATAGTATGATATTGCAACGTTTATCGATGATGACGTCATTATTGAGTGAATTCTTTTTATTTATTCAATTGAAAGCTGCTTTCAACAATAACGTTAGAAAAGACTGAATCTATTGTGACGATGTGAATCGATGTCCTCTTCTATCATCTTCATTTAAAGTGATAGAACTTAAGTATTCTTTCCTACATTTTTATACAGATTAACATGTACGTAAATGTGTAGTGTACAGTTTCGATATCTCTGTTTATTTATAAATTTGTTTATAATTGGACAAAAAAAAAAATCAAAACGAAAAGTAGATAGTAATTGGAGGTGAATATTCCAGCGGGTCGGAGAAGTTGATTATTCATCATCAAGAAAATAAAATTATAAAGAAATGTTGATGAGGATGTTTTCAGTCCTTAAAAGTGATATTTTTTATGCACTCATTGGCCATGCCAGAATGATGCCATATTTCTTGAGAGAAAAATTTGTGACGTTGACAATATGAGATGCAAGGATAAATGTCCAAGAGAGATCTGCCCCTTGATATGCAAGTTGAAAGGAATAAAAGAAAGCGTGAATGACTGAAGTGAAAATTTATAAAAGTTGAAAAAATGCAGGCAATTTTAAAATTTTATTAAGTTTTTAATGAGTCCACTGAACCATCCTAATGGCTTAGAAAGTTTAAATTTTATGATTTATAGATCTGAAAAGATGAAAAAGAAAGGGAATTTCACCTGTGATCTCTTCATTGTTGAGATCAGAATGCAATTTGAATGTGCTGTTGTCATTGGTTATGGTTGGAAAATCTTTTGAGATGCACCGCAAATATGCGTATTTTATTAAACGTCGAGTATTTAATTTATTTTCGGATATAGCGTTCGAACTTGCCCGCCTATTATGCTGCTTTCTACTCTTTTTTTTAAACTTTATTTTTTTTCTTGTTTATCAATATTTTAAATTGCTACTATGGTCTTTGTTTTCCTATGTGTACTTTCTATTATCTTATCTAAATTTTATGAGCGTATTGAATTTAAGCATATAAAGATCGTTCTTTAATATTCATTCACTAATGAAACTATTAAACGTAATAAATATTTACGTGATAAATGCTTTAAACTTATAGTCGATCATATAACCCATTATCATATTCCAACCACCCATCTGCACGCTATCATATAAAATGCACGTTTCTTGATTCTATTCGCATGTCATTTGCGATTTTTTTGAGCAAATTTGCACAGTTATTCAATATTTTGGTTATTATCAAGTAATAGCTTTGTTTATACGAGTTGGATAAGTGTGAGGTATCAGATTGTATAGGTAAACTCACATAGTTATCAGTTGAGAGGTTTCGATCAAAAAGAAAAGAAATGATCTGATTATTTATTTGTTTTTCGTAACAAATCTTTAATAAAATTAGCAATGGATTTGAATACTTCCACTGATTAAAAGATTGTTTTAAGTAGAACCTTTTTTTAGCTTGGAAGCATAACGCAGGTGAGAGGTGTTTATTTTGTAAACGATATCATGACGTCTGTCAATAAATGCATCAACAAATGAAATCCACTACTATTTCGTTAGATATATTATGATGCTATGGCTGTCAGCTAAACTTTCTGCCCATATAAAAACATTTGATAAAATCAGAAGAAAGTAAGTCAGTTTTATTACATAGCTTATAATTGATAGCATAGATGTTGTTTCAGTAAATGTTATAATTAAGAAAATCAATAGTACCGTATGTTTATTTATATCAAGAAAATCGCTAGGCTGACATCCTTACCGTATGTGTCGTTGAAAATTTTATGATTGGAAAATATGGCCATCGACCGTATGTATACATATGTGTTGTCTGTCTGCTTCATAGTTGCGAATTACGAATCAATTCGAATTTTGCGATTTGAATTATGCTCTGTGTAATTGTTTTAAGTTATGCGATTTGCTTTGTGTAATATGATATTAGAATGATATTTATAATATAACACATATTTATGTTATAATATTTATGTAACATTATGTTTTATAGTATGTTACTTTGTGCATTAACTTTCAACTCAATGCAATAACCTCGAAACGAACCGTGGGCAATTAAAGGCATCAAAAAATTAGCATATTATTGTAGTCGTTCGTATTTCATTTGACACTGATTGTAAGCACCATTCTTAGTGACTTTTATTAATTAGTTGGCAGTAACAGTTTGAATTTTTATTGAATTTTATTCGTCAAGTATGACCGTCGATCGTAATTGCCAATCATCGTGTCTCCTTCTGCTCGTTTGGTCTGCGTAGACTAACATTTTTGGCGGAAAAACATTTGTGAGTTAGTACGAATTTCATTTGTAATAGAATTAAGAGGGGGCACTAGATTTTAGAAGGATAATACTAGAGGCTAAGAAAGTATGGATTGAGGGTATTAAAAAGAAAAATGTTGGGAGTTGCGAGGTTGGTATGTGACGTGCTACGAAGTGTGTTGTGTTGATGTAGGTAATGGGAGTGATGAGTGTTGAGAGCAATGAAGATGTTCCAGCCAGGTGGCAAAAACATTTTCGATGGGAGGTTGCTGCTGTCTCATCTCAAAGCTATTCTCCTAGGCCCTCACTTCTTGCTCTCGGTTTTCTTCTTAACTATCCCATCTCCCCTCATTTCCCCTCATTTTGCTATTTCTTTTATTTTTTAGCGGCCTAGCATCTTGTTCATATTATTTTTGTTTTCTCTGCTTTTACTCTTTTTATCCGGTGGAATGAGAAATTAAAAGAAATAGGCAGTGATATATTTTTGTTGATATCTTTAAAAATCTTATGTTCAGATGGCTTTGTATAGATTCACTTTAACCATGTTGTGAAACATCTAAGGAGATTACGATTTAAATCTCTGTAAGAGGTAACAACTTCTTTATGTTTTTTCTCCTTTTTTTGCAGATATATTGCTAGCTTGTGTTTAGTTAGGATGTTGTATAGATGCCCTACCTAATCCCTTGACGAATATGAGGGAAACGAGGACTGTGGTATCCTCAACTCTTTTTGGTTGTAAAAGTTGTCGCATAATATCTTCTCTATTATAGTGTCTGAGGTTTTTTTCTCTCGGTGATGAGGTTTTATTCGTGCTGTCAATAGCGTCGTGTAATGCGTTAATATAGTAATAATAATAATGTGATCGCTTTTATAGGAAATCATGGGTGAAGACAGCGCGCCAGTTTGCACAGCCGATGCGGTTGTTGCCTCTACAGGCAAGGTATATTCACATTTTCTTTTATTTTTACTTGTTTTTCAATGAAATCTGCATATTTTTAACTAAAATTCAACAGTATTCTAATACGAAATCAATGCATGTAGAGTATATTCAACGAAAAAGTAAATTTCTGATGTAAATTCGGCCGTTTTTCAAAATTTAAATGCTTGGAATTTGAAAAGGTAATCAGCAGTGAAAAATGAAACGGCAATTTCCATTGAATGAATCGAGTCATTTCATGTTGTCCCCCACCACCCGCCACTTTTTCTATTCACTCAACCTGGACCTTCGAAGATTCTCTGGATTTGAAGTGCGCTAATTAAGCGACATTGTTTCGATAGCATACCTCTATAATCTCAAAATCGTATCAAAAATTCTTTTAATCGCGAAAGATTTTTAACATGTTTTCTCTCTGCCATTTCTTATTGACTCTAATGTTTTCGATTAAAGTTATTTTCAAAAGGAATATCTAAAAAACCGATAAAGAAACTAAATTGAAGGCGATATCGGAAGAGGGATCAGAGAATTCACCGCAATCAGGCGATGATTCGGGACATGAGAGTAACCCATCGACCCCTGAGTCACCACTTACTCCTACTGAAGAGCGTGCCAATTCACCCGGTTTGTTGCTTTTTTAAATCATTAATTGTTGCACAGTTTGATCAATTTTGCATTTCACTGTTGAAGCGAAAATCGACTATAAGATGAACGCATTTGGTGGTAGTTGCGTCGGATCGCCTCCTTTTGGTTAACACTGAAACTGCAACGGGGGGGGGGGGAGGGAGGTAGGGTTGGAAGAGGTAGAAGAGCAGGAAATATGAGCGCTGCCATTTGAATTGGCCGATAACGAGGCTTTGCTGGTCGGCACGTGACTTCCACGCGCGCTGCTCAAAAAGTACATAATGCTTTAATAGTTTTTCTAGCTTTTTCAAATTTTTCTGTATTACTCAACGAATGATCTCTACAATCATATCAGCTGTTAGAATTGATGGGAAAGCAAAGGGCATTAGAAAGTTTTGAGTGGATTTTGTTGATTATATATATATTTCCGGTGTTGTATGATTGGTGGAAATATAGCGGAAAATAAGGGAATGGTTGTATACGCTGTTTTTACATGTTTCACTCTGCTCTCTATGCTGGCGTGATATCCTTAAATAAATTACACCTGGAGAGCTGAAGAAAGCTTTACGCTGTTTGTTGATGGCTTTTTGGTCAAAGCATTTCACGTTGATCTAATATTGATGCATAGACCTGACGTAGTGCATGAGGACTTTCTAGTATAAATGCTATTGTTTTGCTATTATGAATATATTTCGTCCGCATACTGCTAAAAAAACTTATTTATTGAGACCTGGTCCACTCCAAGATCTCTCGCGTTAGCTAGGACTACCTATGTTCCGCACTTACTTGGCTGCACGGAGTGTATTTAGTTATGTTGGAGTTTTCATTAGGTCAAATTGGATGACATAGCATACATCACATAAAGTCAGTAGGGTGTATTTTCGGTTTTTTTAATCATTTAGCGTAAATTTGTTTTTACACATCTTTTGCAGCGGAAAAATCACCGAATGATGAGGATGCGTTACTTTGCTTGGGTGAATCGACATTTCGTGTACAGATTCACGCACCTGCAGCTGAACCATTTGATCTACAGGTTTACTGTTGTTTTTTTATGGTGTCTATCGATATATGTGAAAGCATTTGTCCAATTTTAAAAAGATTTTATTTAGGTATATTCCACATTCTTAAAGGTTTGCGTTTTGAGATAACTGGTGAAGTTTTCATCAGAACCGCGATTCAGCTCATTTCAGTATTACCTTTGAGCTATCTTTTTTTCCCAGGAAGGTGAAGGATCCATCCCCTCAGGATGTTGCTCTGAAATTTTAAAATTCCTATGGCAAAGTATTGTTGTGAGAAATCAGTGGGTTCATGCCACTTGTTGAATCGTAAAGGTTTGCCATTGCTTGATTAGTCACCTTGAGGTATGGTACTATTTATCGTTTTATTTCTATTTGTTGAGGCAGTTGCGGATACGATAGAATTTTCAGGTGTTTCTTCGTTTACTGAACGAAAAATATCTGCTGAAATGACTCCTTTCAGGTTGTTCGTATGAAAACATTTGAAATACCTTTTCATCGATTTTATTCTGTCAGAAACTTTACAGTTTTTAGGCATAGGAAAAATCTTTTCGGGAATGAATAAATTCCATGTGTTGTAGTCGAATCATCTTTCTGGCCGTCAGTAATAAACGTTCCGTTATTGGTTAATCGCGCTGATGAGTAATTGCAGGTGAATTCGAATGAAATGGTCCAGGAGCTTCATCAAGTGCTTCTCGAGCGTGAATCGACATGTCATCGAACTTGTTTCAGTTTGCATTTGAACGGTGTTGCCCTCGACCACTTCACCGAACTGAAAAATATCGCCGGTCTTCGTGAAGGATCTATCCTGAAAGTGGTTGAAGGTTCGCTAAATCTTACATGTTTTTGTCTTCAATAATAAGAAACATCAGCAGTGGATCTCATCAGTGAATTATAATCAGTATTTCTGTTTGGAAATTATGTATTCTCTTTGGAGTTCATCGCTTATGAGTGCAGACATTTAAGGGGGGGGGG
Source organism: Baylisascaris procyonis (assembly GCA_037389465.1). Lineage (NCBI taxonomy): Eukaryota > Metazoa > Nematoda > Chromadorea > Rhabditida > Ascarididae > Baylisascaris > Baylisascaris procyonis. The sequence continues at coordinate 4,510,422 of JAZARR010000175.1, read as the reverse complement.
GTGGGGGAGGGAAGAAAGGAAGCGGCATGAGTGTCTAGGATCAGACGATAGCATCGTTTTGTCTCAGGTCTCCTGTGCACTGATTCATCACCGAAATGGCGTTTATGTCGGTTCTATCTTCAATGGGGTGTTTTAATTTTATTTATTTATTTTTACTTTCAGCGCATTATAACGTGAAGCTTTCGAAGTAATTTGATTTTCAGAACCGTACACAACACGTGAAGCACGAATTCATGTGCGCCACGTTCGTGAGATGATCCGTAGTTTGGATATTGTAGACGCAGTGAATGGTGCTGAAGGTGCCTCTCTCTCATACCTTTCGACAATGACTCTCGGTGACCGCAAAAAATCTCTCGACAAGTTAGTAACTTAACAATTTGCTTCTCAGTAGTAATCTACTTTAGATCCCTCAATTAGGAGAATGTAATTATGTAAATGTACTAGTGCAATGTCTCGTTCAACTGCGTAGTAAGGAAATTACTGATTTTCAGCAATCTAGGAGGGGTACATGCATGTTCTGCGCACGGATGCTTTTATCGCCGATATGAATAATTCCGGCTGTCCACATGTGCTGCATTTGCAGCTGAAATCAGGAAAATTTATTTTTGGGAGTTTTCTTGCACGGTCGATTCCTATAAGAAGTCAGTTTTTTCTATGACCAAAAGTTGCATTTCTTTGACGATCGAAGATGATTTTGAAGTTCGAAGTTGTAGCCGGTTGGAAAATCTTGAAGTTCATGAAGCCCTTTATCTTTATTAGGGTGATAGTGAATATTTCAAGAAGTTGTAGATCATTGGAATGTGCACCACCGGAATGTGTGTTACCGGGATATAAAGAGCGACCGCTAATGCCTCTCTTCCCGACCGTTAATGAGCCCATTGTGGCGTTGAAGAGTCTGGCCATTTCACCGTTCAACCCTCCACCTGGCCCTCGCAAAATGAAGGTATTTTTTATTTGGCAAGTGTTTCTACATGGGTATATGGTAACGATGAATTTTCTTCATAAACTGTTGACGGTATTAGCGGAATTTATATATGATTCGAAAAATCTCTTTGGTTTACCCATTAGGAGTGTAGCTTTATGTGAAACGGAATTTTTCATCACTTTAATGGCTAATTTGCATATGGTAGGATTTGTGATGATCAGTACGAAATTTACATCAACAGGAAAGGTGTCGCGCAAGTTGGGTTGGGTTGCAAACTGAGGCTGCATAGGCGGAAGGAGCTAGTATAATTCCTTTTATTGTTCAGCTTAGAGCATGTTATCGGCTATAACCCTTTGGTAAATAGTCGTTTTTTTAAACTTAGGAATGAAACAAGAAAGCTTTTGGAAGGATTTGCTTGGATCGTCTACTTCATTCCAGAATTGTGTCGGCAAAATGGAATCATCCCATAGATTGAGGCTATTCTTTACGAGTCTTTTCTTATTATATTTATCGAAATTGGCAAATAGAATCGCATTGACTGACTAAACCTTCATTTATGATGTAATACGCTTGCACTTTCAATCTTTTCGTACTTGTATCTTTTAGATGAGCTAACCGAAGTCAAAATGCAACGTACTAGACGTTTCATGAATGAATTACAATTCACCAATTATACGTCTCTCCTATTCCCTATGTTTTCTTTTTCTAACTCCGCTTCATATAAGGTGTACGTATTTATGATACATTCATATTCAACTTATGCGGCCATAAATAGTGTTTCGTTATGGACACTGATGATAACATAACATTCGATGCTTTAATGAGGAGGGGATGTTGATGCATCTCACTATATGAGTTTATATCCTTGAGATAAGTAGCTATTAGCTAGTGATAGCTTTTTATGTATATATGGCCGGGCCTGCGGCTATGTTCAAAGCCTTGTTGTCACTGCGATGACAGCTTAAGCTGAATACAAGCAGCTTAACTGTAACTTTGTCAGTCTTTTGGTACTCCCTGATCTATGCAAGTAGTTTGCACGATTATATCGCAGATTTTATCAGTGATTCTTTGATTTCTTTGTAGTGTTCTACATATCGGTAACAATTCATACATTCTTTTTTCCTAGCAAAGATCAGGTGAGATTTTTTAATGGTTTTACCTAAGTAAATAAAAACCGTCTTATTCACTCTTGGTTGGCAATTGTGTAGAATCATCGATTCTCTAGGTTGCAGTATTGAAGAAAACAATTATAGGGTGATGTATTGTATTTAACGGTGGAGACACGTGAAGAGCGTCGTTATCATATAACATGTTGCACACGTGGATTTTATGTAAATGCGACCACGGATGGCGTATTCAGACCAACACCTTCACCATCTCATAAGGCGATACATCATTCACTCGTTGATCTTCTCTCATCGATCAGCCCGGCATTCCGAAAGGCACTCGCGCTGATATTGAAGAAACGCGGCGAGAAACACATCTTTGAGCGATTACCTACCCCCTATCAGGTATTGTCAATATTTCTATTCTCTTCGATTTGCTATGTCATGAAGTTTTCATCGTCATCTTTGAAATAAGAAGGCTCACGCATACATTTTTCACCTTATATTGAGTGCATTGTTGCCTATATGTTTTATTGAGTGAATTGCATGAGATGGATGGGCATCGTGCTTAACAAAATTACTTGCCACCTGGAATTATTTCGTCTGTACGTTTAAAGTAGCTCTCATGTTGATATTATGTTGTTTCTTTCTCGAATTGACGATGACGATGAACCATTTGATTCGTTTAGAGTTATTGTTTCGTCGACGCATAAAATTGCTTGCGGGTGGTCACTAAACTTGAGGATATTTTAAACCATCTGATCCTTATATAGCTTTTGAAGTGAATTGAAATGTTGGCATTTTATCATGCCATGGCGAGGGAGTTCAATCGTGCAATTTCTGCTCATTGATGCTTCCGCTAATGCTTTACATTATTTTCGCGTGAAATATTGCCAAAGATTTTTATGCGCTATTTAAAGGTAAACACATGGGTGGCACCGTCGTTTGAGCAGACTGAAGATGGAATTCGAGCGGAGGATTGTACGCAACCGCATAGAATCGGTCTCGAGGATCATATTCCTGGCCAAATCAGAGATTGGAATGAGGAATTGCAGACAACGCACGAATTGCCTAAGGAAACCCTCACCGAGAGACTCGTCCGTGAACGTGCCATATTCAAGATACATTCCGACTTCGTATCGGCTGCTATTAAGGTTCTTTGTTAGCGTTTTCCGTTCGTTGTGTTGCAGTCGTTGATGTGGAAATGAGGTGCTAAAGTATTCGAATAGTTATTTCTTGTTGCATAGTTGATGAGTTTTGAGGAAACCAACTTAGGCCCACTTGCATCTTGATGCTATCGTAAAATTAGCAAAAGCGTGTTATGACAAAGTTTGATCTGAGTACTCCTATGCCATCATGGCCTTGGTACTCATGGCATTAGAAGGTCTGATCTTTGGACCTCGAGATTTCGGACATGTTTCCGCCATTATAAGACCACTAAGTTTCTGAGACAGCACTTTTCACTTTGGGGTTCTGGATGTCCGGACGCTTCCGCTTGAGGGTCCTCGAACCGAAATCCGGTTCGAAGCAAAATTCATAAAAAGAGGTCTTTTTCAGGAAAATAAAGAATTGCACATAAGCGGTGAAATACATATCTTCTTATAAAATGAAGAAGGGAACGTGCAGCATTTAAGGGAGTAATTCAGTAATATAAAGTAGAAAATTGGGAATGACTGCTGAAGGTAATTCAGTGCTCAGAACAGGTTTTGTGGTTAGATGCACGTAATCGGAAGAGCAGTGCAATAGAAGTATGTGAAGGGATCATAGAATTCAGTAGACTAAAATGAAAAGAATTTTTGGGGAATTCATTCTAATTTTAAACAGCTCTGAATTGAAACTTCCAAGAGATATATTCACACACCAATCCGAAACGACAGAGTCATCGTGCACACGCCTCCAGATGAATGAAAACTCTTCGTTATGTCACCGAGGGAACTACGAATGATTTTAGAGTCTAGAGCCAGCTTAGACTTTATCAGATGACATTGCAAGCTTTCGAGCTTGAAAATTTTTAGCCATGGTTGAAAATATGAAATGTTATATAATTAAAGTAAACTAGTCGGTGGAATACTGTGTAGATTTTGCGATGCATCCATGATGTTGGGTGCGATAAATACAACTTTTGAGGTGACATTTTTCATCCCGTTTCTGAACCGCGAAGCTGTTGGTTCTAAGGTGGAGAGACCTCATGTCAGGATCCTCCCACTGAAATTTCATTTAGAGCCAATTGTTGCTTTACATTTAAAATTAAAAGAAGTTGTAATCGTTCCTTATCCGATATTTTTATGTAACTTATCCGGTATTATTCTAATGTGAAGAGGATATGGATAAAGTAAGGGCAGCCAAGGCGTATAAGTACTGTTCTGCCTTCAAAAGAACTATATATGTTGGCAATATTTTTGGGTACTTATTTATGTGTTTGCACTACACAATCTATAAACGTGATGATGAAATTAATATTAAGCAATTGTACTGAACGATAACCTTTAAGGGTGCGATGGCAGTAGTGGACGGTAATGTGATGGCAATAAATCCAGCGGATGAACCACACACACATATGTTCATCTGGAATAATATTTTCTTCTCACTTGGATTCGATGTTAAGGATCATTATAAAGTTGGTTGTTTTATTTGAACTACAAAATTATGTGCAGAAAAATGAAATTTCTTCATTGTTTTCACAATGAATGAGTTGAACCCAAATGATGTCTATCTCTGTTTTTTATAGCATTCTTTTTTGTAGATCTTTGCAAAATTAAGGAAATTAGCTTGTAGATTTCTTTCGTGGAGAAAAAGCTAGCAAAAGGTTTAGGATTCTGTGTTTGTGGTAGAAAGAAAATCAGAATTTCTTCGGAAAAATAGATGACAGTTGCAAAGTTTGTCGGTTTTAGTGAGGCTAATGGGCTCTGCATTTCTCCTGCAAGAGTGTAAAAAAAGCATAGGGAAGCTCTGAGGATTAAGCTGACTCTTTCTGTTTGCTATGGTTCATTTCTGGAAAAATTTTCTAAGAAAGGTCACTGGATGCAGGTCAAAGGTGGTTCTGAGATAGAATTTATACTGTACTAACTAATTCTCTAATGATGCAGGATGAGGTTGAGGGTAATTGTTGCTACAAGTTTAGACGGATGTTTGTTGACGTGGATGACTAAAATGGAAAAGAATGGCCATCAAATTTTAAGAAATACATTACTATATAAGCAGAACGGTAAGTGCTTGCTATTGCAGGAGTTAGGGGGAGATGCGGCCGCGCATGCAGCAACCTCAAATGACTTGCAAGGAGTACGCGCATATGCACAGCTTGATACTCCCAAACTTTTCACTCTGGGAATGGTTATTGTCGACTATAAAGGCTACAGGTAAGTTCGTTGTTTTTATTTAAGAAAAAAGAGACTGTTGATTTCGTTTCTGAAATGCTCAATTTTAGGGGTAGTTCCTGAGGATGTTTTAGTGTAAAGGACGTAATTTGAGAAGTTCATCCACATTTTATAGGCATTTAACGTTTCAGTATACTTACCTGAAGGATAAAGGGATGATACCTGTACCGCAGTAAACGGCGAAGTATTGGATCGGGCTAGAATTTTGGAATGAAATAGTGATGAACTAATAGGTTCCTTCTGTCCCGCCGAAGTAGAAGGAGGTCGTACAGCTTGAACCGATCGTTCGCTTCTATGTCACGTCCGTGAATGGTATCAGGAAAAAGAAACTCTTGGTCGACAAGTAAAGGAGGGTGATTGTGGGTGACAACTCATGCTTTGGCAAATATAAGAGATTCTCTGTGAATCTTTCATTTGCATCTTCCGCATAGATTTGGTGTCTGTTTTTAGTCTTATGAGACTGCTTTCAGAGTGACGGCGCAATCAATAATTCCTGGAATTCTGGAGAGAGAGCAGGAACAAAGCGTTGTTTATGGATCGGTGGATTTTGGCAAAACGGTGATCAGCTCTGAGGTAATTTAGATTCTGTTGATACGATTTTGAACAAATCATCCAGCGTTTACAACGTCAGCATGAGTTCTCGTTGTTAAGCTTTTTTTGGAGACATAGCTTATAGCATGCTTAGCGATAGGAATCTACTTCATAATTTTTTATTTCCATTTGAAAGTGTTTGCATTCGGCCATTTGACAATGCTACCACGCAAGAATGTTACTTGCCAACCTTTTTTCTGCAGTATATTTACAACATGTTTTCGTATATTACATTTTGGATATCAGGAAATATTTTTTAAGGAATATCGCAAACTTTTGGAGAAACCAGCAGAACAGTTAAGGATTCTACCCCATGAAGTGATGAGCGGCAAGGAGGATAGTCAAACCATGAAGCTGTATTCGTCATTTGAAACGAAGGTTGGCAATTATATATGGAGACTTATTTTCAGATGATGTGATTTATTTTTGTTTGTGAAATTGGTTTGCAGCAGTATTGCTTTCAAGAGTTTTATTCAACAGTTTTATGGGCGCTTTTTGCCTGTTCGTGGTGCGCTACCCTGTAGGAAACTCGTTTTTGACCTCAAGTCTTTTGAAGTATTCTTCATGAAGTCATAACTTTGCAGTCATTTTGTCTTGGTTGTACTAGTTTGCAAGAATGTAGCGATTATCTTGAACACTTTTCCATGTGTTCTTAGCCTTTGGCTGATCTGAGGCCTCACCTTTTTTCCTTTAAATGGCGTCTCGTTGTGAATTTATTGATAATGCTATTGCTTTTTGTCTTTAGGGCATAATTGGTAACGACTCTCGGCACTATATTCTGGATTTGTTGAGGACGTTCCCTCCGGATGTCAATTACTTGGAGGGTGCAGAAGTAACGGAGATCTGCAAAGCAAACGGGTATCCACGTCCTTTCCCCCATAAACTCGCTTCTCTTAGACAGGAGCTCATTGAAGCATTCGTTGAGTCAGTTCTTTTAATTTTCATCATTAATTTGCTTATGTTCGTTACGTTTATTTGTATTTATTCACGGACGAATTTTTCGGCTGCATAAAAGTTTGATTTGAACATGCGATTATTGAAGTATGTTTATGCATGATTTAGTCTTTCTTGCTCGGCAGCAGTTGCTTTACTTCTTCCAGACCAGTTTTTCAGTCGTTCATTTTGTCACACTTTACACAGTTAGGTCATTGCATATTACGGAGTTAATTCTTATCATTTCAGAATCTTTTCTTTTTTAGTGCGTCAACCAGAGATTGCGGATGAAATAGTTGTGGTTAGAGGTGGTTCGCCGATTTTAGTCGTTTTTGTGGAACTGAGTTTTGATTTAGTGCAGTAACTTTTTCTGTTATAGTAGATCACTACTGGAAGCGAGGGAACAAATAAATTTGTAGTGTGCGATTCGAACGGTAAAATTCTACAGATTCATCCGCTTTGAAAAACAACACAAGTGCTTATTATTTTCATATATTTTGCATATAAAATCCCACAAATTTTTGCATATATTCGCCATGCAAATATATGCATATGGGATAGCCGCCTTTTGCGTTCTTGATTTGTGTTACATAGGTTTGTGAAATTTGCATTCATTGTTTATACTGAACAATCTTTTAAGGTGTCGTTATTTAATGTTCGTTCGTATTGCTGCCTATCATGTGCAGCAAATGCGCATCAATAATTCGCATGGTATCGACGAAACGACCACTGAGGAAGAAAAAACATCAAAAGATGAGGAGAGTGCGTCTGAGCTCAACGATATTGAGAAAAAGGCTATCGATGATGAAGCTATTGTTAGCCAAATTAAGGTATTTATCTTGTTACACACTCCATCCCCTCATCGTTTCCCGCTATCTTAGAATCGAGCGTCTGGCATAATACCGGTCATTTTTTGGATAGTGACTATGCGTACTAGGTATGATACAACGTTTCAATAGCCTTATTAAAGATTGCAAACCTGATCGTTAAATACGTGCTGAAACCACAAACGGCTTTTTTATTTGTTGTAACTACAGTAGTTAAAACGTACAAAATTTGAAGTGACCATACGTTGTGAACATGAACAATTTATAGAGCGAGATCGTAGCCGACGTGAAGCAAGAAGAGATATCGCTTCCAGAAACCGAAACGGCGAAGAAGATTGTCGGTGAGACGATGGATAATGAGCAGAAGAAAGATGACGATGGCTTCGATCAAGAAATCTCCAAACAGGTTGCTGATCGCATAGTTTCGCTTATTTTGTGACCATTTATACTATTGTTAAGCGAAATTTCATGGGAGGATCGTTATTGTAAACTATGAGGGTATTGTGGGTGAGAAAGTCAAATCACATCTTCTAGAATGTCTTTGATGAGATGTCAATCGTCTTTAGCGCCCTCAATATAGCGATGCATTTTGTTGTCATTGGGAAGTAGATTCTTAGTGAGAAGAAATCAATTTCTTGTCAAGAAGAAATATATTAATAAGCAGTTTATACAAGTGTGAATGGATATGAGTTTCTTAAGATAATGGAAAAAGCAGCGATGGCGGTTGGTTCAATACGGAGTGATGAATTCGATATGCGTTTCAATCCCGATTGCTATTGCACGACGGTGCAACATGCCGATAGCGAAGATCTCGTCAAACAGAGACGGCTTATCGCCGAGCTCGCCGAATTCCTTCTCGTGCAAGTGAGTAATCACTCTCGTTTGTGCTTTTCCTATACGTTTTGCTTAGTTTATTTTTTGTTTTTTTTTTTATTTGTAACGTCGATAGGATATTGGTGTAATCTTTAGTTTTCTTAATTTAAGTTCACTTTTTCTGTTGAAAAGTTAGTTCATATGCATTTTCTAATAGGACGTGTCCTATCTCAGGGTGTTAGATTAGATCATTAGGATGACGGAATCCTCAAGTACCTTCAAGTATGAAAGTGTTGGCTTCAACGGTCGAGAACAGCCGAATCTCCAGGACATCTCTGGTAGGTCCCAAGGATTAGGATTTTATCATCGGGTCTCATGCATCAGTGAAAAGAAATAATCTCTTGATGAGAGTCTGGTGAAGCAAACAGATAAAATAACCAATTATTCATTGCAGGCCTTTTATTTTCACAGTTTTAAGTGCATCAGCTGGTCAATATCCGCCAAAATGCTTATTTCATTTTTTCATTGCGCAGGCTAGGGACATAACTGGAAATTTTTGAGAAAGGTGGAGGCATGTCGGACATGGCAGTAGCATATTGCTGTTTTTTTCGTTTTTTAACTCTTTAAATATATGGTCCTAAATTCCAAGCGAGTGGCACTTGTCTTCTCAAGCTAAGCCTCTCGATAACTGGTTCACTACTCTAGAAGGATAACTAGGGCTTTTGTATTTCTTGTCTTTTTCAAATATCTCATCAAAGCTTAAAAAAAAATGGGTTCTGCACCTGCTTGCTTAATCCAAAGTGAACATGAATATCCCTAAAACAGCTTCTGTTAGTCCTTTGTTAGAAAATTCTTTCAGGGAGGAAAGAGGAACTTTACGAGCCTGTGCTATTTTTGTCGACTTTGTCGATGGAAATAGTACAGGCTCCTAAAGCCCCTTTCTTCGACCATAGTGTTTAGCTGTCTAGCTGTCTAAATAGAAAAATAGAAACACCTGTCTAAATCTAAGAATAGGTGGCCACCTAGCCTGCCCTTCCAACTTTGCTTACTCTTTAGTGTCGGATATTTTTTAGGATTGAGATTAGATTATTCATTTGTCCAACCATTTAATTGTAGAGAGAGTTTTTATTTTTGCAGCAAGTACCCAACTTCGTGCGTGATTGCCTGCAACATGCGTTGATGCCACTCGAAGGCGGGTCACTAAGTGAAGCAATGCACTCACGCGGAATAAACATTCGCTACTTGGGTAAACTCACTAAATGCATCCAAAACGTCGAACAGCTGCAGTACCTCAAGGTGAGGTATTTTTGTTTTATCCATTTTCATTCCCAAGAGTTGATTAGTCGATGATGTTGGATCGATAAGCTGACTTGCTACGAGATGTGCTGACCAACCGGAATCATATCATAAAGTGATGTGTGGGTCAACCACCTTTCCTATTCACTTAAGTCCGTAGATTTTTTCATTAGCTGAAGTTTTTCAAAACAAACCTCCTTCAGCATATTTTGAAGAAAAATTTCGATGTTTCCAATTCAGTTATGTGCTCATCACCGGTCTTTAGGCTCCTATTCCGGGCATTCCCTTGAATAATAATCTTCCAAAACTGAAGCAGTGAAATGGGAAAACTTGGCGCTTTCAAAAATTTTTTAGTTTATATCCTGGTAAGCACTTCCATAATCTAATAATCTAGCAACCCTCATTTTGTATGTGCCAGATACTAATTCAACAGCGAGAAAGAAAATTAGTCCAATAGACATCGTTAGTGATTGCTGTTTAATCGAACAATCGATATGTGGGAGTTGGTATTCTGAAATGTTCTCCATTGTAGGCAATATGCATGTCGGAGTTGGTGTGCCGCAGTGCAAAGCACGTTTTCCGCACATATATGCAGCCGGTTCCAGCAGCACATTGCGGAGCGGCCGTATCGCATTTCCTCAACTGCTTGCTGGGCACTTCTGTGGCATCAACGTCAAACGGTGAAGAGGTAAGCCGTAAACACCTAATTAGGATTCTATTAATGCTGCACTTATGACTGTTACTGTGCACCCATCCATATATTAAAAGTTTAGCTTTATTCACAAACAGAAACTAGCTTTAGACACATGGCCCACGGGATGTCTGTGGTGGAGGGGAATGAATCCAATACATTAGGTTTTTCATTTTTCACCCATTTGCGGTGCTGATATATCGGCCAGTCGGCATTTTCATCTTTTATTATGTTTGAGATCTGCAAAAGCTTGCCTACAGATGTTTAGCTGAGCATAAACCTTTAACTTTGAACCTTTAAAAGCTGTTGCTTGCATCACCTGTTCAGTTTTGAAATATTCGATTTGTAGGCATCTGCTGCATTGAATGGCGTGAAGAAGACACGCTCAACGAAACGGCGCAAGCAAACGGGTAGCATCGGTAAGGAAAACGACGATTGGACGCATCTTTCATCAAAGTTACTTTGGTCGAAAATTTGCTCGGATAGCGATTCCTACTATGCATTCCCAATCACTGCGGATAGCATGGATGCGTACGTTGTGCAGAATGCGTTACAGAAGACCTCCATTTTGCGTCGATTCACACAAATTGTTGGCATACAGGTGAGATGGCTACTTCGCGATCAGTGAATGCAGAATCAAGCGGGGATGGGGGTGGGGTGAGTTAAGGCATTCCACACGATTTAAGCAGTAATGCAGTTAGTACTTTTCAAGCTTATTGGGGAGGTATAAAATTATTATACACAGAGGTGCAGTATGAAAATTTTTTTGAATATCGGCATCGTGGAACATGAAAAAAGAAATATTGGTATTGTGAAAAAAGTTTTTTATAGTTTGAGTAAGAAATGTAGTCTGTATTTTGAGTATAGTTCCTATAGTTTGTGGAAAACATCCAGTGGAAATGATGAATATTTTGCACAGATTAGCGAAATCGTTTTAATTTTTCGAAGTTTGTAGTAGTATTTTATTGAAGAGGGCAGCCAAATCATTCCTGCAAGTTGAAATTTTTGAAAAACGACGTCGTGGATATGTGTGTTTAGAAGATAACCTCATTTTTATAAAATGAATAAGATGTGCTTAAACAGGAGATAAACTTGAAAAAAAGGGAAATGACTGAATCAGACTCATTAGGAAGGCCGAATCTCTACAAATACAGGAAACTGAAAAGTTCCAAAGCTCAAACCCTCAATTAATCAAGACAAATGATTGGGTCAGAGTCGAACTGGAGTCCCAAAAAATTTTTCAATTCATTTCCAGTATGTGTCGACAAAAATGAATATCTTGAATATCTATATTAGACTACAGTTCAAAGGGTTTGTTCGTAGCGCTACGAGTTGACCGTTCTTGAAAATGAACCAGGTCTGATTCAGTTCGCTATTATTGTAGTGACGATCATAGACAACAAATATTTTACGTTTCGACTGAGCTTTATTTTGCTTCCGAAGGCGATATCAGCCGGAAGTTTCATTATTTGAACATGAGTCTCTCCCGCAATCAGTTGTCGTTCACGCGACTTCCGGCACATCGCCGAACCCACTCGATTATCCTGTCGACACCTAGAATTTCTGTCGTCCTTAAGCTGGTAAGAAAGACTTACGGCGTGAGGGAAAATTTCAAAATACCAGCCATTGAATCAGTGCTTGCAGCTGTTGTTGCGCGATTATGGTTTGGAAATGAACAAGAAGGCCCAACCGTTTGTTGAAGATGATATCCAGAATCTCTACTGCGTGTCGAAGCATGTCGATCCAAAAGCGATGGATGCGCATGGTTTGTTCATATCGGGACAAGCCAAAGTTCAACAAGGCAAGGAACTCTTCGACTTTTTCATTAGATATGTTCTTCCCGGCTTTATGCATTTTGCCACTGAATTTCTGATGGAAATGATAGCAATGTTTCTGAAAACAGCTAGTTCAGGCACTCATTAAATATAAGTTCAATAAGAGTTATAAAAGGTAAGGAAAGGTGTGGAATCGGCGTAAAATCAGAGCTGTCATTATAAAGGGGCATATGTATATAAGTGTGCTGTTAACATTCCTCCAATCATCCTGAGGTGGAGTTTTATAAGGATCGAACACTTGTGATATTTTCATGGACGTTTAAGCATCAAACCATTTTCTTATCAGTTCCGATATGGAACAACAAATGAGTTGTTGTTGTTGCTTGGTTCACATCCGCGGTTTGGTGCTGCGAAAATTGTGTTTAGAAAAGTTTTTATCGTCTTATACTATCTTTCTAATTATAGCTCGATATCTTTTTCACTTTTATTCTGCGATGGTTATGGCATACAAAAATCGTTAAATTTTCATGAAGTTATTTATCTAAATTGAATATTGCAGGTGCTTTGCGATCAGGTTTTGAGATGGTTGCCGAGGCACTGAACTTGATGAATAATGTCTACGGAGCGATGCATCCTGATATGGCGCAATGTATGCGGTTGTTGGCTCGTCTCTCCTACATTCTTGGTGATCCGGCAGAGGCACTTGCACAGCAACACAAAGCGGCGCTTATGAGCGAGCGATGCAATGGACTCGACAGTGCCAATACGATCCTCGAATATGTTCGACTTTTCTTTACTTGTTCAATTTTATTTTTCCTAATAGTTTACTTTGGTTTCAATTTTTTGATCTATATCTGTCAATCTTTTCTATAGTAGTAGCTTTTAATGTCCCGTTCCTTGTGGCATGCTGAAGAGGGTTAGGCTTAAATAGGTTTATAGTAGGTTGCGCTATCATTGTTTTTTTACAAAGATTAATGCAGACAACAGTGCCATTAGCCTACTGCTTGTAAAAGTGTAGCCGAGCTATCGGTCGCTAAAAGCCACCCTATGAGAATGGTAATAGATCGCATATTCCAAATAAACATCAATCACGGACGCAATTATCTAGCAAAATATTTGATTGATACGATTTAAATTATGAATCTGAAATAGTACCATTCTTCGGAGATTTTTAGAAAATCTCATTCTTCGGCTGTTTAGAAGTAAAGAGAATATTTTGATTCTCCCATATTAAAATATTTGTGATCTTTGAAATCGCAATCTCGGAAATCGCTTACAGCGTTCAACTTTATCGTAGGTAGCTACATAAGGTTGACGTTTTCAGTGAAGTGTTACTGCGCGCTTTTTACAAACTTCTGTTTACGAGGCATCTATCCTCATATGTATGTCTGCCCGATAGTTCTGACTAGGGAATCACAAGGTAGTTCTGACTCTGGGGAATTACCCTGTAGTTCTGACTAGGGAAATTAAAAAACATTGTGGTCTAATGCACATCTTAAGTTGATCTTCTATCACCAGTATTCAAGTTTATTTATCGACTTAAGGAGTTGAGTCATTCAATGGGACCTCAAATACACATAAGGTTGGTATGAATAACCGAATCAGTGAAAATACGAGTGCGTTATTCTATTCGTATATTTTGTTAGCACTTCATAAAACCGGTTGGTCCGGTGTGTTGAAACGGAAGAGCGTATGTTGTGGTGGCTCCACTTCTTACTGTCATTACATTTCTTGACGTAGATTTTGGAATATTTTTTGCACATATCATTAATTTCAATCAGTTTCAGCTTAATTTGGCACATTTCTCTTTCGCAAATCTGCATATTGTTGCCTCACTGAAGTTGCTTTATCGTGCACGTTATTTGCTTCTACTCGTCCATGGTGAGTTTTTTATCTACCGTTTATATAGCCTATATTTTCTGTTGTATGGAGGATTTTAGATATTGGGGGAGAGGGGGGGGGGGAAGAACGGTAAACCAGAAACGAAAAGCAGAAAGTTCAGGAATTTTTCTTTAAGACATGAATTTCATTGGTTGAGATAGAGTTTTTCAGAGTTCTTGATGCGCACTGTGACCTCAATTCTTAGCTCCCAGCTTATCCGCCAAACCTCTTGGTGCACTAAATCACTTAAGGAATAGGGGATCAGTGTGCTTGGTTAGTGCTAAACCGTAGGCTGGACCGGTCGTGAACGAGTTACGATGCCAAGTGATTTTCGAGGAAATGATGTGGGCTTCAGTTATCCTTGCATTGCAATCATCTGCACTAAACTGTCCTAGTAATGTGGATGGATCACTGTGCTTAGTTGGCATAATAAGCGTTGATTGAGTGAGATGATAAGACTTCAATTGTGTCTATGTTAGGTACTCGCGTCATTGGGGATGAAGGTAGAATATCGGTGATTTCATTTTTACAAAGCATCGACTACTTATTGTTGTATCACCCTTCTTCACGTTATAGTTTATAAGGCGGGTCTATATATGTTGATTCATGGACTTTCTTTTTCAGCAGGGCTATTCCATTAGAAAGAATTTTGTCAAGTAGGGCTCATCTTTATTTCATCTAGTGAACATTTATCGTTCCTGTGATTTCTTAAACGATGTGCTTAATCATTTGGTATCTTTATGTGTTCTTTGAAACGCACGTTTGTTGTGTTTAAGAGATGCAAACAGATGGCTGTTTGTTGAATTATGAACCCTCAAAAAGACCGCAACCGCGTTGTTATTCGTGATTTACAGGCGAGAATCACCCATTGATGGCACAGATCGATGGCAATATCGGCGTAATACTTTATGCTGTGCAGGAATACGACGATGCTTTAAAGTTCTTGCAAAGTGCGCTCAAGTTGCATCAGGCTTATATGGAACCACGCGCATTGAAAACTGCTCTCATCTATCATCTTATGGCGCGTACCTATTCTTGTCGCGGTGATTTCCGCACCGCTCTACAGATGGAAAAGGTTCGGATTAGGGATTCCGTTACGATATCCATCGCAGTTATTGAGAAAGAGTGTGAGAGAAAATTTCCAAAAGCAATTTTGGGTGGATTCTTATCGTGCTGTTGTAACAATTTGGTTGATCGAATGAATATAAGTTTAGTCGGCCTCTTTCATTCTAAAAAGATTTGTTCTCCATTTGTTGCTTTTTTGAGAGGAACAAAAGGAGAGAGGATTAACAGCCCAGGTAGATGTGGACACGTGAAGCGCAATCTTGCTTGAAATAATGTGATCTTTACAAGTCACCGCATATGCTATAGTTAGCAGGTACATAACTATTATCTGTGCTAAAGCTATGAATCATATCAATTTTCAGGAGACATTTACAATTTACTCAAAAACATTCGGTGATGAGCACGAGAAAACGAAAGAGAGTGGCGATTGTTTGAAGCATCTCACGCAACAGGCCGTAACATTTCAGAAGCGAATCAACGAAGCGAACCGTCAAGGGGGAGCTAATATCGGCCAGCTTCTTCCCATTGAGGTGATTTAATACTTGCTTTCTGCCTCTTACTTTTGCACACAATTGGACTATTTGGTAGTGCAGTGTACAATTGAAACCAAAATGCCTTTATCGATTTCTGCAGATGCGGAACATTTCACTGACGAGGATGTTGTGAATTATAGCTCAGTAGTTTTCACATCTACCATATTTACTGATTCTTTTGCGCTAGGTATCGGGTCTGTCGTGGTAGCTGCGCGTCGAGTTTTTTGAAAGACCTTCTTCGGTTAGTTCGAATTTAAGGCTTAAGAAACTTATGATTGAATTTAGACTGAATATTCATTTTATGTCATGCAAGGGGAACAGGCGCGACATTTAAAGGTAGACTTTTCGTGTGCCTTTGTTTTCATTGCTTTTTCAATTTGCAGATTCACCGTCCATCACTACAGAGCGTTTTGGAGGTGTTGAATATATTGAATGGGATCATCTTTATTCAATTGAAGAATACAAGT
Source organism: Baylisascaris procyonis (assembly GCA_037389465.1). Taxonomy (NCBI): domain Eukaryota; kingdom Metazoa; phylum Nematoda; class Chromadorea; order Rhabditida; family Ascarididae; genus Baylisascaris; species Baylisascaris procyonis. The sequence continues at coordinate 4,494,145 of JAZARR010000175.1, read as the reverse complement.
GCGATGGCCGAATCAGAGGAAGCACCTGACGATACGAATGCTGAGAGTAATGAAGAAACGGCGAAACACGATACAACGACCGCTACCATGCAAGAGGAAGCACTCGATTGAATATAAAAGCTCCATTGCATGCGTTTTTTCTAATTCACTGTTCCCTTCTTTCGATCAACATTGTGGAGGTTTTGTTAATTCCGATGAAAGAATGCAATGATAAGATAAAACTTATTTGGTTTTGGTGAAAATTTCTCCATCAGTATGGTCTTAGTGTAGGTGGAGGATGTTTTGCCAGCCTTTGATATAAATCGATTTTGGAGAACAACTTCGTTTGCATTTCCCTCGGATCGTAAAGCAACCAAGTCGTCTCCCTCTTCAGTACTCATAAGCACGCTTGTTTACTGGTAGTTGCGTTTTTTTTCAAAAAAAAAAAAACTTTCTTGAGAGTGCTTGCCAGTACTATTCTAATCGGAAGAAATAATATAAGACGGCGATTTTGAATTTGCATTGGAATGAGCAGATTTTTGAAATATGAGAGGTATTGGCGCACGCAGGATTACTAAATTTCGTTTGCCTAAATAATTGAATCCATACTAAGGGTTTTAGATGAGAGAAGTAGTTTAAGTAGGAGTACTACAGTGGGCGAGCATTTATTAGAACAATGCCGTATTCCTGCCGAAATAAGCTTTCAAACTTACTTGAGGCGAACATTGGGGAATCGTAGTTACAATCGCATATTTAACAAATATGATGTTGAAGAGCGCAATGCCGGCACAATTTTATCCTGAATGTTTATTTGGCTTATCTAAAGTATGTGCGTGTTTCTATCTTTGATGATCAACACAGCCAAGCAATCTCGTACGCAGAATTTCATTTTTGGAAGAGACGACATTCAGAAACGGAAGGAAAAAGAGTAATCTCAAGAATTTTAGTGCAGACTTCATCGATTATTCCAAGAAAGCTTAAAAACTCTGAGACAAAAATTTTACATTACATTAACGAGATGCTTTTGCACTCAGAAAAAAACCATTATTTTCTTATCATTTCATGGGCAATTCCACCTTCCTCATCGTTGCGTACAGCTATGGGTACACAACTGTATCGTTTTGATATTTATCGCTCATGTTCTTCGAAGTGATCATTCTGTTAAGGCTGGGGCTAGATCGCCTCACCAATATTTCTTTCTCCTCTTATTTTTATATTGTTGGCCCTTAAGTTGATTGCGTTGTTTTCATTTTTCATTTTTTTTTTTTTTTTTGCTCATTGCTCTTAACGGGCTGTTTTATAAGGCGTTTTTCTCAGCTTTCAATTTGACAGCGCACTTCCGGAAAGTTTGATTACATTATTAGATTTGAGCTATGCTTAAGACCATTCAGATACTTTTCTTTTTATATGTTAAAGAATATGAGGATTAGTGGTTTGACGAAATGATCGATTTTTGCTTCCATATTATTGTAATTGACAGATAATATGGCTTCCACACTTTGTTTACCTTTTGACCTCGACAAAATAATTGCACAAGAATATGGCTTAGTGAAAAATGTTTCATCGAGAGATGGATTCGTATGTGAAGGATCGTAGGTGTTTGTTGCAGGTGCATGTATGGTGCAACTTGGCCATATTAAGTTATGCAAAATTCAACTTAAGGGTGCGATTATGAGCGATTCGGTAGTCGTTGCGAGCAGAGTGCAGTGCGCACTGACGTTCAGTTGCAATATTTTTTTGGAACTTCATTTGTTTTGTACTCAGCGTCGTTTTTTGTCTATAGTATACTGTTTGTTTTAAATTTGTTTTCGCGTAATTTTTCTGTAGTTTCAAATAGCATATGCTTTCTTGGCACTTCTCGTTTGATCACATCATAATTCATCATAAATGGTTGAAGAAATCTTTAATGTTAAGGATTTTTTGCATTTTTGCGCAATATTACTCTAGCGTTTCTTTTTTATCTTTTTGGTAACTTCGTTGTAAAAAGATAGCGATAAGAAGCCAGAGTTGATGTTGGGCGATCTTTTTTCTAATCGATTAGAAAGAGTGGGACGCTAAAGAGTCTGAATTAGATCTGATATTGGTCCAGGTGCCGACTGGGACTGAGTTAGCCGATACTATATAGGGATGGGTTAAACGTTGTCTTGCCGCAGTGAATGGCCTTATCTCAACCATGATCGGGATTAGATTCGGGATATATCCAGAGCTGAAGGCAAGGACATTTATAGTTCCAGTTTTTATTGGTCTAGCATTTCCGTGATTTCTAAGTTGTGTGCCTGAGAGCAGCATTTGTGTTAATGTTAGAATTACTATTAGTTGGTCGTTTCAATTGTTATTCAGATATTGTTTTATTTTTATTTAAAGTGATTATATTAGATCATTGTTGATGGTGAATATTTTTGTTTTTATTAGATGAAAATTAGAGGATAAATAATGACTCGTTGAAATGTAGCATCTTTTTGTTTAGTTTATCGCGGTTGTTATGCATCACGTCTTTTGATTGCACTCCACTATTCGTTCGTTACGAAGCGAGTTTTACCTCTTCGAGATATGCCACTCGCTTTCTCTCTCGCGCTGTATGTGTGCGTCTGTGCCTGTGTGTCTGTGTGCGTGTGTTTGACGCATTGCTGCGCCGCTATTGTCTGCTCTTATTAATTTTAATTGTCGCTCACAAAATGGAAGAAAATTTCGACGTTTAAATGTGTCATTGCATTATAGTGAGGCTTTCACATCAGTTATAATTCGGCATAGCTGTAGAATTCTAAATCGTCTAGTGGAACAGAAGTTGCATCGGGAGGGATACAAGGTACATATGTGTGGGGGGAGGAGAGATGAGGCAAGCTTCGGCTGCATTCAGGTTATGCAAGCGGGGAAATATGTGGAATATCTTTTATGCAGATCGTAAATTCCTATCGTAAATTAAGAGGTTTGTTATAGCTACGCAAAAACATTAATTTACGCTGCATAGGCTATTGTCAGTGGTCTAGTAAGCAGTGTGTGAGCAACCGCCGTTTTGGCTTTGACGATAGGGGAATAGCAACTGTTTAAGATCAACAAACCGAGCCGTTGGTAGGCCAAGATCATCGAGTTTGACAACACATGAATGAAGTCATATGCGAAGATCTAGAAGTGGGACCTTGCGTACAAGTTTCACACAACGATCTAAAGACTAGGGACGACGAATTGTACGTGAAAAATTTCGTGCCCTGAGAAAAATGCCTCGATGATGTATCAGAAAAATCTGAATAAATGGGAATATTAAGTTCTTTGTTATGTTCTGAATGTACGGAGGTTTGGCTTTACCTTGCTTTATAGATGCTACAGTGCCCATCATAAGCGGATTTCTTCATAGCTATTACAAAGGACTTTGAAGTGTGCATTGTAGCAGCTGCTATACATCTTTTGATGCCTTTAGAGGGATCTTTTATATGCTGGTTAAGACATGCTGGATTCGTTGGATTATTTGTGGAAACACCATTCTACGCATTTGTTTTTCGGGAAGATCTAACAATCCAGGGAAACTTGTTAAAATTTTATTTTTTCGAACGTTTCTAAGTTCGGGTATTCCGTAACTGGAAGTATGCGTGTATCTATCGTCAATTATCCTAATAAAGTTCTCTTTGGAATGGACACTGCTTATCGCGATTAATCACCATAGCGATGATGGAACAGTCGTCGAGCATATCGGCGCTACGATGCAACATGATGCTACACTGAACGAACCTTGTTCACTGTGCTCAAATTCAACGAATGCTTTCAGTGAAGAGTCGACGCATCACCGAAAACTGAATCAGGTATCAGCATTTACATCGTCTTGCTATCATTTCTTTCTTTAGACAACTCTTTAATATTCGGGCAAATAAAATAATTCATAAAGAAATGATTGAGCACAGTTTCATTCGTCGGTTTTTTCAGTAGTCTTTAGTGCAATCTCTTAAAAAAAGTGCTATAGTACTCGAAGTACTCTCAAATTCATGCTTTATCAAACAGTCCTTTTTGGCTATTTTATTCTTGTCTGTAATACGCGAAATATAGAAGTTAGTTCTCACCTATGATCTTTGGCACTGAAATGGTTCTCAAGCAAATTCCGATGCGTTCTTCATTTTGCACCTAACCGTTTCTACAGATAGATCGAAACCAATATCATGTTTGAAGATAGAGGCTGAACAGAGGCAAAAGCGATGTTTAGGAGGGAAGGGGGAGGCGATGAACGGAGAGATCATATTGTTTCTCAAATGTCGAATTTTCATCAGAAATGCTGGACGTTGCGTTGGTATATGTCGGCGTCATCGGTGACTAAGAGCACTGCAATGTCATATTCAAACGTCGAACAACGCGATATTTGATCCCGTAAAGATCAGTACTATTTTCAACCGCTAACTTCTGCCATCGTTAAAGCAGAGATGTCTCAGTCTTACTTCTTTTAGTGGAGACGGGTGGTTTGGAGAGGAGACGTCTGTTAGCATCTGAAGATATTTACCGATCGATGGTGAAGGGAGAGGTCGAGCATCTCGAGGATTTGCTTCTAAGTGGCCATGCTCATCTTCTAGACAACAGGTCGACCAACAACGTCAAAACAAAGTCGTTCATCAATGCGCTCGACGTTTACAAGGTAATCAGTTTATCATTGTGCCTGCTGAAACGTGCAGTAGGTGTTTCCTTTAACCTACGCATAGAGATTCCTGACTTTGGTGTTATTTATCTCTTGACAATGGTCAACTTTCAAGGTTCCTCGATAGTAAACTTTCAAATACGTGGAGTCGTTAACTGATCTCAGCATCGCTTACTTCTTTCTTTTGTGCATGTTTCAGTGGGTGAAGGAGGTATTTTCGGCCGTGATGGCCTGTTTTTTAGCAGTCATACTGGTAAACGATTTAATGAATGTGCCTTCAAGTGAAGCAGGTGTTCGTCCCAACAATTACTTTGCAAAATTGAATTCTCCCAGAAACTATTACTTTGGGAAACTGAAATCTAAAAAATAATAATACTGGACTTATGAAGATGCAGAATAAATTTATTTTCTTGGAGATAAGTAATGCGTTTAGCTGAGATTGTTGATGTGTTTGTGCGTAAATGCATTAAGGTGAAAGCAACTATTCTTAGTTTGCATGTCATCTTCAATACCCTCTAATCCATTGCCGTGACGGCTCTTTGCTTCTGCCTCCCCTTCACTCTTTTGCTTTATTTCACTTTCATTACCGTCTTCGTTGTAAAACTTGCTGAAATAGCAATCTCCGCAGTCATGTCTTCTATCGTTGACAGAGTTTCAAAGGTATGCTGAACTAAGTTATTCTAATCTCTAAAAACATTATTTTTAGCAACATCGTAAAGGAGCTTTGCATCTTATTGGTACGATATGAATTTTTACCATATGTATGAAGGAAATAGAGTAACCTATCATGTTTATGTAGAGTGTGTGTGCATATATTGAAAGAGACGTTGGCACATTTCGTTAAGACAATCGTCTCATACGGAAAGCTGGGAGAACACAGTTGGGGGATTGTTAGATGCTTAAAAAGCTTACCAATCGATCTGCAGTAGTATAGGTGAAACATCTCCATTCTTAGTACATACTATTGTTGCCCATAAACACGTTTCTTCATATATTCCTTTTAATCTGTTGCATCTCTGTGAATTTTAAGGTGTTGGATCCGAATGTAAGCGAAGTTTTTCGAATAGAAACTTTCCAGGATTCTATCCACGTATGGTAACTTTTGAAACGTGGAATTGTGTATTATTTCGATGCGCTTATCACTTCCATATGTCCTTATGTAGGGCTTCAAAGTGAATTGAGTGCAACAGCTATGAGCTAATCTCTAGGATTAATAGAATCCTAAAAGTGATAACATCGAGTTTGATATAGTGCTTATCACCTGATTCGGTAAATTTCGGCGCATAATATTAAGCGAATTTGCGTGATGCATTTCCATGACCATATATGTACTCATCTAGCTATAAATATATCTCCTTAGTGTTTCAATGCGAATTATGGGAGTAAATCTCTGCGACTAACCTCAGTAAACCTCAAAGATCTCTTATATAAAAGGCACCGTGTTTTCTCAATAGTGAAATAGCGACGTTATTGCTGACAACATCGAATTTGTGACAGTTTAGATAAAAACATTTTCTCGACATTATGCCATCGTCAGGAAGATTGTGCACATCGAGAATGAATGCTTTTTCTGCGCCATCGTGCATTCGGTGTTCATAAACAACAACATTAGCGACATGTCAGTAGGAACTTTAAATGGGTAGATCAGTCAGTTCTGACGTGGCGAAACGATCCCAGAAAAAATTTGAGCCTCACTTTCGGCTTTAGGCAGAAATTCTTGCGGGAAAATTTGTGATGGCTTTATTTATTGGAAGGTGAAGTTTTATTATGTTATAGTTAAAATAATTAGTATCTGAAAAGATGTTTAGAAGAATATAGGTGAAAGAGGCGATGTGCAATTAGGAGGCCATATTTTAGGAGAAAATCGAACGCTTTCTGGATGCGATCTGCAACGATGATGTGAGTGCCGTCGAGGAATTGGTCTCCTATAAGCGAGTAATCGATGCGAGACATCCATCAACGATGGCCTCAACTCTTCACTTGGCTGTCATTCATGAGCATCTCGATGTTCTGAAAACACTTCTCAAACAACGCAACGTTCCAGTCGATCAGAAAGACGTTGTCGGTTGTTTTGTTCTGCAACATTTATTAATGTTTTCAAAGACTTCAAATACGCGAACAACTTTGAAAATTTTGCTTGTCATTTAGCCGTTTATTGGTTGCCTTGCTAAAACATAGTATGCGAATTCGTATGCAAATTTGAAGCATGTAAATCACCGAATCGAAGCTATCAAACGGGTGGGAAAACCAGCTGCCCAAACATACAAACATATACAATGCTCATAATCTATTTCATTTTAATCGTTTCGTTTTCTTCTTTTGATTCTTCAACTTCTAAGTCATCAGTTTTTTAAATGTTTCTGTTGCTAGTAGGCTAAAGTAGCTCCGCACAGATCATTAGAAGCCCATCTCATTAATAACGTTGAGGGTGGAGGGCATAATAAGGTAGCAGATTCAGCAAAAAAGATATTCAGATGTCGATTCGTTCGATTAAAACATTTGTTCCTTATTGGTTAGAGTCCACTCAGTGTGATACTTTCATATTCCTCTCGCTTCAAATTTGCTAAATTTTGGCGTATGAAAGGCTACCAGCGATTTGATCTTGGCTTTTGAAGAAGTGACCAAACAAAGTGGCCACTAAAACTTTAGTCATCCAAAACCTTGCATGATGCAATCAATACTCGATAAGTGTTGACCCAGTTGCGCAAACTGTAAGCCAAATACTCTTTTTTGGCCCATACTGAGTCTTGTAAAACCGCCCAAAGATTCATACAATAGCAAACAATCGTTTAAGCGCCCATTTCATCCTTTATGCTTTTGAAAAATGTCCTGGATGAAACCCAAATTTAGGATGAAATTTTGAAGTTTGGATGAAAAAAGTCGGCAATCAAAAAAATAGAAAAATATTTTCATTCTTTTGTCAAATTTTATCATCCTTTGGGGTTCACGCGCTGAAGTTCCGAACTATGCAAAGTTTCTAAAATTCCAGGCGCACACCACACGTTGGTCTCTTGTCATACTGTGTTTCTTTGCAAAAAAAAAAAAACTGTCGAAGGCATATGAAAAGCAAATTTTTACCCGGCTGTAATGCATTATTTCCGCAAATATGTGTTTTACATGTAAACAACCCTTCGATACTGCATTTGCGATTCATTCATTTATTTACAGGCATATCACATAACGTTTAGAATTATGTATATTTTAGTAATTTGTCAGAGCATATGCTTTTTTGAGGACGGTCGAACAGCTCTTCATTACGCTGCAGCCATAGCAGGTACACCAGGAGGCAGCCGAGAATACTACGATGTACTTATTGAAAGTGGCGCAAAGGAGCACCTTACTGATGCCGAAGGCTATACTGCAGATCACTACAAACGAAATCCAGCGCTCATCGACATGATTCAAGTGAAAGGCATCAATATATGTAAGTATTCATTAGAAGGTCCAAAAAACTTACTAAACTTTTTATCATTATGAATACTATGAATAAAATATGAAACACCAAAAATGATGAGCTACTTAGCGAGCGATTTGTCGATTTATGGACTTAATTTTGCAAATATGCAATTCTCCTCCTTGACTAGGCAGCAAAGTCAATGATTGCCAGATTAACGCTTATAAAAACACAAATGCAATTGGCAGGATGGTTAAAAAGAATTAAACAGTCTCGACATTAATTCAGCATTTAACTAATCGGGCAAACATTCCCAGATGCGTGCACACAAATCTGAACATATGCAATTATTAAAAAAATATTTGTATTCACTATAGAAATTCAAAATTAGATCGAAGTATATCATTATGTCGTTCAGTTTGACAGCGCGTACTTCAAGCACGTTCGTCACAGTTGCTCAGTGCTCTTCTTCTACAGTAGTCATTTCTTCGGTTTCTAGGAACATTCACTTCACAAGCATTCGATCGGTTAGTATTGGTCGATTTAAGGGCTTATTCTTTGCTGTTGAGCCTATAGTCTAGAATATAAGCTCATTTTGCTTTCATCAAGCAAACTTCACGAAAATGAATAAAGTAAGTATTATTGCTTTGTGATTGTATGCGATGAGTACGGAATGTCTCTAACATTATGAATTACACTGTAGAAGAATTAAGCGTTGAACTCATATTTGTGTATTTATAAGCGTATTACTTTATAAGTTTATTTTTATCTGTAAGCAATGTAATATGTTATTTTTGTTCGCCGTATTTTTGAATTTCAAGTCGATATTCGTGTAAGAGATTGACGGAGTTTAGATCCAAAACGATCGTTCGATGATATCGATAAGCTCATCGAAGAGCGTAATTTACCCGAATTGGAGAAGATCGTACTCAATGGCGATTATTGGCGTCTAGAGAGTCGCATTTTTCCACTTTCCAGTCGTGATCTCGAACGCACTCTCGCCAATCTTCTAGTAACAATATGCATTATTTCCCGACAGTCAATTATGGTTTTATACACCATTTTCAGCAAAGATCGTCTATATTTTTCTTCAACTCTGCTGTTTTGAGAGCATAATCTCATACTATTCTCGTTTAAAAAAATACAATCCGATTAAGTGCTCACTGTCATACGTTAGACATTTTCGATATTTAGGAATTTTATTTCTCATTGCCCATATAAAATAAACATACTCACCTGATGATATAAATGCTGCTATCGTTTTGAGATAATAATTTTTCAATCTGGTTTTACGTCTAATCACTTTAAGATGATCAATTATGAAAGAATTTACTACATTCATTTTCTTACTTACATTCATATTAGAGATTTTATCCTTTTGCTTTGGTGAACGGCATGAACATAATATTAGCTTTACTTCCTTTTGCTAAAGTTTCAAATCATTAACTTGACATTCCCAACTACCATTCGACTTTTAAAAAGGGGGCCTTAATGGAGCACACAAAAGTGAATGTAGGGGGAAAGCAATTTTAATATTTTTAGACGAGGATGATGGGAATTCATCAAGCGATCAGAGACGGTGATTTGACTGCGCTAAAGCAACTAGTCGACGATGACAGGTTGGCGTTTGCAAGCGACGATCTTGGCAGAACACCGCTGCATATTGCTGTGCTCCTCAACAGGAAAGCCATCTGCGAGTACTTGTTGATGGTTTTTCCTGCTGCTATCGACCGTACTGATAAGGTATGACGATCATTTCTTTCACTCGAAACTTGCTCATATTACGAATAGATTTTGCTCATAATTATGCCTCAGGAATATTTACACGAATGATGAGTTTTGTAGATTTAGGGTTGATGTATTGCTTCCAACAAATCTAACGTTGCTAAGCTGTGAATGATATACCCTATTTGCATTAGTTCATTTAAACAGTAGTCATCTTCGCCTTTCTGAATACAAATAATCTTACCACCGAAAAGGTTTAAAATTCCAACAATTAATAGAAAACCATCCTCGAATATGAGTCTCTATGTAGGACTGCTGAAAAACTCGTTCACGATTATAACTCAATATTGTTGGACCTCTACTTGCATGTAAATGCAAGCGCCAGCCATTGGCGGTAACTGTCGGATCACCACAAGCCGTTGTAAGAACCCACTTGTTTGATTGCATATAATCATAACCCACTTGTTTGATTGCATGCAATCAAAATATGATACTTTGAGCAACTTTGTACTGTTTCTATTGCATAGGGTGATAGGAGAAACCATTTTCTTGAAAACGACTCCAACTTCAGTAGCTTCGAATTTAAGAACTCAAACCTTCTATTCAAAGGAAAACATGCTTATCGGATGCTCACATAAGTTGGTAGCTGGAAAGACCGCAAGTCTGTGCGATTCGATGCGAAGCATGTCATCATATTTAACTAATTAGTTTCATTAGTTTATACTAGCTTTTTAGGCTACATGTTAATTATTTTCAATGGCGTCTTTTGATTCGTTAGGTGATTTCATTAAGTAGCTTCTGCTATTGGAGCGCTCTCTCATCCGCCGCTATTCTCTGATTGTAATTATCTACTAAGAAGATATTCACATGGGCAAATTCTGATGAAGCAAGATCATATTGACATCTCGAGCTTGCAAAAGGATCGGCTAAACCCCTAAAAAGACGATAGTAGAGTGCTTTAGCTACTTGGTCATGCATATCATAATGTGCCCTACGCATCTATTAGCTAATTTCGGCTTACTATACTACAGATGCTTGGAGTATTGCCTTATAGGTCAACTTCATTCGTATTCCTTAAGAGAGTGGATGTAGAAATTGATATTTTTTAGGCTGTCCATCCGAGTTGAAGCAAGTTTCAACAATAAAGTTTTCTCTCACACAAACTTTTTATTTGTGATGAATTTCCGGCGAAAAGCTAGCCACAAACGTTTCAAATCATTAATCAGCAGGTAGACTTGCTTAAACAATTTATGTTTGCAATTAATCGTTGGTAATAATCTCTGAGGCTGTCCATTTAGCGCTCTTCCTATAACCTTCCATATAGATTTCTTAGCTTTTCGATCGAGGAAACCTGTCTGGGCAAGATGACGGATATGATTTGTGGTGAAGGAGGTGCGCTTAGTGAGCGAAAATTGCTTTCTTTGGGCGTTGCGTTGCCAGGACACAAATTTGTGTGAGCGCTAAGTGTGCCTTTGAATTGCTTCTAATGTTTATTGAACGCTGAGATGCTTGTTGCATTCGTTCTTTTGCTTCACCTATTTGCCTTCTATTCTTCCTATATAGTCGACCAACCCCTCTTATAGATGCAATATTTCATTTATAGAAGCGATTGGTTAAGTATGGAGAGCAGCATGTCGCCTTCCTAAGTTCGCTTCAAAGCATTACAAAATACCTTAACTATAATGAAATTGATAGTTACACATTTCGTCCCTCTTGTCATACTACTTAACGCCTAGGTTTTCTTCTTTTCGACTACAGTTTTGCTTTTTTAAAATATTCAAAAGCAGACGCGTATAATTTTCTGATCCGGTTTTTTGTAGGGTGATATTAAAGGCACTCATGTGGGAAATTTTCCATTGACCATCAAGGTTTTTCACTTAAAATTTGCTTCGTTGATGAAAGTGAATAATGATGAAGTGAGTGAACACATAGTCCACGTCCCCTGGGAATAGCATGTAAATAGAGCACTAAGGTAGACACTAAAAAATCATCTTCTCTCTTTCGTTCTCAGCTTCCCATCAAAAGGAAATGAACCATTGAAAAAATTCATCGTTGAAATGTTTTCAGTTAAGGAAAAATTGTCATCTTTCGAACCATCTTCTAAGAGTTTAGGCACTGTTTGAATTTCTACTTGATTCCTCGAAGTATTATGCAAGTATATTCGCTTCACGAAAAAGCGTTTACAATTAAAAAAGTTACGTGAGATTTGGCAATAAGTGATTCAACGAACAATATTCGTACTTTCTAATTTTTGATATAATACTTCTGTACTTATTTTAATGGCCTTCAAAAGCGTATGACTAGAGTTGCTATTAGTTCGGGCGACGAGAGGGAAAACCGATAATAGAGACAGAGCTTGCCAGATGTATCCGATCCAAAGCCGATGGCTACGCGTGTTTGATTTTGGATTGCTGAGGACATCAAAAGCTTTCACGGCAAAAGATATGCCGTCCTCGTACCTACACTAAATGTTTCACATAGTCATTATTTTTATTTTCGCATAGTCAGGGCATGCATTATTGTCAGTTGCTTCTAAACTGTTGGTGAACTAAGTTGAGGTGAAGAGAGTTTACTGATTCAAGTGAATGGTGTAAAGGAGGTCCGAGATTAGAGTATGTTATAAGCGAAAGTTGAAATAGGAATATGAAGTGAAACTTTTTCATACTTCTAAAATCAAACCGTACGATCTATTCAGGAAGGACGAACAGCACTGCATTACGCGTCGGCAATACCCGATCGGGAGACACGCAAATCACTCGTTACATTACTTCTGAACGCCGGTGCCAACAGAAATATCACTGATTCGGTAATGATGAGCGGCTCACTTAAAACATATTTAAAGATGAAATTTACAATCTTATTCGCAGTAATGTAAGTGGATGAAACTACTAATGCAGTAAGTAGGAACGGTAATAATGGTTCATTGTAGTTTACGTGATCGAAACGCATTGAATTATAGCCAACCATCTTCGCTAATATTTTGCCGCACTGCTAATATCTTAGATTGCCGTTCTTCGGCACCTCTCCTCTGTCCACCTCAGTTGTTGTAATGCACTGAGATCTAGCTGAAAACTCGGTCTTTGTTTATATTTCTTCTAAAGAATGCGTCTTTTTAAGAATTCATGCAAAATTGCATTTGCAATTGTCCATCTTTTCGGTAATTTCAAATCCTTGATCACTAAAGTTGGAAGTATGAAATTTATTGCTATTATACATATCTCGTTATGATCTGTTACAATAATATCCAAGTTGATACATCATCTCTGAATTTGTGGAATTTAGTTTCAGGATTGATTGAATAAAAATTGAACATAGAAAAACGCATTTTTTGTTGAGAAAATTGTATGAGTAATAGATTCGATGAAAGTATAAAATGCATTATTGCGCAGCTTTACTGTTTCTTTGCAGTCCATGAAAACGTTTAATAACTTAAGCTGATTAGGCGCTTTTCAATTTTTAAAAATATTTCTCATATTTAGACGTGTTTGTTTCTTTTGTTTTTTTTTTCTGAACTACCTTAATAGCCGTTTAATTTTCATGCAATTCTTAAGCATGATCTATACGAAATTAACTAAGATCTATCCTTTCCTCTATATATTGCTGCTTTAAAGTTATGAGTGGAAATTTTGAGTCTAAACTCATTGATGCATCTTGCAAGAGAAATATGTTCGAAAGATATGAGAGAGATATATGAGCAATTTGTTTCCTCACCATCTCAGAGAGATGCATCTAAGCGTTCACGGTTCATGTTAGGATTGCACGTTGAATGCTAATAGAGGCTTCTATGCAGTCAGGTAATTCGCCGGCATGCTATTCAAGGGATAAAAAGCAAGCACAATCGCTATATAGGTCGATTCGAACGAAGACACTCGATATGATTGATGGCAAGTTTCACTCTTTCGTTATATATCGAACTGAAACGAACTTTTTTACTCTTATATACTAAATATGAGTGATGCGCATGAATGATAGTGATACTTCAGTATTTATTAATATGGGATAATGAGATTCCACACTATATATTCAAAAGGAAAACTCATCGCAACAAAGTGTTACGTTACTTTTTTTTTCGCTTAAAATAAGCACATATTTTAAATACTTCTCTTTTTCTTTTTTCGCCTTTGTGAAAAACGTGAAAGTGGAAGGAAATCCGAAAGGGATTCTGTTTTTGTTGATATTATCAGCGAAATGCCTAAGGAAAGCAGGGAATCTTACCAGAAATAAGGTGCAGAATTTCTGAAAGCGCAATAAAAATTCTCAAGTTGTTATGTTGACTTGCTTGGATAACCTCTCATTATAAATGATTGACGAAAATTTATATTTACGAATTTAGTGAAGTGAACGGTGAATGAATGTTTTTGTAGAAGACGAAGAAAATATCGACAGTGATGTGGAAACGCGTATTTTAAAGCTGAATTTCGAGAACATCACATTCAAAGAGCTGGAAGAAATTCAAATTGAAGGCAAAGGCTATCAAATTTGGCGAATTGTCAAGAAACACCTCGGCAATGAAAAACTCGTCAAATATATTAATCGATTTCGGATGGTTCAAGTATAAATTTTGTTTGATACGCTACGATAGTTCCTCATTCGAAACTATTTGTTAAGTATTTCAACCAAGCAAAAAAGAAAAGGCTGCTTTATATTTATGTTTATATTTATGTTTATACTTATATTTATACTTATATTTTTATTTTTATTTTTATTTATACTTACGTTTATAATTATATTTACATAGCTCTGACAAGTTGGAGAAATTTCTACATTATAAGTTGCATGCGACCATACTTACTCACTTTAGTGAACAAAATAATTGTAGCTTGCAACTGTATCCAGCAAATTATTGCAAAAACTATCTTGCTTATGTTGTGACCTTAGTGAATCAGAGTGCGTCGTTTTGTAGAAGCTATGTTGCTTGACTAAAATTTATTGCTATAAATACTAAGATTACTAAGATTCTAAAGAGCGTAAAAATTATTGTCAGTCATTCACCTTTTCAATATATCACTTTGTATTCGTCATTCGATTTGGCTTGATGAGCTCTTCCATCAACGAATTGTTTTTCAGAAAAGATTGAATGCAGCGATCGCAGCAATCGAAGATAATGATCTTAGGAAGCTGAAGAATCTTGTTGACTTGGAACTTATTGACAGTCGCGATTCAAGAGGTTCGTTTCGTTGAAAATCGTCCATGATTTCCATTTAATCAAATATCGCCAATACATATTCTAATGCAAAATTGTGCAACCCACTGAAGTAGTCGGTATTCAGCACAAATTGCGGAAGTAACGACTGCATAAATTGTTATTTTACAAATGCTGTCGGATGAATTCCGATTTGTTATACAAATTTTGCAGCCGTAGTTAATGATTGAGCAAATAACTGTGCGAACGCTAATCGAACTAATCCAAAACGCGAATATGAGGGCATATGGATGTGCGTAAACACCGACAAATTTAGTCACTTATTGTGCAGGTGTTTAAAGATTTCTGCGCTGTCATAATAAAGTATGTAATGGGATGTCTCGTCATAAACGTTAAGCTCATAGAAATTACTTTAAATATTATAGAAGTTAAATGAAGCATCCGCCTCTACCTCATGAGAGGGAGAGGGAGAGGGAGAGTCGTCAAGTATTTGCGATGTTTTGCTTCTAAGAAAATTGATTGGAGAAGTCATACTTGCGTAGTATAATTATGATAATAAATTTGCACACATTTTATGTAATTTTACATATTTGAACTCTAAGATAGGCATATTTGTTGGATATTTCACCTATTAATAGTTGTTTATTAATCTTTATCTACTTGAATAATTCATGCTTTCACTCGATCTATAAGATCTACCTTTATATCGAATTTAGGTTTGAGTCTTTTACATGTGGCCGTATGTAAAGAGCGACACGAGATCGTCGAATATTTGGCTAGTGAGTTTCCGAATAGCATCGACATCACCGATGAGGTAGCTTTTATCCTATTGTTTCTGCTATAATTGACTAATATTTGAAATGTAGTTCATCGATCTTTTAAAGAGGAATTTTTTCTTGCATGACATTTTTTATTACATCATTCTGCAAACGTATTATCGATGAAGATTTCTTAAGTGCATTTAATGTGCAATTAATCCTTGAACAACGTTGGTTTGAATAATGCCACTTCATTATATATGTGCGGATTTTTCCATTTAAATAGTTGGGAAGATTTCTACAGAATTTCGACAATCTGAAAATTGTTTGCCTTTTTTTCCGATGCTATATTATGAATATGTCTTTTTTACTATAGGTCATAGAAATTTCATCCACTGATGAGAATGCGAAACCGTCTAAAATCGTTCGTATTAATTATCTACTATATGATGCCATTAAGCAGTTATATTACTACTTCATTATTAGTACATGAGTCGTTATAATTTCAAATAGCTGAATTTTTTCTCCATATTACTTTATCACTTCTGATATCTGTTGTCAATAGGACATACAATATTAAGAGTGTTTGGTTTCATACAAGAAAGTACTGGGGTAGTTGCTGACAGACAAACAATCCTTGCTGACAGACCAGCAATGCATTTTGTAAACAGGAAACATTAACTTCCGGTATCAATGAATCATTAACCACTGTAGTACTGTAAATGAATTTTTACGCCCTTATAATTTTCCACACTAATGTCTTTTCCTCTCTACGTTATAACTTATAGAAATATGGTATATAATACGTACAACATGCAGAATATATAATTATAAACGAAATATGTTCGTGGACTGTTTGTGTTATTGATGAGGTTTGCAGTTAACAGTAGCAGGGTAGTGTAAAGCTTCTAACATGTCAGAAGTGATATGGATTTTAGACTGTAGAAAGAGGAGAGGGGCAGAAATCGGTGTTCTTAACCACCGGCGATATTGTAAGGTCGGCCATTACCCTAAAAATGACTTCCATGGCGTATGTCGAAACTAAAAGAATATTTTGTTGCTATATGTTGCTTCTTGAAATTCATGCCGCATAATGTCATCGTTTTCTCTGAACCATGTCCTTTTTTCAAGTAGGTACCATTGCAAACAAAGAATTCCTATTTCACTCATAAAACAAATATTCTCCATAGGTGATAGGCATAAACAATTATGAAACCCCGTTTATAAGGACTGGGATTTAGAGCGGAAGGACCTGTAGCTGTCGCAAGCTTTCAGGAAAGATGTCTGATCAATAGCCGATTTTTTGAAGTCATCACAGAAAGTAAAATGAAGTTTAACAGATGTGCCGAGCAGATGACAAATATTACTTTAAGATCAAAAAAGGTCAGAACGATAACCCTGAAATTGATTGCTTCGGTTGAGTAAGAAATTGCATAATTGGGAGCGAACGTGTGATCGAAAGATGCGTATTCATGATCTGCGCCTATGTTCTAGAAAAGGTGACGTATAATGACGGCGTTTTCAATGGAATAGTTTTACATTTGTGTATCATTTCATCGATCGTATTCCAGCTTCAATACTAGGTCTATGCAAGTAATAACCAAATGAACCTGTTCAAATCGGGAACTTACTAGTGTCGAGAAAGTTGAATGGTAGAGTTGACTAAGCAGCATTGTCCTTAGTTGCGTGGCGGAATATTTGAGCTGTACAAGCACGCTGTGATGAATTGATGAACATCTGTTTACCTATGGTGGGATTGCTCAATGCGACAACACTCCCCTCCTTTTCGTATTTCAGGCAAAGGCATAGCAGTCTTGAAAATTTTTGTGATCAGTCAAGAGAATCAATAAGTGGAGGCATTATGTTTGCTCCATTAATTATTGCTAGCATTCGAAAATGGTGGTCAGGGCAACTGAGCATAAATTTGCATATCGTGCCAGCTGTTTCTAGCTTGCTTCTCCATTTCACCTTTATGACCACGGTCTTTAAACAAGGAACATAACCGTCAAGTTTTATGAGTTGAAATGCGACGAACAAAACATTATGATCGTTTTGTTCAAGTCATCAGATCGAAAGCAGAAATTGAACATATCTGATCGGGTGATATTGATTGAATTTTGCCAGAAAAAACGCATTTTCAATGTGCATTGCGAAGGCTTTTCTATATCGTTTCCCACCTACGAAAGTATCTGCGAATGATCTACAGAATGGACGAGCGCCAATCCACTACGCGGCCACACAGCAGAACGCAATCTATGATACATTGGTGGAGTGTGGTGCTGACGCGTGCCTCCCAGATAACGTTCGTTCACTGTCGTTTTCTTTGCTTTTGCATGTATCGCCTTCGTACTTTTCGTTTGTCTATGTGAACATGCGCACACTTCAATTTGCTCCAGAATTTCGATGTCAGCTTAATGGAGATAGGAATTTTTTGTTTTCAGGAGAAATGTGTCATAAAGGGAAATAAACCAAATTAGTCACGTCATGCTGTAAGAAACTGTCGTACAGTTAACAGAGTTGCTTTCTTTTGTTTTACGTTGGTTACTATTGCATCGCAACATTCAACTGAAACATTAAATGTGAAAACTGGTTCACCTACTTTCGAAAGTGGGATATAATTTCATATGTTAAAGCTTTATAATCTAAGAAAGTGATGCAACTTACTGAAAGATATAATTAACACCTTTTGAGGAAGTGTCATTGCCTTATAACCGCCAATAGGGGTGGTAAAATTATATTACGATTGAAAAGTTTTCGATTGCTCGAGTTATATTCCCATCGTGCTGCATGCCTCACGAGTTTGTTGTCCTTTTTTTGCTGTTACTTGATGATTTCTCTCTGTTTTCTTGAGCATATCTGCAAAAACCGAAAAAGGGAGGTGTTGAAATTTCTTGCGTTAAAAAGTAGATATTTTTCAGTGCATTTAGCCAGGGAGAGGTTTTTTCGACGGAAGTCCGATTGATAATATAAGTCGTTGCCTACTTGATCAATTGGTGAAATCGAACTGACTAAAACCTCTGGGAAGTTTTTTGCCAGTGAAAAGAATAAGACAAATTTAAACAAGAAAGAAGCAGTAGGAAAAAATAATTCAACACAATATAAAGTTACTTATAAAACGAATGTTCCGATTCAGGTTCGTTCCTATTGCTCGTTTCAAATTCTCTCCAGTTTCGGTTTCTGAATTATTCGGTGCAACTTTAGTGTGCAGCAATGACTTTTCATTTATTTTACGCTGTTAGCAACTTAGGGGCGTCGTCAAGAAATGGTGTGGGGTAAGCGCTGCTTATGTCGGTAGGCGCTATGCAAATGAGGAGTGGCGGGCCCTCAGCACTAAATACTAAAACAAGGTCCCACCATTCTCCGTTTATGTCGGAAAGGCGCCGCCGTCCCTTCACCTATTCCAGTGTCGAAAGAATCCATGCATAGCCCTCAATTAAATTAATCTCGAGGATACCCCATGGCGAGTTAAAAAATAGGCTAGGCAGTGCCAATTTGACGTATGTTTGATGCGTATGTGTTAGCGCCTGTAACATTTAGAGCATTTTCAGTGAGTAGAAAAAAGGCCTTAAGTTGCTTAAGAGCTATGGTTTGAGCTCTCGGTTGTTACAAGCTAAATTTCCTTTGGTGATTATTGATACAGGAATTTTTTGAGAGGTCTTCTTGATAAAGCAATTGTACAATTGAGTTATACAAACTACAAAATTGATAAAAGCAATAAAGCTTTACGTTTGTTAATTAGTAAAAGTTTATTAAGGCTTCTCCCACTCATACCGTACTTTAAGCACTTAAGTCTGTAACACTAATAGGTTAATAAAAGTAAAGAGATGATAGTGGTGGTGAGTAAATGAAGGGAAAGGAGGTCGTGTGCTTAGTTAATCAAAAATCCAAAGCTTGAATAAAAGTGCCATAGAATTGGCATAATTCCAGATGCAAAAAATGTGAAATTTAGGCGAGAGAACATAAAAAGTAAAGAAGGTAATGTGGGTGAAAAAAACATTACAATATAATTGGAACCAATAAATGTTGGAAATAGTCCAAAAAAGTTGAAAATAGGCGAGAGCGAATGATTAACTGCATGATTCGAACCATTAAGGCTTTCATCATTGCTGGCTTCTTTTCACTATTGAAACCAAACGAATCCTCGGAAAAGATCAAGGTTTGCTGACCTGGCTACTGTATTTCAGTCATCAGTCGTCATTTCATTAATTGCTTTATATTCTCCTTGTTCTATAAGCCATTCCTTGCACTTATTTCTTTCTCCGTCGTCAACGTGTTTTAGTGGTTTTGAATCTATTTACTTTATGTGTCTTATTCATTAATTTTTTGCAATGTGTTTGCTTTTATTCCTTTCTCGCATATATGTCCACGATTACGATGCAGTCGGAGTTAAGGAAAAAATTCTTGGATTCTCCCAAATGGAATATATTTCAAGCATTTCGAACCACATTTTTCCGAGGGTGTGTTTCCGTTCTTCCATAAAGAGGGTGGGGGTTTTCCAAAAATAAGATACATCAAGGCGTATCCGCCGAACTGGGGGGGATGAAGCCCTCCGTATAGAATGATATGTACTGAATGAGGTCGATGATGTCGCTTTGCAGTACGAGAATATCGGGAAAGCTGAGGACACTTAGCCGCAGACAGGTACCCAAGCGGTCTTCTATGGCAATACCGGCGCTACCCATTCATCCATTACCCATTAACTTTGCTACAGCGAACATTTTTCATGTATCCATAACGGATGTTGCACCATAGAACGATAGCTTTCCGCTTTATGAAGACTTATTGCAGAATGGCTGGACAGCGGCTCGCTATCGCACGAGTCCAGATCGCTTTATTAGACCACTCTCTGAGATGAGGCGAATATCATCGCCAATGATTAGTAGGCTATCGTTGGATGAGGGTATATTCGATCCAGGTTGTTTTATGTTCTCCTTATTCACTCATTTCATAGCACGTTTTTTTACACATTGAATCCTTAGTTTTCCCAGCTGCATAGAGCACATCGATGGATATTAGTGAAGTGAAAGAACGCGGTGTGAAATGCGCTATTAACGAAAGCGAAGAGTAAATTAAAAGAAGGTGCACAGTGATGTAAGCGGAATCGGAAGTGACATAATTACGGGTCGTAATCGAATGCTACAAGTGCAGATTGATCATATTTGTAACCTCTATGTCCGCATTGCTCGAGGTCATCTCAGATGCTGAAGATTTCATCGAAATTTCTGCTAAAGATTCCTCAGGTAAAACGATTATAGTAAATCGAATGTTTTTGCTCAGGTAATATTTGTGTTGTTTATTTTGAGATTCTTGCTTTCAATTCGCCTTTTCTCAGCACCCTGTTGCGTATATAATTTGGTATACGGTGAATACTATCTTATGATAATTGCGAATATTTTGTTGCTTAAAAGTAGTTTAGTTTTTAATATTAGTAGGGTTTGATGGAAGAAACTATTGAAGATTTATGAAAATAGAATGCGCCCATTGAAGCATTTTTCTGTAGATGCACCAAGTGAAGAGGACGTTGAGAAGTGGCTAGCTGAGGGTGATGTGCAGAAACTGGAACAAGTGATGCTTGATGGCCGAGTGCACCTTCTTATCGACAAAAAAACCGTCAATTTGGCAGCCGAGGAATTTTTACAAGGGATTCATCAATATCAGGTCATTTTAACAATCCTTTTGTTTGGAATGTGTCGTCGTTTACATTATAGAAATGACAGCTTTTCGCAGTTTTCTAAAACTTCATGAGGTCGGCACGAATGCTTTCTAAATTTTGTACTATTTCTGACCTATTTATAGTAGGATTAGTTCTTTTGTGCATTACAATCTCATCCAGTACTGTGTTGAAGCCGCAGTTGGTTTCTCTCATAGACGAGAATCAGTCGTAGATTAGTTTGGAACTTCTGGTTTTATTTTTGCTTGTGCGATCATCCTCATACTGATACTCACAAATGAATGAATGGGGTGATAAAAGTGATAAAAGGAGGAAGTTTATCTGTTCTGTCCATTCTGTCTCCTCTTGCCTCTTCTTTTAGAAAACACGTGCCTTTCCCTCACTTCCGTCTGGGGTGAATTGAAATGTCAGTTTTGCACGGCAAGTTCAGCGATCCGTTGAGGTGCAGAACTCGCTTTGAAATGAGGAAAAGAAGAGTTGCTCACGATGATTGACTTTGAGGTGATCGATGCTAACTTTGGCATGCATGCGGTGGACCGTCCTCCTCGGTATTGCGGTCGGCAATGCCATTAAAAGAGGAAGAGCGTTTATCAGTCAAATCTTTTTTAAACTCTAAATAGCGCGTCTGTTGTGTTAAGAACGAGCATTTTAGTGCCGCGATAATCTTATTTCATAGTATTTCAACAAACTGCTGTCAGCAGAAATGGTGTGCAGCACAGTTCTGTTGTTCTTAATTCTTCACAGGCGGTGTGCTGAGACTTTAAATTAAAGGTTGTGATAAAAGGCCCTATTAGAAAGATTATTCCAATGACTTGTTTTATTGTGAGTTATCTTTATGCGCGTGATGGAAGAGGGCACTTATTGTCGGTGATAAAAAAAAAGCTTTTTTACAAGTTTCTGGAATTTCAAAACAAAAATAAATATGTCATCCAACTCACTTCTTCATTTCTGGAATGTTTTGAGAGCGCTTATTGGTGTACTTTGTTAAAAAGATTTTCATGTATTCGATGCACCCTTGCTGTACTTTTGCTTTTGACAAATATCGGTAATAAAATTGCTTGACGCTTCTATAAAATGAAAAATATATTTGCAGCAGACGTCGCCAATTACTTCAAACACGGATGCATTTATAAGCATTGACGTTTAGATAAGAGCTCAATTAGTATGACGACATGGGACTCAACGTCATCGTTTCAGACGTTAATCCACTAATATGTGTTCTAGGAATAATGCATTTAAATCTCGAATTCCTTCCTCATCTGCATTTAAAGCATGCATCCATTTATTTATTTATATTTCTATAGGTATATATGCATGTATGTATGCCTACATGCATATAAATATCATCTGTTTATGTGTATACATATGTATTACAAATACTGCTTGTTATCTGTTATTGTTTGTATAAACGCAAATATTAATCACATCTTAATGTTTATAAACGTATTATTGTTAATATTAATAAATAGTACTATCCATATTTATTACTAACATATGAATTTTATATATATATATATATATATATATATATATATATATATATATATGTGAAATCGCTATAAAAGCATGACTATGAAATCGGTTTTTGAACTAATTTAAGTGTGCAGCACGCCAATTTTTCGAGGTACAGACATTGTTATGGTTTAGTACAGCAATAATAAAGGGTTAGCAAAGCAATAATTTGGGTGACTGATGATAGTCTATACCGTTGCATGAATGTATTATGCAGTGCTGATTTTATGTGCGAAAGTTGTTTTGGGAAGGAAAGGATCCTACAATAAACCTCCCCATCAAAAGTCCTTGAAGGTCTTGGAAAATTTGTAACCCAACCGGGTCTTTTTTCGGTACTGTAGTGTCAAGTTTTCTGTTTTTGCAATAATGCGGCCAACGTCAACCTGCAAAGTGTAGCAGAAAGAACTGGATCAGAGAATTTATCACTGTATATCGTTCTGATATTCGAGTGCTATAATCGCTGTAGATCGCCCAATAATGCCATAAGTTTTAATTGAATTTTGTTTGTCATTATGCAAAGCCAACCGCTGTGTTTTCGTTTTGTTTGGTGTCTTCCCTGCTGTTGCACTATATAAAGTAATGTATTATTGCAGGCTAAAATAGATGCAATCCATAAAGCAGTAGAGGATGGTGATGTGCGTCGTGTGAAGTCATTAATCGATCGATCCCAACTCGCCACTGCTCGAGATAGATATGGTCAGTGAATTATCTCCTTTTTTTGAAGAGTGTTGATGACCGAAGAAGAACATTAGGTGACAACTCGGCTGATTGAACTTCTGTGATTTATTCAGTAACTGCATCCACTGTTCCTAGCAGTTGATCCAGTCGTTGAATGTGGAATGAGTTTAGATAATTCGCTGCAGCTTTTCATGTTATTTCATGTTATTAAGAGAATCTTTACAGTGATCCTCAATGAAAGAATAATTAATGCAGTGCTTCGTAGCATTATGGCAGTCACATTATCGTTGTTGCAGATATCTTTCATATGAAGGAGTGCTTTGGGAGTATGACGCCGCGCTCATTTCAGGTATGACCCCGTTGCATAAAGCACTGCTTCATGGTCAAACAAACGCTGTTCGATATCTGCTAGCTAAATATCCATCATGTGTCAACGCTGCCGATCATGTTGGTTTACATTTAACGCGTTCTATAAGCTGATAACGTTGGTGGGAATATCAAAAATAACGACTGTTTTATTTTCGAATGACTTTTGTTTATACGTCCGATCGTTCGCGCTCATAAGGAAGCTTTATTTTCTCGTGAATATTGTCGACGACATTTTTCACCTAAAAAATGTCATTTAAATGCCGATTCAGCATTTTTAAAATTATTTGAGATGCATTTTCTAATATTAATATTATTGTGTCATTTAATCAAATTATCCCACTGCTAACTTTTACGCAGGTAAATCTTACAACGAATGATCTCTTGAATAACTGATCTTTTTCTTCACTTTGAATATCATTCTAGAGACTGCATTACAGGCTGGTCGTACGGCGCTTCATTATGCGGCTGCCGATTCAAATGGTGAACATATGATTAAGGTACTGCAAAAGGCCGGTGGTGATGCGTTTATTGAAGATAAGGTAAACAACAACTGTATTAATATCCTCTTCCTTTTTTGTGTTCCCTAAACAGTGCGAATCATTGCTTTGATGAAATCCAAGAATCTGCGCCAGAAATAATATGTATGAGTCCCATTGTGGGCGGAAAATTACATATCGTAATATCAGGGAGCTGGGAAGGCAATCTTCTTTTGCCCACGACTCTTTGAGCGGGGAGCAATTTCGTCATCCTAGTGGTCTGTCTAACGCCGATGGAAAAAAAAATGTTTGAGGGGCATGCTAAAATAATGAACCACTTCACCACCTCCCTTCCTTTAATAGCAGACCCCTCTGCGGTCCGGTATCTGAATTGCTGACACATTGGGAGAGCGAACAGTTCCGCCATCGACGAAAAAAATTCGAAGCCTAGCACGCACCCATTTCAAAAAGAAAATCATATTTGTTTTGCGCGACAAGGTGAGGTCCATTAATTTCCATAGTCGGCCACGAATTCAGGTTTCAGGAATTATTTAGTTAAATCTAAGATCATAAATTTTATCCGGAACCACTTATTCCATGGCATTTGTGCAAAATGATTCAGAACTTCCATCGTATTATAATGGGCAGAATACGAGTAGAGGTAATCGTGTGTAGAATCCGAAGCCTATATGAGAAGAAATTGAGCGGGGAAATATTACTGCATAAATAGCAACAAATTATTGCAGTCTGACTACTAGCGAAATGATCTTTCCCACTTCAGCATGGTCACACACCTTTCTATTATCGAACTCATGGTCGGAATTTGAACGTGAGAACTCTGAAAGACAATGCCGTCATGAATCAACTCATCTCGGGCCAACTCAACCGCCCTCTTCTTCAAGGCAATCCACCTTTATTATTAAATTGTTTGGCTTATCGCGTCATTATAGTAGAGAAATCAAAACGGCAGGTTCACTGAGAGTGCATTGGAGGAATCAACAGGAGGTGTAGAGGAGATGGTATTACAATTGTACCGCATTCTCTCCTATAATCACGGGAATGCGAAATTTTCATTTGTCGTTTTAGTTATCCACCTCTCAGTCCGCAAACTTCACGCCGGTGAGAAAGGCTTAAGTTATTTTTCCCTTTTCCGCCTTTTGTGCTCTCTTGCAACTTTGCATTTGCAAGGTGGTATCTATGAAAGTTTATGTGTATCTGTCTACTCTTCCGACATTTGCGACTCGAAAACCACTGACGCTAGAATTGCGAAATGTGGTGGTGGTGTAATTCGTGTAGGATGACTTCCTCTACCAAATTTCAAGTTGATCCATCAGTTTTGAAAGAAGTTGCAAACATTTAAAGGAGCTTTAAAAATTTCTATCCATTTTGCAGGCAGGAAAGCTTAATTTTTTACCCGTCGACTCCAAAAGAGGTTTTGTAATACAAAGTTTGGTCAAATGTTGAGTTAATTGAAGTACAGATGCATTATTTTGCATATTTTATTGCTTGGTAGTTTTTATGAAAGTGATAGGTTGGATGACCGGGATGCAAAAGTTTATATTTTGCAGTTCTTCGAATCCGATCTGCACTTGTTTAAAACTGGCACACTTAGATGTCATTCGAAATTCTAGTTTCATTTCGGAAGCTTTCGAAATTCATCCCATGCGATTTCGCTAAGAATTACACTTCTTTGAAAAGTATAGGATGACTACTATCGTTGCACCGAGGGTTTGCTTTCATGAATTTGTTTGCCTCTTTTAATAGTTCGCAAGTGATGACTGTGCGGTAACTGGAATATTAGTCTGGACCAAATGCATGATTCGACCATATTTACTGATTTCTTACCCGATTTCAGTTTATATTCGGTAAAAATGCTTCCAAAAAAAGGCCTGTGCTATTTGTGAGGCTGATGGTTTCAAACAATTTCATATCTCACAGTTTTTTTTTTTTTTGGTTTCGGCTGCCTTTATTTCGGGATGATTTTCATTAAAATACGTCCACGATGCTCTGCTTTTAACTGTTCTACTTTCAAGTGAACATTTTATTACATTAATTGCAATATTCATAAGACTTTCACCATTTCCAGTAAAAAGATAGCATTACATGAAACGAGCGAATTATAAGGAAAAAATTTTAGATCTGGAAGAGGATATATCGGATTGGATACACACGGGTAATGTTGGCAAACTGGAGGAGCTGGTGCTGAACGGTTATGGCGACTTGCTTTTGGGCAGGACACACGAAGTAGAAGATAACGATGCAGTCACATTCCTTGAAGTGCTCCCTCAATATCAGGTATTTTAGGCTCTCTATAAGTGGTGTTCTTTGCAAATTAATCTGGAAAACTGTTTGCTTTATGGGTTATTTTGCGAAATGCGGCCGTTGTATGGGAACCTAGGAAATATGGTTAATTGTGAGCAGATCCAATTTTATTCCAGGATTGGCCTCAACTTCAGCATTCACGAAGAAAGAAGAGAAGTTTGTCATTTGCAGAGTTTGAGTTTTATAAAGCTTCACTAATTATAAAGTTTTGCTGAGAAGCTTCATTGAGTGTCAAAGCTTTAAAAGCTGTATATTCAAATTAAAGTAAAGAATTTCGTGATCCATTTTCAGGAATATCTGCATTTTCTGATTAATAATGAGACTTCCTGCAAATTGTGTTATAGTTTGCGTCGCATCTGAGCACTGAAAATTTTTGCTAAGAAGTAGATGGGGTTACTGATAAGATATGAATGCTGCCTTCAGCATCACACAGACAGAGGTGATTGCAGTAGAAAAAAAAGCAGGTTTAGAAAATATTTTTCACGATGACAGCTATCCGAATATCTTTATTTTCGATTTATTTTTTTTCAGCAAATGAAATATTTCCGAGAATGACAATGCAGGAGGTTGACATAGCCAGCTAGATAGTTTTATAGATGAGTAGAGAAGGGGACGTTGGGGATTTCACGCTGTTCTCACAATCAAGAGATAATTTGGGAGCACTGAGAAAGAGTGGTACAGGAAGTGTTGAAATTTTCTTTATCACTGATTCAATGCTAAAAGAATGATATAATTTTTTTCGTCGTCGTAATTTTAGTATAGCGTCATTTCTCCTTATCAATTCTGTTAATGGTAGAAAATTTGCAAATGTTGAAGTGAATTATCAACGAGAGGTCATTTTATAATAGTAAAATTTTATAAGGCGAAGATTCAAGCGATCCATCGAGCGATAGAGACTGGTAATCTAAGGGCGGTGAAGCTGTTAACTGATCGCAAGAAGGTGGCGCTGTGTCGTGATGCACGCGGCTTATCGCCATTACATAAGGCGATTGTATTTGGGCGCATTGATATCGCTAAATATCTAATACGCAATTATCCTCAGTCAGTGAACGCAATGGATCAGGTGGGGTTTTTTTCACTTCAAGGCGATAAATTTAATGCTGTCTTTGAAAACGAAATCTCTTTCAATTATTTCTCAGCTCTAATAGTTCTATGTTTTTTTTTATAGTTTTTTTATACTTTATTCTCTGGATGATATATGATATGCCGAATGTACATCAAATTAGAATTGTAAATTTTAGAAAATTAGAAAAATCGGATGAATGTTATTAAAAATTAGAAGCATTTTTCGTACGAAAAAATTAGAAAAATTAAAAGCCCACGATGCAAGTAAGTTTGCTTTGTTCTTCCCTTCGATATTAAATTTAAAAAGGAAGTCTGTAACAAAGAAACAGCAGTTCAGATTTTTCTCTCTTGTTTTTATTTAGGAATACATATGAATCATTCATTCATAGTACCGTAATTTGTTATAGCTGGCTATTCACGTTTAATTGTTTATGGTGTATTTCTAGAGGTGTAGTTGTAATTTCACCTTCATCTCTTCATTTTAGCTGTAAAAATTGTTGGAAAATATTTTATTTGCCGTTCTTACCAATAAATTTTGGAAGATAGGTTAGCAGTAAATTAAATCAGATTTTGCATCTAGATATGCTTCGTGGGGTAACATCTGCTACTTGTGCTTTCAACGTCCACCAGTCGTAATAGGCTCAAGAAAGAAATAAAGATTCTGGAGTTGAGAAAATGTTTTTGGACGAATAGAACTGATGTTTCCTTCTCATAGAGCAACGAAAAATTTCTTTGAAACGAGTAATTCGTTTCAGAATAAAAGAACTCCACTGCATTATGCGGCAGCACTTCGCGATGGTGGATATATGTATAAAGTGATGAGGAAAGCTGGTGCCGATCCAAACATTTTTGATTGTGTGCGTTAATTGAATTCCCTAAATTCGTTGCTAGTAGTTTATCATTGAACGTTTTACTGCAGAAAAAATTTTCCGGTTTTCCGGGTTTTTCCAAAAGGATCGAAATGATCTGAGTTTTGGATCAGGGCCCAAATTTTTTCGATTTGCTTTCCCGTAAAATGTCATGGAAGGTAAAAGCGATCTGCGAACAGTGACCTCTATCTGCGAACTGCGAACAGTGAAGCTTTATTTTCACTCATTGCCTTTGAACACTGTTTTGATGCTAGAAAAAGATGTCTAACAGCCTTTAAGTTAAAGTTTTCAATTTTTTTAAATATAGCGCGAAAGTTCGTGGTCGTTTTCGAGTCGTAAACGTTGCTTTGCTCACTAAGGTTTAGGTCTAATCTTCACAATGGTTTTATCTGTAAATTTGTTGCTATAAGGAAAGCTTTTCACCTGTGCTTTTTGCCTTTGTCGTTTTCTTGAAAATTGCACTGATTTCAGAATGGACGCCCAGCGAAGTATTATCTGAAGTATCCAGGGGAGATTGATCTTCAAGCACTGCGGCTGAACACAAAAGCAGCTCTGAAACAGGTTGCTTTCAGCGTTTTACTAAAAAAAGTTTCGCGAGTGAGAGGCCAAATTGTGTAAAAAGTATGTACTTTTATTAAATTGAAACTCGGTAAATGGTCACATTTTCTTCCTTTTGATTCAGTTCTTGTTTATCGCAATACCATAATGTTATTCGTTGGAAATGAATTGATAATAATGCATAGTATGGTTTTTTGACTGTTATGACGAGTCCTAATAGTTTTTTTAGAAATTACTCTGAATAATGAGTAATTTTTTCCTTAGCTTTTAAAATCGTTACTCGGTAAGAAGCTTATAAGAGGCCATCCGGTTTGTAACTCCCAAGTCGAAAATTCAGTCATGATTTTCCTTTAATTGTTAAGGGATTTTCTTTAAGTGTAATGGCATGTGGAATCATCATCGAAAAGAACAATCGTACTGTTTCGAGAATCTGAACCAATGATTCATTTAGAAACTGAAATCTGACTACAATCCATTTTCAGAATCTTGTCGTTGCATTTCTGAGATTCCGTTGAGTATGGGTGTTATGAGTTGATGAATGGAGTGGTGTTGCATTCATTTCATATCAGTTTTTTTTTTTTGCTCAATGCGTTAATGAACGATGAACTCATATGCTGAAGAAGTCACTGCAAATGTCAAATATGGAATATTGCATTGAGGAACAAAAGTAGAAAAGTAATGGGAAAAGTTGAGGAACGATACCTGAACGAAAAGAATCTTGCAAGGGCTTATTGGTGGCAGAAAGACACATTTAGCAGTGGTAATGAGGATTGATAATATCAGTACTGTTATTGTATATTAATGCAAACACAATGCTTGACGGCGAGTGTGCCGTCAAGAATACAAAGTATGCTACTTTTCAATCATTTATGTTTCCATATTTTAGGTATTGCATAACCGTGTTGCGCCATCATATTTGGAATCGAGTGTGCAGCAGTGGATTCGTGAAGGAAATGTCGCCAAACTTGAGCAACTCGTTCTCTCGGGATGTGGAGATCTCCTCCAGAATCGAGCATCCAACAATCCCGAATCGTCTACCTTCCTTGAACATCTTGACGCCTATCTTGTAGGTTTCTTCCCAGGGTAATATATGTTTTGTTATGCCGTATAGCGTATCAATTATACGAGCAGGTTAATGGTTGATTAAGTGAAAACGTCGAGCGTAAAAACTCATTTTGAAAATTGAATTGACCGAAAATGAGAATTGATATTCTAGAAACGAAAGCAGAATTATTGGCATAAAAGCAGAGCATCCATCACTAAACATTTCGTGAGCAAGCTTTTCTCCAGTTTCAATTTTCACCTTCCAATGTCTTGTCGTTTTTAAATTACATTCCACCGTAGTCTTTTGGTCACTAAATTACATTCCACCGTAGTCTTTTGGTCACTTTCAAGGCTAAAGTTTAAAAAAATACGACTTATAGCACCAGCCATCTTTCGCCTGTCGCCTGAATTCCCTTTCATGGAATCCTGCAGGCTTTAAGACTTCTGTGTATTCACAGTTTTTTGCCGGAACACCATGTGCGCATCGTTAATGTTTGTTCTTACTACGTGTATATAGTGCGTTGTATCTGTGCGTGTCTGCCTATGTCTGTTTGCGTTGTTCGTGCGTGCAGTGTATGCGTTGTGATGTGATATGGCGCTTATGGCTGCATATGCGGATGTGTGTTTTTGTATGTGGGGGTGTTCGTATGTGTGTGTATGTGTGTGAGGGTACCGCTAGTTGAACGTAGAAAATGGCGTCCCTTTGAGGGCAATATGACGGGCTGTATTGATGGTGAGTGTGGCGGATGCGCGATGAGCGCAGTATAGTTATTGTTTGGGGTGCATTCATAAGGAGTGTGGCGGCCTTGGAGCTTTTCTCTTGCCGACAAGTTCTATTATAGGCAACCAGCCCAAAATTATCGGCGTTAGTGGAACCGTTGTACAGTTTTTGCCACCTATCTCGAGGTGCTAAAGGGGGCAGTGAGAAACACCACACACAGATAGTTACACACACATACCTAAAGCAGACAGGTGTCACCTATGATGTGTATATTTAGGTAATTGTATGAGTGGCGGTAAGATGTCATGACATTGAAGTGAGTTGTTGACGCTCGTCCCGTAGATGACGGCCATCCATATTGTCCTCATCGCCGTTGTACACACTTCTGAAGGCGACGGTTTATGAAGAATGCTCATTGTAGCCCAATTTGTATGGTTGTCGAACTTCTATAATCGCTTTCCATGCGTTGCATTTCCGCTACTGGAAAAACAAAAAACAACCGCACAATTTCCCTACTTATTGTAATGTTCGTATAGAAAGTGAACCGCTGAAAGCAGTTTATGATACTTAGGGCGGTTTATTATAGTCACTTTGGTTTCATTCTTCTTTACGTAACTGATAACTGGAGAGGAAAATGAAAGGAGAGGATGTTTGTGCTATTTTTAAAAATTTTATTTAAGTGTTCTAAATTGGGGAAAACATACAAAAATTATACGAACATGAATAGCAAGAAAGAAGAAAACGTCCGTGAAGGAACACCG
Source organism: Baylisascaris procyonis (assembly GCA_037389465.1). Lineage (NCBI taxonomy): Eukaryota > Metazoa > Nematoda > Chromadorea > Rhabditida > Ascarididae > Baylisascaris > Baylisascaris procyonis. Next base: position 4,462,488 of record JAZARR010000175.1, on the reverse strand, counting down.
GGCGAATCGGCATTTAATACATGGCAGTAGCAATTGTCTAATAATTGAAGCGGCTCGGCCGTAGTTTGAAAGATGTAGAAATGGATGCGTTAACGATATTGACACAAACCAAATTCCAGGCTTCTACAGCATGGAAATGGAAACTTTTTAAAGTTTATTACCAGCCTATTTGTCAGTTTTAAAAGAGCTAGCTCAATAGTGGCTAGGTCATTTCTGCTGAATGCATTGCTATGTAACATTCAGCTTGCCCAAAGCACTCATAAAAGAGCTCTCTTTTCATTATTCACTCGTTGAACCGTATATCATTACACCTAGCTTCACAATTATTCTTTTCCCAGTAGTGAACTATGGTAAGAGTACTCTAATGTTCAGGAAAATGTACAATTAACTTAACTGCTGAGGAAGTTCTCATTAATTTCCGGAAGGAAATTTTTGGAAGATTTCTATTTTATATTCCGTTCATTGATTGCATTGATTATCTTTTATTGACGGTTGTTTTGATCAATTGAAAAAAAAAAATTAAATTTATTTCCTCATCTTTTTTGGCTTTTCTCGCCGATCTCTCGAGACGTTCTTTATTTAAGCTAAGAAGATAGTTTCTGATATCATCGGTGATAATTTTTGCTTATATGGACAATGCGTATTTCCTTACTTTGTTTTCTATAAAATCCCTGATAGTTATCGCTCATCCAATAAGTTCGGCAAATTTAATCATAATGAACAATAGTTAAGGCGGAAATCGAAGCTGTGCACAAAGCGATCAAAGAAGGTAATCTCGAACTTGTTAAGCAGCTAATCGTATCGAAGAAGCTAGCTCTTGCTCGCGATCGTCACGGTTGCACACCGTTGCATACAGCTGTCGTCTTCGAACAAACGGAAATTATTCGTTATATTGCTGCTAATTTCTCTTCGGTTCTTAACGCACCTGACTACGTTCGTTCTTTCTATTTTATGGCACTCAATGAGCGGAAATATTCTTCACTGACGAGATGAAAGAGTCTTTAAGGATTTATGTCATTGCATTCGATTTACTGTGAGAATATCTTAGCACGAGTGAAGTATGATAATAGTGCAATTTTGAGTCGTTGATTGACTGTGCTACATTTTAAGAAGTAGGTAAAGTAATCGACGCACATTGTCACTTGCCAATTCGGATGCAATGCTGAAGAAAGTTGCAGTTTCTTGCTTTTGCATTTGAGAGCCTTCAATACACCAAAATGCCAAATAAAGGCCTTTTATTGAACGCAACGCTGTCCATGATGCAAATTTTCCAATCTTTCATCCAGCATAATTAGAAGGAAATAATTCGAAGAAATGAGAATTTATGCATAATTTTTTATACATAGGGAAGGGATTTTATTTTCGCGGCATCATATATATGAAGGTTGTTCTGGCAGGAAATTTAGTCTTACCCGTATTAGCGGATTTTTTTAATCGGATGAATGGAAATAGAACAGAAATTTGTTAAATTTCAATAATGTACATTAGAATTTCAATTTCTTACTTATTTACTTACTTTATCGACAAATCATTCATAACGAATAAATATCTCTTCATATTGCTTCCACTTCCATTTAGCTGAAATTATAAGGTAGCGTGAAGGTCAGGCTTAGGCTCGTCTCCTGCCCATCGGATGCTGACGAGTCGATTCATCATTGTTCCATTCAAGAAGAATCCTGACTTGCTTCACCGCCTTCGTCCCTATGAGGCCCTTGGTTGGAGTGACTCGGTAGGCCGAAGCCAGATAGTCTGGTTGGAGCCCTTTTTAAACCGACCACGCAGTAAGCGATACCAGACAATTTCAATTTCGATAGAATTAAACTTCAGTGATCAAAATTTGCAAAAGTTCCACTTTCTTGCTTGCGTTATCGAATTAGAATGTTCTTCGATAGATTCGGTTCGTTATGCCATCAGGTTGTTTATTAGTAGAATTTTCTCTATTCTGCGAGGCAAATATCACTGTTTGAAGCCGATGATACTCGTTTTGATAAGGGTCTTCCTTATCATTGACTATTTGATAAGTATATTTCTCCTCGAGACACTTCCCCTCATTTCCTTTATTGACATAAAAGTCAGGGCAGCTTTTTTAGTTGATAATTATGTTATTATGTTCCAGAAACTCGTATTGTGTCTTGCTGGCATTCAATTCTGTTAGTTTTTCAACTAAACCTTTCTTAAATTTTAATGGTTAATGAGTTGGAAACAAGAAGGTAAATTGCGGTCTTCAGGCATTCTAGAAGAAAATCGTCAAAGTTACTATCTTTTTAGAAAGGAGGGAGAAGGTCTGGCGCGGGAGTTCAAACGCAAGCATTGCAGAATCATTGAATTTAGAAAAACTGCTGAGGTTTTGAGTTCTTGTTACAGAAATTAGGCTGAATATGTGTCCTTGACTACACCGTCTAACCGGTGTGAATATCGCTTAAGCTCAATATGTGCGGGATGATGTTTGCATCAAGTCCCAGTTAGGCTTGGGACACATTCTATAGCTAAGTGGAAGCAGTGGGGAGGTATTGGTTGATATGTGCATTCGCGTCTTTATATGTCGAGTCAGAAGGCAAGGAGGATCACAAAGGCTTTTATGGGTAATAATGGTCGAGTTGGTACAATAGTTGATGAGCGGAAACTTATTTTCCTCACCTTTCGTATGCTTTCGGTTATGCATACAAAAATTTGAGATTCTTCGCTGTTGAGTTGAGGTCTTTTAGAAGCAAATAAATACGATTACATACGTCTAGATAGAACAATGCAATGTTTCGTTTCTTTTGGAAATGCAAATTTTGTCGTTTTACATCAGCGTGAAATGTTCGATTTCATAAAAATTTGGCAAAACGTTTTTTCATAAAACGGCCTTCGCGATTAGCGTTCAACATGACGAATGACACTCATACATTATCTCCTACAAAGACGTTGATTTATACTCACTTTGAGAGGTGAGTAGAAAACCATTTCCGAATAGGACCAACTAATGCTTCTAAAATCATTTTTACCATTCTCATCACTTCATTTGCGGTATTCATCGAACGGTCACCGTGCGCTTGCTCGTTGGTTGTTTGCTGATTACACGACCAAAAGTCCCTGAGAGGTAATCCGGGAATCGTTGGAAGGTAATCCCAAAATACCTGGAAGGTAATTTAAATTCAGCAGTGACGTATTTAGATTTTTGCTTCTTCTTTAAAAAAATATTTTTTTCAGAACAAGCGCACGGCAATGCATTATGCGGCAGCAGCACGCGATGGTGGGCATTATCTGAAAATACTTGGCAAAGCAGGTGCCGACCCTATCGCCGTTGACAATGTAACTTTGTTGTTTGTTTTTCTTATATTCGATATATATGTGACATTTATTCATTATTAAAGTCAGCCACTTTTTATGGTTGCTATGCGGTGAAGCTTTTATTGGTCTCTTTTTGAGGTTACCAAAAAAAGTCTAGAAATGTACAAATGAATCGGCCTTCAGAAATGAGAGGGAGTGCTATCTCCTGATAAGGGAAGCGGAGAGGGAAGAATTGGCTTGTTCTTATTAAAGATCGAAAAAATCGGATACGACCCGTCTCTTTACCAAAGAAATCAAGGATCCTTCAGTGTTCAAGGAAGCTTTATAGTTCTGTGTGAATTCAGGAGAAGAAGAAATGAAACGCTGGAATATTCGTTAGATCAAAAAATTCTCTGTGGTGCCATCAGTTTATTGTTCTTAACTTCCACTGATAATTTACTTACCTTATTTATTGTTCCAGAAATTTCCGGCGTTCGTTTTAAGGTGCAGCTCTTATGGACTAAATATGTATTGGTAGTATAACAATTTAGTAATGAAGCGTTCCTTTACTTTATCTTTCGGAATACATCTAAGATTATTTTTGCGCAATCTTTCAGGAAGGCCGAACACCAGACTATTATCGTCGAAATGCAGTTATTGATTTGAAGCTACTGAAAGAAAGGGACGATGATGTTGAGTTGATCAACGATGAGATCCTCGACGATACACCACGCGTCGAATCTCCACAAAGCGCTGATTCCGTCTCCGTCGTAAGGTATCATTTCGTTTTTGCTACACATTTTTATTTTTTCAATTTTCTTGGACATAACACTTTTCCGTAATTGGATTACTTCATTGCTCGGAATGATCGTAAATTCGCCTGAAAATAGTATCCTTTGATCCGTTTTACCCAGCAAAGATAACCAATAAACTCTTCTATCTTTAGGCAATTGCTTTCCAATTGAAAGCTGAATTTCTGCTATGAGGATTAAGAAGTTTTCCACAGATGGGGATTTAAGCATACAAAACGAATTTTCAGATCGAATCCAGGAACAAGTTTTTGTGTTATGGGAAATTATTTGTGAAGGACTTGAAGAAAATCAAAATTTTGCAAATGTCGCTAAAGTTGTTGATGTTTTGGATTATGATGTTTCTGGTATTGCTTTGCTGAAAACCTGAATGCTAAGTGTGTTGTTTGCAGCTCGTTGATTGATTCGGCACGTCGTGACGATGATGATGAAATTGACCGTCGTAAATTCGAAAGGCTCGTACAGGACAAAATCGATCTACCAACTTCAGATAACGGTCTTTATTTGGCGCGAACCGTAGCGCCCGTCCTTACGAAAGCACTAGCCGAGGTTAGAAATTATTTTTTTAGTGCTTTGAGTGCTAACTAAGTGTCATAAATGTTTGGGGATACGCCTAGAATTTAGAGTTCATCACCTGTTTGCGGTTTGCTGACCCAAAACGAACCTCCCTGTCCCCTCCCCTCAACCCTCCTCCCTCTCTTCTTATAGTCAATTATCGACCAAAAGGTGAACTCTATTTCCATATAGCGCAAGATGAGCTAATCTTAACGAATCAAGTTTAGAAGAGGCAGTTGAGAGTGTCGCATGAAATCTTTTGATAAAGTTCACTAGTGCTACTTGAAATGCAGCGGAATGAGTGAAAACGTTCAGTGGTGGTGCTGAATGAGGGGGAAACTAATTGGGCAACTAAAGGTGCGCTCTCTTTCCACAATGCATTTGACGAACCGTTTCGATTTCCTCCTCACACATTTTTACGATTGCGCATATAAATCCGAACAATGAGGTGTACATGCAATATCGTTGGGTGTACGCATAAAATAATGATTAAGTTGAAGGCGGAAAAACCCACACAGAGTTGGTAGGCGACAATCATAATAGAACCTAAATTCCAACACTGGGGGCAAAATCTTACGATTATGACTTTAAAGAAATCGTATGATACATATATGATGTGATATTCCATACTGATAGAAGAAGAGATAGAAAATACTCTTCTGAACCCTCATCTTTCTTGCTTGGGCCTATTTTTGTTCATGGGTGTATTGGCTTATCAGGAGAAGTGAACATGTTTTTTCTTTGAGAGAGAGTTTGCTCGTACTCCTGGAATGTTCTTCTTGGAATGTTTTTGCTTTTAAGATGTGACTTCTATCTCTTTGTTTTGTATACACAATCTCACAACCAGAAAAATATTTTATATCCCTTTTCCACTACTCTAATAACCGACTTTCCGCACTCATGGTATATCACTTGCGAATCCTTTCGTTGATGTTTTATGATGTTGTTTTCATGAGTGAATGACTTGAAAGGTTTGAAGAGTATCGGGAAATGTCAACATCGGAGTATAAATTCCGTATGTTTTCTTCTGGTAGTGCAAAAACCTGACGAGTTGTTTGTTGCAATTAATCATATAGAAAATGTGAAGTTTGAGGTAGTCAATTTAAACTTCGGGGTGTTTTGACTTTGGTTTGACTATTTCCGCGTGGCAATTTCATCGTTTTAAAATAAAATTATATAGAGGCTATTTATCAAAATTTAACATCTTTGAACGAAAATCCATTTAAGGTTCTATTGCGACGACCCGCAGATCCAATTGGGTTTATTTCCGATTGGCTTATCAGACATCACGAGGAGGATCCACTTCGGTAACACTATGAATGTTTTAATGCGCTGCTGTTTATTCAAGGATATTATATTTCCTTTTTATTAACGTGAGCATAACACAACCATGAAGTGACAAGAACAACGCATCACAATTGTCAGCTTGTGAAAAGCGTTTAAATACGTATACATATATATATATATATATATATATATATATATATATATATATATATATATATATATATATATATGTATACGTATATATATATATCTATATATATATATATATATATATATATATATATATATGCATATATGCATATGTATAAAATACAAGCGCGGAATTGATGCAGTGATCGGAGTAATTGTATCTGCACTGCATGAGCATGAATTAGATGATTTTCACGATTCATTCCGGCTTGATGTGAATGGGTTAACGAGCATTTTCGCTAAAAAGAGACTTAACTTCTACAAAAGGATTGCGCGATAAGTTATTAGCAGTAATCCTATAATATTTATTACAACCTGTTGGGTCGTGTGCATGGCAGGGTCGTGTATACGGTAATGTATTTGTCGCCTGAATATCTCACAGTTCTCAAAAGTTTGTTGCGTATGAAGGGGAGAACTCATATTTGGCGTATGTCACTATACAAGAAACAATTAGCTCTTATTAGGAACCATCCGAGTGTGAAGAAGAGGTGGGCGAGATATCCGATTTAAATTTTGACATAGCACCGGATGAGTTAAGCTTTATCAGCTGTGGACTGAACGGATGGCTCAAACTCAGATGTGAAATATATTCGTCGAACACGGTCGCTGTGAAACCACAGTCTTCGCAAACAAATACCTGAAAAATGGGGGAATGGAGGAATAATACCAAATTCGCATCCAACATTTCGCATATTTCATATATATATATATATATATATATATATATATATATATATGTATATGTATATGTATATGTATATGTATATGTATATGTATATGTATATGTATATGTATATGTATATGTATATGTACATGTACATGTATATGCATATATATACCCTAAGCCTGAGCCTCAGCCTAAGCCCTAAGTCCAAGTTTGAGACTAAGCCCACATCAAACATAAGCCCAGGCATAGGGCTAAGCCTGAGCCTAAGCATAAGCCTAACCCTGAGGCAAGTTAAGCTTAAACTTAAGCCCAAATTTAAGCCTGTGCTTGAACCTAAGCCTCAGCCTAAGTTTAAGCCTATGCCCAAAGCCCAAGATTGAGTCTCAGCTTAAGCGTAAGTTTGAGCCTGTACCTAAGCCTGAGCATGAGCCTTAGCTTAAAGCTGAGCCTAAGTTTGAGCCTAATCCCAAAGCCGAAGCTTACGCCCAAGTTTAAGCCTAAACGTAAACCTACGCCTGGGCCGTAGCTTAAGCCTGAGCCTAAACTTAAGAGTTCAAGCAAGTCCCAGCCTAAGCCTGAGCATAAACCCAAGCCTAACCCAAGCTTGGGCCCAAGCCTAACCCTAAAGATCAACCTGAGCTTGAGCATAATCCTAAGCCTAGGCTTAAGCTTAATCCCAAGCCTAATCTCAAGCCTAAGCTTGAAGCAAGCGCGTAATCTTAAGCATAAGCTGGAGCCTAAGCCCAGGCCTAAGTCTAACCCTAAGAGCAAGACCAAGCCTGAGCCTGAGCCTAAGCCTAGGCCTAAGCCTAATTTCAAGCCTAAGCTTGAACCATGCGCATAATCTCAGGCCTAAGCCTTAGCTTAAGCTTAAGCTTCAGCCTAAGCCCTAAGCCTAAGCTCAGGCATAAGCCAAAGCCTAAGCCTAAGCCTAAGTTTAAGCTTGATTCTAAGCCTAAGCTTAAGTCTAAGCCTAAGCTTAGGCTTAAGCCCAAGCCTAAGCTAAAGTCTAAGCCTATCTCAAGCGTAAGCTTGAAGCACGCCCATAATCTCAAGCCTAAGCGCTTAAGCCTAAGCCTAAGCCTAAGCTTAAGCTTAAGCTTAAACCTAAGCCTAAGCCTAAGCTTAAGCCTAAGCCTAAGCTTAAGCCTAAGCCTAAGCCTAAGCCTAAGCCTAAGCTTAAGTCTAAGCGTAAGCCTGAGCCTAAGCCTAAACTTAGAATAAGCTTAAGCATAGGCTTAAGCCTAATTTTAAGCTTAAGTCTAAGCCTAAGCCTAAGCTTGAGTCTAAGCCTAGTCTCAAGCCTAAGCTTAAAGCATGCCCCTAATCTCAAGCCTAAGCCTAAGCCTGAGCATAAGCCTAAGCCTAAGCCTAAACCTAAGCCTAAGCTTAAGCCTAAGCCTAAGCCTAAGCCTAAGCCTAAGCCTAAGCCTAAGCCTAAGCCTAAGCCTAAGCCTACGCCTAAGCATAAGCCTAAGCCTAAGCCTATACATAAGCCTAAGCCTAAGCCTAAGATTAAGCCTAAGCCTAAGCCTAAGCCTAAGCCTAAGCCTAAGCCTAAACTTAGAATAAGCTTAAGCTTAGGCTTAAGCCTAATTTTAAGCTTAAGTCTAAGCCTAAGCCTAAGCTTGAGTCTAAGCCTAGTCTCAAGCCTAAGCTTAAAGCATGCCCCTAATCTCAAGCCTAAGCCTAAGCCTGAGCATAAGCCTAAGCCTAAGCTTAAACCTAAGCCTAAGCTTAAGCCTAAGCCTAAGCCTAAGCGTAAGCCTAAGACTAAGCCTAAGCCTAAGCCTAAGCCTAAGCCTAAGCCTACGCCTAAGCATAAGCCTAAGCCTATGCATAAGCCTATGCATAAGCCTAAGCCTAAGCCTAAGCTTAAGCCTAAGCCTAAGCCTAAGCCTAAGCCTAAGCCTAAGCCTAAGCCTAAGCCTAAGCCTAAGCCTAAGCTTAAGCTTAAGCCTAAGCCTGAGCCTAAGCTTAGGCTGAAGCCTAAGCCTAAGCTTGGGTCTAAGCCTAGTCTCAAGCCTAAGCTTAAAGCATGCCCCTAATCTCAACCCTAAGCCTAAGCCTAAGAGTAGGCCTAAGCCTAAGCCTAAGCCTAAGCCTAAGCCTAAGCCTAAGCCTAAGCGTAGCCTAAGCCTAACCCTAAGACTAAGCTTAAGGCTAAGCCTAAGCCTAGGCCTAAGCCTAAGCCTAAGCCTAAGCATAAGCTTGAGCATAAGCCTAAGCCTAAGCCTAAGCCTAAGCCTAAGCTTAAGTCTAAGCCTAAGCTTAGGCTTAACCCTAAGCCTAACCTTGAGTCTAAGCCTAGTCTCAAGCCTAAGCTTAAAGCATGCCCCTAATCTCAAGCCTAAGCCTAAGCCCAAGTCCAAACCTAAGCCTAAGCCTAAGCTTAAGCCTAAGCCTAAGCCTAAGCCTAAGCCTAAGCATAAGCCTAAGCCAAAGCATAAGCCTAAGCCTAAGCCTAAGCCTAAGCCTAAGCCTAAGCCTAAGCTTGAGCCTAAGCCTAAGCTTAAGCCTAACCCTAAGCCTAAGCCTAAGCCTAAGCCTAAGCCTAAGCCTAAGCCTAAGCCCTAAGCGGAAGCCTAAGCCTAAGCCTAGGCCTAAGCCTAGGCGTAAACCTAAGCCTAAGCCTAAGCTTAAGTCTAAGCCTAAGCTTAGGCTTAAGCCTAAGCCTAAGCTTGAGTCTAAGCCTAGTCTCAAGCCTAAGCTTAAAGCATGCCCCTAATCTCAAGCCTTAGCCTAAGCCTAAGCATAAGCTTAAGCCTAAGCTTAAGCCTAAGCCTAAGCCTAAGCCTAAGCCTAAGCCTAAGCTTAAGCCTAAGCCTAAGCCTAAGCTTAAGTCTAAGCCTAATCTTAGGCTTAAGCCTGAGCCTAAGCTTGAGTCTAAGCCTAGTCTCAAGCCTAAGCTTAAAGCATGCCCCTAATCTCAAGCCTAAGCTTAAAGCATGCCCCTAATCTCAAGCCTAAGCTTAAGCCTAAGCATAAGCCTAAGCCTAAGCCCAAACCTAAGCCTAAGCCTAAGCCCAAGCCTAAGCCTAAGCTTAAAGCATGCCCCTAATCTCAAACCTAAGCCTAAGCCTAAGCCTGACCCTAAGCCTAAACCTAAGCCTAAGCGTAAGCGTAAGCCTAAGCCTAAGCCTAAGCCTATGCCTAAGCCTAAGCCTAAGCCTATGCCTAAGCCTAAGCCTAAGCCTAAGCCTAAGCCTAAGCCTAAGCCTAAGCCTAAGCCTAAGCCTAAGCCTAAGCCTAAGCCTAAGCCTAAGCCTAAGCCTAAGCCTAAGCCTAAGCCTAAGCCTAAGCCTAAGCCTAAGCCTAAGCCTAAGCCTAAGCCTAAGCCTAAGCCTAAGCCTAAGCCTAAGCCTAAGCCTAAAGCCTAAAGCCTAAAGCCTAAAGCCTAAGCCTAAGCCTAAGCCTAAGCCTAAGCTTAAGTCTAAGCCTAAGCTTAGGCTGAAGCCTAAGCCTAAGCTTGAGCCTAAGCCTAAGCCTAAGCTTAAGCTTAAGCCTAAGCCTAAGCCTAAGCCTAAGCCTAAACCTAAGCCTAAGCCTAAGCCTAAGCCTAAGCCTAAGCTTAAGCCTAAGCTTGAGCCTAAGCCTAAGCTTAAGCCTAAGCCTAAGCCTAAGCCTAAGCCTAAGCTTAAGCCTAAGCCTAAGCCTAAGCTTAAGCCTGAGCCTAAGCCTAAGCCTAAGCCTGAGCATAAGCCTAAGCCTAAGCCTAAACCTAAGCCTAAGCTTAAGCCTAAGCCTAAGCCTAAGCGTAAGCCTAAGCCTAAGCCTAAGCCTAAGCCTAAGCCTAAGCCTAAGCCTACGCCTAAGCATAAGCCTAAGCCTATGCATAAGCCTATGCATAAGCCTAAGCCTAAGCCTAAGCTTAAGCCTAAGCCTAAGCCTAAGCCTAAGCCTAAGCCTAAGCCTAAGCCTAAGCCTAAGCCTAAGCCTAAGCCTAAGCCTAAGCTTAAGCTTAAGCCTAAGCCTGAGCCTAAGCTTAGGCTGAAGCCTAAGCCTAAGCTTGTGTCTAAGCCTAGTCTCAAGCCTAAGCTTAAAGCATGCCCCTAATCTCAAGCCTAAGCCTAAGCCTAAGCCTAAGCCTAAGAGTAGGCCTAAGCCTAAGCTTAAGTCTAAGCCTAAGCCTAAGCCTAAGCCTAAGCATAAGCCTAAGCCAAAGCCTAAGCCTAAGCCTAAGCTTAAGCCTAAGCCTAAGCCTAAGCCTAAGCCTAAGCCTAAGCCTAAGCCTAAGCCTAAGCCTAAGCCTAAGCTTAAGCTTAAGCTTAAGTCTAAGCCTAAGCTTAGGCTGAAGCCTAAGCCTAAGCTTGAGTCTAAGCCTAGTCTCAAGCCTAAGCTTAAAGCATCCCCTAATCTCAAGCCTAAGCCTAAGCCTAAGCATAAGCCTAAGCCTAAGCCTAAACCTAAGCCTAAGCCTAAGCCTAAGCCTAAGCCTATGCCTAAGCCTAAGCTTAAGCTTAAGCCTAAGCCTAAGCCCAAGCCTAAGACTAAGCCTAAGCCTAAGCCTAAGCCTAAGCCTAGCCTAAGCCTAACCCTGAGACTAGGCTTAACCCTAAGCCTAACCTTGAGTCTAAGCCTACTCTCAAGCCTAAGCTTAAAGCATGCCCCTAATCTCAAGCCTAAGCCTAAGCCCAAGTCCAAACCTAAGCCTAAGCCTAAGCCTAAGCCTAAGCCTAAGCCTAAGCCCAAGCCTAAGCCTAAGCCTAAGCCTAAGCCTAAGCATAAGCCTAAGCCTAAGCGTGAGCCTAAGCCTAAGCCTCGCCTAAGCCTAAGCCCAAGACTAAGCTTAAGCCTGAGGCTAAGCCTAAGCTTAAGCCTAAGCCTAAGCCTAAGCATAAGCTTAAGCCTGAGGCTAAGCCTAAGCTTAAGCCTAAGCCTAAGCCTAAGCATAAGCTTAAGCCTAAGCCTAAGCCTAAGCCTAAGCCTAAGCCTAAGCCTAAGCTTGAGCCTAAGCCTAAGCTTAAGCCTAAGCCTAAGCCTAAACCTAAGCGTAAGCGTAAGCGTAAGCCTAAGCCTAAGCCTAAGCCTAAGCCTAAGCCTAAGCCTAAGCTTAAGCCTAAGCCTAAGCCTGAGCCTAAGCCTAAGCTTGAGCCTAAGCCTAAGCTTAAGCCTAAGCCTAAGCCTAAGCCTAAGCCTAAGCCTAAGCCTAAGCCTAAGCTTAAGCCTAAGCCTAAGCCTAAGCCTAAGCCTAAGCCTAAGCCTAAGCCTAAGCCTAAGCCTAAGCCTAAGCCTAAGCCTAGCCTAAGCCTAAGCCCAAGACTAAGCTTAAGCCTGAGCATAATCCTAAGCCTAAGCCTAAGCCTAAGCCTAAGCCTAAGCCTAAGCCTAAGCCTAAGCATAAGCCTAAGCCTAAGCATAAGCCTAAGCCTAAGCCTAAGCCTAAGCCTAAGCTTGAGCCTAAGCCTAAGCTTAAGCCTAAGCCTAAGCCTAAGCCTAAGGCTAAGCCTAAGCCTAAGCGTAAGCCTAAGCCTAAGCCTAAGCCTAGCCTAAGCCTAAGCCCAAGACTAAGCTTAAGCCTGAGCATAAGCCTAAGCCTAAGCCTAAGCCTAAGCCTAAGCCTAAGCCTAAGCCTAAGCTTGAGTCTAAGCCTAGTCTCAAGCCTAAGCATAAAGCATGCCCCTAATCTCAAGCCTAAGCCTAAGCCCAAGTCCAAACCTAAGCCTAAGCCTAAGCCTGATCCTAAGCCTAAGCCTGATCCTAAGCCTAAGCCTAGGCCTAAGCCTAAGCCTAGGCCTAAGCCTAAGCCTAAGCCTAAGACTAAGCCTAAGCCTAATTCTAAGCCTAAGCCTAAGCCCAAGCCTAAGCCTAAGCCTAAGCCTAAGCCTAAGCATAAGCCTAAGCCTAAGCGTGAGCCTAAGCCTAAGCCTCGCCTAAGCCTAAGCCCAAGACTAAGCTTAAGCCTGAGGCTAAGCCTAGGCTTAAGCCTAAGCCTAACCCTAAGCATAAGCCTGAGCATAAGCCTAAGCCTAAGCCTAAGCCTAAGCCTAAGCCTAAGCATAAGCTTAAGCCTAAGCCTAAGCCTAAGCCTAAGCCTAAGCCTAAGCTTGAGCCTAAGCCTAAGCTTAAGCCTAAGCCTAAGCCTAAGCCTAAGCCTAAGCCTAAGCCTAAGCTTAAGCCTAAGCCTAAGCCTAAGCCTAAGCCTAAGCCTAAGCCTAAGCCTAAGCCTAAGCCTAAGCCTAAGCCTAAGCCTAGCCTAAGCCTAAGCCCAAGACTAAGCTTAAGCCTGAGCATAATCCTAAGCCTAAGCCTAAGCCTAAGCCTAAGCCTAAGCCTAAGCCTAAGCATAAGCCTAAGCCTAAGCATAAGCCTAAGCCTAAGCCTAAGCTTGAGCCTAAGCCTAAGCTTAAGCCTAAGCCCAAGCCTAAGCCTAAGCCTAAGCCTAAGCCTAAGCGTAAGCCGAAGCCTAAGCCTAAGCCTAGCCTAAGCCTAAGCCCAAGACTAAGCTTAAGCCTGAGCATAAGCCTAAGCCTCGCCTAAGCCTAAGCCCAAGACTAAGCTTAAGCCTGAGGCTAAGCCTAGGCTTAAGCCTAAGCCTAACCCTAAGCATAAGCCTGAGCATAAGCCTAAGCCTAAGCCTAAGCCTAAGCCTAAGCCTAAGCATAAGCTTAAACCTAAGCCTAAGCCTAAGCCTAAGCCTAAGCCTAAGCTTGAGCCTAAGCCTAAGCTTAAGCCTAAGCCTAAGCCTAAGCCTAAGCCTAAGCCTAAGCCTAAGCCTAAGCTTAAGCCTAAGCCTAAGCCTAAGCCTAAGCCTAAGCCTAAGCCTAAGCCTAAGCCTAAGCCTAAGCCTAAGCCTAAGCCTAGCCTAAGCCTAAGCCCAAGACTAAGCTTAAGCCTGAGCATAATCCTAAGCCTAAGCCTAAGCCTAAGCCTAAGCCTAAGCCTAAGCCTAAGCATAAGCCTAAGCCTAAGCATAAGCCTAAGCCTAAGCCTAAGCTTGAGCCTAAGCCTAAGCTTAAGCCTAAGCCCAAGCCTAAGCCTAAGCCTAAGCCTAAGCCTAAGCGTAAGCCGAAGCCTAAGCCTAAGCCTAGCCTAAGCCTAAGCCCAAGACTAAGCTTAAGCCTGAGCATAAGCCTAAGCCTAAGCCTAAGCCTAAGCCTAAGCCTAAGCCTAAGCCTAAGCTTGAGTCTAAGCCTAGTCTCAAGCCTAAGCATAAAGCATGCCCCTAATCTCAAGCCTAAGCCTAAGCGCAAGTCCAAACCTAAGCCTAAGCCTAAGCCTGATCCTAAGCATAAGCCTGAGCCTAAGCCTAAGCCTAAGCCTAAGCCTAAGCCTAGGCCTAAGCCTAAGCCTAAGCCTAAGCCTAAGCCTAAGCCTAAGCTTAAGCCTAAGCCTAAGCCTAAGCCTAAGCCTTAAGCCTAACCCTAAGCCTAAGCCTAAGCCTAAGCCTAAGCTTAAGCCTAAGCCTAAGCCTAAGCCTAAGCCTAAGCCTAAGCCTAAGCCTAAGCCTAAGACTAAGCCTAAGCTTAAGCCTAAGCCTAAGCCTAAGGCTAAGCCTAAGCCTAAGCTTAAGCCTAAGCCTGAGCCTAAGCCTAAGCTCCGGCTTAACCCTAAGCCTAAGCTTGAGTCTAAGCCTAGTCTCAAGCCTAAGCTTAAAGCATGCCACTAATCTCAAGCCTAAGCTTAAAGCATGCCCCTAATCTCAAGCCTAAGCCTAAGCCCAAGTCCAAACCTAAGCCTAAGCCTAAGCCTGAGTCTAAGCCTAAGCCTAAGCCTAAGCCTAAGCCTAAGCCTAAGCATGAGCCTAAGCCTAAGCCTAAGCCTAAGCCTAAGCCTGGCTTAAGCCTAAGCCTAAGCCTAAGCCTAAGCCTAAGCCTAAGCCTAAGCCTAAGCCTAAGCCTAAGGTTGAGCCTAAGCCTAAGCTTAAGCCTAAGCCTAAGCCTAAGCCTAAGCCTAAACCTAAGCCTAAGCCTAAGCATAAGCTTAAGCCTAAGCCTAAGCCTATGCCTAAGCCTAAGCCTAAGCCTAAGCCTAAGCCTAAGCTTAAGCCTAAGCCTAAGTCTAAGCTTAAGTCTAAGCCTAAGCTTAGGCTTAACTCTAAGCCTAAGCTTGAGTCTAAGCCTAGTCTCAAGCCTAAGCTTAAAGCATGCCCCTAATCTCAAGCCTAAGCCTAAGCCCAAGTCCAAACCTAAGCCTAAGCCTAAGCCTGATCCTAAGCATAAGCCTGAGTCTAAGCCTAAGCCTAAGCCTAAGCCTAAGCCTAGGCCTATCTTAAGCCTAAGCCTCAGCCTAAGCCTAAGCCTAAGGCTAAGCCGAAGCCTAAGCCTAAGCCTAGGCCTAAGCCTAAGCCTGAGCCTAAGCCTAAGCTTAAGTCTAAGCCTAAGCTTAGGCTTAAGCCTAAGCCTAACCTTGAGTCTAAGCCTAGTCTCAACCCTAACCTTAAAGCATGCCCCTAATCTCAAGCCTAAGCCTAAGCCTAAGCCTAAGCCTAAGCCTAAGCATAAGCCTAAGCATAAGCCTAAGCCTAAGCCTAAGCCTGAGCCTAAGCCTAAGCCTAAGCCTAAGCCTAAGCCTATCTTAAGCCTAAGGCTGAGCCTAAGCCTAAGCCTAAGCCTAAGCCGAAGCCTAAGCCTAAGCCTAGGCCTAATCCTAAGCCTAAGCCTAAGCCTAAGCTTAGGCTCAAACCTTACCCTAAGCTTGAGTCTAAGCCTATCTCAAGCCTAAGCTTAAAGCATGCCCATGATCTCAAGCCTAATCCTAAGCCTAAGCTCAAATCATGCGCATAATCTCAAGCCTAAGCTTAAGCTTAAGCTTAAGCCTAAGCCTAAACCTAAGGTTAAGCCTGAACCTAAGCGTAATCCTAAGCCTATTTTTAGATCTTGCAAGATCCTAGTTATTGAAGCATATTGCTTAAGCGTGATTGTTTCAATGCTCTCTGTTCAGAAAGGCAGAGGCTAATGTATATTTTTAATCTTATTTAAATAAGATTAAATAAGATTTAAATAAATAATTTTTTAAAATTTCATTATTCTAACCACGATATAAATTTTTATTTAAGTGATGTGTTTAAACTACTTCAAATTTGGATGTTTAAATGGCAAATCAGTCTGCGCAGCTGCATAGAATATGGGGAGAAAGGGCATTGTTTAGTGCGAAGTTTTAAAATATCAAAAGAAGAAAACCGAAAATGTTGTCCTGCGTCTTTCGAGAACTTTTCTAAAATTTAGATCCGAAGAATGCTTTCTTCCGTCTTTCGAGAACTTTTCTAAAATTGTGATAGGTTTTTTCCTTGATAGCTTCTAATTCCAAGCAGATGTCAGGTCCAAGGATGTTTGGACTCCATAAGTTTCTCATAATGGCAATCGAGGTATTTGAATGTACGCTTACTTTGCTTCTTCTTTCTTTATATCCATATTTATGTTGAGTACCATGGACTTTACGTAGATGTGATTCCAATGAGCATCGTTGTGTAAACGATTTTTCACATTGATCGCATTTATAAGGTCTTACACCTGAAACGGTTACTTTAACATATTATCTCCTATCGGTACATTCAACTGTTGAACTTCATTCTGAAAAAGACCTTTCTTTCAATACTTCCTTTGTTTTTATGATGTCCGTGTTGTGGTTGCTTGAATTTGAATAAGGAACTCCTTGAAGAAATTCGAAGAGTTTTCCATTTTTTAACCACTTTTCTCATTTCTAATGTATGTTTTTAATCTTATTTAATTTTTTAAAATTTCATTATTCTAACCACGATATAAATTTTTATTTAAGTGATGTGTTTAAACTGCTTCAAATTTGGATGTTTAAATGGTTAAACTGTTTCTAATTTAAATTATTAAACTCCTGAAATTTATCTCCACCAAAGATCTCTAACAAATCAATGGGAAGTGTGCTTCAATTCATTTTTTGAGATTGATGCGAGTTGCATGAGAAGTAAAAAAAATTCGAAGCGGACCTGTATGCGTTCTGGTGTGTCGTTTCAAATCGAACGTGTCATTGAATCCTTTACCACAAAACGTACAGAGATATCGTTTAATTTCCGAATGGCATTTTGCATGTCTGTTCAGTAATCGTTGTAGTGCAAATTTCTGTAATTGCAGTTAACTTCGGTCTTCGCTTATATTCATTTCCTTAAACGTTTTTGTAAATACTTCACTCTGTTATTAAGGCTTATGTGATATGATTCGTTGTCTAAGTGGCGCAATTTCGTTGCATTACTTCTGAGGTTGCGGGTAGAATTGCAAAACAATAGCCAAAGTGTAGTTTAAATGATTTCAGTTCAAAGGAACGAATAGCCTTATCTAAAGCTACCATTTTGCAATGGAATGAATCGGTTAATCTACTCACTTGTTTGTTCATCAAATTTAGGAGATCGAGTTTTTTGAATGCAACGAATTTTGAGAAATCTTAATGTTGTGCTGTTTCACATCTTTGATTGCAATGAGCTAATGCATCACATGTGAAGCATGTTTACGATTTCCGTGGGAGGAGGTCTTTGAAAGATCGTTGTAGCCATAATAACAAAATCTTATAACAAATAACAGTGCTTCTAAGATAACAAAATGTGTAAATAAGAGCTGAAAAGCAGAGCAGTGCTTCTAAGATAGTCTCTTCAGAAATCCTTAAACAACGGAAATCTCCTTTTGAAATGTCGAGAGCTTTTAAGCCATTTTCATAGGTTGTTTGAAAACAAGCATGTTATAAGCTCAAGCTTTAGAATAATTGCTATCTTTAGTCACGTGAAAGAGTTATGTTTGCGAGATTATCATAGCTGAAAGCAGATAGATTTCACCCTTTATCAGGTTTAAATAAGCGTTGAGGATGCGGGAGCAACATATCAGACCATTTTGGAGCTGGTGTGGGGACGACGGAGGCTGATGAAGCGGCTGATGCATAGTAGTGAAAGAGGATCGTTGAGAGGAAACAAATATAAGGTGGAGTACCTTCCCACATATCCTACAAGTGAGGAGGCCAGGTTCTGAGCTCGGAGCTGGTGTAGTGTCCACATCAACGGTGCGTACACTCTGCAGCATAGGATTTTTGACTCCATAACCTCCATTGACCCATTCGACGGTTGTTGTTGCCAGCTGCAACCATCCTACCTCATACGTTTTTAATCATTTTCCATATTAAGCGCTCGCCTTCGGAAACTAGTAATTGTTAAACTCGGTAACCTAGACGTGGTCTAACCCATTCTTAGTAATCATAGTCGAAATCAAATATGACAGATGCAAAACGATATTATTCTTCAAAGCACAATGACGAACCCATTTCGATTCAGGACGCACTCACTTTTAGTGGAGGGGAATTGCTATAATGCCCATAGATAACGCTTAAGAAATAGCTGAATTCTTTGAAGTTATATTCATGTCTTCTCAAAGAAACGATATTTGTGTTTTGTTGCCGCCCGCACCTTGCGTGATCTTTTGAAGATAGCGAGGTGCCCAGACAACTTCTGGATGCCTGAATGTCCTAGTTTGCTGTACGTAACATACTCGCTTGCACTGCTGAGGTTTATGAACTTAATTTTACTGAGATGTTGTGCTATTGATTGTGGTAGCGTTTAGATCGCGTTAGGAAGTAGTTAAATGTGCACTCATGGAGTAAATCATCCTGTATGGAAGAGGTTATGCTTAACAGTGAGCATACTGCTGTAGAAGGTATGGATGCAGAATAAACTATGAAATTCCATGATGACTTGAGAAAGTTTCCGTGGTTTCCACTGGCAGTCTATTATAAGCCAATAAAGGATTGCTCATCTCGGAAATCTTGTCATTATAGATTTATTACTAATTAAATAGTTTTAAAGAATGTACCTGTGCAGCTGATCTGAAAAGTGTTGTTTTGTTCATTAACTAAAAAGGAATTAGAAAAGCAAAAAAGAAAGACACAGGCAAGGAAAAAAGAAGCAAAAGGATGAGAATAGTGGTGCTGCGTGAATCACTTGCACCACAGAGTTGGCCATTGCGCTATTCGTTTAATGTAGAAGTGGCATTGTGTACATAACCGCAATACGAGCGACAATATAGTCACACCAAGACGGATGCTACCTGTTTACAGAAAATTCACACAAAACGAGTTTTTTTCTTTGAGCAACGCAGTTTCAAATCGAAATCTCATGGGCATCTTTAACTCTTCAGTAAGGCGAGATCTGTAGTGAATATATTGGGATGTGGCCACGTAAGGCTGACTCTAGTACAACTTTTTAGCGGTGACCGTCCTGCCAGTGAAGCAAATTTATGTAGTGCAAATAGTCCAGATACCGTTGAAACTTGTCGAATCGTGTAAGAAATACGGCACAATCACTATAGATAAACATACCGGTGGAGGAGTTGTTCTTTTCTCGATAACCGATGGCAAAAGGCTTTCAACGAGAAACATCCTCGAGGATCTCTTGTTGTTAGTGTTTGTCTCAGCAGAAACCTTTGAAACGAGGTGTGAAGGCCTTAGAGATGATGGTAAAAAGGTCGGTATAGTGGGCCCGATAAATAGTGGAGGTAGCGGTGGGTAGAGAATGGGGAACGGTAGAGGTGAAGGCAACCAGAAGGGTGTTGTCATTTTGCTGCACCGTATCACGGTCCGCCTCGGGCAGTGCTACTGAATGACGCCTTGTCTGAAAGAACCTTTTTGGCGGCGACACCCACAGTGTCCTCAAGTCGTTGCCTGCAAGATCGAGGACATTTCATACGGTACCTGATCGAACTCAATTGTCTTTGATGAGAGCGCAAATTGGTCTCGCAGCGCAGGCATCGTTATTGGCATGCACACCGCATCATTGCGCCACCCAATGAGCCTTTAATAGCCTCCACTATCACAGCGACCACGCAGTGCGCATACGGTAAATGCGACGCTCTTGTTTGCAATCGCAAAACGATTGCGCTCATAGAATGAAGTGGTGTCCTGTAAAGGAAAGCAGGATCTGCTGGCAGTTAGGGAAGGACTGCGCTATGAACGCACCTGGGATTTGCACTGGAAATTATGACTCTTTTCGAAACGTGATTTTGCGGTCGAGAGTGCACGAAAAAATCGCGATATGTGCTTTTTGTATTTCAAATGCTAGATCAAGCGGTTGCTAAATGCTTAAAAACAATGTGACCATGCCTGGAGACGTAATGTGCGATATCCGATCAAACGGTTAAACGAATTGTATGAATAAATTGGATTGCAGAATTTAAGGACCTTCGAAATATCTTTAAATATTCGAATATGGTTGTGTTCATCAGATCTCATCTGAGTAACTTTTCACCTAGTCGACAGCACAATACCGATGCAAATAACACATGTATCTACCTAAAAAGAAAAGCGATCTTTCCATGATGCATTTTGAAAAATCTTTATGAAAAGCGAGCGGTGAAATTATGAGACCTATGCCAGTACATTACCGAACAACTCAACATATTATAAATTCCGATCATTTTGAAGAAATGATTATGCAGATGAAAAATCTATTCTCATATCCACTTCTTTACGCCAATCAAATGCAGGCGTCCAAGAATACAAATATTTTCACCACTGAACATATATTACTATGAAAAACCCTATAACTTCAAAATTGCTAGTTGCAAAATAAATATTTTATCCTCAATAGGATTTAGTAGTATTCAATATGAACTATCATTTTATCACTGGAACTTTTATGGTCATTCCCGGAGGTGAAAACAAATGAATCGATGCGTTGAAAAAAAAAACAATATATTGGAATCTATTCTAGTGAACAAATCCACAAATGAAGGAGACATACGATGGTAACGATACGGAATATTTTGATGAACTCACAATTTACTCATAAGGTATTATGAATAAATGAAATTATCGTCAATTAATATGGATTTTTATTGAGGCCAAACAATTTTTATGAACCGTAAGATATGATATAAAGAGTATGCGATATAAGAGCAACGAAACGAGGATAGTAGTGTATTAGAAGAACAATGCGGGCGGTATTGTTGTGACGACATGACGGTTAGCCCATGAAATTGCATAAGAAGTGCGATGAACTGAGACATGAGGTGTGCATGCTTTCGTCTTAAAATGCATCACATTTGTCTATTGTATGACATATCTTGGTCGGGGTGGCATCCTAGTTCGAACATCTCAAATAATTGATGTTTTTTTGTTGTTCGATAACAGAGTGAATGAACGGCGGCGAATGGCTTCTGAAGTGTTTTGCTGAAGATGCCTCCACTTCGCTATACACTTGTCCGCAAGGTTACGATATAAATGTTGAGCTGATGATTGCGAGCGCACAACAAAACTCATCATCAAATTGAAATTAACCAAACATTTTTTTCAAGGAATCTACTTGAGACATTGATGGAACTTTAAGAGAGATTTACGAATATATCTTAAGAATTCGTAAGTTTAATCAATTGAAATGGAAAGGTAAATTGGAGACTCTCTAGTTTCGCTTCTTTCTCACTGAATTTATTAGTACTTTTTCATGTCATTATAGAACGACCTACGGGAAAATAAGTCTTACTTGAAATGTGTGAGATATTTTCACTGAAAATGCTTGCATTAGTTGTAAGCTTAAAGAAAGTTGGTCGTCCTCAACTAAGGAGTTAAAACCACAAAACTTCTCGCAAATGTCGATTAAACCTTTTTCACCAGTTATTTGTTATTGGGCTACCTTTGAGTAGGGTGAATTAAGAGCGATGACCAGAAAATAAAAGATTAGCGCAATCAGCGACGACGTTTTCAATAAGTGTTTCCTGAGAAAGACTGATATCTATAGGTGATTAAGTTGGTCATTTTACGCTGGTTAGCTCAAACATAAATAACTTTATTTTCACTATCATCGAAGCTTTAGATTTCTTCCGCCGACCATCATTATTATACGCCATTGCAAAGTTGCATTTTGAAGTCCTAAAAAATTTGCGTACATTTGGCATCGATCCGGTCATAATCTGCAAAACATTTTGCACTGTTTACCTATTCTGTATACGAAAAAAATCTCGAAAATTATCGTCAACGAAAGCTTTTCCATCCTAAAGAGAATAACAATCTCCTCTTATACATAGAAAATTCCCTTATATGATTTTGTTTTTACTCCATTTGCTACGTTAGTGGGCATTATATAACGCATTAAATCAAAATTACGTCTCAGTGATCATTTCCAATGCAGCTATCTTGACATAGCCAAGCATTTTCATAATTTGCCCTCAACCCTTCGAGAAATCGTCATATGCTGAGGTCGCATATTCAGTAACAATAACTGCAGCCAAGTTGCTCTCTTAACGTTCTTTCTACATACATAACAGAAAACTATCAAGGAGTAGAAGGGACGAAACAATGTTTACTGAAGAGTGCAAAGAGTATGCGTTGACGAGAGAAGGTCGTAGCAGTGACACTCTTCACTATTGAGGTAATGGAGTGGTATTGCGATAATGTGGTTCGCCAGAACAACACACCCACACAGTTGGCAATAATAGAGAACGGAAATGCGAGGACGCAAAATTAGCCGTGTGGCAGTGAGGTCGACGAAGGAAAGCTGATAATGCTTGAGAAAAGTTGAAAAGGGAGAACGACCTTGAGATGCGCTCAAGAAGCGTAATTACACAATACAAGGTGGACGGCAACCGCCGCCGCAACCCAACCGTCACCGTCATCGTTGTCGTTCTCTCTTGATCGCCATACAATACGATCGTCAACGTCGTCGGCATCACCTCCATCATGGCGGTAATCCTCTTTTCCATACGCACTCTTCCATGCATCACGCTTATTTTCCTCTAACAATCGAATTTCGCAAAACGTTTTGCATAGAATCCTTTAACCGTGTCGCTTTATGTCGCTTCCGACGCATCTGAACACGGAACAACCCCAACCTTTCATACTTTCATGCCGTTATAGCATACTCAAAAACTGAAACCCTGCGAATGCATTCCTAGCAACCGGTTCCTCTGAATGGCGCATTATGTTCAGTAACTCTCCGCTACCAATAAACTTCGTTGAGGCCTCTTTTGGAATAGTTTTTTTGCTAGAAATAAGAAGAGCTTCAAATTTACACTAGCACTTCGTCTGTTCAAGTGTTTACTTCTAAAAAACTTCTATCAATCTGTTAATGTTTGATAAATGCAAACATGTAGTTAGAAAATTTTTATTTATATCACATGCAAACTAATGTGAATTTAAATTCAAGCACGAAACAGAAAATGGAAGACACAATTTGACTCCCTAAAATCGAATTTTTGTGAACTTTTTTTCAGAACTCTTTTAACTCACCCTAGACAATGTGACAATGATCGTGCCGTCTCGGTTCAGTGAAATCAACGACGACTTTTCTGCATCCTTCCCTCTCAAAAGCGTTATCGATCACTCCAAGACATTTTCACTGATCAGCTTTTCTCATCCCTCTGACATCTCAACGTCTCATTTAAATTAAACAAAAGCTAAAATCCTTGATTTCATGAAGCTTTTCATCGATATAAACGAAAAATGAAAATATTATTTCAGGATAGAAACATTTTTTTCCAGTGAATTTTTATATATTTTAAATTTATGCAAATTCCACTGAATATACAAAATTTTGCCAGTGAATATATTTCAATCCTTAATTGAGTCCAGTGAAAAGCTCTAAAAGCATCATCAATATAGGCGCTCTGTTTCTGAATCATTATAAAAAAGAGCACATTAAATTTCATAGAAATAAATATAGATGAATGCATATTGGAGTGATAATTATTGAACACCTTTGATATACACTATCAAAAGAACAAATACAGGAAGTAATTTTTTATTAAAGAAAGTAATATTCTTCATTCAAATTGCTTATGCGCTATAAAATTCATTGAGGATTGAATGAAATATTTGTGTTATTGTATATTCGTTCTTCGAAAATGACAACAGGAATTTATGAATGCCGACTTATGTATGAGAGATCTCTAAATGAGTTACATATTTTACATTGGTACTAAACTTTTGGAACATTTAAGCCTAATAATGTATACGTATCAATGAAGATAGAAGTATTCAAATGGATATAATTAGGCTATGCAACGAACACTTGAAATGAACTTATCATTAAACCTCACTTCACTAAAATGGTTACGAAGCACCTGTAATAATACTGTGGTAATTTTCCTACCGCACCTTACAACTATAGGCACACAGCGCCGATTGTCATCATGAGAGCAACAACAATCGAATGAAGCGCTGCACATTTCGAATCGACTTTAATGAAGAGCGGCCTACCACCGTAACCCGTTTGAGTGCGCCTCTCTCTTCAACATTTACGCATTCTGAGCTCACTAAGTAGAAAATTTGTGAGAAATGAAATTTTCGTAGCCATACCGGATACCGCTTGTGCCATACTCGAACCTTCCGTTTGCCTCATCTTCATTGTTCATCACTATTTCACATACTATATTTGGATTAATACCACCATTCCACGCCATCGTCTCCTGACACCCCCTCCCTCCCGACAACTCAACTTGCGTAGCACTTCATTAATACTGTATAGTCTGTTGGATTTAGTCTGCTCAATTTGTTTTTAGTAGACTATAAATATCTTCCACTCACTCCCCCGCTATTCTTTAACGTTGTAGAGCTGCACTTGTTTCGTCCGTAATTTCATTTGTTCTACGTCCTAACGTTCTAAGCTCTCGCAAAGTTGTTTTCTCGCTAACAGTTAGATGTTCAATTTCTTTTAAAGGAATTTATCGTTTTATCATTGAACATGTGATAATATCCCTCCCTCTTATCTCACATTTCAAGAGCACTTACAGTCACATAAATTTTTCAAGTGCTTGATTTGTAATGTAACGAACGGAACATTCGATATATATGGACTAAGGAAGATGTATAATTGCTGTGAGGAATACATCGCTTAAACGAGCACTCATAAATACGAAGTGAATTGATGAGTGTTGCCCCGTAATAGGACTGGTTATATTCACAATCCCCATTTGCAGTGTCACCTTCGAAATGCACCGTAAATATCAACGCAAAACGGAGCATAAGAAATATTGATGCGTTACTTATGAAAAACCCCATAAATATAAATAACAGATGAAAACAATCATATTTATTCGTTATATCTGAGATATATAAAGTTATATCAAGTTATATGAAGTTATCTCAAACAGCTTGCAACATATTTGGGTACGGAGAATGGATTCTGATTGCTGACTTTTCAAAGAGAATTCTTTGCCCGAAAATTTTTAAGCCATCCAAATTGCAAGATTTTCCCGAGAAACACGATTTTTTCTTCCATTTCCACGGAAGGCTTAAAACTAGTTTATGGAACTAAAGTGATTTAGAAAATAATGACCATTAAACTAGCCTAAAGTAAAATAACAGTTCTTCCAGCCTATCTCACGTCCCTATCGACGAATAAACATCGTCAAACAGGCGTCGTCGTGTCATTGTGGGACAGAGCACGTTGATAAGGTTAACAACGATCGTTTGAGATGCGATAAATGGAACCAAATTGACCGAATATAAGAACTCTAGATTTTGTTATAGTTATCTTGTTCATACTAATCTATTCATCAAAATGTGAGACAGCTTTATATAAAGCGGCCATGTAACTACTTTTCGTGCGCTTCTTTGCATAATGACTCATTTTGAAAAGTAACTTAAGGTATGTGGCACTTTTTCACCTGCTACCTTTCAGAGATTAACGAAATTTACCACATCTATCATTATCGCTGTTTTTGAGCATCGGTTTTATTGCCCAATTCCACTGACACTCTCGCATCATATTTTTCTCCTGCTAGGGTAGTTTATCCCGGAAAGCAAACATGGATTGAGTTACCTGGCTATTCTGGCAGCAACGGAAACATCCTACACACCTGCTGTGAGAGTATATAGCACACTTTTTTATCCTCAAATGCATGTCAAGGGGCAGCGTTGGTGAATATCCTCTATACTATGTGTTTTCTTCTTCGATCGGAACCGTTGAGACTATCGGCAAAGCTAACTTGATCCAAATGTCTGACTCAGTTCTTTGCCTTCCGGTTGCCTTAAGGGCCTCGACATAAGTTCAACATGATGTGAATGCGAAAGGAACAGAGAGCAGTTGTGGTTTTTCCGGTAGAGGAAATGTGATTAGCCGTAATACCTTTCGTCAAAATGAACGGTAGATGCTAAATAAGGGAAGTGAGGGTAATACAATCCTAATACATGTACTCTGGAAGGAACATTCCAGAGACAGAATCAAATTTTCAGAAACCTTCTCCGCTGAAGTGATATCTGATATTATTCGTCCCTCACCTTATGCATTTTTCGCTATCTGAATAGCATTGGTTGAAAGAGAACAAGTCTTTTTGTATAAAAGGCAATTTTCAGGTTTTTTAATTTCCACATTCGGCAGAAGGAATCGGCTCGGAAGGTGTTTGCTAGCCCACAAATTTGCATAGGCTATGTTCTATCAGCAACTGATAGGAACATAGCTTATGCGTACAGCATAGCACCTGTACTAAATATAGCATTATATTCGATGATTACAGCAGTAGAAGCAGACAGTTTATTCATGATGGAGATTATTCACCTTTTTCTGTTTACTGTAATGGATGCTAACTTTCTTGAAGAGAACGATGAGCAAAAATCTATCAGCATCCGTTAAAATATAACGACGTTATGCTATAAATGCATCAGCTCTAAAAAGCGTAGCATGAGGCATAGATACACAACACGTAGACGCACACACATACATGCACACGCATAAACATGAGGCACCATAAGGTAAATATCATTGATGATTCGAAACTGAAAAAAAGATGGTAAGCGGTGGGGGTGGGGTGGGAAGAGGAAGGAAGAGGATAGAGGAAAAAGGACAAAAACGAGTCGCTTGCTTTGCATTATTGGGAAATGTTATTTCATAACGCGTCGTATGGTCCTATCGCAAAAACCCCACCACAAAGGACTCATTATACGCTCACTCAACACTATTTAAACGAATGGACACACTCGCATACCCTTACACAGACACATAGACAAGCACACACTCCTTGTGCATATTTAAATAATGAAAAGTTATCAAAGTGAAGAATGAAATTTTGCTTGGATTCGAGTTTTGTGAAAAACTTGTGATGGCACCTTTAACAAAGGAAATGACCTTAGCGAATGCATATTTATAAATCGCTAACTCTTTCGATTAGCGGATCAGTTCTGAAATACTGATGACTCCGCCACTGAAATATGGACTTATTGGAGGTTTTAGCAAAGGATTTCAGAAATTATATCATTTCCGCCGTTATGCTGGATGATGCCATGACCGAGATATTTAACAGCATTTGCAAGACAAACAAAATGAGATGATTTTTCATTGAGGAAGGACTAGGTCTTTTTATTTTTAGTTTCTTAAACAGTGCCTTTTAGCAACAAATTTTCGAAGGTATTACCAACTTTTTGTTATTTTATTCCTTAGAATGAGCAACGAAATCTACGAATTACGAAAAAGGTAACCAAGACTTCCCGGGCAAAAACTGGCAATGAAACTGCTGCAGATTCTCAGCGGCAGGTGAGCGTCATATATTTTGTCGGTGTTTATTGAAGAAAGATAGGCATGCGATGAGCGCATACGCACAATGGCAAATAAAACAAACATGTGAGAGGGTTGTGGCCGTACATCTATTTAGCTGAAACCAATGGGCTGCTTCTAATGGGTCTTCTCGTATGTCGGCGCCGTTTTTCTGTAGAATTTATCTCTCATTGAGTTTGCGTCCGCGTCATACCACTCTACTTACTTGCCTCTTCGTCTATTGCCTTAGTGGCCCGTTGTAAAACCGGATCCAGAACCGTATTCCGCTCAGAGCACAAAAAGCACCGTAATCAGCGCATTATCGCGCTAAGAACGAAATAACCCAACCGACAGCATATGTTCTGCGGCTACGAACGTAATACTGTCACTGTTTACTCTCTCATTTTTGCACGATTTCTCTCGATTCTCTACACCACTTCGTCAACGTAGTGAATCACGTGTGCACAGTATTCATCGCAGAAAAAGAAGTCATTTGTTGATTTTAAATCGGTAATGTTAAACGATGCAAAATTGATTCTAAATCCGAAGCGACTTAACGTTGGTCAAGGCTGAAAGCGTTTCGTATTCACCCCAATCCTACATTCCCTTCAATGACGCAGAAAAAATTTACAAGAAATAAATGTAGCAAATCTAATAGACAGTATTTATTAAAACAAGGGATCTCTCGATAGAAGCACACCTGAAGTGATGATCTAACGAAAGACCTCCTTTGAAACGAATTTCGACGCAGTCAACCCAACGAAGTGATGAATTATGATGCATCGATGAACAATAGGTATTACTTTATTACATGTTTCAAATTCCATTAAGATGCTCATTTTTTTGGAACACAAAATTCTGAACGACATTGGAGGCCAATATATGCAATCTGATCACTGAGGGGAAGAAACGAAAAATAATCTTTATGGTTTTAGCAATAATTTTGCTGCAGAAAAAGAGAGCCATTAAAATATTAAATTGGCTATTTATATTTCTGCAAGGAAAGAAAAATGTATAATTGTTTACCTCTAGGGTTATCAACACTGACTGCTAAGACTCTATTACTGACTAATTGGATGGATAATGCTTCAGTTTATTTACTTATTCATTTATTTACTCATTTATTTATTCATGTATTTTAATGACGCCCTAATTCGATATTAGTAGCTCGGTTCTGACTTTGATTGTGCTATTTAGCTGCATCAGCTTGATTTGATGCCAGTTAGCAGGATTGCTGCATTCGTTTACGAGTATATTCGTTACTCTATTGTATACAGAATCAACATCAACATAATAAAGAAGATGGTAAGGAATTTTGGCTTTTGGCTAACGTTTTCAGACGAGGGAGTAGATAGTGGGGGTGACTTCTTGACAAAAGTGATGATGAGTTGAGCTCTCCAGACCTATACTTTCTGGTTGGAGTAGGCTCAGTGCAAGGGGTGATGGTTTGACATGCATTCAATAGCGCAGTCGTTTACGCATTCGAGTGAAAGTAAGCATAGAGGCAAAGCGAAGGGGAGCGGGAGTTGCAGTTCGACTCAGTGCAGGAAGGATATGTGTGTGGCATGTTTCTGTTTGTGCGTAGCATAGAGGAAAAGGGGTCTCCCTTTGGCATGTGTGTGGTGTGCGTATGCGTGTGCTTTTTTTCTTGGGGGGGGGGGGAGAACATAAACTACAAACTACATACTACAAACTATAAACTACATACTGCAAACTGTAAACTAAGTGCTACAAACTGTAAACTACAAACTACATAAGATAAACCGTAAGCTACAAATTACATGTTATAAACTATAAACTGTGAACGATAAACTATAATAAACTACATGATGCAAACTGCAAACTACACAGTATATACTATAAACCACAAACTATGAGCTACATACTACAAACCATAAAATACAAGCTATAAGCTACATATTATAAACTATAAATCATAAACTACAACTATAAACTACAAGGTGCATACTACAAACTACACGTAAACTATAAACCAGAAACAGTAAACTACATACTGCATACTATAAACTACAAACCACATATTGTACACCATAACCTGCGTACATTCTATATATCATAAATACATACTACAAACTACAAACTACACACAAACTATAAACTACAAACTGTAAAGTACATACTGCATACTATAAACTACAAACTACATAATATAAACTATAAATTATAAACTAATACTATATACCATAAGCTGCGTACATCCTATATATCATGAGTACACACTATAAACTGCATACCAAATACTATAAGCCACATGCCATAAACTACATACTACAATCTATAAACCACATGCTATAGGCTATAAACTATATAGTATAACCACATACTACACACTGTAAACTATATACTGAGTCTTGTATCTGGTTTTTTTCGAAACTTCATACAAGTGGTGGAAAAGCTTGATTCGGTGCCGGTTCACGTGGGAAAATGCTGGTTGATTCTCAGATCACTGTCTTGTTGCGACGTTAAGATTTGCATTTTTAACAATTAATCTCCTCTTTTTTGGAGGAGATTAAAGAAGAAGCCATTCCTAGCTAACCTAATGAATGAATATTTGTTGGGATGTTGACGACAGCCTAAATAAGCATCTCACGGTTACGCGCCCTTCATCCTCTCTAAATATTAGTAGCAGAGTAAATATTAGTGGCTCTCTACATGGCCGTACATTTGGTATGCTGCACAAAGAAGGCATGTACTTTATAGAGTAAAAACACTTCGAGAGAGCCGTGCCACTTTCTTACAGCTACGATCACTGACCACAGACAGGCTGTCGTTAAGAATGACTGAGCATCGAACGGTAGCTGTGGCTTAAAATGATAATAAAGACGTGCAAAAATGAATATAAGTGCAACCACTTGTGTCTTCTCGCCTAACACAGCCTCATGGTGCATTTCCGGTGTTGTCATTGTAACTGAAGTGATATTGGCTTTCAATATCAATATTTAAAACAATCTGAGTATTTGTTCATTAACCAATGGAGCACTATTAAGTTGCCCAAAGAAAAAGGAAAGAACTACTCCTGAGTGAACAGAAGAAGCAGAAGGAACACCTGTAAGGTCGAGCATGAGCAATAAAAAACCCAAGAACCCGAAGTTGGCTGAAAAGGTTGTGAAGGTATAAGAGTCGAAGGATCTAAAGATAAAGCAACACAATGTACATCATGCAACAAAGGGAATACTCATTCTCCATTTCATGGACAACGCTGAAAAGTTTGAATTTTTGGTATGGACATCATTTCCATGTCGATGAAGGTCGTTTGAATTTCTCTGGTTGGACCTTCTTAAGTTGCGCACAGGTATGGACTCCAATGGAGGTGCGGGGAGGAGGGAGGGGGAGGGGAACAATAGCCTAACCTCTCGTCATGAAAAGAGTTGATATGCATTAAACGAAACTGGAAAGCACATCTTTACATGCTCAAACGGCTTAAACATACCTCCATACGAGCTAAAGACTTCGCCCACTTGGCTTGCAGCAGAGGACTGGGACCGGATTTATTTTTAATTTACTTAACCCAGACGGACCATCAGTGGACTCACCTCTAAAAAGCCTGATTTGCCACCAGCCACCCATCGAATAAATTCTTTCGTTGCCTGTTGAAACATCACAAATGCCAAAATCGACGCCCACCACCGACGGCTAAAATAAGCAATCGCACGAGGTAACGAATCAAGATACTTCGTCTGAAGGTCCTAGCCAAGAACCTTCTGAAACCATGCGCATACCCTGCTGTGCCCACCTACTCGTCTAAGATGAAATCCCCAAAACTTTCACCTGAGAATGACAGGTCGCATAACTACTTGCCGTCGTCTTACACCTCATACCTTCACCTGTTAGACTCAAATATGATTGCATCCCTCTTCGCATCTGTTAACCTAGCTTTGTTTTACTGATCGTTGAGAATTAGAAGTGTTCTACAATCTGTTGCTAGATTTGGCGTGCCAGAGCATCCATCAACTTTCTACAAGACAATAAACCTATACGTATTATTTGATAGTTTCTAACAAAACCCGAAATACCATTAGCGCTTACGGCATTCACCTACACAGATATAGCATGCAAGCAACTCAACACTGGAAGGTACAGTTCATTCAAAGAAAGCACGAGCTTTGACTATGTACTCATAGGAACAAACTTGCATATATGGAATCGTATATAGAAGCAAGTAAGAAACGGGATCCGCGCAATGAAACGTCTCAGCCTCAACATCACGGATCTATGCTAGCACCAATCTTCGCCTATGTAAACTCCCAAAATTACGCCCAAAGCCGTGCTTCTCGCTAACGTTTCAACCGTATGGCAACGACGATCAAACGAAACCTCTGCTAAAGGAAATCATCACTACGACGTTAACTACTGCCTCAGGCTCGTATCATGGCTCTTAGACCTCCGGGAAACTCCACCTGACGTACGCTGCTTACAGTCCCTTCACAATGATCCTAATTAATCTCTTACAAAGCCAAGAAAACAGGCATAAATGAATGGTTATTTGTGCATAATATAACAAATATTGCTGCAACACATACAGCGTTTCGAGCAGATAACAAGAAAAAAAAACAACTTAACAGCAACGAAGATAAATAAAATAAGATATGGCAACTACAAATTTCTACAAGTACTACAAACTCGGTCAATCTAACTGGCACCAATAACAGTACAAGTAGCTGCCCGATGAAAAACATATTAGATGTAAGAGCAACCATAGGCAGTCCTGAAACTTCTCGATACCGTCCTCCGCACAAGAAAATCCGAACTGTACCGAATGTAGCAGAGATGATAGAAAGGTTAACTTCGTACTTGACAAGTATTTAAAAAAAAGCTTCGGCAGAAAGCGGATTAGCCAGATTGATACGAAATCATTAATGAAGTGCCGCCAACTTTAGCTTTGTCAACCACAGATCAGATAAGCAAAATGAAGCGCAACCTCAGAAAGACATGCCCACATCCTTCATCAAAACAACCATCGAAAGACCCTATCTCACGAACACATCAAAGAACCACTGTCTCACATATGATACATCCTATGCCTCCTGGCTCCAACAGAAACACAGAAAAAAGTGTAAATGAAAAATGAGGTCACAATACTGAGACTGAAGCCAATACCGCAATGAATCGATCCTCAACGCAGATATACTTGAATGCAATATGTAATCACGAATTACCAGAGGCACCTATGCGATTTCCATAATCGCCTGTAATCCGTCGAAGAACCGGCTTTTTTCTTCAGCCTTCAGTAATATCACTGAAAAGATGTGTCTGTTCTATTTAACACAACGACAATCAAAATTTCGCGCTCTTATAAATAATGCTTTATTGTTCTACACCAAGCAAGCACTTCTGCTCTTCATTACCGAGCCCTAATCTGCCTACAGCATATAACCCACCATTTATCCAATTTGGAATAGAAATTGGGCTAAGTTTCTTGTGATTCGCCGCAACTCTCTTCTTCATTTCTTTTCTTTGGCTGTCTTCTGATGTGTGGCTCATAACGCATATCACTCAACGTTTGTCTGGACTATTGTAAACGATGTTTCAAGAAAGATTGATTTCTTTTTTCAAAATATCAGCCTCTGATGATGCCAATGGCAGTTAAGAATAATCTTTAAAATTTCTACATTTGAAAAATGCGTGAATTTTTCACTCGCATATTTCCTCCATTAACACTGAATCGCTCTATATGCCAATACTGGAAATACTCAGTATCACCTTCCAAAAAAAATCACTCACATTTGTAACGATTTGGAAAGAGACGACCGAAATATTTTGCGCTTCTATACTCAAGAAAACGAATATTTTTTTTCAAAAAAAAAGTATTTGATGGATGAAACGTACCGTTAGAATCGAATGAATCTCGTCGTACGGATCTACTCGTCATACGTTCAATAACCCTCTCAAATGCACGTCCTATGAAACTGAAAATCCCTCCATATTCTCCGTAATGTAATAGTAAAATATTAATTGAAGCCAAAACTCGCACACTCATAAAGAAAATATTGTGTGCTGCCCATCGTTAACTGCAATAACTTCCAATTGGCTGTCTATAATTTCATTATAGTGGAAACGAAGACTTCTATGCTCAAACCCATTGAATCCTCTACACCAATTATTAATCAAGACCTATAACGCTAGCATATACTTTTAGCGCTAACCACCATGGCATCTTTTCATATACTGAAAAGAAGAGCAAACCTTTCTATAAATACCTAGTGAGGATGAGAAAATATACCTTCATAGGTAATGTTTGCACAACAACTCACGCATTACCACCTTTAACTAGTTAAGGACGATAGACATTCATAAGTAGGTTGCCTTGAATCACTTATAAAAGCTAGTGGCAACAAATAACTGGTACTGCCAATAAAACTGACGAAATATTCTCTCATTAAATTAAAAATTCACAACTATTTGTCCTAATTTTATATTTTGAAGTATGGCTCAATATTTCTATTCATCAGTGAGGAAGATGTTTAATAATCTTTCTTTCTTTTATCGTCTTTATGCATCAACAACAAACAGCTTATGTTCGATAAAATCGCCCAGCTAAAACAAACTGCAACATAGTGAAATGTCAATTTACCTCTTCCGGTTACTGTCGGCGTATTCCGTACCAAAAGGCATAACACCAATAACTTTATACCACCCGGTATAATCACCGCTCATTGGAACAGATACTATAAGCGGGCGTGATGAACGGCTTTTCAAACGACTCTGCAATATGCGTAATACCGCCAACTGCAGCTCACTTCGACATACAGGCAAAATGCTTACCTGCTGCAAACGACAAACGCGCATACAAAAAAGAACTCGGAGATAGGACTACTTTAAACTGACTTTGCCCCTTTCTCAATTTTCTTTAATACTCCAACTCTCAAGTTGAATAAGCAAAAATCATCGATAATCTTCGAGAATCACTTACGGGGAAAAACGATAAACCTGGTCGCATAAAAAGCCTTCGAGACGTCGCAGAAATTAATCAAAAACGGCAAATTAAATTAATCAGCAAATTAATTAAAAAATTAACCAATCAAAAACAAAATGAACCAACTGAATAAAATCTAACCGTCGCACAAAAAGCCTTCAAGACGAAATTGGCAAATGTGAAAAGGAAATGCCTCGACGATAATAATTTCGCTTCTTCGCTCTGAAATGACTGCCGATAATGAATCGATCATGCTTCAAGAACACATCTCTTGATTGAATCAATTTACTAAAATACAACGGAAATAATTTTAGAAGTGTCAAAAACGATATAATTTCTTGGAG
Source organism: Baylisascaris procyonis (assembly GCA_037389465.1). Lineage (NCBI taxonomy): Eukaryota > Metazoa > Nematoda > Chromadorea > Rhabditida > Ascarididae > Baylisascaris > Baylisascaris procyonis. Next base: position 4,428,044 of record JAZARR010000175.1, on the reverse strand, counting down.
AAATCTCCTTCCTCCTGCGCTATCTATGTTGCTCTATGTAAATGATGAGACTATCATCGTCAACTATAAAAGTGGCAAGATATAACAAGCATTATCGCTTCCAAAGCAAAACGTTATCCACCTAAAAAAGGTGGTGCAAAAGAAAGAAGGACAACGAAAAACAGAGGAGAAAAGCGCTTTTCCCAATGCACAGATGCCTCTGCGAATTGTGTTACCTATGTAGGTGGAAGTGTTTTTTTTTTCGTCTGCAGACATCCATCTCGGTGACAATTAGTTTCTTTCGAAGTTATAAACTAGCAAGACAAAGAATTATAGAGAATTTCGGTATGCCAGTAAATTCGATGGATTGGGCTTCATCTGAGGAGCAATGAAAAGGATGAATTGTAGAGTGTGATGCGGGACACTGTAAATGCAAGCGTATCCGTGCCCTGTGTATTACACAATATTCACATCATTTCGATGCAATCTGTTTGTTGCCCAGCAAAGAGAACTGTGCTCGTTTCAATGAGCGCATTTCTACACCATATCGGTGGTACACAGCACACTTCTATACCTTTTTCTTCCTTTCCAATCGTTTAAAACATCCGGGATGCAAAATATCTAAAATCTGCCACCCGTAGGTGCAAAATAGTTCTCATCGACCACTTGTCGATCCACTATTCCCTCCCCCCTCTCTCCAACAGCATATAAAATAACAAATTGAAAAAAAAAATAAAAAGAGAAACCTGTGGGAGAGAGAGTAGAAAGAATGGACCTGTCGAAAGAACAATACTCTGATTGACAACCATAAAAATTTGCGCGACGATACTCTCGAGACATGATTTGTAGAATTCAATTGCCTTCGTTAACGCCATCAAATCACCGCCTCCTTAAACTGTCTCAATAGTATCTCAGAAACTTTTTTATCTGAGTGTATTACACAGCCCCAGTGAAATGAAATTTTTTGTGAAAAAAAGGAAAACAATGAAATATAACGCAGTGCAGCAGCTTGTGAATGAATCTTCACAAATCGCTGGGTCTTTATGGGTGCTCGGCTAACCCTCAACGAGAAAGCTCCTCTCAAGTACTGCTAGGATAGATGAGACCTTGATTTTACTGTTGAAAGACAATAAAAAAATTCCCATAAATATTCACCGTTCAACCACACTGAATTTAAAAATGGCAACGGTCCGCCAGACAACCCTCCGATTTCTTATATATCTGACAATTTTCCAGCAGTTCATATGAAATAATAATAGCGCTAAAATGAGTTGTTGCTCATGAAATAGCATAGATACGGAGTGGATAAAAAGATTAACAAATTGGCCACTTATGTGATGAAATACAAAAAAAGAGAATTTTACAAGTAAGCTAACATGACCAACGCTTGCAAATTTCGTGCTTATCATAAACAATCACGTTTATAAACATTATCTTCGAAAAAAACGCATAAATAATTAACGAAATTTCAATTCTGCAACATCCTGAAGAATTATGCACTCATAACAGCGCACAGATTGAATGAATAGCATTTTCTGACGAAGAATTTTTGTGAGATGACGATTATGGATAATAAATCTAGCTTGGGCCTCGCATTGAAAATGCAGAGCATGTCAATAAAATGCACAAAACGGGAACCGATGGCCATTTTTTCTTTGCAAAAAAAAACAAACAAACAAAAGTAAACAATGTCGATCGAACAATGAGATCAAGAAAGCATCAAATTAACCTCCAAGAAATTTCTTCAAAATATTCATCGACGCTGAAAATCGATCATAGGATGATTCGTCGTCTGTTTGCCCCACTTCTAGGCGAGCACACAAAGCACGAGCGAAATCACACGCATTGAACCTGAAAACTGTCAAGCAAACTTAAAACTTCACATCAACGGTACAACCACATCTAGAATTTCGTAAAAAGAAGACGCGATAAGATACAAAAGGTGAGCAATAGGCCATTAAATACGTCGCTAAAATTAGTGGAAATGATACAAAAGCAGCATAGAGTGCTTTTGAGTTTTGCTTGATGTTATAAAATTAGAGTGGTGAAAGAGAATGATAAATGCATTTCAAAAGTCTAACTTTTGCAAAAAACACATGCTGTATAAATAGTCCTGCCTTCAATTACATCATTGTCATACAAAATTGTGACGCGCCTGGTTTAAATCTTCCGCCCAACTTAGCTAGTTTCATCAAGCTGCAAATAAAAATATCGTGAGAATGAATTCACCCATCGAAAAACGACTCTTAGTTTCAATCGATTGCTATTACTCAATAAAATAAATTCCTTGGAAGTAGCCAATACTGTCGACTAAACAGGCAAACTTGATGAGCGAAATGCGGTGAGTTTGTTACCTGTCACCATTGTTTACCTAAAATTGTCTCCAAGAGCAACGAAACAAAACGTAAACAATATGCTCGAAGATCCTTCAATTAGACAAAATATTCTGATATACTAATCTTGCACATGCAAATTTCGTAACGCAAACCATTTTGTTGGATTAAACATTCCTGAACTTACGCAAATTTTGATAACCAAAATGAATTTCAAATCAAAGTCTACAGCGTCTTCGTCGCTATCAGTATTCTATCGATTGTTGGCGATTGCGTTCATGAACAGCATGTTAAAACACGAAAAAAAGATATACAATACTGAAAAAAAAAAATAATAAAAACGCTCACCTATTACAGTACCCGACGACTGCCGTAAAAGATGCAAAGCTCGAATTGATTTCCTTCTGGAGAATATCGAATACTTCCTTCTTCCTCTCATGACTTAATGCTGAATACATCTGCTTGCATTCAGTCAATGTCAATCTAAAATGAGTACCAATCTGAACAAAAATACAGTATTTTCTTGGGACCAGTTGAAAAGGCTATAGAAAAACAACCATTAGAAATTGTGTAGGAACAACCTACTATATGCAAAAATGATAGAAACGAAGAAAACAATAAACATCTGTAACAGCAATAATGCCGTAGCAAAATCTACTCGTAAACTAAACGAAAAAAAGTCGTACGTTAACACCAGGAGAGGAACTAAGGGAAAAGCAGCCACAAGGATCCATGCGAAGAGTAGATGTCCTGTGATGCCACAGATTTGCTGCGCACAAACTTCAAAATAGATTTAAAATAAACACAGACAAGAAGGCAATGCCTCTGCAAGAGACACGTAGTCGCCGCCTAGATTAGCACCTCTTATAAGAGAACGGTTGGATGCAGGACAGTATCGTGAAGGAATGGGAGGGAATGTGCTGACAGAAAGCTTCTCCCTTCTGATCTCGACGTCGTTAAATGAAAAGGTTAGTTCCTTTTACTTTCCTATTCACAAAGGCGAGCAACCAAATAGAACCGCAGATGTGAATAGTTGAGAGAACTCACTTCTTGCAAGAGATCACTTCATTAAAATAGTTTTTCACCTGCGCTGTATCATGATAAATCAGAAAAAAATAAAGTGCTATGCTTTCCTCCAGAAACTGGAGAAAACTGCACGATAGAATCCTTCCATCTGTTGCAAAGGTATAAGCAGAGAAACAGTAAGGTGGCAGGCCACAATACCGAGAGAAAGGACTGAAAACGAAATATCCCATTCCTAGAATATCAAAATCTGCATAAAATATATAAGATTGACCAAAAGTCCCAAACAAAATAAAAAAGAAAAGAAAAACATTTGCACAACAGCAAAAAATTGCTTATGAAGTATCTTTGACCTCACTATGAACTAAATGCGTTAACAGATTGGAACAAAATGTAAATTTTCACAACATTTCTAGGACACAATGCGAACAAACCGAAAAAAAAATTACCCAAGCGTAGCAAGGAGTGATCTCATCTTAGCATCACCGCGCTGCTGCCAGAATTGAGTACGACAAACGAAATGCTCGTCAGTGATCATACTCTTGTACAGTGACCAGTGCGCATACATAGGCAATAGTAACCTAAATTCAGTGTACTATAAGCATGATTCAATTGATAAGCAAACAAACGTTTCTCCAAGGACACAGCATGAACTTCCAATCGGTACTGCTGACCTCAACTTCAACTAAAACTTCCAGAGCACAACATGTAAGACTTATTCAAGAAGAAAATTCCCTGAACATAATAAAAACTACGACGCACAACTCCATTCTCTGTGATTGCTATATTTAGAGTCATAGGTGAGTTTATTTCTTTCAGCCAACACCATTCCCTCCTTCGAATTTCCGCATGATCCTCTCCCCTTCTTCTCCCCCCCCCTCTCCCTCCACCCAGCACACACACAAAACGCAAATTTCAGTTAAGAACCTGTTTCTGGAAATTTACCCGGCTCCTCCACGGCAGGAGAACAATGAAAGAAGCAAGAAAATCATTTAAGGATGCAACACAGGACTAGTGAAAAAAAAAACTCAGTTAGCCAGCGAATATTCTCAAGCAGAACGTTTACTCAAGAGAATTGCAGTCTAGCCGAAACAAAGCTTAACGATGGTCATTGATCTAATAACGCTATCTGTAGATCACCTTCTCCTAAGTTTACACTCATTGACAAATTAGCTATCTAAAGAAGCCTGTCCTGAACTCGGCCCACCAATGCTTAATGGGTTTGAATGAAACTTCAAAAAACGACTGGGTGGTCGAAAGTCTCAAAATTTTATAACAGGCACGCAGGAATTCCTTCTTGAGCACCAACATGATGTTGACCTCCCAATTAACAAATCAAATGAAATTTCGAGTAAAAACTACAAAACGAGGAAAGGCAGTCATAAAGCAACAATTTTTTATAACAGAGACAATAACTAATCGAGTTTTTAGGCAGACAAGTAAGTCGCAAAAAGTTCTCAAATGTTTCGATGAGTGTAGAAGTTCGAGATCAAGAGTACGACTCGTTGTGTAGGAACCTCAACTCTAGTGTTCGCGCAAACATCTGGAAGTACTCAACTATAGCGAATTTAAAAACGATTTCAATCAGTAAACTAATAGTGCAGAATAACAAGCCAATCAAAGGAGCAACGAACTCTTTGTCGAAAGATATCCTCAACACATCATCACCCTTCATGACGCTAACATTCTTCGGTGAATACCGGCGTATAAATGGACGTAACCGATCGATACATACTGCTGTGTATGCTTCCAACGATATAAGATGATCGACGAATTGACTATTCAAACCAACCACCGCACACCACATCGTTTCCGCCGATGATTTGCCAATCAAATGCGCAATTTCCAGCATCAGCACTGCGCTCTTAAAATCTCATACCACCTTTATTGCTCAACATTAAACGTCATGCGTGAACTTGCGCTCTGCATATAGACATTCCCCTTCCGTAATATTTAAAAAATTTATAGCACACTAATTTTGGCCAAATTTTGTAACACGGCAACTAGGGGTTCCTAGAAAACGCTTTCTACATAAAGAAGTAGGTATACTCGTGACAGTACTATATACTGGCTAGATTCAATGATCCGCAAATTACCTTTGATGACCCGCTCGTCTGAATGAAAAAAAGGGTGAAAATCTTTTGCTTTCACATACTTTTTCTTCAACGTTTCAAAACCTCTTTCAAATGTTTCCAGCTCTCGACTGACATCTGATTCTGGCCTGGTTCCTGAAATTCCCAAAACCTCTATCTCCCACTGGGGATGGAAATGGAGAAAAATGCTTTCCATACTCGTCTAGATAGATGATCTTCAGATATTACTACTTTAAAGCATTTCAAGGTGCACACTATCCTCTGATCGCGTCGCCCCATTCGTCTTACGCAAAGAAACCCTTTTGGGATCGACTGCTGTTTCTCAAGTTTGTTGCTACGATACAATTTGAATACCGATGTTGTTTTAGAAAGCACTTCAAAATGTTGGATACGTAAGGTACGAGTGCGGAATTAGCAAGAAACAAAAATAAGTTGACCATATGAAGCAAACAGCAATTTATCTCATTCATGACAATAATGGGACCTCTTCTGCTCCTCCCCATACTTCACAAACGTCCCTTGTGAGAATCCGCAATCGACGCAGCACTGCATATCATTCAAAAATATCAAATAAAACTTTTTTACTTTTCTAAATAGAAATCCTGATCGAATTTCCTTCATTACAATAAAATGAACACTCTGTTACCAAACTTCGAAAGTTTTTTATTTTTCAGAGCATTATTCGATAAATAAAAAGTGCACCCTCCGAACAGTTAAGATGTTACCAAAGTCTCAAAATGTGTATTCAAAAGTAATCGTTATTTGATAAAACTGAAGGCGCATCTTGCACACGCGAATAAACTCCGAACAAACACCGATAAACAATCCGAATGAACTCTGACAAACTCATCAAGTAATCAGGTATTGAGCCTCACCGAAATGGAGTACCATGAATTCTCATAGTAGTCCCAGAGAAGATCGTTCCGTCTCGCGTACCACTGTTGTCTTCGCGCCCTTTTGATAGCTCGCCTCTCTATATCCTCAACTGTTCTCCTCCCATCTCCTTCTTCCTCTTCGTCGTCACTGCTTTCATTCTCGCTCTCGAAGAGTTCTTTTGCTTCTGGGCATTTCAACTCATCCAGCTCTATGTCACTCGCTAATATCCTAATATTTCCTTCCGCGTACACCTGTAAAACGCATCTTATGAATGGAATTCGGATGAACAAATATACTTCTAAAAGAAAATCTCCAACATATGAACCTCGGCGAGTGATATAGAGGAGAATGAGAATAACCGTAAATCTGTCAAGCAGCCATTTGTGAACAATATTCAAAGACTTCATTTAAATTATATATATATAATTTATTTTTATATAATTATAATTATATTAATATAATTATAATTTATTATATATATAATTAAATATATATAATTCATTTTATTTATTTTCAATTCATACGTATTTAGTTCACAGATTCAGAACAGTACGAGCAATATAGGGCAAGCAGCAAGTAAAAGTAGTAAGTGAGGAGTTATGCGGTGCTCGGAAATCTGAACAAAAATAACCTACAAAACGTTTAAAGGAATGCCTACTCCTATATATATGAATGCAAAGGAAAGCAAATTGCTCTTAAAATAGATATATTGAAGCAAAATTTTGCTGACTGCTAAAAAGCAATATTACTAAGAAAGCAGGAAATGAAGGTAATAGAAAATGATTGTTTTGTGCAATTGGCCTAGCATTCATCCGAAACAATAATAAATGGCACCATTCTCCTAAGTATAGTGGCCATCCGTATAAACCGAATAGATATCAGCGATCTGTGGCAATATTCTAGAACGCTAACGGGTAATAAAGGACTTACATTGTCAAGGTCGTATGGTCTCCGCGAATCGATAACATAGAGTGTCATATCAGCTGCGAGTTCAAGGTTCGTTAGTGCTCGATTACTACCACAGTTGATAAGTATTGCCGTATGTATCTGTTCGGCATGTTCCTCGAGTGCCCTCACCAACGAATCCCATCCGTTAACCACTACCATCGAGTATGCCACATCGTCACAAGTAAATAAATGCTGAAAACATTATTGTACTACCACTTAATCAATATCTCGTTTTAATGCCTCTCTGTGGGATCAATCTGTCTTCCCTATACGATTCCACCTGTCAAAAATTTTTCGGAATGTACTGAACGTTCCAAAAAGAAAGAAATTTCTTTATCATAGCGAAGAGTGTATGGAAAGGGTTGGCGGTTACGTCGAAGCTGTTTTATCCTAGTCAAAGTCCATGGCGAAAAAAGCCTTTCGATACTTGAGTTTTATCAACAAAATTTCCCATTCTTAACGATATTTGAAGTTTTGCTTACGCCTTGCATCGGGCTGTACAGTCATACCCCCCCCCTATAATATTAGGCACATAACACTTTCGAAAGTGTGACCATTAGCTGATGAGAAGTATTTAATCACTTCTGGTCAAAGCAACCCGCATATGATAACGAACTATCAAATGGTTAGCAGCAATGAGTGAAAAACCAAACAAGTGAAAATTACCATAAGAATTCGAGTGGCACAAAGCGCATCGACATCGTTGTTGGTGAGAACAAGCACATGCTGAAATTTAATTCATCTTAATAAATGATTTTAAAAATCTTAAAAGAAGTCCTGAAAAAACCATCCTGGAGGGCTCGAAGGTACGATTACTCCTATATACTTTTTTGATGATTTCGATGTGAATCTTGGAAAATATTCAGTACAAACTTGAGAGATAGATAAAATCATCAAAATTTACTTCCACTTATCAAAGCAACTTAAATTGTTCGTTTTATTGAGTTCATAAATTAAAACTTACATCTTTTTTGACGACTTCATAGAACTGCTGTCGAAAATTATCTCTTATGAACATATCCTCGATCAGAAATAAGACCACCTGCACCGTGTGGCTATTGCAGATTATATTCCTATAAAAAACTATTATCACGATGGAAATTCTTCAAATCAATAACATTCTCGCAAATCACAAAAACAGAAACCTAAAAAAAAAACATCGCTCAGAAAAAAAAAAACGGAAATCACATCTCAAAATTTCTTTCATTGGTCACAGCAAAATTTACCCCTCAAAAACCAGATGAGGTGTTATCATACTAGCAAAAAGAATATTCAGCATGAATTCATAGGAAACGAATGCTACCTTCTACGCTATTTTTTGCTTTCTATTTCCGAATATGCCGCATAGTTCAATCAAAACTAGTTCGCAATATAACGAATCGAACAACGATGATTAGATGCTTCTAATTGAGAACGTTCATGTTGAAGATGACTATGAAATGGCAGCAAGGAGGAATTTATGCATTTTTCCATTATAACATTTGAATAAAAACTACTGCAACGAATATAATATTCTAAACACTATAAAAATGAACATAGAGAATCGTTTGAAATTATTGACTTCGAGATCGGCAAAATATTCCACGGGAAAGTTCGACGTTAAACCCTTTCTCCATCACTCTTAAGTTGCTAGCTCATGAACAACGAGGCACTTTCGTATCTAATCATGCGCAATCTAAGAATCTCTATGACTTCTTGGAGAACTCAGTTGAAGAGTTTATGAATTATGAATCTTCTCCATATGATATATATAACCATCACGAGATTTAACCATCACAGTATCCGATCCCTTCTAAGCGCAACTTCCCTGGGATCTCGAAATGTCAGGTTGCTGAAGGTGGGAGAGAGGTCAAAAATTGAAGGCACAGATGCAGATGAGCGTACCGTCGCCAACACATTGTCGCATTAGTAGAGAAAAAAATTTAGGCGCACGATAGATGACATGAGCAGAAAACTGCACAAAGGATGATAATTTGAGTCGGCGAGAACGGCATGGTCGTTCAAATCATTTCATGGGCGGGATACAATGAAGCCCACCCGGCTCTTGGGAAAAAAGTGATTTCTATAGAGACTTCCGCATCATTTACAAAAAATGTTGTGCCTCCTTTTTGCGAGTGAGGCCAGCACATACAGGCAAATTCCTATCGTGGTTTACGTACGAGTAGGAACGGGGTGTGTGGTGAAGATCGATCCTTAAGAGGAAAGAGTTTAAAGTTTCACAAAGCAAGGCATTCACCTTCATCCTTCCTAGCGCCTGAAGCGCGGCGCGCCAACACTCGTTTGAATGTAGGTAGGACATGAATCTAGGTGATCGGAGCAAAAACCATTTTAGGAGGAAGGACAAGCACTGATTATGCCATGGTTCACATGAAATGAGATGCTAGAGCCCCTCGTATAAAATTATGGTCGGGCCTTGACAGCACTGAGCACGCTAAGCAAAATGTGTTATTATCAGTGCATTCTCAACACGAAAATATCGGATTTTAAAGCTGTCATATTGCAATGTTCAACGCAACGACATAAGTATAGAGCATATTAATCAAAAGCATAGTATCAATCTTCCAACAAACATCTAACTAACCCCCTCCTAGTAACAATCTTCCAACAAACATCTAACTAACCCCCTCCTCTCTCTCCCCTCCTCCCCTCGCACCCTTCTCTTTCATCTACACCTATTCAAGTCCCACTCACACTCCATAGCGGAAGCCAAGCGCAACTCGTGCAAGCGCAATTCGAATTCAACGATTTCGCGCGCCGAATGGCCCGCGAAATTGACTGCATAAAGTGGCGCAAAAACGACTCGGATGTTTACGTTGGGTAAGTACTGTGGATATAGGAGAGGAATAGAAGAGTGAGCATTTCAGCTGGAAAGGTGTCCCTACAAATTGATTTGCAGTTTCACAACTTCAATGCGTCAAGAAAAAGGCTAGAATTGGTTGGAATTTTGGACATATACCACACATATTATACAGCTATAACATTTGGCAACATCTGTTCAGCTTGTTTTTCTCCTCCCTCATGTCCAAGAACCATAGCTATAAATTGTGATATTCGATGAGTATAGCTCTCGAATCATGCAATCTACTCATACCAATATTCTGCAACAAACTTTACCCACTTGAAACAGAAAATGAATAAAAAACTCGTTTTGTTATCTATTTTAGTTTCAAAACTATAGGATGAATTTGACTGATATGTTTGCTTAAAATCTTCAAATTTTATTAAAATAATAAAGAACAAACAAATATAAACGCACAACTTGGAGCATCTATTGCAATAGTTCCCTCCCTCCCCTTCCCCCTCCCCCCTACCTCCTTTAGAGTAAATACCTATGAGCAACTTAAGAAGCTTTCTTCTACTGAACATTTCAATGCAACAGTTTCAGAGCAATAATAATATTTACCAAAATAACAAATTCTTGATAATATGAGATAACAGACAAGGAAATTTTTTGCGAAACGATTCAACAGATAATTCGCACATTCTAAATAACAAAATGTCGATGCGCAACACATCTTCAATCAATAAAAAAAAACCACGTAAAAGACGTTTAGCGACATGGAGATGGGCACAACACGAGAACACATCAAAGACCGAACAACTGACGAATGCCACTTCACTCTTCTGATATATAAATAATTTTTTTCTCTATCTACATATCTATCTACACATCTATTTATATATCTATCTACCCATCTGCCCATGTCTGTCTATCTATCTATCTATCTATTTATCTATCTACATATACTTGAAGTACTGCAAAATCCTTGCATTCGCAAACTTCGCAATAATTGGAATTTGAAGAACTGATAAACTTTGCATTTTTTAAGATATAAGGTTTTGGACTATGAAAGTGTTCGAACGTTAACGGAGATTTATACGAGAAGAGGATTATGAGCAGGCCTAATTTCGCCTTAAGTGAGCATGGGAAAGAAACATCAAAAACAACTAACAGCAGAGATTTCGAAATGATGTCAAATTTAAAAGCGTTCAAAAGAGACTAAAACTTCATAGCCTTACGAGTCACACTGTCTTTTCTATCAGAATCCTCTCAAGACATTCAAAACATCACGGATCTAGCAAGCGAGGAAGTTAGGCTTTTTTCGGTTTTTGTCGCCTTCGCATTGAATCTGGATGCTCGTCAGCTGGTGTTGGACTCCGTCGTGGAGCTGTGAAATTCGAAACTCGTAAAACGGTCGATTCGGCTATTTCAAGAGCCTAAAGAGCGCATTGTTGCATACAACTGCTTACAACCCAAAAAGGCGCTGTATTCCTATACAGCAAGATCACCTCTACCCCCCGAAGATATCAAACTTTGAACCAATAAGCGGATCAATCATGGCCAAATTCCTAAGTCAAGAAGTACTTATAAACAAATTTCATCGAAAAGAACATAAACTGCATAGTGAATGGCCATATTTCACATTAAAAAAAGAAAATCAAGAAAAATTGGTTTACTGGAGTATTTCATAGCGAGCGGTGAGACCTGTTTCAACGTCTTATAGGCAGGCCATAACCCATCAAATGATTAACGCAAGCCAAAAAATATGCTGGTGCGAGGGTTATGCGGTGGATGCTAGACTTTTAGCTACCCTCGCCTAACCCTCAACTGTTAAAACCGGAAGACATGTAGTGGTATAAAGCGAACGATTCTTTAAAATTCTGTTGAATCTGCAATAAATCTCTCCCCTCTCCCTACCTGTTTATCGTCTATGGTGGTAATGCAGCAGCGTTCATACTACAAAGCCGCAAAATCTCATCAACACTGTTACGGCTTGAACGTAAATCCTTCAATAAAATTTTCACTTCATTTTTGTCCTTCTAAGAAGAATGAAACAAGGCCGAAAAACGCGATACAAACAAACTAAATGGTTTAAATATTAATCAAAAAGTGTTCCATAGAAATTCTGAGAAGCGTCGAATCTCTAATCCGCCTTTCCATTGTCCGCCCCGTCAAAAATAAACGGCTATCGTCTCCAAAAAAACCGCTCGCTCAGGCAAAAGAAACACAATTACCATCACTAAACATTCTAAACCAATAATCTTTAGACAGTGACTCTTTACATAAAAATAAGAAATACCAATTACCTTTTGATGATTGAAGAAGAGGAAGGCGATAAATAAAAAGAACGGCAATGCAAAATAACTTCCACCAGAAATTTCCACTTCAGAAGATTTCCTCTAAAATAAACATTTTAAATAAATAAATAAATAAATAAATAAGTAAGTAAACAAGTAAATAAATAAATAAATAATCAATTAACCGTACTAAATGAAAATAGGAAATTAAAAGTACAGTCAAAGTGTTAATAATACTTTATTCATGAGAAATGCGTCGCATCGATTTGATCCAGCTTCCTAGACAACCTTTACTATGTTGAACTAGCCACATTTCAACGAGATGAAAAGAGTGATAGAACAAGCAAGCAATCTACCTAAACATCAATCATCACTCTGCTTAAATATTAATCAATAATGTCATCTCTAACGAGTATATAACAATTCTCCCTCCTCATATATGAGCCGTCTTACATTCCGTTTCAGATATCATATGTAAACTGGCTTTAAGAGCCGTCAACTAAAGCGCATTAAGATCATTGCTTCAAAGTGGGTATTACTTCAAAAATTATTTACTGCAAAACAAATAAGACGCTCTATTTGAAGGTTGTCATAATTCCAAGAACATGAACAGTGATTACTGAGTGAGAAGCCTTGAAACCTTTCAAATCTTACGACATATAAATAAGTTCAGATGATGCTTTATTGCCATGAAATTTGAAACCGGATAGGGAGAGAACATACTTGAGGTTTGACGACAAGTTTGATCGGTTTGAAAGAATCATTAGCTATGAATGATGCTTCTGGAGAATCATATTTGTGCCCAGCGAATCCGTGAGCGCCCTCAAATCGAACTGCATACTCCTTAAAAAAAACGCTCACGTTTTGTTGCATTAAATAAAACCGGCAAGAAAATGCAAAAAGAATGAAATGACAAGTATTTTCACATACCAAAAAAATTCGAATCCACACGTTTCCACCAAAACAAAATATTTGATTAGATTTGTCAGCTACGTTATACACCGCAAATATAGCTAGTATTCTTTGTTAATATTCCGGATTGTTAATATGCCAGTCTTCGTTGATTACTACATTCATAACTCGATCGCAAGTTACCAAATTCAGTTGAAATTTGAAACTTCTTACAAGAAATGGACTATGGATTTTAGGATTTATCATTTTCGCTTTTACCAGTACTTAGGAAATGTCATAAAGAGGCTTCTAAATGAGAAATGCTGCAATCAGAAGAAAATACCTTTTTTAAAAAAAAAGTTAACTCAACGATCATAATGCCAATACCGTATAGTCGATCGGCAGTTTGGTGAAAAAGAACATCGAAGAAGGTGAGTTGACGATCACTTGCTGCACCACCGAATCGCCTTTATAGAGACCTATCTTATATTGTGAAGGCGATTTGGTATTTATGAAATCCACCTCGCCCACCACCTCTAAGTGCCTCTCAATATGGGTGAGAACGAAATTCACATCTCTTATATCCTCTCCACTTACCTGCAACATTGGCCAAGTTTATGTTATTCTTTAATCATTAACCAATTAAGCAAGTGAAATTAATAAATGACGAACGTAAGGGAACAATCAAGAAATGAGAGAAAACTATTCAGGAAAGGAAAAGGATAATCAAAACTCTTGAAGAAAAAAGAATAATCAAAAATCTTGAAAATCTTGCAGGAAAGGAAGAAAATGATCAGAAACCCTAAGTCTTGCAGGAAAGGAAAAGATTAATCAAAAACCCTGCAGGAAAGGGAAAGAAGAATCGAAACCTTGCAAGAATGAAAAAGAATAATCAAAAACCTTGCAGGGTTCAAAGCATACAGAAGCAATCTTTCAAACTCCGACTTGCATACATTGCATGCTTCAAACCGCTGAAGGAAAAGACCATCAAAATGCTATTTGAAATTGCCTTCAAACAACTCAACCGAAGACCACATCGAGCTTGTTCTCATCCTTCACGAACAGCCGTCAATTCTTTGCTGGATCAGTGAAAATTTAGCAAATTCACAATGGAATCTGATACATTCCCTCATGCGAATGACTGCTGAATATAAAGTGGCCACTGCTAAAAAAATTATCACACTGAAATAACCTAACAGTTACCATAACGTCGTAATGCGTTGGATAGGACTGCATACGTTGACCATCACTTGTCTTCAGCGTAAGGCGATAAAGACATTTGGGATGAAGACCACGGACGCGATATGTTCCCTGCTCGGAAGTGCTGTCCTCCTCCTGTAGTTGACTGCACTGCTCGGATACTGCCTCCACCACAGCCGACTCCACCGGCTGACCAGCTAGATGTGTGACTCGTCCAAACACACTGCAATTCGTGAAATACTTATGCACTGCAACTATATTTTCAAGAACAGTTACCTTTATGTTTCAAGTTTTACAAAAGGGATCGCATACCGAATGAATGCTCTACCAGAGTACTACGAATTGATGCAACAACGGTGAAGTCATCCACGGCGTTTTAAAACTTATGACTCATCAGACAGGAAAAAAACTTGAAGCTTTAAGACAGAACCCCTAAGGAAGCCATGCTCCCTGCAATGGATAAAGCATCTACAAATTTAGCCAAAGAAAAGAGATAAAACATATGCACCTATAAGCAAATCTTCGTCCTTTAAGTGTAACTGACTCGATCTCGCCTTCTTTGACGTTTAGCGTCAACGTTGGCGGTTCAAAACGATACTCTTGAAGAATTGGTCGTATAAAATATTCGCCTGGTTTCTGCAACAAATCCATTATTCAATTATTTGGTAAACTTTATTGAGATCAAGGATGCGTAACCGTTTCTAGCGTGTGGAGAACCAAATTGAAATAGTGAAGCTCGTTTACTACGAGCAACAACAAACACGAGACAACACTGATTAGCAAGCAAGACCATAGTCTATCTATGTCCTCAGACACGGCCCTAAACCATAATCCATACAGGGAGAGATCAACATCAACATCAATACAAGTGTGAGCAATACAACTTATTGAAACAAAACGAGGAACACCGCAGTAACAGGGATCATAAGAACTCGACTCATCATAATAGATCACTTGTTAATAAGAAGCAAGAACTTAAAAAACTTAAAAATGTATTATAAATGTAATAAACTTTAATATGCCACCGATCGTGTACAGTCTAAGTAATCCAGGCGAACCTTAGTCGATACGAACGGGAGAATCGAAAAGTAGAAACTGTAGCAAATTTAAAGCGTAAGAAATTCTGCGTACGACTACTCCCCTTCATACGTGCAATCTTCTATTTCAATTCATTTGTTCGTTACAACTTACCAATCCAACGAAGTTGATTTTACCACTTTCATCAATGAGACTATTTGAACGATAGCTGTCAACGCCACTCAACGACAGCAGAACCTTTGAGAGAGGTTCGGCAGAGTCTGCGTCCACCAATGCAATGCGCAACTGTGACAGTTTCACAGCGTGCAAAACACCAAGCTTT
Source organism: Baylisascaris procyonis (assembly GCA_037389465.1). Taxonomy (NCBI): domain Eukaryota; kingdom Metazoa; phylum Nematoda; class Chromadorea; order Rhabditida; family Ascarididae; genus Baylisascaris; species Baylisascaris procyonis. The sequence goes on along the minus strand of JAZARR010000175.1, from coordinate 4,412,262 downwards.
TCACCCTTCTCGAATTTATATCCCTCTTTCTCTGCCAATAATTCAAAATCGGCAACGCTCCGTACTGGACCCATCCTGAAATCCATCTTTTAATCCGAACAGAATTCCAGTTACATAGTTACAAAAGTTCTACACCGCCCATATGTATTGTGCGCTGTAATATTCTTATTATGGGTCGAATAATGTCGCTTCTTCTTGCTGGCGCATGCATGACGCATATCATAACTTCAGAATTTTATGCAATCTGTAGGATAATAGACCTTGAGGAATGTATTAATGTTGGTTCTTTTCCTGAAGAGTTCATTGATATTACCTGCAATGAACGTTCCAACAAAAGGGAACATTAACCAAGACTGATACCTGCAACAGCGTTGTGAGAGAAAGTTTGATGACTCGAAACTGATTCCTGAGAACAACTGGAAAGGCTATTCGAATATTCCTGAGGAATATTTTCAGGTTGCTTAATACTATCCTCGAAAAAAGCAATACTTACACTCCAAATCGTGTAAAGCAAAAGTAAACGGTTCAACCATTCCATATTCACTGCCCGTGAACAGGAGAATATTCTGGATGGTTAATAAATGAACTGACCTAATACGATGCCGGAAGGAAACTGAGTTCACAACGACACACGCCTATCAAATTTATCTGGCGGAAGTGTAAGCGCGCATATCATTCTTACAGTTAACGGGCGGAAGTAAAAACTTACTTGAATCGGCCCTCATTATCGGTAACAGTCTTCAGCAGCAAATTGGGATCTGCCTTATGAGATGAGCGAATCTCAACGCCCTCCAATGGAGGAGTCACAAATCCCTCAAGAAATACACCCTTATCGGCTATAAAAGATACCACATTCGGATGACATTCACCTGAAACAATTCTACTCAAAAATAACCAATAATAATGATAAGTGCGATATTAAAATCACTTTCTCGAATTTCTTTATAGAATGCAATGCATTGCTAAACAAGTCCTATTCAATGGTCACCATTAACCATAAATATACATCTGAGTATTGCAGCCATTCAGACCGATCATTTTCAATATGAAGACTTACTGCTACGCCGTTTTATCTCCGAGACATCAAACACGATGTCAGTTAGCAACAATATTAAGCTCTATAATCAACTCCAATTTCATATCAAACGAAGCAGAATAGCAATTGGCTAGAATTCTATGCTGAAAGAGTGAAAATATTCAATCGTATTTCGAGGGGCATCGTATAAACTTTATCAAAACGAACGGGGAGATTATTATACATTTTCTCTATCGAATGTTAGCGTGATAAACAAATCTTACCATCAAATTGAAAGATATGTGAAGTTGGAGTGAAGAGAAATGATGAAGACTGTGGAATAATCGTGATCGCAGACCCAATATCCGATGCAGAAATATAGAACTCGAACATGAAGCCATCATCAGATGACGGTGAAGCCTGCAAAGAACAACCCACTGCCCGCATAAAACAATGTGGCCCGTTTCATTTATGAACGTTTTATGTGCAAATCAAAAATATAACGAAAGCAGCAAACAATGTTGACTTTCTTTTAATCATTATTATACAATGACCGACATAATTAAGCGCCATTTAACCATTTTACTAGTACTATTTCATGTAGTATTCATGTAATATACTTATGCAATATACGTAATATTTAACACTGTAGCCCGCAAATGTAATATGTAATATTCTTGTGATATATCACGAGTAAATATTATACATATGCCTGGCCAATATCAAACCGTTTCATTTAACCTAACAGAAAGAATCACTTCTCTCTATTACGCTTCAGATACTAGGATTACAAAGGATGCCCATGGTAATATATCTTATAAGATGACGGAAGCTGCTTGCATCTGCTCCATCAATGAAAGGATGGTAAAACAGACGAAGTTTAAACGATTAGGATAATGTCTATAAAAAGCAACTAAATCTGCAAAAGCTCAACGTACATCCTCAAACTATACGCACAATTCCATCATCAATACAACGTTTTACCTTTATATTTCGCAAAATCTGCAATTCTAAACTTATTATGACTATTTCACGAACAAAAAAATGTTATAGATGATTCATTCAATCATAACTGAACTCAAAACTTGTACCTTTATCTATGCTTGCTTTCATGCCCCATCTGAATGAAAAATATTACCATCACAATATAACAAAAAATAAACAATACGTACCGCAATTGCTCGTTCATCAGAAGTACTCTTCACGAGTAAAACAAAGTCGGATATCATCGCCGAGGAGCTTTTCGCAATAATTTTAGCACTAGTTAAGAAACTGACGGCAGTCGCCGTTAGTGGAGATTCTTGTGGCACAGAAATCTCATAAACGGCATGATCGAACACGTGGCATGCCTCGAATGATAACGAATAAATACCAGCGAGTGGAACGCAGAAATTCGACGTACCCGACCCAAGGTCCATCGCTCCTCCCAACTGCTTTTTCTCCGAGAGATGCCACTTCTATAAACAGGTAACTTCCTCCAATAAAATAGACCTTCGACTTATCTATACCAACTTCAACAAACAAGCACGGGTATTTATCAAATATGATCAATAAATATTACCATCGAAGCACTCAAATTATTGTAATAGGGTATTAAGACATCTGCACTATTCACGTCAGTGATGTCTTTATGATGATGCGAGCGAACAGCAAAATGCAGCATCGGGTCTAAACTAGACTATACTATTTGATATGAACAAATATGTGCTTCTTTCCTAGGCTTAAGCTTAGCAGCCGAAGGTCTTAGCACCACACGCCTGTTGACGTGAAAAGTTTTAAAAGTGAAGGTAGAAGCGCAATGGAAGTAATAGAATCAAGAAGTGCAAATGCATAAACAGCAAAGGAGGACACTCGAGGATTCCTGCTTAGTGAAGGAGGACCACGGAATGCGTTTCAATTGGCCACTCAAGAAAGCCAAATTAATAAAACCTGAGAGGCACTGAAGGTGCTTTAAATTGTTTGACGAGAGAAGTGATCAAATTTTAGAGAAATTAAGGGGGGAGGGGGGGGATTATTTCGAAGTTGTGATATTATCGGATACTATTGTCGCTTCTTGCTCTCCGAAAATGATCATTATGGAGAATATTAATCCCTGCATAACACGACTATCATTTTTTCCTCAATAAGGTGTTGTATTGCCAAAATTGCAGCTGATCCTTAGCTTTATTGATAATCTGCTAAATTTGCAAACTGTAGGCTTTCGATATTAATAAGATGAGTGAGCTGTAACATTTGACTACTGTAGATTCAGACCGGATTAGCTAAAATATATACTACGCCATCTTAGTTGCCTAATACTTGGAAAATTCTACCTTCAGATGCATCGACCGCTTCAAAAAAAAAAAAAAAAAAAAAAAAAATCACGTTTAATCTAATCTCTGATTACCGGGAACTAAAGTCTTCTCACAAAGTAGCTTTGCATATATAAATAATGCCAGCCTAAATATGCTGATTTTGTTGAATTATGATTGGCACAACTCATTCGGTGTCCAAAAGGATAAAACGAATTCACTAATAAAGATCACTGCCTCAATATCGGCGATATAAATATCAATTCAATGACTGCGAGTTGTTAAGGTTATCACTTAACAATCTATCAATCCTTTCATAGAAAGCAGTAATTAAATTACTATCCAATATAAATACGATACTGCTCAAAATTTATACCATTTTGGCAGGATGTGAGAGGCGCACGATAGCGCGATATCCATTTTGTCTGAATATCACATTGTTCACATCAGTGCGTTCGATAGTTATTGTGATTTCGGCTTTCTCCCAGCAGAAACGTCCTCCGTCCACCACTTTCACTGCAATTCTCACATAACTTCAATCATCGACTATCCATCTATTCGAATATATGCAGCATAAACTATTAGATTATTCAAATTTTATATATTAATACCACCCTAAGCTACCAGTTTACTATTGTGATAATGTTGTTAGCGATGTCAGGCATCAATGCCACAAACATTAGAAAACTTAAACTTATGAGACGGCATTACGAACACAAAGTCTTCTCGTTTCGAGAAGGCCATTTAATTTCCTTAACTAACAAGTAAAATGAATGCCACATCCTCCATCATCCAAGTGAATGAAGAATCGGCCATAGCGATTTTTCGATCGCAAGCAACCGCTTTGGAGACCCTCGATTCTCTTAGACTTGCACGCATATAAAGATACATAAACTTACATTATGCGCAAAATAAACCATCAACCTACAGATGTAGCTATCAGGTGGTACGCCTATAAAACGAAATTGCTCCATCCCTTCGACGCTTCTTATCATTTCGTCGCCATTCCACAATTCCACTTTCAAAACATCGCATCGATCTGCAATTCGACTTTTCACTTCGAAGAGATGCAAAGCTATTATGTACGTACGGAAGGGAAGGCTGGAAAAGTTGGACAGTGGGGGGGGGGGTGGACGGAGGTGAGAGGGGAGGAGGCGAAGAATTTTCAAGTCACAAACCAAGAGCGGAATGTCTCTACAGGCTTAGTGAATGGCAGTGTAGTCACCTTGGCACGTCCAAACGGAGACTGCGATAAGCACCATACAATAGTTCCTGGACGCACTTTATTGGTCACTATGCGGACTCATAAAAGATAATTTGAAGACTATTGATCCGCAAAGTCACCTGCAAAGGTTTGCTCCAAGGTGATCAAATATAATCAATTTCCTATTGATCAACGTTATAATTCCACATTAAAGACAATACCCTTTCCTCAAACAGATGAAGACTGAAATCAATGAAAGAAGAGAAAAAGTGGAAAACGGAACAAACCTAAACAAACAACTTTGGTAAGGATATTGGCTTTAAACTGAGTGAAGAGAACATTCAAGACGGGACCCGTAGATAAGTCGACCTCACGTTGTTTTGGTGTCATCACGATACCAGCTTCGTTCGACGGCTAAATAAGGTACAAAGACTAAGAGATTCTCTATTATCGAGCAACCGCAGCAACTCCAAACTACTACTGTTTCAGAGTTCATACGGCTTCACCCGAATGACATCGGGAGCCCGAGCTCAAACTCTTTAAAAAAAATCACTTCAATTCAACTAGTTCAACAAAGCAACACCCACCTATCTTTTCGATTGCCCACTAACGTACAATAAAGTAAGCAGAAACCAATCATTCAAAACAATACGTTAATGACACAAAGTGCTTGATGGACTGAACTGAATTCCCATCATCTCCGCTCAGAGGTGAAATTAACAACACTCACTAGTATTGGTACCTACCAAACCATACCATCTGAATGGTCGCAAGTTGGTCTATAATCAAGTTTAGGAGTATATAAATATCTTTATTTGAATGTCACTATCAACATAGTCTCAAACATAGGTTACTAACATGCAGTGCTCTTCTTGGAGAATTTTCATCTCTTTATCCGATAACTGCAGTTACTTGGACGGTTTAAGAAGGGGACCGTAAGTCAGCCGCACCAACGTTCGACGATAAATGTAATGAAAAAGACGAGCTCTTACATGGATGCTAAAGATCGCAAGCTCGAGTATGGCCTACGTCAACTCATTCAATAACAGATGCATTGATTTAAAAAAAAAAAAAATCGAAGCTAATGTTATAAACTAACCGAGATGATGTACTGCTGGGGAGGTAGCATTTTACAGAATCGTCCATTCGTATCACTCCTCGAGGATTGCGGGTCATTCGTATTTTTGTTCGTTATGAAGACTACCACTGCACGATTTGTGTCAACCTCCACTTCCAAATAACCGCATAATTCAACTCTGTTAAAAAATACAGCAACATCAATTCCCACCTAAACAAGTAAATATATTACCTGGGGACAATGAAATATAGTAGTGGAAGCTAAAAATATTTCCACAGGAAACCCAACCATCAAATTCTGATAAAAGCTTCACCAATTTGTTTTTATTTCAAACGAAGCCTGTCTACATGGGTCCATCTGTGCCAGGAAACCCCATATGTGTGGCAGCAGTGTTAACAGATTATTGAAACAAAATATCAGTTAAAGTAATAGAATTCAACGTGCACAAATCACCTAGAGGTGAATTTTGAGTAAGGAAATGAGTATTCATAGTGAGGAGTCGCATACAGTCGTATCTATGAGGGTATCAATTAGACGAGAAAACCATTGAGAACGCTTTGAAATAGGAAGTTACCTGACTTCGAACATCTTTAGTGAGTAGATATGTGGAATGGTAACAATTAGCTATATTACTAGACGTTCAAAATTTTCTCAACGATTTTACGAGCACGACAAAAGTCATCAAGTGCTTTCTGAACTGCATCAAAAGCACATACATGAAACTTTAAAAAATTTCAGAAATTCATGTGCGGAATCACATCGTATCTGTGGATCTTACAATTTATTTGTTTTCACTTATCTAAGGTTCTTTTTTTTTGAATGACTTTATGCCTCAAAATCAATTTTTGGGTTATTATTCAAATCTTATGGTTTATAAAATCAAAAAGCATCCAGAAGCCGTTCATTTATCGAGTAGAAAAAAACGGCAACGAAAGATGCGAGGAACAACATCAGATCGAACCCCGATCTTCTGATATCCGCACAAGTTACCTATCCTCTACGTCCTCCCAATCTCTACTGACAGTACTGTATTAGACACCCATTAGCAATTCAGATCAAATGCACAAATTTAGTTACAGTCACGACCTTATGACTGAAAGGCACATTTCAAAAACGAAGGGCCCTCAAATTGTCAAAAATAAAATAAAAGAAAGAGAAAATGAATACTTTTTGGCAATTATATCAGCGATTTCCGCCTTAGTTGCACTCAATCTGACGTTGACCACATCAAACTCAAAATGATCCTTCTTCGCCGTTATTGAATACTCTTCTTCCTGTAGACCATCCAAAGCATACCTGTAAATATACATCTCAGCATCATACTACATTCACCTATAATCAAAGCACCTGTCACTACCGAGCAAAACACATATGATATAATATAAACGTTTAAAATTTTAGAAAAAAAAAGAAGAAAATAAACAATATAAAATAGAAATAAAAAGACAAAGATAGTTAGAACGCAAGAAACAAACAGCAAAATGAAAAAAAAAAAAATTGCTCGTCCACTCCATGAATAAGTGAAGGGAGGCTCTCAATTTCCCTCGCCGTCCTCTTTACTCAGCAGCTTAATCATTATACTATCAAAGATATGTTAAAAAAAAAACAAGAAAGGAAACGTTCTATCTCTTTCTTGCCCTCTACGTTAACACCTTTGCCATTTACAGCTCTCAAAATATCCCACCTGCATGATAAAGGCTCTCTTATCGTATCGGCCAGCTATCCAGATAACGTACACCTTCAACATAACTCATTCGAACATATTTGTGATGAATAAGAAAAATAGCCGACGGCTTTCCGCCACAACCAACTTTCAAACATTTCAAAAGTAGAAAATAATGAAACGAACAAAAATGAGAAGGATGCGAATTCCGAAAGAAATGAAAATTGAGAGGCAAATAAGCATATTCTATGGAATAAAATACCACAAATCTGACCATCCATTTGTATCAGAGTGTGCTCTCGATTGCCCATTAACGATAATCTGTGCATCTATCACCGGAGTTTCACCCAAAACAACGCGACCACGACTGCTGAATCCTTCCATATTGAAATTCACCTTAAATAACCCAATTAAATATTCATAATAGAACTCTAAGCAAAGGCCAATCATCAAAGACGATGCTTGATTTGTTATTTGAATTCCGCTTATTTTCCTTTTCGTCCCAGGTTATACGTGCTGTCGATCGCAAAATTTTGCACTTTTTTGCGAGCATTCTGTTTTAAAGCTAGCAAGAACGCCGTGCTGAATTCCCTGTCACGCAATTATCCAATTCGTGCCACTTCTATCCTGGTATGGGATCATAGAAACCACAGAGGGCTTTCAAGGTGCATTATTTCTTAGTAAAATATGCAAAAATTTATAAGAAATAATCGAAAATGGCTTGCAAATATTAATGCAAATATAGGAGTGTATATAAATAAGCATGACGATATGCTGTGCGTTACATTAAGCTATAGCCTACATTAAAAAAATGTAAAAAAGCTTAAGGAAATAAAAAAGCAATACAATAGATTCAGCTTACCTTTGCTGGAGCGGACTCCATTAGAAGGTTGTAAATTTTAGGCAAGAATGTGAACCGTACATTTGATGTTGACAACGAGGGTACTATTGAATATTTACCCGGTGGAAGACATGCGAACGATGCCATACCATTGCTATCAGTTTCCAGAGAGCATATTAATTTTTCGTCAGCAGACACGCCTTCAGATGAACTATCATTCGGCGGTTTTCCTTTACAATATGACAGCTGAAATATACATCGTTCAATAATTTTATTGAGCATTTGTGCATATACGTTTGCAAAGATCAACAATTCGGCACTGCTGCATAGAACGATGGTACCTTGCTTCGGAACCGCGAACGGAGCTGAACAAGTGCTCCCACATTGCGTACGCAGCACTACCGTACTCTACACGCTGCAAGCGCACACTAACGTCCATCGCAGGAACTCGGGAACTTTCAATAGGAAGCATGCAGTTTTTCCCACCGTTCAACACAGAATGTGAAAATATGCCTCATGTAAAATTTCATCCCCATCAAAGCAGTGGAATAGCTGAATGATGGGGAAAAAAAGTTGCATGTTCCCACTGCAAGTTTTCGAGTTTCTATGATGAGCGTTAGCATTCGCTTGGAGAGTAGGCATAGTACGATAGTGGTGCGAACACAAGGTGAAGCATCCGCTCAGCCCCGTTCATGGCTCACAACCGAGGGGCCATCGTTCTATGCAAGAATGCCGTGTTAAAAAAAAAAAGTATTTATATTACCTGCATAAAAAACTACAAAGTAAAAAAAAAACATGCAGTACTAAGCACAATACATCCAATATATAGACAAGTCTAGCAAAGAAATCTTCCCTCGTTCTGTGAATAATGCTGTAAATTTTTTCGATGAGATCAAATAGTTAATTAATCTTAAAATGTGATCACATCCTATACGTTCATAAATGCGAATGCTAGAGGGATTGATAGGATGCGAAATTCAATTGAAAGTTACTTTTACAAGTATAGATTTTCGCATCGTCAAATGATATGGCACAAAACTAAACGAATATAAAAAAAAAATAACATGAAATAAACGAATATTACGCAACTCACTTCTGCCATTGCATTAAAATTACTATGATTTAATATCATCTGCATAAAATATGTTATTTGCAATTTACTATGCATGAAATGGAATAAAAATATGATTCTGAGTTGTATAAATAGCCTAAGTGAATCACAATCACACAACAAAGCGCTCCCTCTACATCTTCCCCTATACATAAACTGTTCACCCTTCCCCTCTACGCATATAAACTCACACAACACGTTTGGAAGCGAAACTGCAGCAATGATCATTCATAAGCCGATCGCCGTAGGAAATTGCAATCAGCCAAGAAAATAAAAATGGGAACATAAAGAATTAACAACGATAGGAAAGTATGAAGATTTCTTTGCATGTAAAAGAAAATAGAAAGTGGAATATCTCTACCGAAAAACATGATGGGGATAGAAACATGGCTTCCAAAAGAAATTCATGGGCGCGTATAATACACAAAAGGGGATCCACGTCAAATTTGAGCATCCGAAACTTTCGCATATCAGTGAAATATCTTTTTTTTTTTATAAAAGATATCAAGAGTCAGCTTCGTTTCGTGACTGTTTAAATCTTTACAACGTTCGATATCTTCGCCACGGCATAGAAAGCCAAAATTGTTCTATATGCATACTCTCGACTACCTATGTTCTATATATGAGGTTGAGTCTGATATATCTAAGCCTATTAGTGTGTTGAAAGAGGATGAGATAAGACGCCATATAAAAGCTACGTAAATAGATTTTTGTCTAAATATTATGACTTTCTCTTATTTACACCTTCACGCATCAAAAAAGTGTTATTGGTATATCTTATAAGTCATTATGCAAATGTATGGTTTTCATCGGTTAACAGAATAATTGTTTTCCTTATCCCTCCCCCCTCTCTACTTCCTCTCAGATTATTCATACGCGAAACACCTGAACCTGAAATTCCATAGGCTAAAATAACTAACATTGACGGGGTTCCTTGAATATAGCGATATCAAAACACCTCGTAACGGCTTAGTTTTCGAATGTACAGCAACGCTCATCAGATGACCGGAAATCTTCAAGTCAGGTGAGACGCGAATAGGTGAAGCGATAACCTCAGCAGGCACTTTTCCCCGTTCTATACATTCGGTACTTCCATCCGCTGTTGACACCTGAATACAATGTTATGTCTGATTAAACTCACGGATTGCCCTAACATCATCTTATAATCTCAATGCAAAATTAAATCCCATGAAAAAAATAAGGACAAATATTGCTTCTAAAAATATTCGAAATCTACCTATATATAAACATCTGATAAACAATGAAATCGTTTCGAAACTAACCAGATATTTGCCGGGAGGAGCACGAAAACTGTAATGACCATTGGCGATAGTCGTTGTTGTAGCAATAACTGTACCATCCTCTGCACTTAGTGTTAGAGTCACTCCAGCAGGACCACCACCTTCACCACTTCTTAGTATACCCTCAACGGCAAATCCCGATAGCACAAAATTGATGTCATCACCTTTGAAACATGCATCTTCCTTGCCATCCACCTTCAACTTCACCGAGCTCGGCTCTATAATACTAACGCTCACGTTAGTGGATGATATTTCGAAAATTCTACCAATACACTCAGCACAAACATTCCCACTGGCGCAGACAAAAGAATATATTGGGTGAAAGAGCAGTGAGGACTATTCAAATATACAAACGCCATACAGGAAGCATACATGCAAACGCATCGATATAAGCCTAGATGGGACCCTTTCTCTGCTGGCAGCAAAATTCATTCTTAAAAAAGGAGCAAAAGTAGGTTCATATTTTAAAACAAAAGGTGCTGGGGTGAGAAAAGTTCCTCTAGCTCAGCGTTGCAAATTCTTTCATCCGTAAACCCACAGCGCTTAATCCTGAAAGAAGGAGGGAAGGCGAAAATTTCAAGTTGAAAAGGGTAGTGAATATTTCTCGCTGAAACGGGTAGTGAATATTTCCCGCTGAGACGGGTAGTGAAAATTTCCCATCGAAACGGGAAGTGAATATTTCCCGTTGAAACGGGTAGTCAATAGACGGGTAGTGAATATCTCCCGTTGAGACGGGTAGTGAATATTTCCCGTTGAGACGGGTAGTGAATATTTCCTGTTGAAACGGGAAGTGAATATTTCCCATCGAGACGGGTAATGAATGTTCCCCATTGAGACAAGTAGTAAATATTTCCCGTTGAGACGGGTAGTGAAAATTTCCCATCGAAACGGGAAGTGAATATTTCCCGTTGAAACGGCTAGTGAATATTACCCGTCGAGACGGGTAGTGAATACTTCCCGCTCAGACGGGTAGTGAATATCTCCCGTTGAGACGGGTAGTGAATGTTTCCCGTCGAGACGGGTAGTGAATATTTCCCGTTGAGACGGGTAGTGAACATTTCCCGTTGAGACGGGTAGTCAATATTTCCCGTTGAAACGGGTAGTGAATATTACCCGTCGAGACGGGTAATGAATATTCCCCGTTGAGACAAGTAGTAAATATTTCCCGTTGAGACGGGTAGTGAATACTTCCCACCGGATCGGGTAGTGAATATTTAACATCGGGAAGGGTAGCGAATATCTCCCGTTGAGGCGGGTAGTGAATATTTCCCGCTGAGACGGGTAATGAATATTTCCCGTTGAGACAAGTAGTAAATATTTCCCGTCGAAACGGGTAGTGAATATTTCCCGTCGAGGCGGGTAATGAATATTCCCCGTTGAGACAGGTAGTGAATATTTCCCGTTGAAACGGGTAGTGAATATTTCCCGTCGAGACGGGTAGTGAATATTTCCTGTTGAAACGGGAAGTGAATATTTCCCATCGAAACGGGTGCTGAATATTTCCCGTTGGGACGGGTAACAAATATTTCAAATCGGAACGGGTAGTGAATATTTCCCGTCGAAACGGGTAGTGAATATTTCCCGTCGAGACGGGTAATGAATATTCCCCGTTGAGACAGGTAGTGAATATTTCCCGTTGAGACGGGTAGTAAATATTTCCCGTTGAGACGGGTAGTGGATATTTCCCATCGAAACGGGTGCTGAATATTTCCCGTTGGGACGGGTAACAAATATTTCCCATCGGAACGGGTAGTGAATATTTCCCGTCGAGACGGGTAATGAATATTCCCCGTCGAGATGGGTAGTGAATATTTCCCATCGCGACGGGTAGTGAATATTTCCTGTTGAAACGGGCAGTGAATATTTCCCATCGAAACGGGAAGTGAATATTTCCCATCGAAAGGGGTAGTGAATATTTCCCGTTGAGACGGGTAGCAAATATTTGCCGTTGAGACGGGTAGTGAATATTTCCCGTGATACGGGTAGTGAATATTTCCCGTCGAGACGGGTAATGAATATTCCCGTTGAGACGGGTAGTGGATATTTCCCGTTGAAACGGGTAGTGAATATTTCCCATCGAAACAGGAAGTGAATATTTCCCGTCGAAACGGGTAGCAAATATTTCCCGTTGAGACGGGTAGTGAATACTTCCCATCGGATCGGGTAGTGAATATTTCCCGTTGAGACGGGTAGTGAATATTTCCCGTTAAGACGGGTGGTGAATACTTCCCATCGGAACGGATAGTGAATATTTCCCGTCGAAAGGGGTAGTGCATACTTCCCATCGGATCGGGTAGTGAATATTTCCCGTTGAGACGGGTAGTGAATATTTCCCGTTAAGACGGGTGGTGAATACTTCCCATCGGATCGGGTAGTGAATATTTCCCGTTGAGAGGGGGTAGTGAATATTTCCCGTTGAGACGGTGGTGAATACTTCCCATCGGAACGGGTAGTGAATATTTCCCATCGGAACGGGTAGCGAATATTTCCCGTCGAAAGAGGTAGTGCATACTTCCCATCGGATCGGGTAGTGAATATTTCCCGTTGAGAGGGGGTAGTGAATATTTCCCGTTGAGACGGTGGTGAATACTTCCCATCGGAACGGGTAGTGAATATTTCCCATCGGAACGGGTAGCGAATATTTCCCGTCGAAAGGGGTAGCGAATATTTCCCGTTGAGACGGGTAGTGATAATAAAAAAAGACCAATAAAATATAACAAAACCAACAAGAACGTATCAATGCGATAACCGAAACCATAGCCTTGATCAGCGATCAAATGAGACCGGATCGGCTATGAAACGAATATAAACTTAAAATGTTTACAACTTCATTCGAAATTGATCGGCCATCTTGAAAGATTTCATAAACAAATTTTTGAAGTCCCAAACTTCATTGCTTCACTAATTGAAATTATCGAAGGAAAATAGAGATAAAGTTAGACGAGAAAAATGAGATTATTCCATATATATGCACAAATAAAGATGAGGTGCCACTTTGTATTTTTCGATGAATGCACAAAATTTTCATTGATAATGACAAAAGCCTACCAAAATACCATCCTTGTGGTGCGAATACCCGTATTGAATAGATCGCTTTGTTATAAACCGGAATCATGTAATAACCATTCGATGGATTACATTCCGTTTCGTATTTTAAATTACCCTCTGCTGTTAAAAGTTTAACCTGAAATACGCAGAAGTGCTTCGAAAATAGCAATGGGATCATCAGGAAGAGTTCATCCATAAATTTAAATCATTCAGCTCAAGGAAAAAATTTTATGAAGAAAAACAAAACAAACAAAAACAATATTATTATTTTGTTTTTTTAAAAAGTGAAGATTTAATTCACCTTTAGAGAGAAAGTCTCCCATATACATTCTTAAATTATGGATGAATAAACGAAATGGATTATTCTCGAAAAATGAGGAAAGAATAGGACTAGAAAACTAGAGTTATAACCATTCAAGAAGCTCTTGGCTTACTACTCAGTAATATCAAAAGTATTCACCTGCACTTTCGTATAGTCGATTGGGATATTGGCTGATTTAACAAATCCTCCACAACTGTACACTTCTGCATAGACCATCTTCCAAATAATGGCAATCAGCAACACATGAATGGTATCATGCAATCGTCGCATCTTCAACATTACACCATTTCTTTGCGTATGAGCATGAAATTGAGCGTTAAACGAAACATTACAAAATGATGTCAAACGGAAATGCAAAATATTTCCCACATTGAATTATGCATTTGAAGTGCAACTTCTTTATCCTTTACTAAAAAAACAAAACAAAACAACAAACGCATCGAATAAGCGAGATAAAATAGAGCTAGAAATAACCACATGTCATGCCAAAACTAGAAACAAATCTATGCTAATGATATCATTAAAAACCACCATTCAACTATGCCTCTCTTTATTTCAAATGTTCCCTTCGTGATTTTTTGTGAAAGGATAGGAGTTCTTGATGATAGCTGAAGGATTAAAACGTTGAAGCCGTTAACCTTCGAATTCACACGTAGCATTTCAAGCACTGGACCATTTTTTCCTTCAATACTGCACATATATCACATTTGAAAGTTCAGTCGAACATATACACACATATATTGGTTCTACACCGTGGAAGCAACGGTAACATATAACACCCAGGTAGACACCTCTCAACAAGCTATCAGTTTGTTGGGGTAGGGGGTGGTGGGGATGGAGGAGGGGGAATAATCGATAGGATGCTCATCGATACAGTCATATGGCTAGCTAGATGATTAGGTGGGATCGGAATATCTAACCGCTCTAAACCTAAAATTTCCCTTTCTAATTTCAAATATTACTTCGATCAAAACAATTATATGGTTAAAATCTGATTTTACTTCGATCAAACCACTTAATTATGTGTCCCTTCCAGCAACTGTCCCTTCTTATCTAAGCATTATATAAAAATATGAGCATATAAGAAGCAATTAATAAATGATAGTGCATTTTCCAACACAGACAAAAAAAACAAAAATCAACAAAGAGATATTCCACAGCGTGTTAAAACACAACAATCATAATGGACAAAATCTCTCATAATTGAAGTTTTATTTCAATGATCTTTAAACAACATCTATATTATCCACATATAAAGATGTATATGGAACGATTTAATTTAAAAAAAAAAATAAATATATCACTATATTTTACATAAAGATAAATAAATATTGAAAAAACTATAGTGATATAACACTTTAACGTAAGTGAGATTTTCTGCTCAGAAAAGAAAGAGAAACGGAGAGAAAAATGTTGAAGCACGAAATATTCATCTAATGAATAAGCAAACCCCCATCGTTTTGAGGGTATTTAATCAACCAGTATAATCAACAACTTTAATTTTTCTCGACTTTTATACGAAAAAATCTAGTTGGTAACAATCAGAGGCGCTTTAATAAAATCAATTTCCTATATATTTTTCAATTGGACGAAAATTGAGAATTAATTAAAATATATTAAAATTTAATACTCTATTCACATAGCTATAAAGTGTGAACAGTAAAATGATAACGATATCAATATGAAACAATCCCATTCGAAAAGATAAACAGCATTATAGCCGCTTGAGGTAAAAATATATCATAACGAATAAAAACAATACAAATGTACTTTATTTAAAAAAAAAAAAAACATTTAAAACAACATACTCTTATCTAATCAATTTTTTTTTGAATTACTATTGAAATTTACAAAAAATGGAGTCAAATATTTACGTAATAATAATAATTTTTATAACTTTGATAATTATATTCCTATATTTTACTTTCAAAATAAAATTAAAAAAAATTACTGGCAAAGGGATTAACCTTCAGCAATTAAATAAAAATTAAATTTAAGTATTCTTCAGATACATATCAATTAAATTTATTAAATATCAATGTTTCATATTTAATCAAAAACCTAGACTAGCGATCTATAAGAAGCTGACGTATAGTGACCCATTCCTTCGCTTCAGTTTTATCGCTTGAAAGATGCCCCACTATGACGTTGGTTTATCTCTCTTGTATTTGATCCCTTTATTTAGATATCGATCTTTTCACTTAGATTTAAGTGGCAACGCCTCCTTATTAAAAGTTCATCTCGAAAATTTGTAACTAACAGTTTAAATAAATCGTAATTGACAGCTTAAATAAAGCGTCTTATAATAATGCATATTCGTAGAACAATTCCATCTGATAGAAAAACGATAACACAATAGTAGGATAAATATTAAAAAAAAAACTTTTTTAAATAAAACAAATAAAATTGAAATCATCATAAAATAATATCATTCAAAGTACCTTTTTCAAAAAAATATAACCTTTACAAAAAAAGAACAAAAAAAATTTCTAATCAATTTGCATTAAACTCCCCTTCTGTGATAAAATTATTTCTTACAAATGTATCGCATTATCGAGTTGTTGAAAATATTAGAAATTAATTCGACGATTCCAAGATGATCTCCCCCCCAAAAAAAGAATCAATAACAACATCCAAGTCACAAAGTGGATTCATTTGTTACGTATCTCAATACGTTTACATAACAAAGTTCACATAAAATAATTTATAAAACAATTGAAAAGAAAAAGGATAAAAATCAGAAAAGTGGCCTACAAAAGTCACAAGATGCCATTAGACTTTCATATGGTTCCACTTGAACGGTTGCAAGATGAATACCATGCTTGAAGCGTATTAGATGATTTGCCGCTTTCATCGTCTCAATCGCTTTGCTTTGATCATCTGTCAAAGTTGGGCATTAATATAGATCAATCATTAAGTTATGAGAGATAAATCAAAAGAGACAGAACATAGTAATCATAAAGATGTATTATGAGTCACAGGTGGAAGGGAAGGGATCAAACGTGATAGTTGCGGCTACTGCCTCAATATGAAATCGCGCTTAGACTGGAACGTAGGTGGGGGGAGGGGGGAGAGGGAAAGGAAGGGAAGGGAAAAGGAGGGTAGGGGAGGGGAGGGGAGGGGAGGGGAGGGGAGAGGAGGGGAGGGGAGGGGAGAGGAGAGGTTAAAAACCTTTACCTGCAAATGTAGTACTTTAAAGAAAAGCAAATGGAATTCTAAAAGCAAGCATAAGAGCAACTCCATTTATTGAAAATCAGAGAGAAACTCTTAAAGAATTCTCATAAAAATTTATGAATTATTTTCAGAAATCTTCATAAAACTCAACTCTTCATCTGTGATTAGCATAAATTAATGAACAATAAATAAAAAACATCTATAAATATTAAAATCATGCGATATTGACGGTATATTGTAACAAATTGAAAATTTTGAAGAAATGACGGCAAAGGGAACATTGATAAAAGAACAAAAACAACTCCACAACGAGAAACAGCAGCGTTTAAACATTTCCAATTGAAAACACCGCAAAAAATGGTACCAAACCAGAATGCAACAGGTAAGCAACCCGCTGCACTGCTTGCTATTAAAAAAAAAAATTCTGTTACGATTCCTACTGCTTCCAAACTCTCCCCTCCCCCTCCCTCCTTCGCCCTACCCTCTCCATCCTTCCCTTACCATGATTTTGCTAAGAGCGATGCCTTCTATTATAGAAAGTACCATCGACTGGCTTACTATCAAAACAAAAAAAGCATGTCGTTTACCGATAGCAAGATGCACGGCGAGTGCTGTTTTATCGGTGTTTAAAGACCAAACGTTGAGGCTATGCACTGTGCGCACACCATTCACTCGCATTAGATCACTCTGCAGTTCACCGTAGTCAATATGTGACGGCGTTCCTTAAACAATATTACCCATATTATACCCATAATCCACAAAGTACACACTTTTCATCGATGACGTATCAATATCAAGTCATTGTCAGTGTTACTTATGATACAGTTTCCTAATATTTCCTGGACAGAAATGATGACTCTGTTGGTACTAGCGTACTCTAAGATGCACTTTGCTTATAAACGAATGACTGAACCACCATAAATTTTAAATATTTTTTTATAATCTAATAAGCCTAGAATTGCCACTGCTTATTTGCATAACGTGTTCTACGGCAGATCGTCACATGAGGACATCTTGCGTCTTCAAATAAGTAGAAAAACACGCCCGGATCGTTGGCATAAAGCGCACTTTTATAATCCGGTCCATCCGGTTCAAAAAGCGCTTATATGAATATTCAAAATCAACGAAAAGACTCTAGCACCAGTTGAAAATTATTTCTTTTTTGATCGCAATCGATCAGCTGTCGAACAAAATTGAAATTCACCCCCCGAATTTAATAGATCTAGAGAGAATTACCAATCCGAAAAAAAATGATCAAAAGTAATCAAACTATAGTGCAGGTGATATCCTCAAACTTCGTTAACATCCTTTATATAGTTTAATGGTCGAAAATATCGAACAAGCACAAATATCAACGCAACGACGTGACATATTTAAAGGTGCATAAAACGATAAAAGTTAAAAAAAAAGCATTTATATGCTGTTGTGGTTTCATTCTTTGCTAAGATTTACAAAAAATTGATCGGCATGCCACTTTTAATGACACAATGCGGAAGTTAGGATACGTAGACTGCCCAAACTACGATGTTCGGCAGACGCTCATTTGAAAAGGTGTCAACATCAAGAGATCTTTACAGTGTTTGCGACCGAACAAAAATATTTTTTTTTTTAAACGAAAGACTTATAATTTCTTCTGTGATAATTAAAAGAACATCATAGATAATTAATCCTCTAAATATGGTGAAAACGAATTGGAGAAAAGCATATGGCGGAACTTTTAAGTGGAAAATAAAAAGCATACAGGACGGCAAAACAATGTTTTTGCGAAAGCAATCTACTTTCTGAACAATTTTTGATGCTAGAACAACTGAACAGTGGCAATAGTCTTTGCATCGCCAACTTCTACAGAAATCGGCAACTGCAACAAAATTTACAAATAGTGTTTAAGAATTACAGAGAATTGCATGGATACCTAGGTGCATTTATAGACTAAAATCATCCTTTCGTTCCTGTAATGATTTCTGTAACTCTTACAGTGATTTTGGCCATTTTTGTTGGATATTGGCTCTTTGCCTATTTTAATCTATGTTTCGTTTCTTCCGTTTCCTTAGATACGAGTGTAAAAGATGATTTGCCGAACTGCTAAAGAAACTATAAAATTTTCAAATCTGCATCATTTTCAAGTGTTTTTTTTTTAAATTTTAAATTTCAATAGCTCTTCTAAAATTTCAAAAATAAGTTTTCTTATGCTGTCAAAGGCGCTATAAGCCAAAGTTGCAGGTTATCGGCGTCAATGCACCCGCCTTGAGGGGACGGAAGAAAGAGGAACATAGATAATCATACCAAATGCAAGTGCCTACCTTAGATGTATATCATTTCAAAGCATCAAAAATAAATAAAACTAAGAAAATTTTTGCCTTTAAAGTACACCATTAGCAATCTCAAGGTAACGTAAAGCAGGAAGTTGTTTAAAAAAATGCAGCATGAAAACAAACAAACAAACAAACAAACAAAACTAAGAGAACATGAAAGTAAGATAATACCTTCCATAAGAACGAAGAAAATATCACGAATAACTGTTACACTCGTTATAAGTACAATAATCGAAAATAAAAACGTACAAATTGGATCGGCTAATCGCCAATCGGTTATCTGAAACAAACAAAAAAACGTATAATTGAAATTACTATTCCTAGGTTTACATTATGAGTATGTATTTAGCCACCTACAAGGAGACTAAACATTCGACAACCTACAGTCATCGGCTAATTAACCTATAAATCTTTTAGCCGTGCATAAATCGATTCATACATACGAGAGGTTTATCAATATGCAAAAATGAACACACAGATGCAATTTTAGTTATAGAGGCTTTCATTTGCAAAATACATTTATCTATTAAAATAAAACCGTAAGTACTGACAACTCAGACTTTTCTCTCCACCATTGCCCCCTTCTTATTTCGCTTAAACGAAGGGGGGGGGGGACGGAGAGGAATCTTGTAAGAGTAGGTTTTATCTATTTTGCGTTCAAACGCTAGCTGAGCTCAACAAGCAAGTGGTGTTTTTAGCCACCATCCCGACGAAGATGTTCATGAAACATTTAATTTGAAGTAAACAATGTCATGGAACTAATTGCCTTTGTATTTTAACAATCGTTTTTGATATTATTATTATTAAAACAAAACTGCGCCATCGGGATCACTATAATATAAAGCTTAAAAGAGATATTTCAAAATGGACTGTAATGAATGTAAGGAAGAATCACCACATAAATGCAATACAACTTGATTCATTCACCATTTCGGAATGAAATCCTAAGAAAACTGAGCAGCAAACAATGAAATAAAAATATCGCCTCATTCTCTTCTTTATTAGAGATATAGTTAAAAGTTCATATAAATTACGAGTTTTTTCAACTTCGCATTAAATCTCTTTTTTTAATATTAGCTTCCCCTCCTCTTCTATCCAACATCTTCAAAAGATAAATGAATAATTTACCAACTGCATTATTTTCAATTTATTTATTTTTTATTACTGTTTGAATTGCCAATGAATAAGATTCTTTTTAATTACGGAGAAAAAGGACAATAACTCACAAAAACAAAGATCCTAAGAAATTTAATTTCCGAAAATCTTCAAAGCAAACCTTTATTATGAAGGCAGCAACCAATACGCCTATACTCTGCACAAGATCGCCAATTACATGAATGAATGCAGCACGAACATTAACGTTAGTCGACCCGAAAATATTATTTTATTTGCATTTTTGAAGAAATGGAAAAATAAATAAAGAAAGAAAAATGCTACGAATAAATGGATACAAAATACTACGTTAAATAATTTTGCATATTTTGCAATGCAACAATATACAACAAAAACTAAATTTGTAAGAAAAAAAAAACGAATTGTAATTTTCGATAAAAATTACACAGCACACTACAAATTCATAGAGTTGTTATTTAATTCATCATACGATTCGTTTGAATGTCACTTTTATTTTCACTCATATTTCTAAATACGTTCAGAAAAAAAGAATATATAAGAATAAAATAGAAACAAAAATTGAATTAATTCGCAAGAATTGAATGCAAAAACAACGATATAAACAGTTGGACTGATATGAGCATGAAAAGAGATTGGCAAAATATCATTCCCATGATTCTTGCAGACTTTCAAATTTATTGTATATGTACCAGTAAGGCATATTGTGTTTCGCTTTGGTTTCGTAAAGAAACTTTTTAGCTCATCAATACATGATTAGGAGATACAAGACAATCTGTCAAAAATGCCTTTATAAAGGTGGGATGGATCTCTTCCATTGCTCTTTATGCAAAACCCTCCCCCCTCCCCTCCTACAACTCTGAAATGTTTTGGAAACGAAATATAAACTAGCGCAAGTAGAATGGTAGCTTACAAAACACTTCTTTTGAAATTTAAAGTAGATTTCCTATGCGCCAAATGCAACTATCTAAAATCTATTTATTTTAGCATCAAATCTTTGCATTTAGCCTTTTATTTAAAATAGCCTTACTTTCCATTTTTAGAACCTATTTCTAATTAATGTTCATTTCATTTAAAAAATTCCTAAAGAATAGATAATTAAAATATTTATTAATGAAAGAGGCTCAAATGTAGCAATTCTAAATTATCCTCTTAGGAATGAATCTATATAAATCTAATATACTATAATAAACTAATACCTATGAATTTAATAAATCTAATAAACATAATAAATTCTAATATAAAAATTAGTAAAAAAAGATAAATCAAAAAAAAAAGAGAATATACGTTGTAGTCTGCGAATGAGCAATACCATGTGAATGAGAATGCCTTGAGCATTTAAGCACCACACCCATAATAATATTAAATACAACACCTGCCGATGCAGTTATTATCATCGTATCTGAATCCACCTGAAAGAGTTTCAGCATTCTTTGCTAGTCATTAGTAATCAAACTCATATCCGGTTGCTTGTTGTTTTTTCAAGGAATATACCCCCCAAAAACATCTTTTACATGATTTCATACTCTTATTTAATGGCTAATATCTGTCACTTAGAAGGATTATATGTATCATTCCAACAATGACAACTAATCAATACCTATTAACCTTATCAAAATTTCCCTTATTTTCTTTGCATTCTACTTTTTCATTAAACAATTTCCACCTCATTTGCAATCTTTATCACTCGTCAATATTAACTTTATCAAAAAGCTTTTTTATTAGTTTGAGAAAAAAATTCGATTACAGAAATAAAAAATTTTACATGTCCCCTTTTTCCCTTCTTTTTTTTTTTTTGGATGAATGAACTTTGCAGCAACAACATTCACTATCAATCATAATGAAAAATGAAAGATAACTTACATCCAAATCGTTATTAACGATCCTTTCTATAGCAAGCATTATAAGAATTGTTGTAAGAATCCAAATTATTATTATTGAAACGGTTGCGCCGAGTACTTCAGCTCGATGAAAACCAAACGATAGTCGCCGATTTGCTGTAACATTTTTATTCGGTAATTTTTCATTTTTCAACCATCAGAATAAAATGATTAGACTTTATTTTAGAAAGTATTTCCTTATGCACTCTTAATTATATTTCCATATACAATGCACCAACATTAAGGATTAATTTCAAAAAAATGACAGGGCAATATAAGGATATTTTTTAAAAAATGTTCGAAAAAAAATTCAGCAACGTGTTAATCTGGATTAGTTATTCATCTAAAAGTATATGATAAACATCTTTAGTAGCAAGTGAATGAATCGAACCCAGATGTGATCCGAACACATCGGCTCCCACTTTCTGAAGACGGCATAATCAACTGAGCTATTGCAAGATTCAGGTTCCTCTTAATTATTGTCATGATCCCATCGACACTACTGTGTACACTATGCAAGAAACTTGACATACAGATAACGCCAATAGCTTGAACACAACTCGCATCGTCTGAGATAAAATAGTCGTGTAGACGATTGAAATTCATTAAAAATCAGATTTAATCTGGTTCAGATCTGTATGCACAGGATCGATGAGAGTGATACGGTGGATAATGGTAAGTGAAAACACCGCTGCAGCCTCAGGTAGGCGTCTACTAAGAAAGCAGATGGTCGCGAACTCGAATCGGGTCTCGGGGGTGCCGCTCTAAAGGTGGTGTCCCATTTCCTTGGTTGAGAACAACGGCGTAATCACTTTCAATTAAGCAACGATTCTCTGAAGCAAGGGAGATTTTTCAACGAAACTCGTTCAACTGTTGCACAACACCCCTTACGAACAGCTGCATATATTTCACTTCATTAAAAAGAATCTAACCTGGTGAGCGAGCAACGCGAATGGCCACAATAGATATAATAAACGATAGAAGATCTGAGAGCATATGGCCAGCATCGGTCATAATTGCCAGCGAATGTGCCAACACTCCACCAGTGAATTCGGCCACGATGAATATAGCGCTTAGGCCAGCAACTGCCATTAACCTGCGCTCTGCTCGTCGATCCTTTAAACATGTTAACATAAATGAGGCAACAAACAAACTGATACCAAAGTCATTAACCAACAGCCAATACTACCAGCTAACCTTGGGAACGCGTTTCTTTACCTAGATTTTCTACAGGTGCAAATGACAGGAAATTCGTTTTCAACATACACGCTCCGTTCCCCTAGCTCCACCTAAAATTCGACACGAACCTGTGAAATATGAGGTTCACTTCTTTCCAAAATCCATATTTACCCCACAGATAGCACCTAATATTTTATATCGGGCAATGGTCGATGCTGCCAACACAGGTGGAATGTCCAGTAAGTGGCAGCGTGACACAAAGCAGCTGATTGTGGCACACCACGTCCTTTATTAGGGAAGCGCGGTGACCACGTCAGTCTACAATAGTGTCCTTTATTGTACCGGATGCCAAAAGACAAAGTCGCCATCAAAAGTCACGACCTTTGGGTTGCGTCGTTCCGAAACCATCGACAAAATTACCGACGGCAAATTAAGCACATCCCTTTTGGATATCACCATGTCAAAATAATCCCGGATGTTTAGAAATGGCCCAGAACATCCGCCATCACACGTTCAGTAAAGACAGAAAAGTTATGCAGGATTTGTCTAAGAACAAACAGCCGATGTGCATCCACGACGAAGTCATTTATATACCGTTAAATAAAGGGTACTGCAATGAACTTGCAAATTGGCGCTTTTGTCCAGTAACACCCTTACAGCGTCATCGCTTACAGTTGCATGCTTCTTCCAATGTCTTCACCTCTATGGCAGACGCACATCACTTCATACATTGAACAAAATGAAAACAAAAAAGACCTTATTCTGTAGTAGAAGCAGGGAATGGCAGTGATCGGCGATACTGATGTCACGGACGACCTCCGCATCGGACAACTCGCCATCAGCCGATTCCTCATCTATCAAGCCCTCATTATCATGGCCTTCGTTGAATCGTTGCTCACTCATCTCCCTGACTATAAACAGATTTATAAGACCGCAACGTGTATACAAATAAACCAGCGAATTCCACACACCGCTTCCTAATCAACGGTACGCTGAACTATGCA
This sequence comes from Baylisascaris procyonis, assembly GCA_037389465.1. Lineage (NCBI taxonomy): Eukaryota > Metazoa > Nematoda > Chromadorea > Rhabditida > Ascarididae > Baylisascaris > Baylisascaris procyonis. The sequence goes on along the minus strand of JAZARR010000175.1, from coordinate 4,387,708 downwards.
AAAAGAAATCGCATTTTAACTGCATTTAAAACACAAGCAAATAACACATCATCAATTATTATCAAAAGAGGAATTAAATCCAATCCCGGCTCCATCTCCGATCGTCGGTAGATCTGGGTCAAACCCGTCATCACATAGGAACAGATTATGTTTGGTCCCGTTTCTATTTGGAATGGGTAAAAGGCGGTCGCCAACGATGCCGAGTTGGGCAAATAAAGTGTAGCCAACAAAATCAAGTTCACCTCATCACGATACGATGATGGGCTAAACCCAATGTCGAGACTCGACTTGACCTTCCAAAGAAAATTGCGCACAACCACTCACAACCACTCCCCATCCAATCACTGAGATTATCAACCTTCCCAATGCTTATATTTGTGGTGATTACTGCGCCATTTTGACTTTCTTTACTCATCTCGTCGGGCACAAATATATGTTTTTTTGCCGCTATTTTATTTGCTCTATACGTCTCGCATGTAGTTCTACTATTTCTTTTGTTTATAAAATAAACAACCCAACAATTCTTTTCTAAACGTTCGCTTAGTAAGCTTCCTAAATAAGGGATAAAATGTCTTATTTATGTACAATCAAGTTATGTATTCACCTAACGCATCAGTAGGGACCTGATGAGGGAGAGAGAGACAGAGACAGAGAAAGAAAAGGGAGGGAGGGAGGGAGAGAGGGAATAACCTTTATTCATAAAAGAACGCAAGAAAAACTGCAATGAAGCAACAGAGTACAGAAATAAGATAAACGCGCATATATCATAAGTATATAACGAAATATATGATTAAGGATATATCATGAAATAGCACTTCAAAATAGATTAAAAAATATTTTTGCATCAATTTTCTAAAACTAGGTACTTTTTTTGATGATTTATCAATAAAACATTCTTACATTTTCGATGATATAATAAATATAATTAAACACATCAACGCACTCATCGCACAATTTATTCAGAAACAATCTTTATCGAATAAAAACGATAAAACATTAGTAAGTCATATCGAATTGCACTTCCCCCAAAACAATGGATCCCTTAGGACTTTTATTTCACCACATTTTATGGTCACGTCCAGTCTCGAGACCAACAATAATATTCGCCCATATTATTAAAGGTAATCAAAGAGGGAATAATATCGATGAACGGATAACATTATCACACTCATTGCGCTATTTATCCCACTAGTATCATAGGAAAATGAATTAAGCGAACGTATTCTTGGAAAATTGAGAAAAAAAAAGCAAAGCAAAGTATATCCTGTGAGAGTTTAAACGATGTGTTGCAGCATTTCCGCTCACAACACGGGATTCGGAAATGCTCTCAGGCTAGTGTCCCTTTATGAGGTTGCCGAACATCTGAAGCAACTCATCGACTTACCTTATACTCGAATTACCCTCTGAGATAGTATACATGCCACGGTTGATCGTTAGCAAACCTCATGCCACCAACAATTTTCACCGACCTCACATAAACTGAATAGTCACACGTTACAGCCCTTCCGGCAATCTTCACATGTTCTCCCAAGTGTTCCTTCTCTGGTCCATTTCTGCTTGCGATATATATATATATATATATATATATATATATATATATATATATATATATATATATATATATATTCTTTTTTACATTTCCCCCATAAGTGAGAATCCACTCTTGATGCATTCAAATCCTTCTTATTACTGATATTAGCCATATGTTACCCATTGTTTAATTACCGTATCCGGGTACCGTATTTCAGGTATGTTAATTGGATAGTAACAACACAATAAAACAAATCATTAGCATATTCAAATTTTTATTATCGAAAACACTAAACAATTAGACAAGAATATATCAATTTCAAGAAGAAAAAATTTCCACGATGCGCATTAAAGGAAGACGAAGAGAGAGAGAGATAGAGACAACAATCTTAATTTTCGCATTAATGAATCTTTATTAAAGCTGAACGTTTCAATGAAATAATAAAGCTGAAAGTTGTCCTAGTTGTTATTCATATCGCTAAGAAGGAAATAAGAGTCGACCACCTCAAAATGTCAACGTTTTATAAAATATCGTTATGCCGTTTTGTTCTAATTTTCATCAATCGTCTAGATTTATGTTTAAATCTAGCTCTACACAAATTTAAGAGTGTAATTTGGCTGAGAGAAAATGAAGCGGATACGCACGCTGTAGCTTGCAGACAGCTTGAAATGTGTAATCAGAAAATGGAAGATCAACTGTATGGTAATAATTCAGTACTTCCGAGATTTGCATAAAATTATAAATCCACAAACTTACTAGTTGCTAGTCACTACTGCCTTTAGTGTTCGATCTCAAATGAAGCACTTTATTTTACAATAAGAAACCGTCCGTTTTTGCATAATTTTGCATAGTAATATTCCGCATAAAAAATAATAAACATTTGCACAATTTAATTTTGTGGATTCCATTTTTTGTTATCCTCTCGAAATAAATTATTTTCGACGTTGAAAAGATCTGGTGATAATTTAAGGGAATATAAACCGAATATATCAGACACCGAACAGAGGTGGAATCTACTACAGCACGAATCTACAGGAAGGAAAGGGCCTAGCATCCCCTCCCTTTCCCCCCTACCAGCGATCTCATAGCATTGCTGACAGCTCACACTATGTTCACTAAAAAACAAAAAAAAAATTGTGCTGGATATATTATTATTAATAAAACAATATATTTCGAAATAAAAAAGCATCAAATAATTAATATACAAGTGAGTGACACCGGAAAAAACACAAATTGACAGATGGTTGGCATTGACGAATGGAAATACAATGCTGCATAACGGCACGAAGGACATAACGTTGCTTGTGGATAACCCGGATATCCGACATTAGCAACACATAGCATTGCTCGTTTTTTTTTTCTATTTTATTGATCAACTAGAACCGTCGATGAAAGAATTTGCAGCTTTACCTCGAACCTTTGAAACTATTGACGGAAAATTTATAGGAATTTCAGGTTAATACTTGAATCAGTGGATGAATATCAAATTTGACGAAAATAGAATCAACAGCCCCTAGAGCAAGTGGCAACAAAGAAAGTGAGCTAACACTCGGACTCAACTTATTATCGGCTCATCGTACAAGTACCTTCATCAAATCGGTAGAATTTTTCAAAGATAGGATAGAAATTTTAATGCAATATTACCTTTAAATGCTTATTGTCGATAGATTTTTGTGAATATTTTCAACTCGTTCAATTTTCTTTTTACAGGTTTTCTTATCGATATTTCAATCTGATAACAAAGAACTAGACCGCAATCTCAACGGCATCGAAAACAGACCACCTATCAGCAATATCATTCACATTTTGGTCTCTACGGAGGATTCTAGTCCTCCATTTCAAGGATCGAAAGTTAAAAGTGTACACATATTTGACCGCTCCAGTGGGGGCATAATCCATATGAAACAATCACCAGCAAAAAAAAGATCTGCAAAATATTTTTTACTTCATGTATTTTTTCGAGATTAGAAGCAATGGGTTAAATATTTTAAATTCAACCCGCTTCTTTCGACTATGAATAGAAATTACGCAGGTGCACATTGAAAAACATGATCAAGCGACACAACACAGACATAGATGAGCACAACCCTTTCTACCGTTGGGTTCGACCTACATCGATGATCAGATGGGGAGGGATAGGGCCTTCACTGTTTTCTTCTTGCTTTTCTTGCTCGATTTTTTTCAATTCCTAAGCCTTTCTTTTCCTGACTGTAATTCTGATTAGAAATTATACTGCGATCAGCGATCCTTATCCCCCCTCCAAGGGGATGAGGTGAGAACGAGGGAAGATACTCAAAGGAGGTGAGCTCATCTCGTGATACAATTAAATGTAATCTTTGCTTAGAAGATTCAAAACATTCACTTGCCTCTAAATATGAGCAAAGAATGTCTTAAGCATTAAAACAATGCAAAAATTGAGCATCAATAGGGTCGTTTTGCTGTTAATACAAGAGAGCAATCCGGAATAATTTTCCGGTTGGAATCACATATAAAGCGATTCGACCGGATTGGCAGCATATTAGGAATGGATACTTCGTTTAGTGTTGTTCGATTCGTTGCAGCCTTCGTGCCATTACCATTTCTAATTCACTGTGCAATGCCTCTGTGGCTGCCTGCAATGTCACACTCTTTGCCTATACAAAAATAACCACCAAGATTAAATGATGGAAGAATGGCTCAGTGAGTATAAAGGCGAAGAGTGATGAGGGGGGGGGGTGGGCAGGTTAGGAAAATAGAGATTTTTGAAATATTCGCCTCAAACTTTTCGACTCTTAGGCCTCCTTCACCTTTAGCAATTTTCATTAATAAAGGGAATAAGGTGATATACAACCTGAAGGACAACTTTCAGGAACAACCTGAAAACTGCGAATATAGTCGACGTAAGCGGTGTTTACATTCTACAAATTGATAATTCATCATAATTCAACCATAAGATTTTAATTAACCTCACCCAGTTTTCTTTTCTTTTCACGCTCATATGTTTAACATTTACTGCATAAATTATAAATTCTATTTTCATATGGAGATGAACAATGAATTGAACGATGTGTTCAATCAATTAAAGCCCAGCTGCCACATGAGCTCTATAAAGGCAAAATAGCTTCCTTATTACTATAGGATATAAGGGATAGTAAAATCTCCAATGGTTGAAATAAAACATGAAAAACCATTATCGTTCTCAGCTCTCAAATAAAATAGAGTTAAAACTATAATGAAAATCAATGTGGTTAAATAACATACACTATGCAATCGAGTGGAATCGGCTCGTTTTGGTGGTGGTGGTGGAGGCACCTTTTTGGGTACATTTGGCGTATGCATCACTAATGGCGTATTCGTTATCACGTCCTGAAAGTATAAATGAATATTTCTTATTGAAAATATTCGTTACTGAAATTGAAAATTATTTTCATTTAATCAGACATTGCTTATGATGGTGATCAGTAATTATAAAAAAAGAAAAACTAAAGATTATGAAAAGAAACGGCCACCATCGAATTAAACAACCAATAAAATGCAGAATCAAGAGCTCTTCTTTTTGCATAAATCATAAGATGAAACATCGAATATCATAAAATTTTCAGTGCGAAACTGTTCAGAATTTTTCGGAAGAAAACAATATCAAATAAGAAAATGTGTCAAAGTAAATGATAATAGTCTTAATATCATAAATTACGAACGAAGATGAAAATACTTCAATAAGGCACCCATAATTAAGTCGATCCAAGCATTTGTTAAAGTCGTCCAGAAAATAATGCATATAAGTTCTTCTGCAAGGTTGTGTTTATAACGTTCTTTATACTGAGGTAGTATCTATGTGCATAGAAGTGCATACATACCCACCTATCCATCTCTGTTCAGTGGGCTAACTCACGAATCACTAAAGCTACAGCTACGAAGTTTGATCGCTATAGTATATTTATTGGGCCATATCCTACAGCCAATCATATCCCGATTTTACACCAATGGGACAGCAAACTTCTTTTCGATGTTTTTGCGCATTATTGTGGATCAGTGAGACTCTTAATTTCTTAATACACATATTTTATTATTTGTTTGGAATATATAAGTGATTGTATTGGTGGAAAATGATGCAAAAATGTGCCAGCCCTTCCGATACGTGGCAGCTGTTCCGGTACATGCCAGCTCTTCTGGGACATGCCAGCTCCTCTGGCAGGTGCCAGATGCTTACGTACATGCCAGCTCAGCTCGTAGGTGTTAGCTGCTCCGGTATATACCAGCTCTTCCTGTAAGTACCTGCTGTTCTGGTACATGCCAGGTCTCCCAGCACGTACCAGCTCTTTCTGTACATGCCAACTCTTCTGGTGGGTGCCAGCTGCTTCCCTACATGCCAGCTCTGCCGGTACGTGCCAGCTGCTCCGGTATATACCAGCTCTTCCGGTAAGTATCAGCTGTTCCGGTACATGCCAGCTCTTCCAGTACGTACCAGCCGTTCCAGTACATGCAAGCTCTTCCGGCACGTACCAGCCTTTGTGGTATATGTCAGCTGTTCCTGTGCGCACCAGCCCTTTCGGCACGTACCGGTACCTGCCAGATCTTCTAGTATGTGACGGCTTCGCTGGCACAACCCGTTCCATCCATCCTCAACACATCACAGCCGACTGCTCTTCTGATACGTGCCAACTTTTATGGTATATGCCGGCTGCTTCGGTACTTGGCAGCTGTTCCGGTGCGTACCAGCTGTTCTGCTACCTGCCAGATCTTCTAGTACGTGACGACTTTGCTGGCACAAACCATTCCACCCATCCTCAACACATCACAGCCGATTGCAATCTACAGACAAATTTTTAGACGCTGCTGGAGTGTTTAGGTATTTTGAGGTTGACGGGTAAAAGTGCTAAAAAAAATATGATAAGCTTCACTAACTATATACCACTATACATCCATCAGGCTTTAAACTATGATTTAAGAGGCTCTCCGATTGAAACATATAGCGACAGTGTTTTTTCATTTTTTATTTATTTTCAAATTTTACTGTGCCGAATTGAGAAGAATACAAACGGTAGAGGAGCATGTACAAGAAACAGCATAAAACTGGGAGGACAAAAATATAGGTGAAGAAGCATTCAACATGAAGGAGCGGGCAAAAATGCGTAGATTAAACGACCAAAGGGTGAATGCATTAATGATATCGGCAAAAAGCAGGTTCCAGACTCATATAACAGGAGATTGGAAATTGTGCAGAATATTACTTACGAGCCGAAATTGATAACTACGCCGACTACGAGGAGGCGGGGGGGGGGAGGGCGAACTGAAACATTTTGGAGAGCGGGATGTGAGGAAAAGTGGAACACAATTTTACAACAAGCAATCAAGGCTAGTCTACGATATCCGAGTAATTCTAAATTGAAAGTTTTTAACTTGGTAATATGTATTGGTTAGTAAGGGCTACAATAGGCATACAAAAAGATTTCTAGCCTAATATTGTAGCCTGGTTGGTATGCGCTACGTTAGGCTATGCGAAAAGCAATGCGAGTGAAGCATTTCCGGAGGTTTTCTGAACATTCTCTAATAATTTGATATCAGGAACCAAATAAGAATACCATACTGGATTGCTTGTTCGAAAATAGATCGGCGATAGGTAATGAAGGCTTTTTAATAATGCCAAATGCATCTATGCAACAAAGTGTGAAGAAGGAAGTTTGCAGTTTTCAAGCGTTTTTCAGTAATATTGCAACACCGCATCTCATCCCAACCATGCTTCGTTCTTTTTATCTTCTTTATACCTCCTGATATCTCTTTCATTCCTTCGTAAAAGTTGTACGACGACTGTTTCAATTTCAAAAACGAATTCTTGTGTGATTAGTAACGCTACGAAACTCTGATTAGGAAACATTCCGAACGATGGATTTATCGTTTATTAAAATTATGTCAAGACGTTCATCGCCGCGAATAGGACTATAGAGATTAATAAAAGTGTTGCATCTAAGAAAGTTTTCAAGAAAGTGGAGGGGTATAACCTCTATATTTGTGATAGGGGAAACAAAGTTTAGTTTAGTGACTATTATACGGTTACATGATCAACCATGCATAACTCGAGATTTCTTTAGCAAAAAGAAAAAGCAACAATCAGATAACACTATAGGAAAGAGATCAAATAAAAGGTTTTGTAGGCAACAATTTGAAGTTAGAGCAATTCGTAAATCGGCGCATGATGTAAGAGCAATTCAACAACATTTATATACCCATTTACGAGAGCGATTGTTCTACCTTCTATAAAGTTACTCTTGGCGCTACTGGCGCGGCGATCACCGCGAAGTTCTTGATAACATGCGTTTAATTAGCAGGACTTATGTGTTGAAGGGGACAGGCACATTTCCAAACTAACAACGATATTGGGCTTCGTTTCGACTTCAAAAACACCAATTCTGAAGGTTTATTACCTGTGCTATGTGCATGAAATAAGTGGATGAAGAAACCTTTTGCACCTCAGGCTATGCTCTCTATACTCTGAAATTGTCAACTGCTACCTGTCTGAAATCTTTGATCAAGGAGAAGTGCTTACGTATAACGAATATTTGTTTTGTTGGAGAATGCACTTACATTCCCATGCGCCTATTTTGAGATTTGGATAGCTGAAGGGAGGGATCTGCGAACTCCTTCTTCCAAGCACCTTTGCCTCGGCAGCGAAAACCGCACAGTTTCTGGACCAGGTTTCTTCCTAATACGATTCGTCAAGAAGATGCTTCGGATAAGACAAGCGAATAAAAACATTCTTTAAAAAACCTTTCAAAGTACGAAGAATCTCTCAGGTGTCTAGCACACCTCAGATCTGTGCAGCATTATGAACGTTTCCGAAAGTCACCTTTATTAGACGGCTTTTCTTCTTGTCGTGTCGACCCATACGGAATATTCCCTTAGGAGCAGCCTTAGCGGTTTGGTTAACTGTGGTAGTGGCGGAAATGACGCGATCTTGATCACTGTTAGCAGTAGATTTTTCGCCTCGAGAAAACATGCCCGATTGCTGTCGCATTATTTTCCCCTCAGGCATCAATGCAGCGTCTGGAGTGGGGACAGGAAATTGGTTAGCAGCGATTTTTGCTAGCATTTCTTTATGTTGTTCCAGCATCTTTTCGAATAATTGTTGTTGCATCATCACCATTTGCTCTAAATACGGTGCCATAATCGATTGAACCAGTGGCACAATCACCTCCTTCAGTTCGTCCACAGGTATGACCAACTTCGTCTTCTTCGGCATCGAAATCGAACAATAGAATAAACGACAAGAAGAACTTTCGAAACTTCGCCTCCAAGGAACGGAAGAAAAATTCTTGCACTGCCGTTTAAACAATGAAGACAGTCGGCAAATACAACACACAATACAACCGCCTCCGATTGCGAAAAACAACAAATAAAGTTGATAAACATATGCGCACAAAACCATCTTTGAAGCTTGATGAAATAAACAAACACGTATGGACAAGGAAATGCAAATTTGTGAAAAAGTATAAAATAAAAATAAAATTAAAATCAGTAACTATTCAATTCGTAAGAATATACCTCTGAAGATGTGGACGAATACGCATTGTTAGGCGTAATATGCGGCTTTGTAGGTGGAATAGGTGCCATATGCGGCTTGCTAATAGTCATGTAGGTGGTGCCCGTCACTGATGGTACAACGTTGGGACTAGCTAACGGAGTTACACCATTACTGAATGCATTTGGTGTCGATGCGAATGCCATCTGATGCACACCTCCGGATGACACTAAAAACATGAATTACCATCGAAACGTTTCTAATAAAGCATTCAGTGAGTGAGTGATTCAGCTACTTCAGCAGGTCAGACAACGATTTGAATCGACAATCATCTCACTACGAACCCATTCCCAGATATCGCTACCATCATTGAAGGCTGATAGGTAACTATACTGTAAAATTTTGTAACCTATATATATATATATATATATATATATATATATATATATATATATATATATTAGTTTGTCTTCCAACATTACTCGCCAATACGTAAAATTAAAAGAAGAATTACAAAGGAATGGACAAGTCTACTTAATCAATTTGTACATATCGGAAAGTTAAAATTCATTGCTCTCATTGAAACAATCTTAGCAGCCAATCAAACATAATGATAATTGGTAAGCAATCCAGTAAGATAAGCTAATGAATTTGTGTCGAACTCCCTGTTCAATAATAATCCGGTCGGCGTTGGAAAGCATTGGTTTGTCCAATTCCATACTAAGTTGGTTTGCAAAAAAAAAAAAAAAAAAACTTGCCGGCTTAAACAAAGAGACGGACGCTACAAAACTATTTTTTTGTAAATATTTTGCGGCGCATTAAATTATGCGCTGCTGAAGAATTCTGCTCGCGAGTATCACATTCGGAGAAATTGGGACGCTTTACTGTGTCCTAGCGGAAACCAGTGCATCACCTTCCTATTAAGTCCATCATCCTAGGCAAGGACGAGCCCTTGATCCAAGACAAGGACAAGGCCTCTACCCTAGGCAAGGACATTTCACCTTCAAATTGACGGAAGTATATTCTTGTGCGAATGTCGCTTGAAATAACCGATTCACCAAATATACTCAATAGACTTTAAATTGACTTTTATAATAAAAATAATACTAACTTCTCTGTGGCTCTTCATGACAACTTGCAGTGATAACGGTTGGTGGCGGTGGAGGGAACTGCTCTTCGTCACTATCACTATCGGCCGCTGCGTCAGGTGCACTATGTACCGATGGAGAACCACTACCAGATCCACACATATCCACCTGAGATGACTGTCGGCGATATTGCGCTTGTACATCACATGGCGCTCGTTTTATTGTTCCCGTCACCATGTCATCGCTCTGTTGAAGGATAAAGTTACCGAGGAGGTCACTTATGAGTTGGCAGGATTATTCCTTTGAACTCTGTTTTATGACACAATACGATATAGTCTGAATTCTCGTTATTTGCACAAAACTGTAGCATAGCGCAACAGTGAGAGAATACAGTGGGAAGAAAATAAATAGGGGTGGATGGGGGTAGAGGGGTAGGTGGAAAGAAAATAAATAGGGGTGGATGGAGGTAGAGGGGTAGGTGGAAAGAAAATAAATAGGGGTGGATGGGAGTAGAGGGGTAGGTGGAAAGAAAATAAATAGGGGTGGATGGAGGTAGAGGGGTAAGTGGAAAGAAAATAAATAGGGGTGGATGGGGGTAGAGGGATAGGTGGAAAGAAAATAAATAGGAGTGGATGGGGGTAGAGGGGTAGATGGAAAGAAAATAAATAGGGGTGGATGGGGGTAGAGGGATAGGTGGAAAGAAAACAAATAGAGGTGGATGGAGGTAGAGGGGTAGGTGGAAAGAAAATAAATAGGGGTGGATGGGGGTAGAGGGATAGGTGGAAAGAAAATAAATAGGGTGGATGGAGGTAGAGGGGTAGGTGGAAAGAAAATAAATAGGGGTGGATGGGGGTAGAGGGATAGGTGGAAAGAAAATAAATAGGGGTGGATGGGGGTAGAGGGGTAGGTGGAAAGAAAATAAATAGGGGTGGATGGGGGTAGAGGGGTAGGTGGAAAGAAAATAAATAGGGGTGGATGGGGGTAGAGGGGTAGGTGGAAAGAAAATAAATAGGGGTGGATGGGGGTAGAGGGGTAGGTGGAAAGAAAATAAATAGGGGTGGATGGGGGTAGAGGGGTAGGTGGAAAGAAAATAAATAGGGGTGGATGGGGGTAGAGGGGTAGGTGGAAAGAAAATAAATAGGGGTGGATGGGGGTAGAGGGGTAGGTGGAAAGAAAATAAATAGGGGTGGATGGGGGTAGAGGGGTAGGTGGAAAGAAAATAAACAGGGGTGGATAGGGGTAGAGGGATAGGTGGAATGGCAACGAGAAGTAAGGATGGCGAAGATTGGACTTCTCTGAATGCTTCGGGATACCCATCGGAATATGCAAGCGGCCTCAATAAACCATTAAACACGATCTTTATTGTTGAAAGCAATTAGGCCAGCAGTGAGTAAAGAATTCATGATAGCTCAAGTTATCAATATCCCTATTACACAATTGAATACTATAAGTTAATTATTCAATACCGGATTCCCAAGCCGATAATACATACCTGATCGAAAACGATGCTATTATGACTGGATGAGCATATCTCGTTGTTGACGGTACTTGTGGACATGCGCGAACACATTGATGATGGACTTTTCAAATCACGATTCAAATTGAGAAGAGGTGCCGGATCTTGTCGGGTTTTTCGGAAATCAACCGCTGAAATGCGATGACAGTCTGCGGTGACTTGAGGGATTTCGACTTTCATTGGTTGCGCCGATGTACATTCCATACGTTTTCGTGCTTCGATGTAATTGTCGTATAGCTGACGGCCATTCTAAAAATACGCATCACTCTTAGAGTATCATTTCAATGTAGCGGTAAAGTGATGTGAACAGCGTTTGAAGGTACTTTTGCCCGATAAAATCAACATATATATATATATATATATATATATATATATATATATATGTATATATATATATATACAGATATAGGATATACAATTATATAAGGTTCCTGCTCCAAGCAGCATATGCCTGGACGAATTCAGCCAGAAAAAAGTCAAAAATATTTGTATCATTTTTCCCGTTGCAGTCAGTCGAACGAGGATTTGTACTGACCATATAGAAGCAACATCAATTAACAAGATCTCAACAAAGCCTTCAAGATTTGATCATTTAAGGTACAGCGCTACCAATAATGGGTTATATCACTATATCATCAAAATATTCTTAACCATCGTGATATACTAAGAAAGAATCAAGAGAATAGCATGAGCTTATTGAAATCTTCTAATTGAAAGCATCATCTACTACCGCTAATAATCATTTCTTCATTGGTTAGATATCTAATTGGCTATAAGCAATAAAAAAAAAATTGCATTAAATGCTTAAGTATGAAGTTCACCACTATATATACTGCAATAAACCGTATAATGGAGACGTATTCAATAATAAAAACGCCATCAATGCGCATTAAATATTTCATAATGGACATTGAAATAAAAAAAAAAATTGTGCAGCAATTTTCTCTGAGATTCTAATAAAGAAATACTCACCTTAGCAATTCTTAATGCAATCATCCACTTTGATAATGTTACTGCATCTTCGGCACATACATATTTAATATATTTCGATGCTTTCACCTGGATTTTTGGATGCTGAAAATGTAGAGATTTAAGATCAATTTAAAATATTTATAAATATATATAAATATAAATATATTTAAAATATATAAATATATTTTCTATTAAAATATAAAAATATTTAAAATATTTAAAATATTTATAAAATTCAACTCCTTCATCCACAAAAAAAATAAACTACTATCTGACAATATCGTCATCTATTTTCCTATTGCAGCAATATTAAATCACCGCAAGAGTTTATTTCTTCTTTAAATTCGACTATTTCACCATGATAAGAAATATAAATATGGGTAATTCTTTCCCAAATCAAATCCAATAACGATATTCTGAACGCTGCTAATTGAAAGAAATGACCTATCGAGGGCTATTCATAAATATTATATTCCATTTCATCTAATCAACAATTTTATAACTTGAACGTTAGTAATAAAAAATAATTTTTTATAAATTTCTTTCTATAAATGAAAATTTACTTATCTAATGGCAAAATGAACAAATATCTTGAGTGAAAGTGAAATTCACAAGTTGTGCCTTTTCAAGTTTACTTTATAAGAGCATGATATCGATTTATCAAATTATCACAAATTTTTCTATATTTTTACTTGTCTCTCCAGTGATATTAATTAGAAAATCATCAAAGACGGAAATAAGAAATTCAATGGGTATGGTATATATCATAATGCGTCCTTCTATGAAATGTTTCATCTCCATCCCGTTGGCCTTGAAAGAAGCTGTGAGCACTCAAAATTGAAAAAAAAAGTGTGCACTTTGAATCAGGTGGTTTTTTTTTTTGCGTTTATCGATCGGATTACAAACGAACCTAACCAATCTTTATGGATCATTTCTATAAACGATCGAATGAATCAAAAATATTAAGGTTCTATTTCACAAATTTATTATTTATTGGTCACTCATAGAAGTGATTGCCGAGATGATTAGAACATAAAAACGAATATGATGACAATTTCTTTAGCAATCTTCTACTCTTGTTTTACGAAAAAAAGACGCACTTTAAAATAGAATTCATAAAAAAAAACAATTCATAACGTTACAAAAAAATAACCTTGATAGCGAAACCGAAATTTGTCGGTGCTTTATATTTTCGCTTCCATTCCGTGCATGTATACGCCTGATTAGTTTGCATATTCATTAGACACTGCAAATCCTTCGAATTGCGACTTTTTCCCTTACTACAATAATAGAGTCCCGATGATCGCAATACGAAGAAATGCTTCTTCCATGATTTTTTGCCGTCTGCTTTTAGCATAAGCCAACCTTCGATCTCCGGTGGCTGTACATTATCGTTCTCGAAGAATTCCTTAAATTAGATCCCTGCATTTATTTTTATTTTTTGTCTAAAGATAATCAATCAATACAATAGATAAGATACAGGACGGAACTCATAGAGTGCACAGAAATATGACCTAAGTAACGTTTCATGTGAAAGCATTTAGTCGTGGGGTCACTTTCATTTGCAAAGATGGGCAATAATGCTTAAAAATGCACTTAGAACAAATGAAGTCATCGTTTCGCATGCACGGCAAACATTTCCTCACAGATGCCATTTCCTTTGTATTGTTCACATATCGACCTCATGACTTTCTGAGAATTCATATACCGTCCACAATGAAGAGAGCATAGGAAGGGATTCGACCTTCACAAATCCTACGATACCAGCACTAAACCCTTAACCGGATCTGTTAATTGCATCCGAGAATACGTCTAATGCTGGATATACCTGGACATTTGAGCCATATAAAGTTCCGCTATAGACAACTGCGCGTCATGATACCTACCGGTATGGATATATGCTCCAATAAAGTGTTACAGGGAGGAATATTAAACATCAGCATGGCTGAAAACATATGCATGAATATATATATATATATATATATATATATATATATATATATATATATGTAAAGTATGAAGTTTTTGATTAAAGCTAAAAATGATAATCGTAGTGAACAATTTAAAGATGTGAACTATGCCTAAAGCTGTTTTTGAAAAGATTTATGGAGATTAATGTCCCGAGCCTTTCAGTGCTAGACCCCTCAAATTAAATCTGCAGCCCTGCATGTTGGAAACTCTTGAGAGTGGACAACGCAATATTTGCATAGTACAGAGATAGAAGCACTCGTATTCAATTCCCGTTCCCGCTTGATTACATAAAGAGAGAATAGCAATTACCAGATCAAATTACCACTTCACTATAAGATACGATTCTCGGATTTCTCAATCATATACAACTTAAAATTATTTAAAACAACAAGACAACATTTTAGAAGTGATGAATTACAAAATCTCGAGCATTCACCCATCTATTGCAATCAATAATATTGAAACTATCATTTATTCATCCTATAATCGAATCAAAATATTCCTTAAAAAATAAAAATCTCTATTTCACCTATCCAACTTATTAGGCAATTAAAAAAGTGAAGAGTAATTGTCAATTAGAAAGAACGAAAAGAGTAGTCATACTGATCCACCGAATCGAATAAAATAAATAACGCATCCGTGGAGGCGATGATCCACTATAAAAGTTGATATGGTCTATGAACGCAAGAAAATAGAGATAAAGGGATGAGCCACGGAAAAATCGAAAAGATAAGAAACTAGAGAAATAAAATATCGAATAAACCTTAACGATATGTCGTTTAGTTTCGAGTGAAGGTGGTCCTCTAGTAAGGAGATCGATACTACGTTCACTAAGTAGATACTCTTCAGGTCGTTCCATAAACGCATATTTATCAGGTCGTCTTGTAAAGTATAACTTATTTTGTGAGTTCAACGTCCACATCATTATATTTTCCACTAGAAATTCGTTGTCTTCGTAGATTCGCTCTGCAAAATGAATATTTATTCATGAGTATATCTCAATTTAAAAACAAAATTATCTGTGGAAACATTTATATATATTTATCGACTTAATTACGGACAAATAAAATTAAAATTTCATCCTTAACACCTTATTGCCGATATGGTTCGTTTAGCAAAAAAGTGATCGATAGAACATAGAGGATTCAAACTATAAGATATGCCGATTTGACGGCAAATATTCTCTGTGAATGTGGAAATTAAGCATAATATACGAACTGAAACCTTTTCTTTTCAGTGCAACTCCCAAAAACTCTTTAAAGAAACCACTGAACAGAAGGAAATATTTCGGTAAATGTGCGGCATGAAGAAATTTTACATAAATGAATGAACCTCACCCTAGATAAATAGAACAAAAGAATTTCCAAATATATCGAAAGAAGTCCAATGATCAAGGAACAAATCACTACACTATGCAAATTTTCAGCGATGGTCATTGATTTCGGTTGATATTCAAATGATGTTGCAATGAATTTTGTGCCGAAATGATAGAGATGGTTTCATGATGTGTACAATGTTGAGGTGATGAAAGCATCTGCAAATACAAAGAATATAAACAACTTTTGAATAAGATGCTTCATCCAACCTATACAAAAACCCTTTGCAATTGCTTCAGAAGGTCAAAAAACGCCGAAGAAGTTTGGAAATTTTAAACTTTGAAGGATTCTTAAGGAAGTTCAGAGAAACTTACTGATGAAGAGTTCAGGATACTCTTCAACGATGGCATGT
The DNA here is from genome assembly GCA_037389465.1 of Baylisascaris procyonis. Classification (NCBI taxonomy): domain Eukaryota; kingdom Metazoa; phylum Nematoda; class Chromadorea; order Rhabditida; family Ascarididae; genus Baylisascaris; species Baylisascaris procyonis. Next base: position 4,371,407 of record JAZARR010000175.1, on the reverse strand, counting down.
TGCTCGGTAAGTGTGACCTTGACCTTATCGGCGATATGTCGCATCACCTCAGCTACCGTCCATCGTTCATCCACTAGAATCGATACAGTAGCTGAACCATCGCCAAGGAAGAACTTTACGTACAATTTCTTGATGTCTGCCTCACGCATCTTTTCGAGTGCTTCTCGAATCTTCGCTGCCTTTATCTCGTTTGCACTTAATGGTTGGGGTTGCGTCGCTACTGCATTCTCGACATTTGAACAAGCAGATGACGATAGATTTGGTGATGCCTGCAAGAACGTCTATATAGTCGCTTTAAAGGACAGCCTCAATGAGGCATATATTTCAGATGGTATAGTGAACGGTGTTTGTCAACAGAATTCGAGAAAATACTCAACGATCGATTCACATACCTGTATATATCTTTAACTGCGCGCTTTGTAACATTTTTACCTATGCATATAATGTTTTAAAGCAAAAGGATGGCCAATCAAGAGGTGCAACAATAGGTTATTTCAGTTAAGCATGAAAGAAGACTTGAAAGAAGACTACCATCCTGCACCATACGACTCGCTTTTAAAATCATCAAAAGCAGTACAATGAAGTTGTACTTTTTAATATGAAACCGTATGAAGAAAATCTTGGCCCCACATTGAGCTCTCCACTCTATTTCTTGGCTAATTATAATAAGTGAATACGTTAGCATCATTCCTCTTAAAACCACTCAGCAGAATTACAGCCCTATTAAACCGAATGAAAACGACCTTCTCTTTCACAGATATAGCCTTGCTATTGTCACCAACATGAACAATCCTTCACTATAGTTCCATGTTGAACAGATAACCTGAGAAATTGTTCACAACATTTATAAATGCAAAGCAATGGAGGTAAACCTTCGACGGCATCTCAAAGTAGAACAACAACAAGCGCGAAAAAAGGTTCGAACCTAAAAGCTAACCATCGTGTGGCATAAATTACCACAAAACGTTTTATGACGCATTCAACATGGCTGATGTCTCAACTGAATTGCATCACAAGCCAAGCAAGGCGTCTTTAAAAGGAAGCCGACAAGTGGTAGCGCATAGAAAGCTCTAGTATTACATCGATACCTATTGCAGTTGCTATGTAATAACGTCCTGCTTACTATCCAATTCCGAATTACCCTTCCCATCGAATTTTTGAGGAAAAAATTCTCTCAACAAACGTTCAGATACATCGAAAGAATATGCCACTGCGAAGACCTGCTAAAAACTTAGGGAAATATTACCGTCCTATTCATAACAATTGCTCCCTCAACAAACGTTTCTTTTTAATCTTGTGAAAACTCTAAACTTAGATTTTATTATAAGTAATAAGGCAGTTGGAGAATTGAATGAAGCACTAACATTTAACGATGGGAACGTTGTTTTACTTTGATTCGTCTTAGTGTGCCAAAGTTATCTTAGATGGTAAGCTCACGTTTTGCAGAAAAGTCTTCTTAGTACGTGACGACAGTCAGTCGGTCTACTATGACAGAAATTGCAGTCTTTAGTCAAACAGATGGACTCAAAGGGCGAATGACAACACAATACGTCAAATTACGTTGTATACAATCATGTAAAAAGTATATACAACCCCTTCCCCTTTCTTATGACTTCCACCCCTCCTCCCACTTGCAATTCTAAAAGGAAAAATTAAAGATGCTTAGAGTGTTAAAACAATTTAGTTCATACTCAAAGAACAAATTTTCATTCAAATAATAAATGAATGTTCGAAACCATTTCTTACCTTATATTCCCCCCAACTCTTTGCTTTCTATAGCAATCATTGAACTAAACAAAGTAAGTGCTTTGCTTCCAGTCGCTAATGATAGCACCTTAAGATGAAATGCTCTAGCAATAACAAAAGTGCTTGCACATAGTCGTTCTTTACAAGAGCTGTAGATGAATTAAAAGAGTAGTTTTAGATCAGTAAAATATATGGGACATTTATATCACTAATATGAAAGAGGAAGTCGATTTCGCGCAAAAAGAGAGAAAAGTGCTCGGTGCTCAGTGTATATCCCCAATTAGAGAGGGCGACACCGCGTTCTCTTATGGATGTTAATGTAGAAGAAACGCGACTGCCTAACGATTCGGTATGTCATTGTTGGAGAGGTCTATGGCACAAAAAAGCTATCGTTCTACGCAATCGCCTATCCCTCGTATCGCCCTTCTGTGGTTTTATTGCCGACATGATCACAAACAAAGACTCTTTTGTTGTTTCACAGGAAATACAGCTGTCATGTCCACAATATTTAATATTTAAAAAATATTTAATTTAAAAAAATATTTTAAAAAATTAAAGATAATCCAGCGGCTTCAGATATGAATATCCAATGTAAATATTTCTGCCATTGCTCCATTATAACCCTAAATGAAGACTGTATTTCTATAATAACACTTTGTGATAACGAAGATAAATTACCAACACGCTTGCTCTACTCATTAAAGCGTATTATATGTGATGTATATTGCAATGACCCTAAAGGACTTAAATTTTATTCTTTGAAGAAATAAAGTTCTTTGAAAAAAATTTTTTTGGTAAGAAGTTATATATCAAACTAAATTATAAAAAAGAGAAAACAGTGAAAAATTGTCTTCTTCAATTGAAACTTACAAGAGGCAAATTAATGAAAATTAGTATACAAATTGAGATATGTAAATGAAATAAAAATTAGTTTTGGAGAGATGAATGCACAATACCCTCCACACTATGTTAAGCAACCGTTCCATACGTATGCGGACAACAACAAATATTGGTATACGTATATACACAACAAATATTCGATTGGTATACGATCGATCAAATCGACTACATTTTGTTGATCATAAAGAGCTATTATTGCTCTCCAAACGATTGCAAACAGTTCCAAAAAAAAATCGAGAAAAACCCCATCATCATTCACATAACACTAAATGAACAACTATTAAAAGAACATAAAAAAAAACTGAAAACCAAGTTGGGACAGCAAATACGAAAGGGTCAATAATAAATGGTGACAAAAAACCACTGAAAATTGAGCCAAGTACCAATTAATCCACTCCAATCTCATCAAAAAATGCTTAATTGGTGCGATTTCTAAAGAGAAAAAAAGTGAAATGCAGCAACCCGATGAGTACATCGCCCTACTTCCAGTTTACTAATATAAACTCCATATTATAAGTCCCACATAAATGGTTTGCCCAATTCCCCTCTATACTGCACATTACTATGGGCATTGGGAAAATGATGCTATTCTTTTTCGCTTTTTATATGTATACTATTCATACGTTATCGAAATTTTGTGTCCTTATGCATATATTACACCCAAAAAAAGAACAACTGCAAAGTAATCAAAATAAGTTGGCAAATATTTATATTAATATGAGCTCTGCTGATCTTTAAAGCATTCGAAATCAATTTCGTTGGATTCTTAACTGATAAATTTATATATTTGTAAATAATTAGCTAAATAATTGCAATCAAAGATTATATGAATTTGTTGAAAATTAATGATTGAATAAATAAAACGATTGTCCTAAAATCACTCGTTTGTGTTCTCAATATTAGTAACGGTCAGCGATAATGTTGAAAAATTGCAAACGATGAATGAAATATTCAAATTCTGTCTACAATAATATCTACAATAATTTCAATTAGTTGCAATCCCGTAGAAGGTGAAATTCCATAAGGAAATCTTAAGTAAACTTTCACTAAAGTAGACAACCCAACTAAATCACCTTCATAGAACATATTAGAGCACATTTCGCGAGAATATTTCAACAGCTAATCGAAGCACCTTAAAGAAGGCAGTGTGGTGCGCCTTGTGCTATCCTCATGGGTTTAACTCTCGTTTGACCCCCCTTTCATGCAAATACACAGCTAGAGAGAGAGAGAGAGAGAGAGAGAGAGAGAGAGAAAGAGAAACAATACATAAAATAAAGAGAATCAGAAAAACGTGTGCTCTTGACGAATATAGGAGGATATGTAATCCGAGAGGATTGAGTAGTAACCGTTTGGTGAACAAATGATGCGAAACAATGAAACCAATTCAGCGTATAAAACTACTTCCATTATTCACTAACCATGAAACGATCAAAATTTTATGTTTACGCCATATATTTTTGGAGAGGAATTACATTCGTGATTCACATAGTGTATCTGTATAAACCATATCAAATTATATTAAATTCCATTCCATCGTTGATATAACTAGAAATTTCCTCATAAAAATATTACTTTACAATAAAATATACAACTTAAAAGAACCTTTTAATTGATCACTCATATAGACGTTTCCAGAAATAAAACATACAAGAAAATCATATGCCATGAAGTATTCTATGTGTCATGAAAGCGCTGTCTGTTGCGACGACGAGATAATGCAGAGTGGGCGATACGATGGGAAAGGGTATCGATTGTTGTTGGTTCAGAGAGGTATTGCACACACAACACAACGAGCTCTTCTCTCATTCCCAAGGGAAGAATTTATGAACAAGAGAGATGCCGAAGCGGATAATGGGTTTTTTAAAAATATTTTCATTGGAATGAAAACAAGTGTTAAAAAACGGCACAAATGAAAAGCACTACTTCCTTTTAATTTAACAAACTTTCTGCAGAAATGACCTTTTAATTTGTTTTATTTTAATTACCACTAATTACGTTTCGTGAAATTGATCAAATTTTGTCGGCAGCAAAAATTTGAATTAAAAAATTGGAAAATCGTTTCAAGACATAAATCTCAACAGTCAACGACAATCTGCACAAGTACTCAAATATCCATTACACCATTAAAATTCGCCAGACAATACGTTTCCCTCCTTTGTGTCCTCTTCTATTGCCATTTGTAACAACGAATATTCAAATGAGCTTATTCCATTCCATTGCAATCATAATAGCAGCGATAGAACCGAAGACATATGCTTGAACGGCCGTAATAAAGAGTGGAATGAAAAGGAATTGAATGAATTCATAAATATATTTACATCGAAAAGAGGAACTTAATTAAACGAAATAAACAACAAATTTTCAACTTCAGCTTCCGTATAGCTGTATTATGATAACTAAGAGAGAAAAATCCCTATCAACAAAAAATATTTCATTGATGCAACTCTTTAAGTGCTGAAAAATTGATGAACATCTGATGCAAATATTTCACAAAAAAAAAAAGAAGCGTTCCCCTATCAATTTGTTAAAGCAAATCATTAGCTATCAAGTAACTTTATCAGTAAATATTCACTCCCTTAGCAACATCTCTATCAACATATCACTTAACGATAAAATGGAATGATAAAAACGAGTGAATGCGACAAAAAATTTGTCGCATTCGCTCGTTTTCTATCTCAACAATCAATTCATAAATTAATCAAATAATCCATTCATATTTTTGCTGATCCGATCGCTCGCATTCATTTCTCACTGTTTACTTATTTAATTTAATTAATAAAGCATTCATGACGAATAAATTTTTTCCATATCACTTCCATTTTCGCTTAAATGAAGTTGTTAAGCAATGTGTAAAAGTTTTCCATTTTTCATTTCCCATAAACGATCCACTTTTCTTGCAACCCGATCGATTGAAATGAAAAAGGAATTAGTAATGGAATGCACCCAAATTTACCCATCTTTTCGAGTTTATGGATCGTCGTGAAAAATGATATACGAGACAATCATCTAATGGTGCCCATCTTGTATTCTAAATTTTACAATTTAGGTTCATTGATTCGCAAATCGAATCACTGAAAACATATGCATATATGCACAAAAGCAGCACGCTGCGATGATGCGATTTGTGAATTTAAAAAAATTTTTTTAAATGCATAAAAAGGAAAACTATTCGTCGATGTGTTGCGAGCAATAAGATGAATTGAAATATGAGTGAAATGCTGTGCGTTCAGAAGGTGAACGAAACTATTGATTGCAGCAGTTTCGTTGGCACAGTTCCATTTATCAATCTCCCTCGTAACTGTTTTAATATTAATTTAATTCGAATTTCCCCTAACTTTAGTTCCATTTCAATGGATCAATATGGAAAATGATAGCTGTTCAAATTTTACGGAAAAGTGAGTGTACATGAGGGATGTGTTCGAAGATGTTTTCACGTTATGATCTGTCATTTCTTCACGAGTATTGCAAACATTTGGAGGAATTTAATTTCATTACCTTACAGCTAAATCCTTGAAAACGCTCTCATCCATGTTTAGACACAATCACAAAATCCAGACAACAGCAAATCGATGATATTTTTCAGCCTGGCTATTTTCTATAAGCATCGATCGGAAGTGAACAATAGCAAATTTACGAGTGTTTTTTGTTAGGTCGCCCCTATGGGCGATCGAAACACTTATGAGGCACAGCGAGATGAAACGCCGCTTTGGCAGCCATCTCCTCTTCCATTTGAATGCACGCAATACCGCAATTTGTAATTCGTTTCGAGACAGTATAAAGCACTCACAACTCACCGCATCAAATGAAGAGCTGCTAACTAAACTGCTCATCTCCGTGATCAAACAAAGATATGGAAGCGAAAATGAGTATAGATTTTTGAAAATAGGCCCATTTAAAGTTCAAGGATTTTAAGAATTAAAGAAGTGAGTGTGGATATTGGTAGCGATTAAGAAAATCGGCCGACTATTTTCATATAAAATAATACGTCTTTTCACAATAAATTTTTAAGTTATATAAAGACGATCGTTGAGACAGTTATAAAATTCGAAAAGCATAAAATAAAATCATCAGCTGTCACCAATTTGTGAAGAATATGCAAAAAAATAGCGTAAAAGAATGCAAGAGAGACCAATACGAATAGCGCATTTTGCACTTCTGCCAAGCAAATCGAACAATCATATAAACGTTGAAAAAAATAAGTAGAGAAACGTGCCAGAGGAATCGGCACAAAATGTGCTTTTTACATGTTACTCGTCTTATCAACAATTTCGTCACTAACGCGTAAAAAATGATTGAGAAAAATGACCTAACATTTTATTTAATCTAATCGTAGAAAGGATCATTTTTGTGATCCCATATCGCTGTAAAATAAATGCTAACTTTTCTTTACAAATGCCCGTAACTCCTTGAACTGTTGGAGGCTCAACGCGAAACATAGCATAGTAGGTGATTCTATGATGCGCACTATATTTACTGAATACTGCAACTCCAGCCCAGTGATTATCCCAAATGAAACCACCGGACAAACAGACAAGCAGAGTAATACACAAATAGGTCATTCTTATAATGCATATTTTGCAAAGCCAATTTATATAAGCGCATAAAGAGACGAGAGCTTAATGCCTCGCAACACACTTTTCTGCCAAAGCAATTATTTGTGCAAGCCTTTATCGACGAAGCGAACGCTTGCACAAAATTTGCATATGCAGATTTCACATCATATCTAATAGTTATAACTCGTCAAAGTAGTAAACAGGGAGAAAATAAATTTGAAGACTGGACTAAAGTGCGGATTGCACCCACTAAATTTCAGTGCGATGGCTTTCCTGTTTGGCAAATAAAACCCCTGGATGGAAAGGGGCGGATAGGCTCGGATATAGATGATATATGGGTGCTGCTATGAAATTCCGAAGCAAAAACACAGAAGAAAGAATGAATAAGTTCAAACAATAAAACAACTGACAAAGAAGACCATCGAATGGCAGCGTGTACCAATATTTCCATCAAGTAACGCGCCGAATTTCGAGCCTCTGAATAAAGTATTGCAGGAATTCCCCTTAGAGATAAATTCACTAGTGAATCATGAACGATATCCATAAAATAAACACATAATTTTAATTCAATATTTCAGGTTTTATTATGCATAATTTTTGTTAATATTTCAGGTTTAATTATGCTTAGTATAATTATATCACTTGGTGTAATAAATGCCTACGCTAATTTAGCCAAAACGAATATCGAAACTCTTAGTTAGCGCAAACTGGAATACCTAAAGAGCACAACATATGCGAAATAAAAGAGAAGCATACATTCGTGTATCCTATAGGTTTTTTTGTTGGAAGGATGACACAGCGAAATGTGAGTGCAAAGAATGTAGCGAATGAGATGGTGAAAACTGATTCGGTCTCATCGGATGCATACTTTATGTGCAACAATTGAACAATGCATAATGCCCTTCTCCCTCTCCCCAAACAATTGCCTTTATATCAACAAATAAGATTGATCGTAATCAGTGCAAATGCGCATTAAACTTGAGCTCTAAATTGTAACAAAAACGAAATAATAGCACTATAGGTGGAAAGTAAGGATGCGAATGGAAAGCGTGAGGTCGTTCTATTGAAGATCGCGAAAGGAGGCAAAGATAATTCATTGAGATCACAAATAAACTTTGGGTAAGACAGCTCAATATTCTACCTAACCCTATATGATCACTCATCAAATACGGCAGTGTGGAAAGCACAAAACGCGTATGATTTTAAGTGAATATAAATCCGTCGAAGACAGTGAGGGAAACAGTGGAAAGAGAAAGCATAACGAAGAGACCATTTGCATATTTATTGAACGGGATAAAAAATGCTCAATAAGCATCAAATGCTTCGACAGTAGAAGGATAAAATCTGTCTTAATGCAAATAAAACGAGAAGGGAATTGCATCGAAAAAAGTTTCGGTAAGAAAAGTCACCTGTTGAGTGGGACTGGGTGTATTGAGCGAGCCGCGACAACTATCCGAGCTTGAGATGGCTGAATTGCGGCATCGATTTCGTGATTCGGTGCTCGACGAATCGCCGAATGCTGAATCACGATCAGGACTAGGACAATCGGATGAGGATGCAATTGGCCGTATACATTCTTCGTTGACTGGCCCAAATCTGCAAACGATTAGCTTTGATAACAAAAAACTGTCATTATTCAATCGGCATGAGCATAACTTACAAATCATTGTGCTTAGGATGAATTTACAGCGCGGTTGAACGATCCTTAGATGCATTCCGTTCACAACTTTCCTTGACGGCTGGCTTCCTAAGGGAACATCGCACCAGTAAAAGTTGCCCGAATGGAGATGGTAGCAAAGTGATCGTTAGATGCAATAGCTATATACCCCTCAAATATTGTTATCTGTGGAAGTTACTTATGGAATTGAGTTATCACGAAGGTGCTTCTAGATACGAACACTATAGATTATCCAAGAAGGTGATAAAACAACTGCTGTTTAGAGCAGTGTAAAATATCGAACGATAAGCTTAAGAAATTACCCGTCGGGATTCTCACCACCTTATGATTACCGTTTTTGACATTTCCCTAGATCTGTGATAGGAAAGAAACCCTTGACATAGTTTAGAGCTCACCGATCATCGATGTTAAGCTAAAAATTGCTTCTCGATGAGCATTATATGTCGACGATGAGAGAACAAACTCGTTATTCGCACAAAACACAACTGCAGTAAAACACGAAAATGCAAAACACGAAAATCCTATGTTACGTTCCTGCTTTTTTTAAACGCATCATACAAATAGCCGACTATAAAATACATCAAAAAATGTACTCAATGAGAGGAGAATTACGCACAAATATGAAGAGATCAATGAATTGCTCTTATTGGATACAATTGAATTAATGAATGAAATCATTTTTCATACCATAATTTATAACACGATTATAACACTATTTATAAAACGAATCATGTTATAAATTACGATATGAAAATAAAGAAAGATAATATTAAACAATAAGCAAGCAAATAATACACGAACAAAAGCTCATTGAAACGAACTAAATGCTAACTGTTTCGGCAATCAAACGTTGGCCATGTTTTTTTAGTGATCCGTTTCACCTCCTTCCCCCCTCCCCCTTTACTTGTTCAAAAGGTGTATTAGGAAAACATCACTTTGTATACCCTTAGTATATGCGTTGCTAACGTTTAATACAGAGTAATACAGAGTAATCAATAATACAGAGTAATCAATAACACTGATAAAGCTGAATTCTTTATCAGTGTTATTGATTACCAAAGTGATAGTGGGGAAAATAAATAATCAACACCGTCAGAAAAAAAAATATACTGAACTGCATCACTTTTATAAGAAGTGTACAATATGCAAAAAAAGAGGCATAAATCAATCAAACAATGCGCCATATGGCTAATTTACAATCGCCTCGCAGATGAATTGCTCATATTCTATTCGAGATAAAAATTTGAAAAAGGCACATTATCAATGACCTCCTGTAGTGTCCCTTTTTCCGGTTTTTACAGTGGTCTATCGAAATGTTGATGTTTAAAGATGCCATAAAATTGATACATTACATATAGTTGATTTTTTTTTTTGCGTCGACCGCGTAAAAGAAAAAAGCCTTTTGCAGATCTTAAAAATGTGGTCACTTCAATTGAAACTAGGAAGCACTTTTCCGTATACTTAACATTATTTGCAGGTAATTCTTTGAAAAGAATTAATAATCAAGTCAAAGTCGCATTAGTGCAGGTCATGCTAGTTTTTGTGATAAGCTTCTACAGATATTTTGCGACCTAGTCAATGCAAAATATAACTTGATTGTGCTAGACGGCAAGAGCGACCTTGTGGTACTTCAACTGTATACAATACAGTCCGAAATTATTGATCAGTGGGAAGGTCGCTATAGGAGCGCTAATCGTTGTGTGTTCGTTATTGTTCATGAAATTTTGATCTTACTTTCGGTGATTTCGATAAGGAAATCACCCGAGTGATAAATAGAGGACACATGCACCACGCAGGTAGGATCCTAGTATAATGCATCTTGCAAATGTAAATTTACGAACGTCCATAATAATAAAAGAATATTACGAAATATATTATACGTTGTCGGAGTCTACAGCGATAGAGTGGATTTTATGATGTTGGGCGAATTTTGACTATCCATAAGGCGTCCGTCTATTTTTCATACAGAAATAATGTAGCTTAAAATTTCGACGCAATAAATGCAAATTTTTAAAAGTTGAACTAACCGTTTATGAGTGCCACTATTGGTATGCTGAATGATCGTCGATGTAGATAGAATGCTGTTGCGCTGGCTCAAATTTGTGCTGTTGTTTTTCGAAGTAGATACCGGTAGCATCGGCAACCCGAGTAGAAGTTGGTCACCGCCCGCCGATGAGTTCAACTGTGACTCAAGAGCCGAAAGCTCGCTCAACAGGGTGTCCAACTCCCAGTCACAACTCTCTACAACATCATTAACAAATACTTTATAGAATGGCAGAGCTGAAAAGTAGATAGAACAATCCTCTTTCTAGCATTTCAGTTTAGCTCTATAATATCATATTATTAGTGAAAAGGAAAAGCAAAACGATAGACGCATACATTAGATACTAATAATAAAAATAAATGCTAAACAAAAGCGTAAACAGCTGAATAAAATTCAGAAACGCTTTCGAAGTATATTTTCAACACTCGGTCACCCTCAATGACTATATCCTGTAAAGGTCTACAGAGTGCTCCTGTTAGGTGATTGCGCCTTTCCTCTATCCACTTCTATCACATTCACTGAGTGACCACTAATAGAGGGTTTTGAGAGTGTTCATTGCGGTTGCTTAAACCTAAACCATAGTGTTCACTTCTAATTTACAGGACTTGCAATGAGGCCGATATTACAGGAAGCAATACAAATGTTTAGAGAGAACAGAAACACTACAAATGTTTGACATATGGTCATACGTTCCCCTAAGATCGGTTTTCGGTCAACGATTACGCAAAACGTCTTTATGAGCTAATAGGACGCAATCGCCATTACAGAGATGGCAGGTGTGCAAAGAAATAAATAATAACGCTTATATGTAACTCGTCTTTAGGAACAAAAGCCCTGTGCCAATTTACAGTCATATACAATCGACGTTAAATGCAGTTAGTGAGTATAAGAGGAATTCGATGGCAGATATGTTGAGGTAATTTAATAGCGAATAGTGAAAGATATAATTAAATATTTTCTTGCACTCGAATTCCTCCCCAAATAAAAGCCATCTATCACTATCGAAAATACAAGTGAACTCCAATTAAAATTTAAAAGTAGGCTTTCGTAAGTTTTTTTGGACAGATCAAATATTACAGATAATCAATAATCTAAAAACGCGCCAGCGCGCGCATCAAAACTAACCTTGCACGTTCGCCATACTATATCGAACGGCGTCCATTTGCGGTTTCGGTGGTACCTGTGGGCGTGGCCGAACTTTGACCCCGCCTTCGGCAGCTTGACTTAGCTGCTGTGTATCGACGGCGACCGCTGACCCCCCGTTGGACGGCTGTTGATGTTGTTGGTGATGGCCGCCAGGATGAGGCTGCGTCCTAACCGATCCGACATTCCCATAGACAGGCTCCATCTGCAAGCGAGACGATCAATCAGAACTTGTCAATCCACACGGCCCCAATGTACGCCACAAACAAAACCAACACATTCCGAAGTTAGCTAGCAAAAAAACTTGGGCGGGAAAGGAAGAAGATTATTGCAGCATGGATATGACCTAAAACCAAAGAAAATAGAAAATGTCCATCCTTGAGATATCAGTAACCATTTCCGACGAGAAATTTTGTTGAAAATATGTCGAAAATACTATCTAGAATAACTGCACTACGGGAAATATTATTGACTGATGCATTGATTAAAAGCAAAAGAACCTTAAGTAAAAAAAAGGCAGCAAATAAAACTATAAATAAAATAATCGACTGTGCCCACACGGAAACAGAAAACCGGAAGAAGTATGAATGAGACGAATGGGTATATTTTGCACGGCTATAATCACTTATTGCCTCCTTGAGATTAGCATTTACCGATGTCGTTTCTTTGTAATTGCAACAATCAACTTCACCGTTAATTAATATTCTTTCAAAAAAGGGAGCCGCCGCACAACGAAGCAATTCCAACAAAATTTTTGCTAATGATCAACTAAGCACTTGATTGCTAGAGGGCATGAACAACTCTTCTGAAGAATTTCGTTAAATACCCAACGGCAATGATATCATTGATAAATGCTCTTTTTTTCGAGCATTGTAAAGTCTAATGATTGACGCCTACTACTATAGCAGTGGCACGTGCAGATGACCTTCAAACGGCGGTGCCATGGAAGGAACACTTCGTCGGATTGGTGATTGGTGCGGCTCTGTTCCACACCATATGCCCCCATCACAAACACTCCAAAATGTTGCTCTCATTTCACATCAATCCACACATCATTAAATCTATCCTATATAATCCACTTAGGCGCATTCAGTAGCAACTGCAAAAATGTTGCATGAAAATGGATAAAAACTGTTCTTGTTCCATCGACAAAAAACTTCACTTTTATATCTGCTCGCATGTAGAGAAAACTTTGAAATCATTGTAATTGCGAATGAATGCCCACATCCTCCGTACGTCCCATCTCTTTATTCATGGTACGGCAAGCGTTGAGAAATAAATTCCATAGGTGGTAAGAACAAGAAAACAAATTTCACAATTTCTATGATTTCTACAGAGATTTAAAAAAAACATAAAGAGGAAATAAAAGAGGAAAACAACATTTGGCTTAATGTCATCTAAAAAACTGTACACAGTGCTGTCTGAAGTCGGTACATTGAAGAGCAGTTATAATATCACAGAACTGAAATGCGAAAGAAGTCGAATCTTCGTTTTCATCGTAACTATTAACCAAGTTATAAATTCCTTTTATCGTTTCACTCCATATAAATATCAATATCAATTCACCAAGTGCAAATCTCATATTGAGTCGAACTGAGAAAGCACCACTTCGTCGATACATATCGATCAAATTCTATCATTCAGCTTCCTCCCTCCCCCCCCCCCCCCCAAAACCGTTGCAAAAATTATTGCGCCCTCTTATTATATTTGTTTTTGAATAGCTTCGGATTTTGATTTCTGATGATCAAAGCAAAATACAATTATTCGAATCGTCTTCACGAATTAGGCGGTATCTCTCAACTATTCGACCTCCTGGATCGATGCCATCTGGTCACGCAACCATATGAGTGAATATCAGTTTACACACTCAAGAAGCGATGAAGTATCGAGTTGCAAAATTGAATTATGAACAACATAAACTTTTTGAATACATATTAATGAAGACGATATCTAATAGTCAATGCTGCTTATTATTTTCAAATATAATTCATGAGAGCACGTAATGAATACTGTCTAAACGACTGTACGAAAAAAATAACTTACATTATTTGATTTAATTGAAACCTTCTTAAGAACAACCCCACTAAAATTTGAAAGTGCTTTCCACAATTTGCACTACTGTAAATAAAATATTCTTGCTTCACTATGTAGCCAGTTTCCTCAGTGAATAATCTGGCAGCCACGACTCGCAGCTGTCAATACTGACGCAATCATCGACCGTAGGCGAGGTGAATTTTACACGGAGCCAGGCTTGTGGTCAAAGCTGATTCATATGCGTAAAAACGAATGTGAACGGTGATGGATAGTGTACCATTAACTAAGGGCATAAGCAAAAATGAAGTATGGCGCCAAAGGTTCGCTTGTTTTGGAATGCATCAAAGATTGTCCTTCAACGACTAAGAAAAACGCCTAAATGCTCACGGGAAGCGAGTCCCACTCCCACACGGCAATATTATAAAGATACTGTTTCTTATCAGTTGTAATTTGACCATTGCAGCTGATAAGACAGTCAAAGATAGGGATATTCGCCAGGTATATTCCTAATGAATTTGCATTTTTTTAGGAGGGATAATCAATATCTAGTAGTATTCATCACGAATGTTCTCACATTTATGACACCAACATCAACTATATTATCACAAGGTGAAATTTGAAATTCATATTATCACTGATAAGTTTTTTAAAGTTGGAGTTACCACCCACAATAATCCAATTCAGTCATATTCATTACTACAAGTAAAAATAGCGACACAAGAAAGCAGTGAAATTTACAATGAGTGGAACACTCTAAAATCAAAATACTTCTTGGAAGCATTCTATGCAAATAACTTTTCAGTAGAAAAAAGTGGGAGAAGCATTTGCATAGGCGAAATTACTAAGGAAGAAAAGTCCATCAACGAAGATTTGCGAAGATAAATTTGCATAAAAATGAAAATCGCCTATAAGAGATATTTCGAGCAAATTCTGAACATATGCCCAAAGAATTCCATCTATTACGAATTTCCGTTGCTGAGCCCCATGAAATAAGACTTTTGCTATGAAATTCCAAGGAATTCGCATTTTTAACAGGAAATTAGAAATAGATGAGGAGCGGGGGAGGAGGGGGGGGGAGGAGAGCTTATGAACCATCAAATACAATAAATAAAACGCTTATTTGACTACACTTCAAACTACACGGTCAAATCTCCTCCCAGATCAATAATATGAGGGTGACAATTGGGAAAATCTCAGAATAAGGCGTTACGTTAAAATTTACGAGCGGCATTTTTGCCTTAGAATCGTTTAGCGCAAACCCTTAAATAAATGACCGCTGAAATGGATATCAATCAACAAATTTAGTGCTCATTCGAAAACTCATAAAAGAGAATTGCATACGTTTATAGCAGAGAAGTAAAAAGTTAGGCAACACCCGCTCTAAAAACTGAGCATTTTAAATCTAATTCAATTGAATAATTGTTTTCGATGTTGCAATATCCGAATATAGTTGGACGATTATAAGAGATAATTCAATGCAAATGTTGCAATAGGTCACCAAAATTATAAGCTTCTAAACTCTCATAGCAAAAAGATACAGAGTTAGGAGGTTGATCGAGAGTGCAAACATAAAATGTCATAGCTTTCCGTCGACACAACTTCACCTTTATGATTTTATTTTCACTCAGCGCAAAACTTCTACTACGAAATCAGATAGCTGGATATCACATGAGTGTGGATTTAAGCCGATTCTGGTCGTGACCAGAATCTGGATCGAGTTGAACTCATCCCCGACATTGTCACGACCATCGAAAAGAAGTACAGATAACGACGATATGCTCTTGCTGATGGAAGCGGAAAGCACTAACAATATTGCAATAGATCATACTGAATCGAGTTTAACCTAATAGTTTTGCCTCTGCTCTGATCTCTGAATAAGCGATGTTGTCCAAAAAAGTCCGTTCCATTCTCATAATAACCTTTTAAAACTGTTTTCACAAACTCAGATGAAAGAATTTACTGATCTTGGATGAAAAATTTTCGAGAAAATATATCTAACCGTCTTCAAAATAATCGTCAAAAAATTGATGGAGCTCTTAGACTCTAACCGATTTCTTCAAAAACATTAGAAGAATTTAATACAGCGAAAATCTTATATATATATATACATATATATATATATATATATATATATATATATATATATATATATATATATATATATATGTATATATACACAACATTTCCAACTTGGAGGTATTTCTTTCTGAGTGTTTCCAATCATCAACAGATGAGGATGTCTCGAAAATGGATTTCCATCTAAGGCAGAGATATTCATAAAACAATAAATTGCACTACTATAGCAGTAAATTGTCACGCGATGTACGCTCTAATATTTATTGCTCACACGCATCCCTCTTGCAATTCCATTCAACTATGCAACGCAAATGCACTGAATAGCTTCTTTCGAGGTTTATTCATCCTTGCAACTACCTATGCCCAATATGGCCTAACCTTCGTTAAGCAAAGAGCGGGCGGATTATATAAAATAAAGTGACACACTTAATTCATAATATTTCTAACGGTAATGTGCATTCTTTGATAGCGATGAACAATCTTGAAGCCGACTGCTATACAATAGTGAAAAATACTGCTCATTAGAAATGTATTACAAAAGACGTCAAAAAACTTTGGCCATGATAATTGAAATTAAAATTTTTATTCCACATAGGTATTTCAAAAATTATTCGAACATGCTAAAAAAATTTCAAAAAACCCTCCTGCCTTCACTCGTAATCGGTTATAGCTTTAGCGAGCTCGAAAGTGTTTGCAATCTAACACCAAGTTTTTTCTTTCACTCCAGCCTCCAATTTCTCATCTTCCCTCTCCCCCTTCCCCACCCCCGGAATGCATATCTGGGGGAATAGTACAGCGTGCCTTATTCATGTTCAAAAATCAGCCGTTGCAATAACTTATACAAACGCATAAGGACTAGTGAAAAAATGGCTTGTATTTGAGCGAAAACATGTGAAGCACAAGCAAACGTGTTCTTTTAGCAATCGTGCCAAAAATGCCCTTCTGTTATAAATTTACATATACGGTCGTTAATTAAGTATGAGACAAATTGCTCTCATAATTGAAAGAGGTACACATGGAGAGAAAAACGAAAAATGAACAAAAAGGTGCACGCAGAATGTAGAAAGAAGCAGAGAAAAAGAGTATACCCCGCAGTGAAAAGAGCCACTTGCTTGTATATTCATCACCATAATGGCAGATTGACATGATGTGTACTATGAATGAAATACATTTAAACATTTGGCTGCTAATCTCAATGCAATGATCAAGCACCATAGTTCATTGTAAAAAAGAAATAAAGCTTCGCTATACCATTTCAACTCTCAACTATTCTCCTAAAAGTTTTATATCTGTTTATTCTAAAATTCAGCCTTCTTTGAAGAGTATGAAGCTATTTTTTCTTTAGCTTACATATTGCAGATGTACATTTTCTTCATATATCTAAAGTTTTATGGAATGGTACACTTAAAAATTTACAATCTAAAAGGAAAAGTAATTGTAGTAATTGTACCTATAGATTATAATGACGAAATATTCCAAAAAAAAATGGACCTAACATTTCCTATGTGTTCTGCTGTAGATGGAAAGATCGATTTAAAAGGGAGCAGAAAATAAGATAAGACAAGTTTAGGAATCTTAGGCGCCTGTTAAAGGACTAATGAAGCAATGTTTCCGGAAGCTGGCCTTTGCAGAAATTCAGTATTCCTCGCATGTGCATCAACAATTAGGTTAACAACAAAAATCACTGCAGCAGATGATGATGGCTGCGGATAGTGTGGTCAGCGATACAGTCATCAACTATAAACGCCTCAAACAGCACAAACGTCAACCCGTACCTTGCTACGAGTTTTTTTTTTTTTGCTATTTGACACAACTAGCATCTTATCTCTCATGAATTCTGTTTCTTTTAATAGAGGCCCTCATCGATCTTCTTCAATTTTATCGGGGGAAAGGCAGAAACAACGAGTGAGTGGAAGAATTCTATTCAGATGGTGCGCTTCTGTAAGCAAGTTTCCATTACAAAAGGTTTTCCCAATTTTCCTAAACTTCACGGCAGAGGAACTATTTTTCAATTTTGAATGGTCTTTTATTTTTTCCACCTTTCGAATAAGTTCTCTTCCACTCACAAAAAGCATAGAAAGGTGTCTACGCAGGGGTTCTGAGTACCACACTAAGGTAGTTAGTCCGAAGCCGCTTAATGACGTCAACTTTCTGTTTGATGACGTCAATTTTCGATTATTCAGAATACATCGGGAAGTACCCATTTCACTTGAATTTGTCCATCTATAGGTGGAATATTCGATATGATAAGTAATACAAAATGGGATGTGTGAGTCGAATGTTGTATCGTATAATTATAAGCGGCTTAAAGAAAGGAGCTGATGAATAAGTCTATTATTTGCGATGAACGAAGCGAGAAACGAGGCCACAGCTGCTATGTCGCATGGCCCTCAAGTCAAATACTATTCGCTCTATCCATAAAACATATATGACCATTTTAGTAGAAAATCACACAAATTCTATCACCCATCCAATTATCATTAATAAACGACGCATTTATCAAAATGCAAAACTCCAATTATGCAATAGTCGATGCAATAAAATAGCAATGAAATTAAAACATTCGTTGCACGTAAACTTTGTTCCACGAATTGTAAAATCGACGCAAAGTTCAAGGAGTTTTTCTTTTTTTTTTTTTGCAATCGTTGAAATTCATCACTCAATATAGATTGTACATCAACGATTTTCAGTGTCTTGCAAAAAAGAAAAGCACTAAAATATGCGACTAAATTCAAATATTTGCCAAGTTATATCATTTCCGCTTAAATCATTCCCTTCGCTGCCCTCATTAAGCAATGGCATTCTCGATTAAAAGTATAGTCAAATCTTCGTCCATTCTAGTAAGAATCTTATATACCGTCAATAAAGTAAAACATATGACAACAGGATGGAAGCTATAGACATTTAAAGGCGCAAAAAATTCCAATGCGTCTTTCTGGCACACCGGTCGAATCGCTTAGAAGTAAGTTTTTTAAATACCAGCAGCTAAATAGCAAAACTATGCTAGCACTTTATTGCTTGTTATTAATTTACGAGACTGGTTAGCTAGGAAGGCGAAACGCAAATGCGCATATCGTGACATTTCCGCCAATTTTATTCATGTGAAGGTAACTTGATTAAAATTCATATCAAATTCCTCTTATTTTAGTTCAACATTTCCTTTAAATAGCATGATAAAATGAATGCAGAGAAAAGAAGTCATCTGAAGTCGTCGGAGCGAATAACATTGTGAATTAGTAAGGCACAAGACAGCAGTAATTAAGTGAAAGTCTACGCGAAACTCATCTTTAAAGTCACATAATCACAAAGAAACAAGAACGCATTTGGTTGCACCATCATCGAAATGCCTAGATTCAGTGACAGATGCACCGGAAAAACTCGACGGATGCGCCATTTATCGCAATCGCACAAATTTATCGACTGGCAACAATTGACTGGCACGTTTACTGTTTCGAAATCGCGCATCGACCCGCATCGATTCGCTTCTCTTTAATTGGTTTTCTTTCCATAGAGGCAGTTTTCTATGATTGCAAAAATCATAGCTTTTCAGATTATAAAAGCACAAACACACGGGACACACAACACGGAAACAGACACACACACACACACACATACACGCAGTGATAGATAAAGACACCAGGATTACTATGCATTTTGCATAGTAGTAAAAACGGATTCATTGCATTTGTCATTTTGTTTCACCATTCACTTCAGTAAACTTAAAATTCCACGAGAAAGCAGTGACATCGTGATTTGACGGCAGCTGGTCATTAGATAATAATAATAAGCTCTACATTCACTTCTCTAATATCTATTAGCAAGTATTAGTGGCTTAAAGAGTCGTTTACGGTACTCTAGCTTATAAGAAAAAAGTTTCTGACCACAAACGGTTCGAATGGAAACACCACAATGAACAGTTCGAATGCTCTTGAACGGATGCATTCAATTTGGTTATGCTAAACAAGCATAATGACACAACTATAAACACTCGAATTTCGTGACACGTCATCAAAAGGGATTGGCCTCACGTCAACATTGCGGTGAGTCAGTCATCGAATAGGGAGACTACTGTCACATGTTTGCTCCTTAATCCGCCAAAAAAAAAAATGGCCGGATATAAGTGAAAAGCCAGATGATGGTTATTTTATATGCATAGCAGATTACAATTACAAAAAAGTCCAATCTATGCGTTCTTTACATCTGGTTTCACCCGCTCTCTCACAACGGTTATATCAATACCCTCGCTTTCTCTTGCAGTAATTATATCTGCTCATCGATCATGTGAAAATCGCTCCACAGTGCTTCTTGTCGTTCTATACTTCTTATACTGTAAGTTTCTCTCCACTTAGAGAGATCTCTACCTCAAATCTATTTGTGCCAAAAAAATTCTCTAAAGTTTTGCAATAATGTTGCAATGACAACATAAATGGCGCTAAAATATCGTAAAATTATAACGGCAACTTACTTCTGCGGTGCTAATCTGTTCAGCGCACAAGATGTTTGTTTGGTTATCGTCGATTTTGATAGTTTGTTCAGCTCTAGCTATATCGATGCCTTCGGGTTTTGGTAATGCGTCGAAGAGAGTCGCTTCTTGAGCGAATAGTTCCGGATCAGTATATAGCGACGCTGTTGCACAAAGTGTTCGGGATTCGAGGTGAGGACCCGAGTTCAGCAACGACGATAGGAGTATGATACTGCAAAGAAAATCATTAAGAAGCGAACAAGGGAAAATATTGATGTCACTTGAACGTTATAGGTTGCGTCCTCTTTTTTAGGCGTTTTTAGGCGTAATTTTACGCAAATTAGAGCCAAAGTATATGTGATTCTGTGATCGATTTGCTCTACGCATTGTATTATGATCAAATAAGCCATGAGAGAAGATACATGTCCAAAAATAGTGTTATCTAATGATAATCAAGACGTTAAACTAAACATTGCCAAACTGATAGAATGGTTTGATGAATTTGTACTGAAAATGATTGTAACGAATAGTCGAAGAACAACGATTGAATCAGTTATAGCGTATAAATATTTTGTGAATAAAATTTACATATGCAGATAAATTTGGAAATGCCTAAAATTTGCATATTTGCATATATAGTTGTTAAATTTACATCTATGAAAATATCATTCAAATAAAATTGAAATTTCTAAAGACTTTAAATGAAGGACGTTAATGTATAAACAAGGTGAGTGTAAATTAATTGAAATAATCGAAGCGAATAAAGAAAATCGAAATCATCGAAATAATGGAAATGAATAAAGGAAAAGAATTTAAAAAGGAAATAAAAATAAAGCAATTTGTTTCCCTTAAAAGTCTGCTGCAACGAGCATCCGATTAAAACGTCTAAGAAATTTATAGAGTTTTCTTTTTCAAATAATAAGAACAGATTTTTTTTAATATTAAAGCAATCATTGGAGTAGAAAATAATTGAGGATGCGTAATGTTTTTGATGTGAATGATCTGGGAAATGAAATTTTTTTTATCGATTTGTTCCGAGAAAAACGAAAAGCCGCTTCAACATTAGAGAATGCCGCCATCGTTTAATTTTCACATTAAAAATATTTCTATCGTTCCCTACTGTGCCTCTTTCTTTTTAGGACTCATAAATAGCCTTCGACAAAGAAAAACTGCTTTGAAATGAAATAAAGAAAAAGCTTTTTCGTCAATTTTTTTGAAGTGAATGTTGAAGTAAATATGCGTTTGTGTTCAAGAAGGTATAACAAAGAAGCTTGCAAAGTTGTTCCCAGAAAGGAATGAAAAAAGAATTGAATGGTAAAAAGTTAAGCAAAACCGCATATAATTTCAATTTTAGGCTCAACAGTAATAATTAAAAGGAAACGGACTGACTAAGAATAAGCGAGAGGTGAAATCCAGCATAGAAAATAAGGATAAATCATGCAAGCATATAACTTCTTATGACAGTTTTGAAACTTGCGCGGACCAAAAAAACACAAATTTCTAAATACTCTTTGCACTAGTCGCCTTATATGCACTGAAAAAAATTAGAGATGTTGGTAATTGCCCTACTTATTTCCTTTTATTCCATAAAGTTTTTCTCTTCATGACAAAGAAAAAGGTAGCAATGAAATAGTTTTCAATTTTTTAAATCATATACTTTCAAAGTTCAAAGTTTCTTCAATATACCCATTCCCTTCAGATAAGAGCACCTTTTGCAAAGAAAAAAACACGAGCCTCAATTAACATAAGCCCTCTTATCAATAAAGCTTATCTTTGAAACAGTTAATAATAATAAGGCCTTCAACCTACTCACTTAACACTTAAGAAAATTCGAGTTTAGCACCCGAAAATGTTGAATTAGGTAAATTTCGTTTAGCATTCTAATATGCGCACGTAATTTTGTGCTCAAATAGTCAGTTTAGTGAATACGAAAACCAGGAAAAGGGAATCATGAAAGATCGCAACCCATATCGTTTGAAAATCTCCCCTCGTCGCTCAAAAAATTCGAAACATATGAGAACTTAAGGGGTTTGAGCTTATTTTAATAAATATAATAGAGTAAAGAAATTATGAGTTATTCCGCTATCTTTCAATAACTTAGTTCATTGTGTTGTTTATGTCATTACTTCTATTTTGCTAAATATTCCCTTCAAAAATTATTCATAGAAAATCTAAAAATGAGGCAAGAGGCAATAAAGTAGTGATAATACAAATGAGGATATTTCGTTCATTGCAGAAAAAAGTCCTTCTAAAAAAAAGCAAAATAAATGATACAAAATTCAAATTAGCGTTTAAAAAACAAATGAATATTTGACAAAACGTTTAGCAGAAAGTGAAAGACTTCGCACTATATAAATCGACGCTATTGAGCAGATATAGACATATATATGCACGGACACTGTGTTGCCATAATGCGACTTACGAATGGGAATTTTTAAAAATGCATTAAAAAAATAAGAGACCACAAAAGAGCAGAAGAGAGCAAACGGACAGATGCATTATTTGCTTGAAAAAAAAAACAAACAACGATATGTAAAAATGCGAACAAGATTTGCAAATGCCCAATGGTCACTATAAATAATATCAACCTGATTCAAACGTCAGGTTGAATCGTTATTTACTGGCTTGAGTATGTGTTTGAAAAGAGAAAGGTGGTGAGTTCGGAGCTTGGTCATTGATTACATTTTTCACATCGACCATTTCGAACTATCATCGCATTAAGCATAACCGAAATATCCTCAAAAGTGCACAATTTATACAGTAAGTATTCGAAGAACCCAACACACGGAAAAGACCTCTAAAATGTATTCACTTTCAGTGGTAAAAAAATAATTTTCCTATTTGGGAGGGTTTGAATTAAACATTTGATGAGTTACACATAAGTGGTTGCCTATAAATATATTCCTAGGCTAACAGCTAGAAGCTATAGGAAGGAATCAGAGTAAATGAAACTCTTAAAAAACATCGCAGAGAAGGATAGGGGAGGGGGGAAGGATCATATGAGCGATGCAGTTAACTTCCAACACTTTTACTAATAATGCGTTCTGAAAAATAATTTTCGAGACAATGCACTCTAAGCTCCATAAAGAAAACGAATTTCATTGAGACACCCAGTTGCCCATAATAGCACGCAGAATGACCATATATCGCTTAAGCGAAAACCCTTCCTATGTCATATTACGATCATTCGCCGAAGCGCGGAAAATCACAGAGAACTTATCGCGCCGACTATTTAACGCCGATGAATAGCGTTTCATGGCTTGTCAAATTAGAATAAGCTAAGACAATTAATATGGAGGCTATATGGCCTAACATGCTTATGATATCTCTGATCCCAATTTGACCATCACTTAGAAAGACGTCAAACCACTAATATTTTGGAAAACAGAGAAGAACGGTGGAAGAGAAGGGTTCATTAGCGTTTACCAAAAATAAATTTTACATTGAAAGTGTGCAAACAGAGATAAGAAAAGAAGCAAATTATCAAGCAGTTTTGAGCAGTTAATTAAAAATTAGAAAAACAAGTTTATCGGCTATAATGGCAAATATGCAATGCTTTCCTCTTAAAGTCTTTGTAGAGACCGCTTTCTTTGGAAAGGATTATAAGCGGTAGACATTGGCAACTGGTCGATTTGGCAATCAAACGTTGACCACTGGCCGATTTGCAATCAACAGATATTCGGCAAATGTTTCAAGTGTTTTTAGGGTAACATCAACATAACTCACTTAGAAATTACCATAATATCCATCTGATGCGTGGTGCATCGTGGTAACAATACACAAAATTTGTTTACAGCATCTTGTTCCGAATTTATGAAGTTGCATAGAAAGCAAAAGCAAAATGACGTCACTATTTCGTCCATTGAGAACTCTCTTTTCGGGAATGACATTACATCGCCATCATAAGTCTCAAGTAAAAGGGAAAATCCACGAAACTGTAAAAATGATCCGAATGTTTCATGAAAAAAATGTTTAGATTTAATGGTAGAAAATGAAAAAAAAAACTTTCGGCAAGATATTAACAATATTTTAAAGATCATTGTGTAAAAAATATCGCAGAAAAACATCGACAAGAAATGCAAAAGTTTTCAATAAAAATTATAAAAAAAAAATTTTAAGGAAAGCCCTTTCATGAAAGCAAAAAAAAAAGCGTTCGCTCGTCCAGGCGTTCATAATGAAAATACACAAAAAATGATTAAAAGCATGACTGGCAGGCAGTATCTACGCATCATGCAGTTTTGATTGTCATCGAATGATGCATTCAGCAACTCTTTACAAGGTTTCTTAGCTAAGGAAATATGGTTTCATAAGTAACACAATATGACGATTACCACTCAGTTAAACAAATGCTATGCACTGAAAATGAAATGCTTTTGTTTGGAAATGAGACTAATTTATAAGGAAAAAGGGATTTGTTTTGATGCAAGTTGATGAAAATTTTAAGACGACAATGAACATATCGAGGAAA
The DNA here is from genome assembly GCA_037389465.1 of Baylisascaris procyonis. NCBI lineage: Eukaryota > Metazoa > Nematoda > Chromadorea > Rhabditida > Ascarididae > Baylisascaris > Baylisascaris procyonis. Next base: position 4,346,303 of record JAZARR010000175.1, on the reverse strand, counting down.
ATGAAAAAAAAGCATATAAATTCCCCAAAAAATGCTGTAATGAATGTCTTCTAAATATTTCTAATAAAGCGGAAAGACCGAATGGTTCGTATTAGCGGAAAATTAATTAAAAACATAGAAAAGATGGTGGAAAATGGTATAATAAATCGGCGAGTTCACAGTCAGAAAGTGAAGCAACGAAAGAATCCTAAACATGAATAGAGTTGCTGCTTCAAATAGTAACCCCTAAAAGAGTAATTATACAATGTGAATGCGAGCACAGAGGAACGAGTCACATAAATGCCCTTCATGCATTGTTCATTAAAGTGAAGAATATTGTGTGAGCATAATTCTTTATGCACAACTAGCTATTGTGCACTTTGCAATTGCACAAAATGTGAACACAAAAATTCTAAATTGCTAATAAATTAATGAAGAGTGCAGTCATATATGTTAAAAGCATACCGGATGCTAATTGCGCACTATGAAGCATTGAAATCTTTAACGAGTCGCTGAATGCTCTTTAAGATCGATTTTTTTTCAATTTTGGTCATTTCTAGTCAAGAAAATTAATTAATTCGAAACTGAAGTTTTGAATTCAATTTTTACTGTTCGAAATTCATCACCCTGCTACAGATAGAAAATTGTGATACTTGAACTTCAGCCAGAAAATTCGGCGCGTTCAACTTCAACCTACGAAGTCATCCTACCGCTGAAGGCAATAGCTACCATAGCCTCCTCGAGAGTGTTGAAGAAGCGTCGCAAACATCACAGATAGTTTGTAATTTTGGTCAAAATACCGCCATCTCAAATAGACCACTCTTCCCTGATTAAAGCTTAAACAATTAAAATATTCGAGCATATTTCGATTTTTGAGTGATAAAATTGGGTGACTGAGCAATCGAATAATGAGAGTTGCTACTTAAAGCCATCTTTTACTTATCGGTCACCAACATCCGGTGTGCATGGCAGGTGCAAACAGATTCAAATGGGCATCATCCTATGTGTTGCACTCAATATTCTCTTGAAATGAAAATCGAAAAACACCACTAAAGATATTAGGAAGCTATAAATTCCAATCCAATTAGCAATCAATTTAGAGGATCATAATAGCGATAAACATTACTTAAATAAAGCGAAGAGAATTAGATAGCAAATGAAGCAGAACAACGATTATTGATGAATAAACTTAAGAAAACAAGGAATTTTTTCTCATCATATGAATGTTGACGGATCAATTTGCATCGAATCAAATTTACATCAACAAATTACCGTTAGCATGATGCACATTTCTTCCGTATATTCAATTTTTTTCCACTCATATTGTACGCTTATAGCAGGAACTCTTGTGTACTGAAGCTTAATTCTATATGAGGCATGCCAAGAATTTGTAATTTTTGACCTTTTCAAAACAAAAAGAAATTAAATAGAAAATTGCAAAGAAAACTTTAAAAAATGAGATGAAATAAAATCATAAGAATTGAAACACTACGAAAATTAATAATATTTTGAATTCTATCGACTAAGCATAATGACTGCCCACTTTATCAGCATATTTTAGTACTTAGAATTTCAGTATGCTTGATGCGGTCAATATCAAATTCAACACTAACGTTCGCTGATACATTCATCTGTTAATATAAATTTGCAAACATAAAAAAATTAAAGATAAGGGGGTGAATTAAAACAATCGGTTGAAAGCTAGAACAGTTAAGGTTCAAAGATCCATCAACACAAGCATGCAAAGTATGTGGCTTTAAAGGTCAAATAACCTCAACAGACACTGCCATGATATAGATTGTTCAATCGTTTCTATCGATATAATCTGAGCGTGAAAAACACAATCATCAGTAAAACGACTTACTAAAGAAGGATGTACTCGAGAACAACCCTCTGTGGAGATTCTGACGCTGGACAAGGAGTGAGAAGGGTGAGGGATCATTCCTTATTGTGATGATAAAAGAATTATATGTCTGCTATCATTTATGATGTCGAAAATCCAGTTATAACGACAATCAAAAATCCACTCCACAAATATAATGCAAAAAAAGTTGCGCTGACCTATTAAGCAATTATTTCTTAGGGATCATTAGGTACTTCTAAATAAATGAGCCATAGAAATGTGAAACATCCTTTGAAAGTTTATAACGACAACAGCAATAAAAACGCTTTATTGAAATTCTTATATTTAGAATTAGGAGAGAATTTTCGAAAAGTTTTTGAGGTGTAATATGTGATTTTAATGTATGACTGTGAGAAAGATTATAATTAAGTGTATAGGAGGCTATTTATTATTTTATTATAGGAAAGAAATATACAAGTGAGGAAAATCGTACAGACATGTGACTCAGAAGATGTCTGCTCATTTTTCCCTGATCAAAAACTATTGTGTTATAACTCAAAAAGAACTCAAATTCGATGAGCACATTAAATGAAAGAAAACTCTACTTAAAAATCATAGAAAATCATAGAACAATGACGGTCTATATGATGGTTTATCCGCGATTCTACAAGCTGATAAAAATATGGTGACGGCTTTCAACCAATATGAATAAAGAGATGACAAATTATTCCTGTAGAAATTCTTCAAAGAAATTAGGAGATGAAAGAAAAAGTGCATTTAAAAGTATAGAAAACAACATCTTATTTATATTACACGTAGACGAAAGATGCTCATCTTCGATAAAAGTTTTCACATACAGCGATAAACCTAGATCACAATTTTTTGAGTTGTGATCTACGTTTATCCCAAATCACAACTCACAACAGTTGTGATCTACGATACTCAAAACTATACGACGATGACCTCCTATATGATGTAAACTTTAATCAATCAGCATTAGTAATTAGTGATAATATAAGTGAAGTAGACAAGAGTGTATTCAAGAAGCACTCGTTGTGAAGCATCGTTAGGATAGCACTAAATAGTGCTGCCAACGGAAATTGTGTGAATCCTAGCGAGTGGAACAATTCGTATTGGAAAGCGGGCTTTAGCCCTACTGACTAATGCATTCACGCAGAAACAACACAACACTAGTCCCCACATTGACCACATATCAACCAACTAAAATCAATGGCCCATATAGAGCTTTATGACTACCAAACATGAAGATTGAAAGCAGCGATAAATGCTGTCGATATGCGAAAGTCGACATATTCCTTCGGTTGCTTGTAAAAAGATATATAGGGTAACGCGTAAACGTTATACCAATCACTCAATATACATAGGATATTTAAAGATTCTGCTTTAACTTATATATGTGCAATTCACATATCTTCAAAAAATGCTTCAATTTTGAGAGAAGTTTTCGTTAGAACGAAAATAATGCATTTAGAAATAATCATTTCTATTAAAATTCAAGAAACCTAACGATTAATAAAAGCACTGAAATGAGAATCTTGCTGAGAAATTCATTGAAAAGTTCCTCAACAAAATTTTTTTTTTTTGCAATAGAAAGTCGAAAAGAATAATAAAAGGAATATATGTCTAGATGAATCATTATGTAAATGTTTCACGTCATAAATATTTGTAAAGTTTCGTTGAACGAGTTGAATAAGTCATTTACATTTCATATCCCATTGAACATCCGCATAAAAGGACAGCAAACAATCTGATTCATGAAGTGGGGCCCATATATGTCAAGCCAATATATTTTTTTCATCATATAACTGAGAAACACAACGATTCCTTGAGACTGATAGTAGAAAAATAGAAATTCAAATTGTCGCTATGACGATAAAATTATTCATCAACCATAGAAATAGAGACAAACATAAATGCGAGATTATTCAGAGAGATCACTAAATATGCAAATGCAATGTGCAGGATTTGACATCATTTGCAAGAAAATAAATGATATTCGTTCAATTCTATCGTTTGTGTTGATAAATTAGTATTGTTCCAAATTTGATATTGTAAAGTGCACAATAAATGGATGAAATTACAACAACGTACGTATGATTAATCAAATGGGAAATGAGGAAAATATTTGTTGAAAAGAAGAAAAACTCAAAAATTATTTTTTTAAGTAGCTCTGGAGAAGTAAACGCCATTGAACACCACTTTAGATAGTTTTATGAGCTAATGATAGGTAACAAATGGGCAAAATATATTTTAATTAACCTGATCGCTCATAAACGTTTTCTACTGAAGATTTGTTTTTTGTAGAGGGAAGGGAGGAAGGTGCGGCTATGGAGAGTGCGAATACCGGGGGAAGGGGGGAGGGAAAAAGACTCAAGAGGTGCAAAATAAAACATCAACTCAATGCGAAATGCGCGCAGGCTTTCCTTCACGTTAATATTACTGTGAGCTTTTTTATGTAAATTCCTACCACTCATACATGAATACGGAATATATGTCGCTCGTTATTAGATTAAGAACCAAATTACTTTAGCAGGCGTTATATATTCGTTTATTCATGTAAAATTTCCAATTCTTAAATGTAGGTTTGAAATAATGAGATTCTAGATATTGGCTAACCGATGGGAATATCCCGGATATCTGGCTAATCGATGCGAATAACTACATAATACATGTAACAGAGCAAGGTATATACAAATTAGGAAGTAAGTGTGTTTGAATACATGAAAAAACCACACTACATTAATTCTCTTCAAAAATAAAATTGAGAGGGATTTTGAAACATTGTGGGTCGCTCCCTATAAATGATTTCGAGATTAATGCAACGATCAATTGATTTTAATGGAACATGACAGGTGCATTTGCAGGTGTATTGCTGAACGATCATTCATTAAAGGTGAAAGTAAAGCAAACTTCAATACACTTCAATAAATGCAGTTGATAGTATAATTAATCGAGGTAACCTTACTAAGTAATTTTTAGTCATAAATTATTTAAATATTAAAAGTGTGCGAATTATCAAAAATAAATCAGCATAGAACTGAGCATATACGAAATTCAATCGAGTAAATTCTATGATGAAAATGTGAAAGAGAAACGTGAAAATCGAGCAAACAACGATTTCTTTAAAGACTAAGAATTTAGATGAAGAAAAAAAAATGTTCCGATTTAAATAAATGAACGTTGGATTAAAGAGAAACGAAGTGCAGTCATTTCATTGGTCCCCTAAATGCGCACTAATATTCACCTTCAATTCAATTAACTTCACTTCTACGAATGAACATTTTTTTATGCGAACAAACAAATTCAAATAACTGAATATTATTTGTTATTCAAATATCAACACTATGTTAATTTATATTTATTTTTGCATTTGTTAAAATTTTACATTTATGCTAACTTTAAACAACTGAATATATTTTAAGTATTTAAAACAGTATTTACTCAAATACCAACTTTAAAAATGACTTTTATTACAGGAAAGCAGATCCACTGACCGCATTGGATGAGCTCTTGAGCTAATTCTGACATAACAAAACGATCAACCCACTAGAAAAATTTCAATAAAACAACAATTTTGGAATCTTTTCAGTTATTAATTCGCTATGAACATCGATAAATCAGCGCATTCTGCGATGAGACGATGAAACTCGATGGTGAAAGTACCACTCACTTGTGCTATTGAATGCAAAAGTTTATCAATTGTTTGCATAGCGATAGATGTTTGTTACAATCCCACACATGCACATATGCGTACGCTCATATTTTATTGGCACGCCTTATACGACGTTCGAAGTTTTTTTAAGGGTACTCAACAAGACTAAAATAATAACAGAAAAGCTAGCGAATTTTGCATTGTTGCTAGTAGAATCATTCAACTCCCATTATAAAAATTTCCCAAAAATTGACCTCATATAAAAGTGGAAAAGCGTTTCTATGGCGGTATTAAGATTCGTAGCAGTTGGTTTGAATGGTGATTCAAATAACTAGTCAATGCACGAGGCAAACCAGTTGAGCCTCAATAAGACAAAAAAGTGAATGTCATAGCGCTTTCGGCTTATTCGCATCCGCTTCCAAAAAAATCTATAAGATCTTTGAAGTAGAAAAATATCAGAGAGATATTTTTTTAAAAAGTGATCAAACAATTAGTTGAATAAATTTTTCACTAGAAAAAACCGAAAAATCCAATTTTGGAAAAAGAAAATCTAAAAATTGATTTTATATTCGAAAATTAGATGATCATCAGGCCGATTTGCTTCGTTTAAAAATGTATAACTTGACTAAACGAAAAGAACGAACAATGGAGTCATGCAGAAGTGAACAGCTGCGAAAGAAATCAACGAAGAACGCAATAGAATAGACGTGCTCAACATTTGAGTGATAGCCATCGACGGCTATGCACAGCGATTACGCCATCCTACGAGACCAGCTTATTGAACAATGCTAACATACACTGAGAAACACTAGCATCGGCAGCGGTTCAACAATAAAAACATTTCTTTTCGTATTCAAACTTAAAGATTTTTTTGCATGAGCGTAAATTGAGGAAGATATCTTAGGGTAGTATAGCGGGGAACGGACAAAATATACCATATAATTGACCAATAAAACATGGCTTTTACTATGAATTTAATTATGATTAAATAACGCTGATGATGAGCACATTGTTGCTGTTATTTTCCTCTACTTGCCTTTACGTCAAGCAGCAAATGGAATGTACTAAAGAGAGCAATAAAGCAATATAAAGTTTATTTCCAGCATTCAATTTGTATGGTGAGAAATGCTATGAAATCGGTCAGAATATATGTTTTTTCGGCGCTCAATTTACATATGAATATGGCGGATTGGCAAAGCACTCGATGCGAATATCGCATAATCGGCGAAGTGAAGCGCAAAACCAAAACAACAAATCTTTGAGGCTTTAATATATGATTTTCTTTACGAGGCATCCTCATGTGGGTTAACGCTCAAGGGATCAACAATTGTTATATTATTTATTGTAATATTATTTATTAAGTATATAATCTATAAACTCATACTACTATCTTTCCAATGAATAATACCTTTGAGTACCTAAAAATTAATCAGCAAGGAGGAATAAACTCTTCAAAAAACACTATAAATATTAATTACAAAATTATACAAAATTAGCAAGCAAAGAATGTGGTGGCTGATTAAGCGTTGTTGCCGTGAACCATCTGCTATTCGTATTTCTTAATCACTCTTCAAAAAAAGTTCAAGTCCCATCTGTTACTTCAGCGGCGTTATTCACTTCTCTTACTTCAGCGCAATCTTTCGTCCTTAGGTGCAAGAACGGAAACTCGTGGAAATGTAAGGCAAATAATAAAGATCCCGTTCGTGTGAGTCATAGAACAGTTGAACTTCTGCATTCACTCCGGAAGGAGGAATAATTCCGGAAGTTCGCAACGCCGTTTCTATCCCTAACACTTACGCTGCGCAACTAAAACTCAAACAATAAACTTATATTGATGATGTATAAAATGATGTGCCCATACCAATCAAAAAACCACCAACAATGCTCATAGCATGAACAATAAGCGGAAAAAAATATTGTCAGATGCAGCCCATTGGAAAGTTTTTTGATTAACATGCTATTCAACAAGAATGACGAAGAAAACATCAGAAACCTAGGTATAATTGGACATTAAAATATCAAAAATTTGACTACAGATCGAGTTGCACAGTTGAAATGTTTCTTATTCGTAGATTTTTATATATGTTACTTGTAGCAACGGAAAAAAAACATGTATATATATACATATATATATATATATATATATATATATATATATATATATATGTTTTAGCAACGCAAATAAAGGTGTAGACGCATAAAAAATGTTACCTTGCTTTCTCAGTCAAAAATCGTTCAAAAGAAATCGCATCAAAGAAGTCAAATTTTGCAAATGAAAATATTAAAGACGGATGAAATCCTATTTTTTCACGGCACATTTATTCATAAATTTGGTAAACAACATAAATTTGATATAGAAGACAATATTAAAAAAATTCTACGCAAGAAAGGTTGGTTACGATCTACAAAGAACAAGCGAGGAGAGTCGACGTAAAAATCTATTAAAAAATAAATGCGCTTTATTCGTTTCCCCCCCGCGCCTAGTGATCAAAAATGTGCATAGTGAATCAGCACTCAACCGGTTAAACTAAACTCGAGTCTGCATATTTGGAGCCCAACGACAGCTGGTTTAATCATACTCCTTCCTCTCCTCAAGTAGATAAATTTGCATACTCAGCAAGATGCTAATCAAGCAACCAGTGCCTACCCGTCGTTTTAAGATATCACTGAAGTTTAGAGGACAAGTCCTGGAGGAAAGGTGAGCAAGAATGAGAACAAGCTACTTTCAGTTTACGTGCACACTTCGCGGTTACGCAGAAAAAAGGAATAAATACATCAGTGTTATCACTCGCCCGCAAACTTTGTTATCACTTACGGCTTAATTCCATACCTACCAATCAACAGAGAGTGGAATAGCGATGGTAACCGACTAAATGAATAACTAAATTTTGTTTTTTTCTTTTTGACCGAAATCCGATTTCGAACTTTTTCGGTTCGTTTCGTTTATCATCAAAGTGATAAACTAATATACCTGAAATTCATTCCGCTGCAATCGAATGGCCTTTGGTTAATAACTAATAATCATCGCCCTCTTAGAAGAGGATTTGTCTACAAAGCGCCGAAAGTCGGAAGAATTGCAGATGCGAAAAATTTCTGCCTCGCAGCCCTATGATCCGCGCAGAAAAAACTATGCTCCAACACTTTAAATTTAAAAACACAAAATGAAAATAAATGCTAATCTAGCGGAAATTAATTCAATCATTCACCTAAGCATGATGTCAAAGAAGCTCGAGTGAATATGAAAGTATTCAGTACGGTGGATAGGAAACGTCTGCATATCATCCTCCAAAAAAAGCTTTCCCATAGAGATGGGGAGGAACGCAGGTTTGTTTTCAGATTGAGATCACACATATGAAAGTTTCTGCTCTGCTATCGGCGTTCCTTAGGAATGCTCTTCGTCCCGTTAAACAGGATCGACGCAGTTCAAGGAATCCACCGCCTATAGCAAGTACATTTACAGCAGCAACTATTATCCATCGCCTAAGCAAGTCATGTTCTCAGCTTTTTTCTGCTATTTTGCCCACCCGACGAATCCTATTTGCACTTTACGGCAATCTACATTCTTTTAATGTAGATAGTTAAGGAGGTGTTCGGCGGATAACGATACCTTAAATATGCTTGCATCCTCTATAGACTCTACAAATCTCGCGATTAAATCGTATCAGTCAAGAGGCTTTCTCTGCCGACAATTTCTTTATCGGATGTCTGCCAGCGTGAATGACCGATATTCTTGAAATGCATCGGTTTAAACCCGATCTCGGTTGTTAAACGGCATTCACGGTCAACAAAATGCGATCTCGGTTGCAAGGCAATATCCACGGTCACTTACGGTCGGAATAAAGTTTCCACCGACTACCACCATTAAGGTAAACATTAATTTTAGCCTAACACGATCGCAGCGTTATTCACTTCACATATTGATACCCTAGAGCACAGCCTAAGTTAAACATCAATTGGGAAGCAGCATTATTCCGTCCACTTTACTCTAATGCAGCAAGTCTTTGGGAGGAGATATTCGAAGAAACAAATAATGCTTATCGAAACAAACTTCATGATCCTAGTTGCTGCTTTTAAATTATTTAATTAACATAACAAAGTATACAAATGGAAATTCTGGCACAAAAACTCAGGTAGTGATTTTTGCAACTATTTCAACTTCTACGGCAATTATTATCAAAAATGCCGAAAAATAGAAGCATACGCAAATATAGTGTTTATAAGGGTCTTAAAGAAATATCACGAGGTGAGGCATAATGCGTTAAAGTTATCATATACAACGTCTGGAGAAAATCAAAAATGTTGAGGTCGCAAAATTCGGCTAAACGAAAACGAATACGACTAACGGTGAAGGAGTTGCGCTAAAGGGCAAACAAAAACATGGAAAGCTCTCATAAGCTGAAGTAGCAACCGAGTAAGCAATTCCACTTCGATAAACTCTTAAAACGCTCGAAAGCAGTTATATTCAAAAATGAAAACTTCGAGTGGATTTAAAAAGACTTCGAAAGTTGAAAGTTAATAGTAATGAACACCAGCGCAGTATTTCGCGTGAGGGATTGTATCGCAAGACCGCACGCCTTAGAGTAAAAACAAGTAATGCAATGAACGCCATACTCAACTGCGATGACAAAGAAAACGAGAGCTGCTTAGAGCATTGCCTGTGGCCACAGCGCTCATCCTCTTCTGCAGTAACGACTCTGCAGCAGACTTCTGTAGCAACAGTTTCGTACTCTAAGATATATATATATATATATATATATATATATATATATATATATATATATATATGACGTGGATAGAGAGAGAAAAAACTCCCATCCTCTAATAAACGTTGGCCGCGCTATAGGACAAAATATGATTAGAGAAAAAATCAAAGAAGTCATTCGTTATGATGAAAACGAGTTGATAACAATTGCCGCGATCTGTACATATTTTTTAAAATAGTAAACGTCAAAATACGAAATAAAGAGGATCAGATATGATCAGATAGTTCGAAGAAATAAGCAGATACGAACGCTGGTAAATTCATCTCACAAGCTTGTAAATAGTAAATTTGCATTTTTGTTGCCTAATCTGAATATTGTCAAGCATACCTTGTACAGTTATCATAAAACAATATCAACAAGACAATGCAAACTAAGTTCTACTGAAACCAGCCATCATATTGCGTTCATACTAAACGCTTACACGCTGTTGCTGAGATTCTTTAAGCATATCGCCCTATTTCACGCTTAAGATTTCGCTCAATATATTTGATGATATGCAAATATATTAAAATTCAAGTGTACTCAATAAAACTTGAATAATTATGATGCACTAACGGAAGATTTTCCCCAATCAAACATCGTTTTGTGTAAAATGAACCGGATCCCACATGAATAATAGAGGAATGTCGGTTTTCTTAACAAACTAATTTTTCCGCAAATTAATGCATCATCTACGATTCCTTTTCATTGGCGACGTTCTTGTCTATATATCGGTTTGCTAGAAATCTACGCGATATAATTTTGCAACTTACACCCGAACGTCCTCATTCTCGAATCGACTGCATTAGAAGTGAATTCTAGCGACGTTTTCTAAAGATTTCTGTATTTTCGATGAGAAAATATAGAAAAATCGTCTATAGTAAGAATTTATATTTTCTGATAAAATCATAGCGTATAAATGAAATATTCTCGGTATACTCTAAATATGAAAATTAATTCCTTTAATAGCCTCTCTTGATGAATTATAACAAAGATTGAGTCACACTCTGTTACATTTTTGATCGGAAAGCTCTTTATGCACTTGTATAAAGCACTGAATTCACTCGCTGGTTTCCGTAAAAAAAGAGGACTACGTAAATACTCAGAGATTATCTTAGACAAAAGTGTCGATTTTTGCTTTATATTTTTGCATTCATAAAAAGATTTTGAAAAAAATTAGTCCAGCCGTAGAGAATATATTCCAAATGAACTCTTTTTTTACTCACGAAGACGAAGGAAACTAGATAGAATTACAGAGAGATGAATCGCTGAAAATTATGAAATCCTCTTGAAAATATGTCAATAGAATATGTGAAGTAGTTGAAGGTCATGCCTGCCGAAAAGGAAGAATAATACCATATCAAATATGATGACATTAGTTGCAACAGAAAAAAAGAGCACAAGATTAGCATTGAAAAGCATTCAAAGCAATGAACCCCCATTCAATACTTCAAAAAACTCTCAACCCGTGGGCAAATGCCCTCATCGACGGGGCACTCTGTCACGGGCAAACTTTCAACGCATTTCTTTCCCACGAACCGGTTGTGTACTTTTTAATAGACTTTTTGACATTCAAGGATATCGTATGAAAAAAAGAAGTTCAGGGGCGAATAATGAAACGTTGTAATGAAAAATGCTACATAAAACTTCCCGTTAAGGCATCGCTAATTCCAAAGAACCCCATCTCTTACCGCATCACAGAAGATCAAACACAGGTGGAATGCCTGACATCCTGCAATATCCATCGTCACCTCGTTACAAGCAGCTACAGATATCCGCCTAGAGCGGAATCATCCGTATCCACCATCTTGAAGCATGACTCATCACAGCCTAACCCAAGTGTTCACAACGTATGCGCGAGCGCGGACGAATCGCAGGTGGATTTGGCGTTCTATCGCCACGGGAGCAAACAAGACTATTAGCGAAATAAACCTGCGGCATGAACTATGAGTAAGACCCGACCTCGGTTGCAAGGCAATATCCACGGTCACTTACGGTCGGAATAAAGTTTCCACCGACTACCACCATTAAGGTAAACATTAATTTTAGCCTAACACGATCGCAGCGTTATTCACTTCACATATTGATACCCTAGAGCAAGCCTAAGTAAAACATCAATTGGGAAGCAGCATTATTCCGTCCACTTTATTCTAATGCAGCAAGTCTTTGGGAGGAGATATTCGAAGAAACAAATAATGCTTATCGAAACAAACTTCATGATCCTAGTTGCTGCTTTTAAATTATTTAATTAACATAACAAAGTATACAAATGGAAATTCTGGCACAAAAACTCAGGTAGTGATTTTTGCAACTATTTCAACTTCTACGGCAATTATTATCAAAAATGCCGAAAAATAGAAGCATACGCAAATATAGTGTTTATAAGGGTCTTAAAGAAATATCACGAGGTGAGGCATAATGCGTTGAAGTTATCATATACAACGTCTGGAGAAAATCAAAAATGTTTAGGTCGCAAAATTCGGCTAAACGAAAACGAATACGACTAACGGTGAAGGAGTTGCGCTAAAGGGCAAACAAAAACATGGAAAGCTCTCATAAGCTGAAGTAGCAACCGAGTAAGCAATTCCACTTCGATAAACTCTTAAAACGCTCGAAAGCAGTTATATTCAAAAATGAAAACTTCGAGTGGATTTAAAAAGACTTCGAAAGTTGAAAGTTAATAGTAATGAACACCAGCGCAGTATTTCGCGTGAGGGATTGTATCGCAAGACCGCACGCCTTAGAGTAAAAACAAGTAATGCAATGAACGCCATACTCAACTGCGATGACAAAGAAAACGAGAGCTGCTTAGAGCATTGCCTGTGGCCACAGCGCTCATCCTCTTCTGCAGTAACGACTCTGCAGCAGACTTCTGTAGCAACAGTTTCGTACTCTAAGATATATATATATATATATATATATATATATATATATATATATATATATATATATATATATATATATATATATATGACGTGGATAGAGAGAGAAAAAACTCCCATCCTCTAATAAACGTTGGCCGCGCTATAGGACAAAATATGATTAGAGAAAAAATCAAAGACGTCATTCGTTATGATGAAAACGAGTTGATAACAATTGCCGCGATCTGTACATATTTTTTAAAATAGTAAACGTCAAAATACGAAATAAAGAGGATCAGATATGATCAGATAGTTCGAAGAAATAAGCAGATACGAACGCTGGTAAATTCATCTCACAAGCTTGTAAATAGTAAATTTGCATTTTTGTTGCCTAATCTGAATATTGTCAAGCATACCTTGTACAGTTATCATAAAACAATATCAACAAGACAATGCAAACTAAGTTCTACTGAAACCAGCCATCATATTGCGTTCATACTAAACGCTTACACGCTGTTGCTGAGATTCTTTAAGCATATCGCCCTATTTCACGCTTAAGATTTCGCTCAATATATTTGATGATATGCAAATATATTAAAATTCAAGTGTACTCAATAGAACTTGAATAATTATGATGCACTAACGGAAGATTTTCCCCAATCAAACATCGTTTTGTGTAAAATGAACCGGATCCCACATGAATAATAGAGGAATGTCGGTTTTCTTAACAAACTAATTTTTCCGCAAATTAATGCATCATCTACGATTCCTTTTCATTGGCGACGTTCTTGTCTATATATCGGTTTGCTAGAAATCTACGCGATATAATTTTGCAACTTACACCCGAACGTCCTCATTCTCGAATCGACTGCATTAGAAGTGAATTCTAGCGACGTTTTCTAAAGATTTCTGTATTTTCGATGAGAAAATATAGAAAAATCGTCTATAGTAAGAATTTATATTTTCTGATAAAATCATAGCGTATAAATGAAATATTCTCGGTATACTCTAAATATGAAAATTAATTCCTTTAATAGCCTCTCTTGATGAATTATAACAAAGATTGAGTCACACTCTGTTACATTTTTGATCGGAAAGCTCTTTATGCACTTGTATAAAGCACTGAATTCACTCGCTGGTTTCCGTAAAAAAAGAGGACTACGTAAATACTCAGAGATTATCTTAGACAAAAGTGTCGATTTTTGCTTTATATTTTTGCATTCATAAAAAGATTTTGAAAAAAATTAGTCCAGCCGTAGAGAATATATTCCAAATGAACTCTTTTTTTACTCACGAAGACGAAGGAAACTAGATAGAATTACAGAGAGATGAATCGCTGAAAATTATGAAATCCTCTTGAAAATATGTCAATAGAATATGTGAAGTAGTTGAAGGTCATGCCTGCCGAAAAGGAAGAATAATACCATATCAAATATGATGACATTAGTTGCAACAGAAAAAAAGAGCACAAGATTAGCATTGAAAAGCATTCAAAGCAATGAACCCCCATTCAATACTTCAAAAAACTCTCAACCCGTGGGCAAATGCCCTCATCGACGGGGCACTCTGTCACGGGCAAACTTTCAACGCATTTCTTTCCCACGAACCGGTTGTGTACTTTTTAATAGACTTTTTGACATTCAAGGATATCGTATGAAAAAAAGAAGTTCAGGGGCGAATAATGAAACGTTGTAATGAAAAATGCTACATAAAACTTCCCGTTAAGGCATCGCTAATTCCAAAGAACCCCATCTCTTACCGCATCACAGAAGATCAAACACAGGTGGAATGCCTGACATCCTGCAATATCCATCGTCACCTCGTTACAAGCAGCTACAGATATCCGCCTAGAGCGGAATCATCCGTATCCACCATCTTGAAGCATGACTCATCACAGCCTAACCCAAGTGTTCACAACGTATGCGCGAGCGCGGACGAATCGCAGGTGGATTTGGCGTTCTATCGCCACGGGAGCAAACAAGACTATTAGCGAAATAAACCTGCGGCATGAACTATGAGTAAGACCCGACCTCGGTTGCAAGGCAATATCCACGGTCACTTACGGTCGGAATAAAGTTTCCACCGACTACCACCATTAAGGTAAACATTAATTTTAGCCTAACACGATCGCAGCGTTATTCACTTCACATATTGATACCCTAGAGCAAGCCTAAGTAAAACATCAATTGGGAAGCAGCATTATTCCGTCCACTTTATTCTAATGCAGCAAGTCTTTGGGAGGAGATATTCGAAGAAACAAATAATGCTTATCGAAACAAACTTCATGATCCTAGTTGCTGCTTTTAAATTATTTAATTAACATAACAAAGTATACAAATGGAAATTCTGGCACAAAAACTCAGGTAGTGATTTTTGCAACTATTTCAACTTCTACGGCAATTATTATCAAAAATGCCGAAAAATAGAAGCATACGCAAATATAGTGTTTATAAGGGTCTTAAAGAAATATCACGAGGTGAGGCATAATGCGTTAAAGTTATCATATACAACGTCTGGAGAAAATCAAAAATGTTTAGGTCGCAAAATTCGGCTAAACGAAAACGAATACGACTAACGGTGAAGGAGTTGCGCTAAAGGGCAAACAAAAACATGGAAAGCTCTCATAAGCTGAAGTAGCAACCGAGTAAGCAATTCCACTTCGATAAACTCTTAAAACGCTCGAAAGCAGTTATATTCAAAAATGAAAACTTCGAGTGGATTTAAAAAGACTTCGAAAGTTGAAAGTTAATAGTAATGAACACCAGCGCAGTATTTCGCGTGAGGGATTGTATCGCAAGACCGCACGCCTTAGAGTAAAAACAAGTAATGCAATGAACGCCATACTCAACTGCGATGACAAAGAAAACGAGAGCTGCTTAGAGCATTGCCTGTGGCCACAGCGCTCATCCTCTTCTGCAGTAACGACTCTGCAGCAGACTTCTGTAGCAACAGTTTCGTACTCTAAGATATATATATATATATATATATATATATATATATATATATATATATATATATATATATGACGTGGATAGAGAGAGAAAAAACTCCCATCCTCTAATAAACGTTGGCCGCGCTATAGGACAAAATATGATTAGAGAAAAAATCAAAGAAGTCATTCGTTATGATGAAAACGAGTTGATAACAATTGCCGCGATCTGTACATATTTTTTAAAATAGTAAACGTCAAAATACGAAATAAAGAGGATCAGATATGATCAGATAGTTCGAAGAAATAAGCAGATACGAACGCTGGTAAATTCATCTCACAAGCTTGTAAATAGTAAATTTGCATTTTTGTTGCCTAATCTGAATATTGTCAAGCATACCTTGTACAGTTATCATAAAACAATATCAACAAGACAATGCAAACTAAGTTCTACTGAAACCAGCCATCATATTGCGTTCATACTAAACGCTTACACGCTGTTGCTGAGATTCTTTAAGCATATCGCCCTATTTCACGCTTAAGATTTCGGTCAATATATTTGATGATATGCAAATATATTAAAATTCAAGTGTACTCAATAAAACTTGAATAATTATGATGCACTAACGGAAGATTTTCCCCAATCAAACATCGTTTTGTGTAAAATGAACCGGATCCCACATGAATAATAGAGGAATGTCGGTTTTCTTAACAAACTAATTTTTCCGCAAATTAATGCATCATCTACGATTCCTTTTCATTGGCGACGTTCTTGTCTATATATCGGTTTGCTAGAAATCTACGCGATATAATTTTGCAACTTACACCCGAACGTCCTCATTCTCGAATCGACTGCATTAGAAGTGAATTCTAGCGACGTTTTCTAAAGATTTCTGTATTTTCGATGAGAAAATATAGAAAAATCGTCTATAGTAAGAATTTATATTTTCTGATAAAATCATAGCGTATAAATGAAATATTCTCGGTATACTCTAAATATGAAAATTAATTCCTTTAATAGCCTCTCTTGATGAATTATAACAAAGATTGAGTCACACTCTGTTACATTTTTGATCGGAAAGCTCTTTATGCACTTGTATAAAGCACTGAATTCACTCGCTGGTTTCCGTAAAAAAAGAGGACTACGTAAATACTCAGAGATTATCTTAGACAAAAGTGTCGATTTTTGCTTTATATTTTTGCATTCATAAAAAGATTTTGAAAAAAATTAGTCCAGCCGTAGAGAATATATTCCAAATGAACTCTTTTTTTACTCACGAAGACGAAGGAAACTAGATAGAATTACAGAGAGATGAATCGCTGAAAATTATGAAATCCTCTTGAAAATATGTCAATAGAATATGTGAAGTAGTTGAAGGTCATGCCTGCCGAAAAGGAAGAATAATACCATATCAAATATGATGACATTAGTTGCAACAGAAAAAAAGAGCACAAGATTAGCATTGAAAAGCATTCAAAGCAATGAACCCCCATTCAATACTTCAAAAAACTCTCAACCCGTGGGCAAATGCCCTCATCGACGGGGCACTCTGTCACGGGCAAACTTTCAACGCATTTCTTTCCCACGAACCGGTTGTGTACTTTTTAATAGACTTTTTGACATTCAAGGATATCGTATGAAAAAAAGAAGTTCAGGGGCGAATAATGAGACGTTGTAATGAAAAATGCTACATAAAACTTCCCGTTAAGGCATCGCTAATTCCAAAGAACCCCATCTCTTACCGCATCACAGAAGATCAAACACAGGTGGAATGCCTGACATCCTGCAATATCCATCGTCACCTCGTTACAAGCAGCTACAGATATCCGCCTAGAGCGGAATCATCCGTATCCACCATCTTGAAGCATGACTCATCACAGCCTAACCCAAGTGTTCACAACGTATGCGCGAGCGCGGACGAATCGCAGGTGGATTTGGCGTTCTATCGCCACGGGAGCAAACAAGACTATTAGCGAAATAAACCTGCGGCATGAACTATGAGTAAGACCCGACCTCGGTTGCAAGGCAATATCCACGGTCACTTACGGTCGGAATAAAGTTTCCACCGACTACCACCATTAAGGTAAACATTAATTTTAGCCTAACACGATCGCAGCGTTATTCACTTCACATATTGATACCCTAGAGCAAGCCTAAGTAAAACATCAATTGGGAAGCAGCATTATTCCGTCCACTTTATTCTAATGCAGCAAGTCTTTGGGAGGAGATATTCGAAGAAACAAATAATGCTTATCGAAACAAACTTCATGATCCTAGTTGCTGCTTTTAAATTATTTAATTAACATAACAAAGTATACAAATGGAAATTCTGGCACAAAAACTCAGGTAGTGATTTTTGCAACTATTTCAACTTCTACGGCAATTATTATCAAAAATGCCGAAAAATAGAAGCATACGCAAATATAGTGTTTATAAGGGTCTTAAAGAAATATCACGAGGTGAGGCATAATGCGTTAAAGTTATCATATACAACGTCTGGAGAAAATCAAAAATGTTGAGGTCGCAAAATTCGGCTAAACGAAAACGAATACGACTAACGGTGAAGGAGTTGCGCTAAAGGGCAAACAAAAACATGGAAAGCTCTCATAAGCTGAAGTAGCAACCGAGTAAGCAATTCCACTTCGATAAACTCTTAAAACGCTCGAAAGCAGTTATATTCAAAAATGAAAACTTCGAGTGGATTTAAAAAGACTTCGAAAGTTGAAAGTTAATAGTAATGAACACCAGCGCAGTATTTCGCGTGAGGGATTGTATCGCAAGACCGCACGCCTTAGAGTAAAAACAAGTAATGCAATGAACGCCATACTCAACTGCGATGACAAAGAAAACGAGAGCTGCTTAGAGCATTGCCTGTGGCCACAGCGCTCATCCTCTTCTGCAGTAACGACTCTGCAGCAGACTTCTGTAGCAACAGTTTCGTACTCTAAGATATATATATATATATATATATATATATATATATATATATATATATATATATATATATATATATATATATATATGACGTGGATAGAGAGAGAAAAAACTCCCATCCTCTAATAAACGTTGGCCGCGCTATAGGACAAAATATGATTAGAGAAAAAATCAAAGAAGTCATTCGTTATGATGAAAACGAGTTGATAACAATTGCCGCGATCTGTACATATTTTTTAAAATAGTAAACGTCAAAATACGAAATAAAGAGGATCAGATATGATCAGATAGTTCGAAGAAATAAGCAGATACGAACGCTGGTAAATTCATCTCACAAGCTTGTAAATAGTAAATTTGCATTTTTGTTGCCTAATCTGAATATTGTCAAGCATACCTTGTACAGTTATCATAAAACAATATCAACAAGACAATGCAAACTAAGTTCTACTGAAACCAGCCATCATATTGCGTTCATACTAAACGCTTACACGCTGTTGCTGAGATTCTTTAAGCATATCGCCCTATTTCACGCTTAAGATTTCGGTCAATATATTTGATGATATGCAAATATATTAAAATTCAAGTGTACTCAATAAAACTTGAATAATTATGATGCACTAACGGAAGATTTTCCCCAATCAAACATCGTTTTGTGTAAAATGAACCGGATCCCACATGAATAATAGAGGAATGTCGGTTTTCTTAACAAACTAATTTTTCCGCAAATTAATGCATCATCTACGATTCCTTTTCATTGGCGACGTTCTTGTCTATATATCGGTTTGCTAGAAATCTACGCGATATAATTTTGCAACTTACACCCGAACGTCCTCATTCTCGAATCGACTGCATTAGAAGTGAATTCTAGCGACGTTTTCTAAAGATTTCTGTATTTTCGATGAGAAAATATAGAAAAATCGTCTATAGTAAGAATTTATATTTTCTGATAAAATCATAGCGTATAAATGAAATATTCTCGGTATACTCTAAATATGAAAATTAATTCCTTTAATAGCCTCTCTTGATGAATTATAACAAAGATTGAGTCACACTCTGTTACATTTTTGATCGGAAAGCTCTTTATGCACTTGTATAAAGCACTGAATTCACTCGCTGGTTTCCGTAAAAAAAGAGGACTACGTAAATACTCAGAGATTATCTTAGACAAAAGTGTCGATTTTTGCTTTATATTTTTGCATTCATAAAAAGATTTTGAAAAAAATTAGTCCAGCCGTAGAGAATATATTCCAAATGAACTCTTTTTTTACTCACGAAGACGAAGGAAACTAGATAGAATTACAGAGAGATGAATCGCTGAAAATTATGAAATCCTCTTGAAAATATGTCAATAGAATATGTGAAGTAGTTGAAGGTCATGCCTGCCGAAAAGGAAGAATAATACCATATCAAATATGATGACATTAGTTGCAACAGAAAAAAAGAGCACAAGATTAGCATTGAAAAGCATTCAAAGCAATGAACCCCCATTCAATACTTCAAAAAACTCTCAACCCGTGGGCAAATGCCCTCATCGACGGGGCACTCTGTCACGGGCAAACTTTCAACGCATTTCTTTCCCACGAACCGGTTGTGTACTTTTTAATAGACTTTTTGACATTCAAGGATATCGTATGAAAAAAAGAAGTTCAGGGGCGAATAATGAGACGTTGTAATGAAAAATGCTACATAAAACTTCCCGTTAAGGCATCGCTAATTCCAAAGAACCCCATCTCTTACCGCATCACAGAAGATCAAACACAGGTGGAATGCCTGACATCCTGCAATATCCATCGTCACCTCGTTACAAGCAGCTACAGATATCCGCCTAGAGCGGAATCATCCGTATCCACCATCTTGAAGCATGACTCATCACAGCCTAACCCAAGTGTTCACAACGTATGCGCGAGCGCGGACGAATCGCAGGTGGATTTGGCGTTCTATCGCCACGGGAGCAAACAAGACTATTAGCGAAATAAACCTGCGGCATGAACTATGAGTAAGACCCGATCTCGGTTGCAAGGCAATATCCACGGTCACTTACGGTCGGAATAAAGTTTCCACCGACTACCACCATTAAGGTAAACATTAATTTTAGCCTAACACGATCGCAGCGTTATTCACTTCACATATTGATACCCTAGAGCAAGCCTAAGTAAAACATCAATTGGGAAGCAGCATTATTCCGTCCACTTTATTCTAATGCAGCAAGTCTTTGGGAGGAGATATTCGAAGAAACAAATAATGCTTATCGAAACAAACTTCATGATCCTAGTTGCTGCTTTTAAATTATTTAATTAACATAACAAAGTATACAAATGGAAATTCTGGCACAAAAACTCAGGTAGTGATTTTTGCAACTATTTCAACTTCTACGGCAATTATTATCAAAAATGCCGAAAAATAGAAGCATACGCAAATATAGTGTTTATAAGGGTCTTAAAGAAATATCACGAGGTGAGGCATAATGCGTTGAAGTTATCATATACAACGTCTGGAGAAAATCAAAAATGTTTAGGTCGCAAAATTCGGCTAAACGAAAACGAATACGACTAACGGTGAAGGAGTTGCGCTAAAGGGCAAACAAAAACATGGAAAGCTCTCATAAGCTGAAGTAGCAACCGAGTAAGCAATTCCACTTCGATAAACTCTTAAAACGCTCGAAAGCAGTTATATTCAAAAATGAAAACTTCGAGTGGATTTAAAAAGACTTCGAAAGTTGAAAGTTAATAGTAATGAACACCAGCGCAGTATTTCGCGTGAGGGATTGTATCGCAAGACCGCACGCCTTAGAGTAAAAACAAGTAATGCAATGAACGCCATACTCAACTGCGATGACAAAGAAAACGAGAGCTGCTTAGAGCATTGCCTGTGGCCACAGCGCTCATCCTCTTCTGCAGTAACGACTCTGCAGCAGACTTCTGTAGCAACAGTTTCGTACTCTAAGATATATATATATATATATATATATATATATATATATATATATATATATATATATATATATGACGTGGATAGAGAGAGAAAAAACTCCCATCCTCTAATAAACGTTGGCCGCGCTATAGGACAAAATATGATTAGAGAAAAAATCAAAGAAGTCATTCGTTATGATGAAAACGAGTTGATAACAATTGCCGCGATCTGTACATATTTTTTAAAATAGTAAACGTCAAAATACGAAATAAAGAGGATCAGATATGATCAGATAGTTCGAAGAAATAAGCAGATACGAACGCTGGTAAATTCATCTCACAAGCTTGTAAATAGTAAATTTGCATTTTTGTTGCCTAATCTGAATATTGTCAAGCATACCTTGTACAGTTATCATAAAACAATATCAACAAGACAATGCAAACTAAGTTCTACTGAAACCAGCCATCATATTGCGTTCATACTAAACGCTTACACGCTGTTGCTGAGATTCTTTAAGCATATCGCCCTATTTCACGCTTAAGATTTCGCTCAATATATTTGATGATATGCAAATATATTAAAATTCAAGTGTACTCAATAAAACTTGAATAATTATGATGCACTAACGGAAGATTTTCCCCAATCAAACATCGTTTTGTGTAAAATGAACCGGATCCCACATGAATAATAGAGGAATGTCGGTTTTCTTAACAAACTAATTTTTCCGCAAATTAATGCATCATCTACGATTCCTTTTCATTGGCGACGTTCTTGTCTATATATCGGTTTGCTAGAAATCTACGCGATATAATTTTGCAACTTACACCCGAACGTCCTCATTCTCGAATCGACTGCATTAGAAGTGAATTCTAGCGACGTTTTCTAAAGATTTCTGTATTTTCGATGAGAAAATATAGAAAAATCGTCTATAGTAAGAATTTATATTTTCTGATAAAATCATAGCGTATAAATGAAATATTCTCGGTATACTCTAAATATGAAAATTAATTCCTTTAATAGCCTCTCTTGATGAATTATAACAAAGATTGAGTCACACTCTGTTACATTTTTGATCGGAAAGCTCTTTATGCACTTGTATAAAGCACTGAATTCACTCGCTGGTTTCCGTAAAAAAAGAGGACTACGTAAATACTCAGAGATTATCTTAGACAAAAGTGTCGATTTTTGCTTTATATTTTTGCATTCATAAAAAGATTTTGAAAAAAATTAGTCCAGCCGTAGAGAATATATTCCAAATGAACTCTTTTTTTACTCACGAAGACGAAGGAAACTAGATAGAATTACAGAGAGATGAATCGCTGAAAATTATGAAATCCTCTTGAAAATATGTCAATAGAATATGTGAAGTAGTTGAAGGTCATGCCTGCCGAAAAGGAAGAATAATACCATATCAAATATGATGACATTAGTTGCAACAGAAAAAAAGAGCACAAGATTAGCATTGAAAAGCATTCAAAGCAATGAACCCCCATTCAATACTTCAAAAAACTCTCAACCCGTGGGCAAATGCCCTCATCGACGGGGCACTCTGTCACGGGCAAACTTTCAACGCATTTCTTTCCCACGAACCGGTTGTGTACTTTTTAATAGACTTTTTGACATTCAAGGATATCGTATGAAAAAAAGAAGTTCAGGGGCGAATAATGAAACGTTGTAATGAAAAATGCTACATAAAACTTCCCGTTAAGGCATCGCTAATTCCAAAGAACCCCATCTCTTACCGCATCACAGAAGATCAAACACAGGTGGAATGCCTGACATCCTGCAATATCCATCGTCACCTCGTTACAAGCAGCTACAGATATCCGCCTAGAGCGGAATCATCCGTATCCACCATCTTGAAGCATGACTCATCACAGCCTAACCCAAGTGTTCACAACGTATGCGCGAGCGCGGACGAATCGCAGGTGGATTTGGCGTTCTATCGCCACGGGAGCAAACAAGACTATTAGCGAAATAAACCTGCGGCATGAACTATGAGTAAGACCCGACCTCGGTTGCAAGGCAATATCCACGGTCACTTACGGTCGGAATAAAGTTTCCACCGACTACCACCATTAAGGTAAACATTAATTTTAGCCTAACACGATCGCAGCGTTATTCACTTCACATATTGATACCCTAGAGCAAGCCTAAGTAAAACATCAATTGGGAAGCAGCATTATTCCGTCCACTTTATTCTAATGCAGCAAGTCTTTGGGAGGAGATATTCGAAGAAACAAATAATGCTTATCGAAACAAACTTCATGATCCTAGTTGCTGCTTTTAAATTATTTAATTAACATAACAAAGTATACAAATGGAAATTCTGGCACAAAAACTCAGGTAGTGATTTTTGCAACTATTTCAACTTCTACGGCAATTATTATCAAAAATGCCGAAAAATAGAAGCATACGCAAATATAGTGTTTATAAGGGTCTTAAAGAAATATCACGAGGTGAGGCATAATGCGTTAAAGTTATCATATACAACGTCTGGAGAAAATCAAAAATGTTTAGGTCGCAAAATTCGGCTAAACGAAAACGAATACGACTAACGGTGAAGGAGTTGCGCTAAAGGGCAAACAAAAACATGGAAAGCTCTCATAAGCTGAAGTAGCAACCGAGTAAGCAATTCCACTTCGATAAACTCTTAAAACGCTCGAAAGCAGTTATATTCAAAAATGAAAACTTCGAGTGGATTTAAAAAGACTTCGAAAGTTGAAAGTTAATAGTAATGAACACCAGCGCAGTATTTCGCGTGAGGGATTGTATCGCAAGACCGCACGCCTTAGAGTAAAAACAAGTAATGCAATGAACGCCATACTCAACTGCGATGACAAAGAAAACGAGAGCTGCTTAGAGCATTGCCTGTGGCCACAGCGCTCATCCTCTTCTGCAGTAACGACTCTGCAGCAGACTTCTGTAGCAACAGTTTCGTACTCTAAGATATATATATATATATATATATATATATATATATATATATATATATATATATATATATATATGACGTGGATAGAGAGAGAAAAAACTCCCATCCTCTAATAAACGTTGGCCGCGCTATAGGACAAAATATGATTAGAGAAAAAATCAAAGAAGTCATTCGTTATGATGAAAACGAGTTGATAACAATTGCCGCGATCTGTACATATTTTTTAAAATAGTAAACGTCAAAATACGAAATAAAGAGGATCAGATATGATCAGATAGTTCGAAGAAATAAGCAGATACGAACGCTGGTAAATTCATCTCACAAGCTTGTAAATAGTAAATTTGCATTTTTGTTGCCTAATCTGAATATTGTCAAGCATACCTTGTACAGTTATCATAAAACAATATCAACAAGACAATGCAAACTAAGTTCTACTGAAACCAGCCATCATATTGCGTTCATACTAAACGCTTACACGCTGTTGCTGAGATTCTTTAAGCATATCGCCCTATTTCACGCTTAAGATTTCGGTCAATATATTTGATGATATGCAAATATATTAAAATTCAAGTGTACTCAATAAAACTTGAATAATTATGATGCACTAACGGAAGATTTTCCCCAATCAAACATCGTTTTGTGTAAAATGAACCGGATCCCACATGAATAATAGAGGAATGTCGGTTTTCTTAACAAACTAATTTTTCCGCAAATTAATGCATCATCTACGATTCCTTTTCATTGGCGACGTTCTTGTCTATATATCGGTTTGCTAGAAATCTACGCGATATAATTTTGCAACTTACACCCGAACGTCCTCATTCTCGAATCGACTGCATTAGAAGTGAATTCTAGCGACGTTTTCTAAAGATTTCTGTATTTTCGATGAGAAAATATAGAAAAATCGTCTATAGTAAGAATTTATATTTTCTGATAAAATCATAGCGTATAAATGAAATATTCTCGGTATACTCTAAATATGAAAATTAATTCCTTTAATAGCCTCTCTTGATGAATTATAACAAAGATTGAGTCACACTCTGTTACATTTTTGATCGGAAAGCTCTTTATGCACTTGTATAAAGCACTGAATTCACTCGCTGGTTTCCGTAAAAAAAGAGGACTACGTAAATACTCAGAGATTATCTTAGACAAAAGTGTCGATTTTTGCTTTATATTTTTGCATTCATAAAAAGATTTTGAAAAAAATTAGTCCAGCCGTAGAGAATATATTCCAAATGAACTCTTTTTTTACTCACGAAGACGAAGGAAACTAGATAGAATTACAGAGAGATGAATCGCTGAAAATTATGAAATCCTCTTGAAAATATGTCAATAGAATATGTGAAGTAGTTGAAGGTCATGCCTGCCGAAAAGGAAGAATAATACCATATCAAATATGATGACATTAGTTGCAACAGAAAAAAAGAGCACAAGATTAGCATTGAA
This sequence comes from Baylisascaris procyonis, assembly GCA_037389465.1. NCBI lineage: Eukaryota > Metazoa > Nematoda > Chromadorea > Rhabditida > Ascarididae > Baylisascaris > Baylisascaris procyonis. The sequence continues at coordinate 4,320,047 of JAZARR010000175.1, read as the reverse complement.
AAGCATTCAAAGCAATGAACCCCCATTCAATACTTCAAAAAACTCTCAACCCGTGGGCAAATGCCCTCATCGACGGGGCACTCTGTCACGGGCAAACTTTCAACGCATTTCTTTCCCACGAACCGGTTGTGTACTTTTTAATAGACTTTTTGACATTCAAGGATATCGTATGAAAAAAGAAGTTCAGGGGCGAATAATGAGACGTTGTAATGAAAAATGCTACATAAAACTTCCCGTTAAGGCATCGCTAATTCCAAAGAACCCCATCTCTTACCGCATCACAGAAGATCAAACACAGGTGGAATGCCTGACATCCTGCAATATCCATCGTCACCTCGTTACAAGCAGCTACAGATATCCGCCTAGAGCGGAATCATCCGTATCCACCATCTTGAAGCATGACTCATCACAGCCTAACCCAAGTGTTCACAACGTATGCGCGAGCGCGGACGAATCGCAGGTGGATTTGGCGTTCTATCGCCACGGGAGCAAACAAGACTATTAGCGAAATAAACCTGCGGCATGAACTATGAGTAAGACCCGATCTCGGTTGCAAGGCAATATCCACGGTCACTTACGGTCGGAATAAAGTTTCCACCGACTACCACCATTAAGGTAAACATTAATTTTAGCCTAACACGATCGCAGCGTTATTCACTTCACATATTGATACCCTAGAGCACAGCCTAAGTAAAACATCAATTGGGAAGCAGCATTATTCCGTCCACTTTATTCTAATGCAGCAAGTCTTTGGGAGGAGATATTCGAAGAAACAAATAATGCTTATCGAAACAAACTTCATGATCCTAGTTGCTGCTTTTAAATTATTTAATTAACATAACAAAGTATACAAATGGAAATTCTGGCACAAAAACTCAGGTAGTGATTTTTGCAACTATTTCAACTTCTACGGCAATTATTATCAAAAATGCCGAAAAATAGAAGCATACGCAAATATAGTGTTTATAAGGGTCTTAAAGAAATATCACGAGGTGAGGCATAATGCGTTAAAGTTATCATATACAACGTCTGGAGAAAATCAAAAATGTTTAGGTCGCAAAATTCGGCTAAACGAAAACGAATACGACTAACGGTGAAGGAGTTGCGCTAAAGGGCAAACAAAAACATGGAAAGCTCTCATAAGCTGAAGTAGCAACCGAGTAAGCAATTCCACTTCGATAAACTCTTAAAACGCTCGAAAGCAGTTATATTCAAAAATGAAAACTTCGAGTGGATTTAAAAAGACTTCGAAAGTTGAAAGTTAATAGTAATGAACACCAGCGCAGTATTTCGCGTGAGGGATTGTATCGCAAGACCGCACGCCTTAGAGTAAAAACAAGTAATGCAATGAACGCCATACTCAACTGCGATGACAAAGAAAACGAGAGCTGCTTGGAGCATTGCCTGTGGCCACAGCGCTCATCCTCTTCTGCAGTAACGACTCTGCAGCAGACTTCTGTAGCAACAGTTTCGTACTCTAAGATATATATATATATATATATATATATATATATATATATATATATATATATATGACGTGGATAGAGAGAGAAAAAACTCCCATCCTCTAATAAACGTTGGCCGCGCTATAGGACAAAATATGATTAGAGAAAAAATCAAAGAAGTCATTCGTTATGATGAAAACGAGTTGATAACAATTGCCGCGATCTGTACATATTTTTTAAAATAGTAAACGTCAAAATACGAAATAAAGAGGATCAGATATGATCAGATAGTTCGAAGAAATAAGCAGATACGAACGCTGGTAAATTCATCTCACAAGCTTGTAAATAGTAAATTTGCATTTTTGTTGCCTAATCTGAATATTGTCAAGCATACCTTGTACAGTTATCATAAAACAATATCAACAAGACAATGCAAACTAAGTTCTACTGAAACCAGCCATCATATTGCGTTCATACTAAACGCTTACACGCTGTTGCTGAGATTCTTTAAGCATATCGCCCTATTTCACGCTTAAGATTTCGCTCAATATATTTGATGATATGCAAATATATTAAAATTCAAGTGTACTCAATAAAACTTGAATAATTATGATGCACTAACGGAAGATTTTCCCCAATCAAACATCGTTTTGTGTAAAATGAACCGGATCCCACATGAATAATAGAGGAATGTCGGTTTTCTTAACAAACTAATTTTTCCGCAAATTAATGCATCATCTACGATTCCTTTTCATTGGCGACGTTCTTGTCTATATATCGGTTTGCTAGAAATCTACGCGATATAATTTTGCAACTTACACCCGAACGTCCTCATTCTCGAATCGACTGCATTAGAAGTGAATTCTAGCGACGTTTTCTAAAGATTTCTGTATTTTCGATGAGAAAATATAGAAAAATCGTCTATAGTAAGAATTTATATTTTCTGATAAAATCATAGCGTATAAATGAAATATTCTCGGTATACTCTAAATATGAAAATTAATTCCTTTAATAGCCTCTCTTGATGAATTATAACAAAGATTGAGTCACACTCTGTTACATTTTTGATCGGAAAGCTCTTTATGCACTTGTATAAAGCACTGAATTCACTCGCTGGTTTCCGTAAAAAAAGAGGACTACGTAAATACTCAGAGATTATCTTAGACAAAAGTGTCGATTTTTGCTTTAAATTCTTGCGTTCATAAAAAGATTTTAAAAAATTTAGTCCAGCCATAGAGAATATATTTCAGATTTTATGAACTCTTTTTAGACATGAAGACGAATGAAAGGCATGAAGACGAAGTTCAGAGGCGAGTATTGAAACGTTGTAATGAAAAATGCTACATAAAACTTCCCGTTAAGGGGTCGCTAACTCCAAAGAAGCCCACGTGTTGCCACATCACAGAAAATCAAACAGAGGTGGCTCCAGCAATATTCATCATCACCTAGTCACAAGCAGCTATAGACATCCGCCTAGAGCGGAATCATCCATATCCACCATCTTGAAGCATGCCTCATCACAGCCTAACCCAATATGCGCGAGCGCGGACGAATAGCAGTTGGATTCGGCGTTCTATCGCCACAGGAGCAAACAGGACTATTAGCGAAATAAACCTGCGGCATGAACTATGAATTTCCTTAAAGAAATACGGGCATTTCCTATATACTTGTAAAATGTGGATGCAATTAGGCAAACTTTGAAAGAAAACTTACGGTGATAGTGCGTTTTGCATTTATGTACGAGCAATTAAAATCGAAAGGCGTAAAAAAATGTTTGAAAAAATCCAATATCTGAGGAGTGCAAACAAAATTTTATACCACTTAAGAAAACAACGCATCTCATCGTTTACCTACGAGAATACTAAAAGAAGTACGATAGCGTACAGTCGGCTTTGCATTGATCGATATTCTCAATGCAATGCACTTAGTGCAATGGTACGGTTGCCTTCGAATGTGCACGCATTGCACGGATTGCATTACATGCTGATGCGTATGGCTCAGTTTCTAAGCAAACATTCAACACCATTATTCGATTAGCATATTTCGGGATAGTAGAATGGATTTCTCAGGACATCAAGTCGGACTCATTAAATGTGGGATTTGATGTATGATAGCTGCAACTTACTCAGAAATTGCGACAAAAAAAACTGGTGAATACAATAGGTCAAAGAAGGGAACAAAAAGGCAAAATGGTGAAAAATATATTCACATTAACCACAACCGCAAGGTATTATGAGAACGTGCAATATCGTTGCAATGTAGCGAATAAATTATTGGGAACATTGAAATGATGGCCGAAGAGGTTTCCTTTGATTATATGAACGAATGAGAACAAAGCCCATGAAAGAATGTAGGCTCTTAAACAATTTTTGCAATGTGACGTATTCATAGTATGCAACTGCAGACAACAAACACAACGAGGTCTCGCAGTGATCCTAGACGATATGCCAAAGAATGGCTTTTGGATATGAAAATTTGCATGATTAAGACTCAGCAAAATCCTGTTAAACTCTCTGCAAGCTAAGAAATTGTTCTGAGTGAATATGCTCGTTGAAAATTTTAATAATCTCTACGTTGATCCCCTAATAGGAAAAGCTTTAAAGTTTCCTGACGTATCAGATTTATCAATGATAGCTTGATTAAAAAAAAAAAATTGTAATTCAGAAAACTTTTCTGAACATCCATCAATGTGCACGCAGAGAAGGGAAAATTTAAAAACGGCAATTTTATTGGATGAAAAGAGAAAGTTTATATGCAAAATCAATAACTAAAATTTAGACAACACGAAGGAAATCAAAAGATATCATTTAGTTAGAGAAAAATTCCTTGTTCAGATAAAGAAAACTCAATGCACGTTCGTCAATTTTACAGGACAATCTCAATAATACGATCAAGTTAAAATGCACAAGCATTGTTATTCCGCTAAAAAATGAGTTAATATTGTGAAAGCCTTTGTAAAATAAGCGCATTCACAAACATCAGTGAGATCAGAAGAGTGCTGCACAAACTAATGTATGACAAATGAATGAGAGGAAGAGAAAGCAAAAAGAGGGGTATAGACATTTCCATGTTTGGGACGACAATCACGCACAGTGGAACATTGACCGCCGATACACAAGCGACGTAATGATTGATGCCTTTTTTTATATCTTCTTTAGTCAGCCCATCCATATTTAAATGCAAATTGTTTACTGCGAACCATTGAATGTGAAGCGTGCAACACAAACGCTACTAGTATGTAGTATTTTGCATATTTTTGTTAACTACTCTAAAAGTTTGCACATTACATGCTGTCCTGTTTTGAAATCCTCGTTGCCATTTTACTCCCATCTTTAAACATTATAGAAATTTAGCAGATAATAAGTTTTTTTTTTGAATTTCCGCATTGAAATGAATTCTCAAAAAAAAAAAATTCAACTTCGTTGTTTGCATCCACCTTTACCTCTATTTTACTTCATTTTAGTGAAAAAAAACACTATAAGACAAGCCTATTTTTCTTTGCTAAGATATAGGTTAAAATTCAACCTTGATTTTTGCTCAATTTTTGAAAGGAAACTATAAAAACTCGGATATTGATTCATAATTTATGGCCATTTTTTAGCTGTAGTTCTCCCTGGTTCTGCGGACAACGGATTCGCGCTAAAATATGTAATTATATGAATACAATGGGTTTTATAAAGAAATTTACAAAAAATGTTCCTTCACATGTGGAAAAGATGAGCGCCCCCGTTTATTTTCCACCGCTTCCCTTAATTAACCTTTAATACGCTTTCGATCCTTCAAAGATCCTCTAATTTTGGACATCATTCACCTCTTGACTGAAGCTGAATAAGTGGTCGGGTTTCCATGGTACGTAATGGCACATGTTCTTTCACTAAGAGTATTCGCTTGCACTTTAGCTGTTTGGCCACAATCGGCATTCGCTGTGCTCTCTTGCTCTGTCACTGCACAATTTGCATCATTCATAAGAAGCAAGTTGGCGTTTTGCCTTTCAAAACTGAATGTTGCAATTTGAATGCTGAATGAAATCTTAGAGCTATCACTGCATTTCAATAAAGCACTCAATTAGCCGTGTGGCTCATCAATTCATTCTGTCATACAATCGGCTTCATTAGAAACTCAATCATTCTTTCGTTCACTCTAAAAATGGAAAATATTTATATTTATCTATTTTACTTACTTATTTACTTATTTATTTATTTATTTTCAACTAACAGCGCATTCATTACCAACGAACGTCTCTTCATAGCGCTTCCACTTGCCCCGACTCAATGCTCCTCTAATCTAGTTGGTTCCGGCCTTTTTTAAAGAATCACTCCACCTCATTGCAGCATGGATCTTATTTAAATTTTGAGTCTTATTTAAATATTCATTTAAATTAAGATTGAATTTCACTTAAATATGAATCGGTAGATTGCTTTGAATGCTTTTGAAATAATCGAAAAAGTGCTGGACGTGAAGCATGCCAGAAAATATTCATAAAATGACAAATCTAAAAAATTGAATATCTTGCAAAAAATTTTTTTCCTCACAGATAGAAACATTCTGGCGAGACCGGCCATGTTCGTGATGTTGAAAATGTGGTTAAGTTGTTTGAAAAAGATTATGAGTAAATTGATAACCGAAGGTCTGAAGAATTTAATGATAACCAAATTACTTAAAAATTATCACATATGAAAAATATATTAATTTCATCGTCAAACATCTTTAATCTTCCAGCAGAAAATTGTGAAGGTTTAAACGTGTATAACGATGAAATTATTTAAATCAAAATTCAAAAGTAAGTCAATTATATAAAAACATGAGAATCAATAGAAAATTAATAGCATTGAAGCATTTTTAAGGATTGGATAAGAAAAAGAATAAAGAAAAAGAATATATGGTTATTTAGAAGCATAAGAAAATATAGGATCGATTTCAACATAGATTTTCAATTTGCAAAACAATAAGGAATGAGAAAGATTATTGAATCCACAAAAAGTAATTATATTAGTTGCTGCAGATGATCAAAATAAATTTTTAAACGATCAAATTTATACGATGATAGAAAAGTGTGAGAAGGTGAAAGAATATTGCCAATGCATAGGAATTTCACTTACTTACTTATCAAATTTCGCTTATTTATGGATAAAACAGATATGCGCATAAATGAATGTGAAAAATAATAATCAAAAATCTCGTGTACGATGGATACTTGAATCAATCATCTTATAAAGCTCATACTACCTTATTTACTTCAACGTGAAATGATGATGCTGGATGCAAACACAGCCCTATTCCCACAATTTACCCATATAAGTAGATTATCTACTCTCACCGATGAGAGAAATGAGGCTAGGCAATAAGGAGGTATTCACCGTTTTGCCTTGTCTATTGCGCGGTCGGTTGTGAAGCTCCGACCAGAGTGTTGGCTCCGCTCAGCCGAGCCACTCCGTCCAACACCCTCATCGGGACAAGTGTGGCGGAACAAGTCCCGACAGTCATTGGAGGAGCGACGGTGAATCGGCTCGTCAGCATCCGATGGACAGGAGACGAGCCTAAGCCCTAACCTTCACGTGACCGACTTGCAAGAAGGAGAGGCCGGCCTAAAGACCACGGAACCAACTGGATCAGAGAGGGATTGGGTCAGAACAGCGGAAGCGATATGAAGAGACATGTATTCATAATGAATGCTGTGTTCATTGAAATAAATGAATAAATAAATAAATAAATAAACAATAAGGAGGTACGCAATTATCGGATATGTTCTGCTTGCTAACTACAAAAAAAAGAAGAAATTTTAAGTATTGAAAAACCAAGAGCGAAATGATAGGGACGAGTTTAAAAAAAAAACGACGAGACAGCGATCGTTGAAATGACGAATCGATTTTAAACATTCCACCTTTCCGGTGGCAATCAACTCAGAGGATAAAACCGCGGCTGGAAAACAGCTGTCAAATGATATACGCAAAGGATTCAAAAAAAAAAAGGCAAAAGGCTCATTACAATAGGACTATAGTTTTTTAGCGTCAGACTTCTGCAGATTTTTGCGCAGCAAGAAGCATCTATCGTAAGGTGCACAAAAGTAAATCGTAGCGAAAAATACCCACCAAGAATAATGAAGCCATTCTCCTCATCCCTCTCCATTCCACTACCATTTCGAATCTGCCAACCCTCCTCCACCGCCACCCCACCCCCTCCCTCCTCACGTACATTCCAATATCGAAATTCAAAAGAGAATGTAAAATGCAGAACAAAAGATTGCATCAAATATGAACGCATGATTCCATTAGGCGTAAAAAATAGTAAATTTGAGTATTTCATATGGGGAAATAATTAAGACTTCGAGAAAAAAAAATTGAGTCGGAGAAGTCTAGAGCTGGAAATAAAGTTCGCTGTGTGGAATGTGATGAGCGCAATTTGTGCAACATTACAATGATGATAAATGCGCAAATGTTGGCACTCATCACGAATAACGTTCAAATTGAGGTAACGATGAGGTGATCATCGATGTAAGATAATGCCAAACACTTTTATACTCACCTGCTTACACTTCCGCCCCCTGAATCAGCTATACGCTTCCAAAAAATAAAAAACAAACATCATATATTGATAGCACTATATTCGAATGTTGCATGCTGCTAAAGCAGTAACCTAAATTTTTAAAGAAAAGAATTTTAAAAATCAAGCTATCAGTGTGTTACTTTGTGTGATTGATTATTAGTGCATGATTTCATTAATGAATAAATTTCTATAAACAACGTGCCGAAAGAAAAGTTCAATCGACGAGGAAAGATTCTTGATAATTTTAGACGATGCATACATTTGGGCATACATTTTAGCTCAATTGTACAATTTCTAAACTATTTGCAACTAATGAATTCTTATTTAAAGTATTTGTTTCAATCATTGCTTCTCTGGCAATAAATTTCAAGCGTTTCATTATTTGATCAGGACGATAAGTTGACAAAACGTTCACCGTACAATAACTATATTTACGTAATTTAAAATCTGGCTTAATAAAAGCATCGGTAGATGCAATTCTACAATAATTGAAGATGTATGAGAGAATCTACGTTTCCGTACACCATTTATTAGTGCATGCCATTGCACGAATTCCCAAAGAATAATAAAACAAGCGCAACTAGGTGCTCATAGTTTAATCGATCAGGACGCTATTAAAAGTTTCCTAATAAAAGAGTCGTTTCTTTGAATTCAGACAAATACATACACAAGCACAGAAAGACGACGCCACACTGGTCTTCTACAAAGAAAATTTGAAAAAAGCGCAAAAAAGCGTGACAAAAAGCCTAGGTGACGCTATTCCTTGAGGTTTCGAGCTGTAACCTCTCATTTGTTAGTTACTATCCTAACCTCAGTGAAAGCATATATGGAGGTGTCCCAGCGGAGTTACTATGGCATGCGCTTTCACAATTTCATTCATTCAGGTCTATAAGCTGGAGGAATTCAAAGAAAAATAACAGAATATGCATAGTAATTCATCTACATATTAACTGATCCTAATACTAATAAAAACATTGCATAAAAGTTTTGCCTTATACTACTCAAAAGGCTTAGAGAGAAATCCGACCAAAATTGAAAATTTAGGTGAATTTGAATAACTACCACTCTGTTCGAAGAGGATTAAGTTGAATTATGCTAAAAGAGGATGAAATTTAACGATGCCACTGTATTGCCAAATCTCGCAGTTGTAGCTTCAATGCTTCCCGAGTTTTGCCAACCGTGTATATATATATATATATATATATATATATATATATATATATATATATATATATATATATATATATATATATATATATATATATATATATATATATATATATATATATATATATATATATATATATATATATATCGCCGAAAAAACGTTCACTTGACTTGCTAATCTTGTGAGTGCGCGCATCACCCTCTTTTTTCTCAATGATCTATGCGGTCAATAAAAGAATTAAAACCGCGTATCATCCTACATTGCGAAAGTTTCCTGTGTGCTGTTTTCATCGCTCGTCACATTACGTTTAAACAAGTATGGAAAGCTCATAGAAACGGTGAACTCAGTTGAACACAAGTTGAGAATCGGTGAGAAAATATTGCTATATGTGTCAATGAAATCGATCTCATCGTATTCATTGTATAAATGCAAATTGCACAACATTCCTTAGAGGAAAGAATGAGAGAAAAATTAAGGAAAATTGCGAAAAAAAAAATGCAAATTAAAAAAATGCAAAATGAAAAAAAAAATGCAAATTCACTGAGAAAAATTTTGGTTGATCCAAAACAACACTCGATGTAATCGTTTGAAATTGCCCATTTCTTATATTAAGATACTTCGTTGACGAATGTCAAATAGATTGCGGAAAAAAATTTTTGCTCCTTCGAAATTTTCCGGCGAAGCAAAGAAAAAAGATTTTTTTTTTAGTTTATTAAAGTTTCTTCTCTTCTCAAACGCTCTCAAACGCTAAGGGCCACTTTAATTTCTTTCGCTCTCATAACATTCAGTAATCGGCGCTCTTCGCAAGCAACTCATCTCTTATTTTAATAAAGTTTTTAGTCGATTTTCTCCTTCGAATTTGTAACGCCCGCAACTTTTTTTTCTAATAGTTGCATCATTTCTGGAGCTTCTCTTAAGAAACTTCAATGAAACAGTAGCTTATGAACGAATATATTGACTATAAAACAGCCAATAAGCGAAAATTTTTTCAATCAATTTTGAAGTCGATATCAGTAAAGATTAGCTCCATCTCAAAATAGTAGCAATCCGTTTACTTAAAAAACAACTCGCTTTTTGGGGCTCGGAGATCGTTCTACTTTCTTCTTTCCAAATTTCTTCCATCATTCTATTGCTAAAAGTGTGATATAATTTTGAATTAGCGGAAAAAAAATTTCTGCTCTTTTATTTCAGATACAGAAAGTATAAATGCGAATATAAATATAGGAGAGCAACCGGAAACGTGAATAGAGATTCATAGTGGTGATACGAGATGCTAAAAGAAGTTGATTTTTTGCCCCTTATCTCTCTCTACGTATCTTTTGTATGAGAAGGTACACTCGCATTGCAAACGTGATGCCTGTTTGCGGCTCCTTGCCTCAAATAAACTACTTATGTCAAGAGTACCGAACACTGACTGCTATGCTCTTCAAGTCACGCGTTTATGAAGGCCCCACACGTGATCTCCTCTTATGATCTCCCTACATTCCTTTTAGATAAATAAACGATGGAGACGCACCTCAACGACTAGTTCTACGCATGGTTTTTGCATTTTCATGAATTTATGTTCAAGTACCGATGGAGCACAAGTAGCATTTTATCAAAACTAGACTATCCCATCGAGTGCTGCTTTATTAACATTTATGGAACCATCTTGGTGAAAAATTCGATGAGATCAGTTTTATGTCATATGTTACGATATTTGCATGCCGATCCACAATCGAGCTCAAAGTTACTATGAGATTTCAATACTCACTTCGTTTAAATGTAAGAACCGCTCAATTATGTTCATCTAACAAACGAAATGAATAAAGTGCAGAAAAAAGTTCACTGTGTTCATTAACTTTCAACAGATTTTTTGGATGTTATTCTCATATAGATTGCACGAGAGTCTTTAAGAAAAAGGAGATTGACTCGCATTAAAAATGTTCAGCAATTATAGTGAAGAATTTTTTTCTTTTGGGGCAAAAAGAACTCTGCATTAGTTTTCAGAATAATTCTCGTAATTATTTTATTTCAATAATAAAAATTTGTTCACCACAAATGCACGATGGGTATGAATTTTCGTAAACAAGCATAATAAAAATCACCTTGAAAATTCTGTTGGAAATAGACATTTCAAGATGGGAAACTCATGCGACAAAAATGGAAAAGGTTGTCACCAGCAAAAGAAAATCACATAATGTTTGAATTTAAAAACCTCAAAATCATTCAACGAAAAAGTTGCAGAATTGCTAACGAAAAGTGGCACCAATTTGAAAAAAAAAAAATTACACGGTGTATGTCCTTGAATAAAGCCATAAACGATGAAATACAAAGCGTAGAAAGAATCAGTAAGTGTGAATTTCTTTGGCGCAATCAACGAAACGCAATCAAAAGAGAGAATAGCATATCAGTACATTTTGATATGGGTATATTGCGATGAGATTATCATAAAAACGAGACATACAATCAATATTTTAGGATAACTTTGTAAAAATCGTAATATACATTTATGCATAATGAACTATTTAAAAATGTACAGTCATTTCCTAGTAAGTAATAGCCATAAATAAAGAATATATACACTTCGACTATAGGCACAATAACGATAACCGAAAGTAGTGCATCATAGATAATAGCGATGGGTAAAGCTGTTTTCGTTCAGAAAATAGAAATCACCTATTGCTTCTCATGCAAACGGATTATTTCGCAGCGAAATGACTGAAATAATTTATAGCAGTCATAATTATGGGTATTGATTTTATAAGAATATTACGATTGCTGGTATTCCTTCGATGAAGTAACCTATGCTCCACTGGGCTGTGCTGATTGTTGAACGACACTTAAAAAATGGACAATCATAAGTACATCTCCACTTGCATATAGCTACTCATAAGATGGCCTTCAATAGCATCCCTAAAGTGATGAGAAAGGAATGTCGCTGTATTACAATAACTGAAAACACGATCCAGTAAAACTTTAGTAGTATGAACGATATTTTCAAAGTTGCGCTAACAAAGGAGTCTGTCGCTGAATCCGTCGTTTAGTGGCAACCCCAACTTAATGCCTCTCACTTATAAGGGGAAGATGATCGACTATCGCCATAAAATCCAAAGCTGTTCTACGGACCATAGATTCCATAGGCGCTCTGCGATTAAGTCATAAATGATCTCATGAACTGAAAATCTGAACAACAAGTATCAAAACTTCGATATGAAGATAGGGCAAGCGAGCTTTTGGAAGTGGAGTTTCAAACATTAAATGGCTTAGTTACCGCAGAGAGTGAAGGCAAAATTTTTTTGGCCTTGCTCTTATTTTCAAGGCATTCTACAAAATTGCATTTGCGAAATGCATTAGGGCAAAGTAGTGCTTATGCTATGTAAGCGTATGTTTGCCAGTCTGCCAAGCAGTTTCAAATAACCAGCAATTAAAGTCGCAATTACAAAATGTGATAGGCACAATTCAGTCAGTGCGCGATCACCTGCATAACTTTTCACGTTGACTCATCAAAATCCAAACGATCGCGTTAAAGATATTTAAAGGTGAAGGAAATTCGCATCCACTTTGCAGGCGTTGGATTGTAGAGCATATGCAGAAGCATGCTCAGGAAGCTGGCACAGCATGCACTTTTACCTACGAACCAAATCGTCAATCATCTTAGTGAATTAGACATAAAAAATGAACATGCAAAATCAAGTTCCCATTTAAAAAAGGAAAAAAACGACAGAATGAAAATTTACACCGATTTCTCCGATTTCCAAACGCCCATTATTCACTTCACTGTTAACGGATTAAAATAAAGACAGTTCAAAATGTTCATCCTACGATGCATATAACACCCATCAAGTTTTGTAACTTAGCGTTGGCAGTTTACATATGAAGATCCTATTTTGCGTATCCTATTGCTTGCTAGCAACCAATGGAAATGATCGATTAGGCGAGGCCAATGAAAAGATGTGCCGTGTCAACTCATTTGACAGGCTTCACTACTTCTATGCTCACTCATTCTCTTATAGTAGGGAGTATCAGGAAAAACGAATATTATGCTGAAGTGAGCTCCTTTCCCTACTTCGTTTTCGCTTAAGTCGCGGATTTCATTTCATAAATCTGGAGAAGATAACCCTTATATATTTGGGATTAGTAGAGGAAAGCAGAAGAAATGACAAGCATATAATGAAACAGAAGAGAGCTGTTTATACATACATATATATATATATATATATATATATATATATATATATATATATATATATATATAGCTCTCTTATTCGAACTTTTCAATTGAAGTATGGTGAAATGCAACAGCTAAATATTTTGATATAACAAAACATTGTGCAAAAAAGTCGATGATTATGCAGAATTTTCGACGAAGGATTGATAGCTTAATTAGTCGATAGCAAATTTCGCTGCTGAGAATTTTTGGTTCACCGAAAAAGATCACCTCTGGGAAAAGCAGTTCATATATCAAGTTTCGAAAGCATAATTAGGTGATGACTGGCTAAAAATATTCTAGGTTGATTATGCTGCCAAGAGAATGAAGGACAGGCATAACGGAGTGACAGCCTTGACAAATTACGCACAACGTTAGATTGACATAAATGGACAACACAAATGAATGTTCATTAACGACCGGTCAAGGTTCATTAGAGCAATCTATATGTGTACGCTTATATATGACCATAAAAAACAATAATTGGTATTGTTTTAGAGGGGTAAGACCAAAAGAGATAGTGAAGAGCAAAACAGACCACCATTTGGAATATTATCCTATGTCAACGAAACGGCATTTCAATTTGATATTCAATGTCGAATATTGCTTTCAGTTAAAATCCATTCAATGTACAACATATTCTGAATAAATTCGTCCTCTTGAATAAGACCCCAATACTTTTGGATGGGAAAATAATTACAACTTCAACGAAATCCAACATTCAGTATCTTTCCTCTACATGACAAAATCGAGAAAAAAGAGGCTTTCAAAACTTTGAAATTCAATTCACTGTTGCTCTACTTTGATGAATTTCGACGATAAAAATAACTGCAAAAAAAGACGTTTAAAAAGAACTTCCCATCAATAAGCGTTTTGGAGTTTCATTTATTCAGGATAACATAGCACCAAGTTTTGTGCACTGATAAATAAAAATGTGGCATTGCTTTATTCAATAATTAAATGCGCATATGACAACATCCATTTCTATTATTGGTACAATCGTTTTGCTAAGAAATGAACAAAAATTGCTGTGAATTTATTGTTGAATAATTTACTTGCTTAATGAATCTAAATTTGATAGTGCCTATATAGAGAAATGAGAATATTTAATCTAACGGATAATCCGCGCGTAATGTTCACAATATACGCATAAAAGCAATGTGAGAATTTCTAAACTGTACAAAAATTAAAAGATGGGGTGAATAAGAATAGAATTCACAAAAAAAACTTAAAACTGAGAAAAGAAATCACACTTGTGCAAAAAAAAAAAACCAAATTACGCTAAGAAAAATGATTTTAGGGACCAATTTCACGTGTATTTGACGTTAAAATTCGACGGCAATATCCATGGCGTAAAATGGCGTCAACTTGGCTGACCTTGAGGGAGAATATTTCGGCTAGCGCCACACCCATGCTCATTCACTCATTCACTCTGGTCTTAGAATATGCCCTGCCGCATATTACAAATATTTGCATGAAATAAACCTCAAATTGGATTACTTTACACTGCAAAAACAACCACACTACTGAGACAAAATTTTATGGCGGAAGCTGATTATTGTACCCTAAATGAACGATCATTAAAGATGTCCAGGTTCTATTGCTGTAGAGGTATTTCAAATTGTTAGTGATGTTATAAACGATTCCAAAAAAATATGAGTGCAAATAAAACGAATTCATCCTGTTGTGTTCTCAGTTCTAAAGTATTGCATTCGAATATTCATGCTATAACTGAAATTTGTGGAACAATTTTTCAAACGCAATAAATTCCCACTGAAAAATATTCCCTTTCACCTCAATTTACCAAGCTATATACCTCAGATGAAAACCTCTGCACTTGATGACGCCATATCTACGAGGATCATATTCAAGCTTTACACCTGACCACCTAACTATATATTCGATACAATATCGACCACTCGATCAAACGTGTATATTCATCAAGTGATCATCACTCTCATTCATTTAGATACTCTTTGCAAATCGGCACTATGGCGATATCGAATCTATGTGCAAACAAGCATTTGCCTGTCACATCGCACTATACTCGTTCCAACTTTGAAACGAATAATGCAAAAGCTTCAAAATTTGGTGGGTATAATATAAGCCAAAGGATAATCCTCTATACCAGAAAGTTTTAAAGTTTTAAAAAGTTTTAAAAAGGCTATAAACATTCTAAGTTTTGAATGTTTTATGTGAAAATTCGAAGTTTCAAAGTTATGAAAGGTTTTTACATAAAAACGTTTTATTGTGTAGCCAATCAGGATTGTTGAAATCAGGATAGTTGAAATTGTTTTTTGAAGTTTATTTACTGTTGATCGCGTGCAAAGGGGACTGAACGAATGAGCAAGTTGCAAATGCGCATATTATATCAACTACTTTGGTGCACAACTCTGCTTTTGCGACTCTACAATTGCAAATGGCATGATCTCAATGTCATGTCAGCGCTTATGCACGCCTATATGCTTGCCCGTTTGGGTAAACTCAATTTCGGGACCAATAAGATTATAGCTATGGCATCAGTGGCACATTTATACCACAGAATCAACTCCCAAGCCACTATTCACGTCGACTCATATGCGACAAGAATAACAGATAATTAAATATCCTATAAGATTGCATGTTTTTGCATCGATTGGACTCTTATTTTACAACCGCTGGTTCAAAAAACCTACAGTGCGGACAGTTATTTATTTGCTTAACCTATAAGTCAACCTATAATTAAAACTATAAAAAGCCAAAAACGTTTAATTTATAAAACATTCATGTGGACGGTCGGATCGACTAAAACATGAAGACATTATTAAACAGACGTTACTAATTATTGGTAACATGCGAAATTCATCGATGAGTCGTGCTAAATGCATAGACGATTATCGTTTGAAAATCTTTGCCGCAATTCTGTTACGAGGGCAATTCATAAATCTCCTCCTTCCCTCCTCTCCCTCCCGCAATACCCTAAAATATTACAGCATCAAGATAAAGCAATCTGCAAAAGAATCCCCGAAGCGCACTTTTGGAGACTGAGTTCGACATTCTAACGTGCGATCTCGAAAGCCTCGATTTGCATTGCATAGAATTGTTCCGTTGAACGATATATTTGTATGGTCAAATTATGACATTCTTAGATCTCTAGAAAATTCTACGAATAAAACGCAAGCATTTCTCTTCCATGCACAAATATACGTTTTTTTTTTCATCCACATATTTCAATTTCGTAAGGGCTACGCCTAATCAATATTTGCTGCATATCTTACATTTATTTTATTTTTTATTTTTTATTTTTTAAATTAATAAATCAGCTCGGCGAAAAGAACTTTTAACGGTTACCTAAGAACTACTTTTTTTCGGATTAACCTCTAAAAGAAAAAAACAACCACTCGCTGGATTTGTAAAACGCGCTACAATACATCAAGTTAGTTTCGCTTATGTTTTATTCATCATTCAATTGCCGATTAGATCGCGTTTAAAATTGCTGATGAGCTGAGCGTTCACTTCTCAAGAACTTCTTGAGCTGAACGCATTATGTTACAGCAAGAAAACAAGCCACTATGACCAGTTCAACCACTTATGATCGCAAAATGAGGGAACGAGATTCGAGAACATAGGAAAGGATCTTCTCCGAAACTGAGTTGATCCTCTTGATGACGAGGAAGAGTGATTACTCACGCCCATATCCTAAAGCATAACCTGGGATTCTCAATGGATAAAATTAGAATAGCGCTCTCGATATTGCAGTTGTGATGGACGTGAAGTTATGCCGCTTCTGAATGGGGGAATTTCGTCAATATTTGTCGCACTGAATTGCCACATAAGCGCACAGCGAATGATAAAAATTTCTTTAAATCACATCATTACGCAATGTCGTTCGATGAGAACGACAATAAACGAATAAAAATCGAACTGCGATGCATTTGCAAATATATGTGCACAACAAAACAAGCATCATTCAATGTTACTGGTTCACTTTAATAGTGCAGATGTTGGCAGTCCACTTTAATAGTGCAGGAAGCAACATAGCCGATCCACATTCACAAAGATCGATATATAGCCAATCCACATTCAATCAAACTGACATTCATCGTCGAGTTGCATGCGGAAAGCTTCGAAATGATAATAGAGATAAAGTCGCATCAACATAAATTCTTTAGCTTGAAAGAGTTTTTTACCAGTCTAAATCAAAGTAGTATCCTATATGCAAATGTGATCTATAATATTCCAAAATAAATTTATCAGGCCGCACATCTTTATTGCGGCAAACACCGCCGCCCCCTGCAACAAAAAACGGTCCAATGACTATCAAATATTACATAAAACGACATAGCAAGGCGGTGATTATTGCAGATAAAGCAGCGAAGCTCGAAAAATTTGCTCTAATTCAAGCTGCAAATCAAGCGTGTTTCTGTCGAAAGAAAAAAAAACTCTAATTATTAGGCAGTTTAGCGCTGCACAGCGACTAGTAAGGGAACCAATGAACGGAATTCAAACCAGTATGTTGAATGTGGCAACGAAACGCTTTACGAGCCACACATGAATGAATAGCAAGGTGCGCGTTTGCCATTTCGTACTATTCGAAATGCCTTTTCGTTCGTTTTTCTATAATTTTTTGAGAAGTGAGAAGCAATACTGGAACAGCTGGCATGATGAATGCTTTTGCACTCTACTCATATTGCCAGCCGTTTTCCTAAGTCATCAATAAGAATCAAATGTGCGGAATAAAGGGTTCATTTTTAAGCCATTCGATTGCTTGCATTCATGCGCACTTTTAAAAATTTACATTTACGAACTGCATTATATCGAAATCATGCTAACTGATATCCTCTAAACTCAGAGTTAGATCGATCTACTAGCTTTACAAGGAATCGCAGAGGTTTAAAAATGGCTAAAACTTAGCACGCATTTCCAACTGCAGGGATTTTCATTTAACATCGATCAGGTGGCTTTAAAAAAACGATCTTACGCCACCAGATTTTACGTGGCAATTGCAGCATCTAAAATATAGATGCATTATTGCGCACTTTTTGTTAACCACTAGTGACTCATATAACTGATTATTTTGTTAAGTGATTTTATCAAGTTAAAAATCAGAAAAATAGAGTTAAAAACACCTGAAACTATAAAAGCTTATATCGGGCTTTATATCGGGCTAGCTCCTTTGGTGCTTTTCTCCATTTGCTTACATTCCTATCGGTTTAAAATATATAAACTTTTTTCCTATTATTAAATGCCTATAATTTCTTTCGAAGTTGACCAGTCAGTATGTAAGATTCGCTAACGATGGTCATTCTAAAACCACGAAATGCCGTCACTCCATTTCTATTTTTTGCCGAGTCTTACCACCCGACAAATAGAGATGCAAATATAAGGGAAATATGTGACCGCTCCATAATGTGGTGTGTAGAAATAAATTTAAAAAAGAACGCAAAAACGCATGGTTTTTTCATACGTGCGGATCAGAAAACTATTGCGTGAAGGTTGTAAGTGGGGTATAAGTTGAAAAGTTATTTAAATCATAAAATTCATATACAAGATTTTTTTTACAGAACAAATCGCATATGACGTACACGAAAAAAAGCTTCTTCTTAGTGGATTGCTTTTTCATTTCTATTTGCCCTTTTCCGTTCGATATAACTAAAAGAGGAGACCAAAATTTATCCCTTCAATAAAACCAGTGAGAATATTGAAATTAAAATAATCCATCAATGGAAAGAGTACATTAGATGTGCAATATTCAGCTGGTAAAAATTTGTACTGCTTCAATTTAATTGGCATATCTCTGCAGTTGGTTATTTTTGCAAAGTGGTCGGGCTTAGCACCGTTGTGACTACAACTAAGCTATGAGAGTCCTTCGCAAAAAATTTTAAAAAATTTCTTATATAAAGTGTAGATGGGAATTTGGATGCCATAAGAAGTAAGAGACTTGTGTGGAAATAAATGGGAAAACAAAATAAATAAATAAGACCACACAAAAAAAAGAAAAATGCATTAGAAAATTTGTTGCGAAAAGAAAGCAGAAATATTTTTCTGGAATTTTTTTCAAGCAGAAAAAAAAAGCGAATTCCGCCCACAAATGCAGGAAAAGCACCGGAAATATAAGTTGAACCACACTGAAAGTTCAGCATTGAAAGTGCTTAACTATCAGGATGGCCAAATAAACTGAGAGCGAAGGAAGTTGGGTGCACTCATCTGCCGACCACATGGGTCAATAAGATTGTGGAGTGATAAGTGCCCAAAAGGTTATTTCCCATAAAAGTTCCCGAAAGCTATAAACTTTGAAATTAATTTTTTTATGCTAATATAGTGCCCGTAGGATGCACAACAGTTGAGCCGTAAGGCCATTAATGGATTGTGCTGAGAGGAAATTTTCTAAAGGATCACAAATTCGAAACTTTTGCACTAGAAATTGAATATTTTCTAGATAACATAAACTGAACATACTACTGCATCAATAAGATCACGAAATTTTATTTGCTACAAGTGAAACTAGAGAGAGATAGGAAGAATATATATATATAGACTATTTCACGCATTCTCATATATTTTAAATTCTAAGATGGGACATTGATTTTCTGAAAATAATCTGAAGTCTTATCTTCCGTCAGTGGAGATATAAAAGAAAAACAATTTCTGCAAAAAATGGGAGAAAACACCAGCAGAAATTAGGACACCTTAAGAATTTTTTTTTTGAAATTACTGCTACAAAGAAATAAGTAACTTTTAGGCGCTAGATATTATCTTAACTGAGACGCAAAATGAACCTTCACATCACCATCATTAAAAGATGCACAGATATCAGCCTAATAACAGATTCACATCATGATTGTATTAAAAAACTTAGTAAAATTCATCAGAAATTGTGAAAACGACGGAAGAAAAAGATCTTCCTCATTGAATAAACGCATTCACGTTTTTTGGCGAAGCAGAAAGACTATTAATCCTTTCATTATTTATTAATTAGTGTGAGTTTTGAAGGCGTTCTAAAGACATAGACGAAACTCAGGATCACAGAAGCACTCATTTTACCCAAATATCAAATACCGTCAAGTAGTCCAGATGGCACAAAAATTGTCATTCGGCTACCTTAACAGAGGTATGAAGAGCAGTACAATATTAAAGGCAGCAAACTCAATTTACGTGCCTGTCTCTTCCTCTATTTAACGCAGTACTTCAAAAGTGTGCTGCAAAATTTGTGGAAAGCAAACAATGAAGCAATTGCGAGTTTGTGCTTCTTGAATAACTTTCAAAGATTGCAAAAGAAGGAGCACACTGAGAGGGCATAAATCGTAGCCGTAAAGCGGATGCAAGATATGGCACTTCACGAAAAGAGGATGTAGCAAAACTAATGCATAATGAGAGTGCCGCCGCGGCTGTGGCAAATGTAGCGCGCGGATCGCTGTTCAATATTAAGCAGTCGGCTGGTTGGTTGGTTGGTTGTTGGATGTAGAGAGTCAAATAGTGCGGGGTGCGGAGAACGTTGAGCTCGCGTCCACTCTTGCCGTACTCTTTGATCCCCGTCAATGTGCAACGTGTCAGGCGTTATCGCGTGCAAAGGTAAAACAAATGGTTGAAACAACATAATGCCCTCATTGATCGTTTGTGCATCGATGTATAGTGACAATTCCATTGGACTTTGTGATTATGGACTCTTTCAACTGCTTTCACGATTACGCAGAATCGAAAAACGCATAGGAAGATCCCTAATGGATACTACAAAATATATCAATGGCATTATGGATACGAACAACTATCAATCATAAGAATTAATAAAGCGTGGGTACATTCATACGTTTTTATGAAATCACTTCTTTTTTTTTCACAAACTAAGAAGAAATTCGATTCTCGGAAGTTCAGGGAACGCCACAATATTCAGCCATTCGAAAGCAAGAGGAAGCGGGAATCGAAAGTGAGTAAGTGAAGAAACAAAGTCGGGATGAACGCAAAGCCACATAGTTCAACGGATGTTTTTAAACAAATTGCTTTCAGTGAGACTGCAATATCGGCAGCTGCTTTAAAGGAACGCAAGTGAATCAGCCGCAATTTTATTTCGCCGATTTATGGGATCATTGAAGCACACTTTCTAGCAATTCGATTCCCGTTAGCATCCTAAATAAACGAATGCATACCCGCATTATTGTTATAGGAGTGGGCAGTCAAATGAGTGTTCTAATTCTGAAGCAATATTTCTCCTTAATATAAAGGAAGAATTCTGATATAAAGATAGGAAGATGAAGACGATAACGCATCAACGCTAGCGCTATTTCACTCGTTAGATGGTTATGCTTTCAAATGTGCGTACTGAAGGTAATCGATGATGCGTCTTTTTTCTCAATATAACAAAAGTGATAATAAAATAAGACTGAGATAATTGGTGATGAAAGCTGTCATCAACTAACCTATTTATTTTTCTTTTACCAGCTATCACGCAATTTTAATAGGCAGTTTTGTAGCGTCACATCAAAATTACTTTAAAAAGAAAACAAAGATCTACTCATTCACTAACAAGAAAAAAGGACAATAAAGTGCCTTCTAGTGCACTAAGACAAAGGAAAATGCTGTCGTGAATAGCCAACTCCTCAATCGATCAGGCGTATTTTTGCATTCATTCAAGTCAAAGTATAATGTTTGTGACAAAAGTTTTGCCCAAAATGTTATATTGTTAATGCTGGTGATAATATTTACTTAGAATTGTCCAACACCTCGACACTCTGTTTGCAAAATCGGCCATGCAATAATTGCACATTACGCCTATAAGTTTTAGGTTTTCTAGAGAAATGAGAAAGGAAAAGCGGCAAAAACATGAAGGGAAGATAAGGAAGGGGAGCAAAAGTTGCAACAATAAGTAGATGCTTTACCATCGACCTCTCCCTCAATAACCTAGAGTACCTCTCCCTCAATAACCTTATACGCTTAGTACAATGGTTTTACGGTCCTTGGTGATGGTGGAATACGGTAACCTCACTTAGAAGCATCATGCAGAACTATTATCATGAGGAATATACGACGAAATAGGTAAATGAAAAAAAAATGTAGCATCATCGATGCCTCTTCTGCCAGTAAAAAATATAATGCGAGAAATTTTTGACCATAATCGGTGAAAATTATTTCTGATTTTTAGAAAAAATATTTAAAAAGCCTAAAAAAACTATAACTTGCACAGACCTTGGGTTATCTTTCACTTGAAAACTCTAACAAGTAAGACTCTTTAGCGAAAAAAAATGCATTTAACAATAGAAAGAAAAGAAAGCGGCAATCAATACTGCTTTTGATAAAAAAAGGTATTTTCTATTTATTAAATTTCCTCCTTTATTTTTTCTATATAGTTTCCTCAGCTTTATTTATTTATTTATTTGCTATTTTCCTTACTAGCAGATACTTTCAAATATCCTCTCAGTAATGAAGAACATACTGGGATGAGTAAAAAACTTATACGCTGGAATAGGATCATGACTTGTACAGAATTCATAGGATTTAGTTAGAATAGTAGGCATATTTGTGTATTTTCCCATTTTCACACTTCCATGAAATATTTCACCCTTTTTTGAAATCACAATTATTGACTAATAAATTTCAAGCGACGAATGCAACGATAAACATGCATGTAGTGAGGAATTAATAATCGTCCGACAGAATATCAAAATGTGTGGATTTTAACATCGGAGGGGGTCAAAAAGCAACACCAGACAGAAAGCAAGAAATGAAATGAGACAGGAGGCTGGCACGTCGGGATGTACAGCAAACCTTTCGACAAACTCACATATGCATTACAACGTGTACACACTGCCACAACCGCCTAACAAAAATTTTATTCGCCCACTATTCGAATAACAGCACTCTGAGACCCCAATAGCAATAAACGAGTGGACAAAGATAGGAGCAAGAGTTGATCGGCACAAAAGATTTCCTGTGTTTAAATTTTCTTGGGAACTGGGCGCCAAAAGCGAAAAAAGCACTTTTGACTCTTTTAGAAGAAGCACAATCCAATACTCAAAAATTCGAAAATGATTTGCGAATATTCTATGAAAATTTTCTTCTCCTCCTAGCGGCCATACACACTCATAACTTGAGAATCCTTTGACTTATCGTTAGATTAGACCAACATTTTAGATTTTCTCTAATTTAAGAGCTTAGACTGTCGATGGTTTGCATCTCCATTTTTTAGTTTTCCAGTGGAAGCAATCGTAACTTCACCACTTCCATGCACAATTTCGTTGCATTTAGTAGTTAGTGTGTTAAACTTTAGTTGGAATACGTCATAAGCCAATTTTACACTCGAAGTTGATTGTTTCCGAGAAATTAATTATCACCATTAACATATTTTGACGTGTACTCTATGCGCAAAATAATGACGTAAAAGACAAACGGACATAAAGAACTTAAGGTCGTTTGAGATATGAAACACTCGCAAATTGCATTTCAAATAGGACTATCGGAAGCACACTAACGAAGCATGAAGGATATCAGAGCACGACTAATAAATAACGATTCATTGCACACCTATACGTCATACAAGTGCTGTTATTTACTCCAATACCATAATCTACTCATCCAGGTACAATTTCTAGTCGATAAACCGTCTGGCTCAGGTCATTTTCAAATCTTATAGACAGGAAATCATAAAAGGAGCAATTCTTCCGGTCAGGAATTACATCTACTAAATTTCAGATCTTTAGATCCGCCAGAAGCTGCCGAGGAAAGCGCTGCATATAGACAATAACAACCGAACAGAGGGGAAACAATGTGTTTTACAATGTTTCCAATGACACTTAAAAACAATCGAACTCATCCTCTAATCATTGTCGGGAAAAGTTTATCGCTTAATTTGTTTATTGTCTCGGCAGTGGCCTCAAACTTGTTGGAGAATAGCAAACTTGGCAACTTTCGGGCTCATCCAGAGACCATTTGAACAGTTGAGGAATAAAGTGGCGGAAGGTGTGAGGAGGCCAAACATTACTCATCCAAACAACAGACTATACATCGTAATATATAATCTTCTATTAGTAACCGAAAGTTGGCTAATTTCCAGTCTGTAAAGAGAGTAAAATATCAAACTGAATCAATTTAGGGATCACCTGAAGGAAAATCCAACCGACATTTGGCATGATTGGCTTTCTTGAAAAACTGTTAATATAAAACGTATTATTCGTCGTGTCTTTTAGAGATGAAATATTTTTGAAGCAATTATATTTGCGAGTCAAAGAAACATGATGCACTCAATACAATGTTATTACCGTAACGCCACGATTTCACGTAATATTTTCCTTTCTTACAATATAATTATGAGGGATTATTTCAGCATTCGTTGAGGTTATGCTCATAGAATTTTGGCTCGCCAATGACTAGGGAGAATCGAACTGCTAGGGAGAGAAAAAGGTTGAAGGTAGCTTCGATGTGTATCTGATTTTGCGGCATTGGATTAGGTGATGCGTGATTTAATTCACATTGATCTATTTCGTGCCGCCTGCCAACGAATGGGATAATTATGCTGGCGAATGAGGTCCACAAGGCCTTAGGACTGAACACAGACACCGACAGGTAAGGATGCAATCTACACTGAGCACGTTACGCGCTTATGCCTCGGCGAATCTTCACTTTATGTGCGTTACTGAACCATGAGGTGGCCCCTCAGACATACTCATATTATCGTTTCATCGGGAACACTTCTACCATTCAACTCCTTCTTTTCTTCCCTTCTTATCACTTTCTCACAACATTCATATATATATATATATATATATATATATATATATATATATATATATGAACTCATTTGAATGCTGTATAAACACATATGCACGTAAGACCTGTGAGTGAAGTCTTCCATGGACCAGTAGAAATGATAAACAAAACTTCTACTACAATAAAAGTACAGACATATCAGGAAAGCCATGTTAGTATACTGCGCAAATTTTCAATAAGACAGTAAGGTGGATCGAAAAAGAATAAACATCGGATGAAATGAAGATGTTGCACCGTGATCGAGCATGAAAACATTGTTACCATCCTATGCTTATTGCTATGTGTTTTTACAAATGTGCGTTTATAAAACGAATCAAAATGATTCTTACGACTATAAGCTCTTACAATAATTCCGACATTTATTCATAATCCCCAACATTCGTTATAAACGTTGAAATATACTAAAAAAAACTTATACGTAGAACTTCCACTGCACATTGGTCTACTTATAAAAAAAACTAAACAAATCTTCTGCACAATATTTTATCGTTGAGAGAAAATTAGAACACCTTATACTACCTTATATTACATTATAAAAAACTGTCTATTTTTCATGACTTATAAAATGCGTTCATTAGTTGAGCATAATATAAAAAACGCATATTATCGCGACAATTCAATCTGCATGATCCTACAATTATTTTCTAATAAACAATTTTTTCATTTTCAAACAATGAATGCCAATTATGTAAGAATGAAAGTGCATACAAACTTCATAATATATGAAGAAGAGCGTGTCATCACCTCATCTGTTGATAAACTTCATAATGAATTGAGAGAGACTAAGAAGAGTGATGGAAAAAAGATCTCCTCTATAGAATTTTCACAGTCCTATTTACATTAAAGAAATCACCAGCTATGATAGAAACACTTCTAAACGAAAAAAAAAAACTTTAAAAAAGGGATGCTTTAATAAAATTTTTTAAAGGATATGTCGAAGAATATTCGACATGAAAACCATTTTTTTTTTCATATAGCCTCGAACAAACATTTGAAAATAGCAAATGTAATTTCAAAAGAATATTCAACGCCTTTCGATTTTATGCTCATTGAACTATTAATATTGATGCTTAAACATTTAGAAAGTTTATAAGTGTAAAATAGTATCGCTGTTAACGCTGACACTGAAGAATCGCTATGAGAAATCAAATGAGAATAAAAAATAAAATAGCGAAAATAAAATCAGTTGCAGAAAATTTGGCGTGCTATAAATATATTAGGTAATATATTAAATAATACAAAAATATACGCATGGTTTTGGAACAATTTTGAGGATTTTTTTCGACTAAATTCCTACAGCAATTATATTTTCACGTAATTAATTTCCAACAAGTTTCAGATCAATGAATCGAACAACAAGAATTAGATTACGATGTTTAACAATTATAATCAACTTTTCATAAAGTTATCGCAGCGTGAAGAATTAATAAACTAAGGAAATTCAGATGAATCGATCCACATGAATAATTCGGAGGATGTATTTCATAATGCAGTAATTTATTACCACATATTATTAGTAAATTTAGTCAATAATTCAATTTCCAATGTTAGATTTAATCCCATTTATTAGAATTATTGTAATATAATGAACTACAGCTTAAGAGCTTTTGTTAAGTATGAGGTAAATAACTGAGAAAAAGCGAGCGAGAAAGAGGTAAACACACGAAGAGAAAGGACGCAACATCGAATATAGAACACTCGACAAAAAATCATAGCTATTGGCAGCGCAATGGAATTTTTCACGAGCAAAGGAGTGGAAAAATTGTAAAAAGACAGCTAGCTGGTTACAGCAAAAAAATGCAATGCTTCAGCTCTCTTCACTTTATCCGTCGGAAATGAGTGATACATTCCAACAAAGACATTTCTTCGAGAATTGCCTAACCTTCAAGTTGTGGTTATGACATTGATAAGTTTCACTAAATGCCACAAAGCATTACAATAATGTAGCGACACAACAAAGCAAAATTATGACGCAAGGCATTCTATGCGTATGAATTTAAGACGCAAAAATGCGAAAAACATCGTGCAACAACAGGGACGAGACAACCAAGTAGAAGAGAGTTTCACAGTAATATGTCGTAAGTGTGAGGCCATATCTTTCGTATGAAAGTATTAGTTTCCTATCCTCTCCGGTAGCCCCTCTTCCCAATTTTCAACCGCATCGTGAAATCCGGAGCTCTATTCAGCATATAGGGCTACCATAATTAAAGGAGTTTGAATAGAAATTTGCAAATAAAGTGAAAAAAATATCTCAAAAAGTTGTTGAAGTAGTAGAGGGTTGAATAACGACTACGGATTCGGGGTCTACTAGGAGTCCATTTATGTACTTAATTCAAATTTTCCATATAGAACATACGAATCACTGAAACACTTCTTAGAAGCTAGGGAGCTCGCAACGAACTATGTATATGAATTTCTGAAGAAGACCGACTGCGGAATCGTCCATTATTACTTTCCCCTCTAGCAGTTTACATTGTTCGCTTTCTTAGTGCTCGATACGTTTCGCATTTCTCTATCTGAAGTCATGTCATATTTCGCATAAGTTTGTAATTACAGCCTGATAGGGCTATATCATTTCCTGCCAAAGATTATTATCAGGATAACTGTATATCTCTCCCTGCTCGTTACTCTCGTCTAACCTAAGCTCGTATTTACTCATAGAAGTGTCAACTGAAGCAAAATAATTGCTCTCACGGCGTGTTTATGTGTGCGTGCTAATTGATTGTTGCAGCTATTTATCGATGCAGGGTGGGCGCGTTGTTTTGATGTGGATGCAACACGGCCAACAGGCTTCTCTATTATGGGATCCCACGCTCTAATTTGAGCACATTATCGTCCTATGCCTCAATGAAAATTTAATAATCAACAAATTTTCCTAATCTTTCAACTTTAATTAAAAGTTACATTCGACTGTCATAATCGTTAGATTTAACATAGCCAATGATTGGTGTTAAGGAATCACTATCGAAAAGTAGTCACGCATGTGCCATATTCAAATTATCGGCGATACAACAACAAGCAAGCGAATTAAGAATGCGGAATAAAGGATTTAAGCTCAAGAAAATGTTGATTATATAAACAAATATGCAAAAGAAATGCCTTGAAAATGCTGACTAGTGTTGTTGATCAACAGAAGAGTGTATTTGAGTATCCGAACATATCAACTAAAAATATGATCGGCGATAACTTCCTATAAAGTATTTTTTATTCCTCTCTACTGCTGCTTCAACTATACAGCAATAAACAAAGACTTTAGATGATGTTTTTAGAATGGTGGTAGAGATGCATGCAGAGTCAATCAAACGATGTCACTATCTAAAGAGTGAAGATGCTTGCAACAGGTATGACCACGAAATGCTAGCAATATAAAAAATTGATGTATCCGTACTTTAACGGCTCCGATCGATAGTAGAGATCAGTTTTCTGCAAAGGATTCCCCTTTCTGTGATCCATCAAGGTAAAGCGAGAGTCGAACTGTTTGTGTATAATTTTTCTGGCTTTTTTTAAGCACCTATAACTCCTTTTGAATCCAACGCACCAACTAACAGGTAACATGAGAAGCAATAGTGGCTCTAGGTTCAAAGATGCGCGTGCTGAAAGGATCAAACAGGAAGGAAAGTACGCGGACATGCAGGAATATTATGACAGGAAGACGGATGCGCATAAATTAATCACCCCTAAACACAATTGCAAAAAGCGCATAAGAGCGATATAAGACTCTGCGAAAATCGTTTTCTGCAATCCCCATTTTCAGATTACAGCAACTATATGCAATTGTGATTGTAAGTGCCATTTAAAAATAATCAACAATCGAAATAATTGACAATGTTATCATAGAAATGCTTGAGAATAATGAGAAAAACAACCGCAGACGAAATATTGCCAATATTCTCATTCGAATATTGAAATTTTGAAGCGATTATTGCAATAATAATCTATAAAGAATGCAATAAATGATCTTTTGTGCCACTAGTCATAAATTTTTATTAATATGAAAGGCGCAAGCACATAATGAGATTTATATCCATTTAAAAACTACTTAGTACTTAGTTTGGCTCATTCATATAGACAATGGAAGTTTTGGAGATGGCTGATTTTCTCAAATTTTCGACCTTCCTAACAATATAGTTTATCTTTTTTGGAGGATGCACTTCTCCTCATTTATAATGACCTGCAAACAGCCTAATGCCTTTAAGCTGAAATTGTCATGCAGTATTTGAAATATTTTCAAAAGGCTTTTTAAACGAAAAGAAGTTCGTCTGGCATTATTTACACTAGGTGTTCGTGATAATGAACAATCGATATCTACCTTTGAGTGCCATACTTGTCTGACACTGTTTTGAAATGGCTTGCTATCATGCGTAAGCATTTCAGCAAATTACCTAACGCCTTCATAGCAACACTCGTTTTTGTTTTTGCGCAAGGCTGAAATGCTGCCGATTAAAGCCATCATAACAATGATACGGATACGGCGAATAGCTTGAAGTGGAAAGTAAAAAAAGAGAATGAAAATCCAGATAGCTCAAACACTGAATAAAAAACGAATGCACGAAATAAATTAGCAGGTCCTACTAGTAGTTGGACAAATGTCTATTATTAGGAATAAAGTAGTAAAGCATTCTTTAAAGCGCCATATGAACCATCACCCCACAGCCTGAAATGAAGAAGCAAAATGCCCAATATTACTCGCTGAATATTTGGAAACTAGGTTATGCAATAATTCGCAATAAAATTTAGGTTATGCAATAATTCGTACTTTGAAAACAATATGACGACGATATAATGCCTTGCGTCTGTGCATATGTCTGCCTGCATGTATCCACCCATTTCTTCGATAGTCTTAATTCGGTACTCAGCAACAAAGTTATGAATTCTTTTTGGTATATTTCACACTAAATGACTGCCTGCCATATTTCGAGGAGCGATTTTGTTCTTCCACCTCTATGCCTCAGAAAATGCCTAATCAAATAATACATAATATCAAATAAAGGAAAATTGAGAGAATACGAAAAGGTTATGAAATACTTCGATCTGAAAGAGTCTTCTAATGACCTTTAGAGGGAATTCACTTTTACTTCAACAGTTGCATCGAAATCAACAAAACGGAAGTTGGTATGGAAGCAGTTATGAGGAAACAATAAGTTCGTTCACAATAACGCATCACATTTTGCGGCATTCCGCTCACAAAAACCTCAAGAAACAAATTTATAATGTCACTGAATGTGCATTTATAATGCTTAAAGTGAGCACCCCGATTGTTATCACTACTTATACGTATGTCACGATAGGATTCGTCACCAATATTGCAAACCTGGCATTGTTCAGTTTATTTGAAAGGTCAATGACGGTATCATATACGAAGGTTTTACATGATCCATAAGAAGATTATATCACTTAAGCTGAAGCTCTTTCTCGCATTCTCCGATTACAGCTCTCTACATGATGCAAATTCTCCCTAATACATACTGTCCCCTACTTTTCCCTCCAGGTAAAAATGCTCCGTGCTTCGACTTTGAGACCTCCAAGCTAGTGAAGCACTATTCGAGATGACTTGTTATTTTGAATGGTTCTTCTCCTCTATTAGGTAAGTCTTTCTTGGCAGTTGCAAGAAGAAAATGCCTCCTCCCCATTACAACTCAATAAACTCCTAACCTCCAGAATTCCTTTTCCAGTCATAAAATTTACAAATCACCTGTTCTCAGAATTCTGGTATATTACATTGTTCCCTAATCCTATCTTCTAACGTTCAGAACTAACGTTTAAAACCTCGAGATTTCTTCTGAGAACTTATTTTACCGGAAAAAAGAATTGATCCTTTGCCAAGCCCTCCTTCCTGTACATTTTCTTCCCCACATCGTTCTCATTTTCAATATATTTTCATTAGCTATGAATAATTAAGTTACATCCTTTTAATTTTGTATCACAGGTAAAGTTACAAAGTGATTAGTATATATATTCTTTTGGAA
Source organism: Baylisascaris procyonis (assembly GCA_037389465.1). NCBI lineage: Eukaryota > Metazoa > Nematoda > Chromadorea > Rhabditida > Ascarididae > Baylisascaris > Baylisascaris procyonis. The sequence continues at coordinate 4,289,000 of JAZARR010000175.1, read as the reverse complement.
GCAGACGTGGAACGCTTCAAATATTACTCCAAAAGCAAAAGTAAAAAGGCGGCCCACGAATAAAAGTCGCTGGACCGAAAACGCTTCACAGGATGAGCAGTTTATAACACATCAAGACACCTTTTACACGATGCTAAAAAATTTTTCAAACTAGTTCCTGTATGAGTTCGAAAGGACTCAACTTAACTCTCTAAAATGAACCAACAAGAGGAAGTCTAAATCGTTAAAATGGTCCCGTCAAATGGCTGCTAACATTCACGTAAACATGACCGAAAAGTTTTTGTGCAAAACAAGGGCATGTAATCGGATTTAATCGGATTTTGTAAGCAAAGGGAAGATAAGAGGGGTGGCGACGAGTGGATCAATGCTGATCGGTCAACTTTATGATGGCACACTCGATGGAGCTTGTTATTACTTGCTCGCAACACAACCATATCCTCTTGTCCTCTAAGAGTATGTTTGCACACGAGACGAGTAAACAAACAACTTTTAAGTATTGAGCTCAGCAAGCGAGTTCAGAGACAGCCGAAGCCGGAGTCTATGTGGTGCTTTCAAAATTGCTTCTGTAGCAGAAGTGGTAAGAACTTAATTAGCATATCAAAATCTGACGATATGCAAATTCCATTCGCCTTCAATTATTTAAGGAAAGAGCTACAAAGACAATAGGTGTGCGAGCTGCAGGCGATGCTATATGAGGAACATGCCACGAAGGTAGTTTCGCTCCAACACGCAGTGGACAGAAAAGATGGCTAACGAATCAAAAGCGAAGTTCTCAGCTGCTCACGTATATATCCACCTTGTATATCAGAATTTCTTCAGTAAAACTTCATGAATGCTTTGACGATCACCAAATAACCATCGTGGAAAATGTTTGCAATATGCAATGCAAAATTCCAATTGCTTCTCCATTTTCTTGACAGCGCAGCTAAAGATCTCACATATGAGATAGTAATATAAGGTATAAGGCAAATATGGCATGTAATATATATAATATAAGGTAAATTATATATATCTTATAATATGGTACATATATTTTGTGCCTTATAACACAATATGGTAAATAATATACCTTATAATACAAGGCAATAAAATATGACATAGATGCACTCTTAAAGCTCTCTGATTTTAAATTTGCTGGCGAAACATAAGCCATTAAAGTGTGCGAAACAAATGCGCAAAATCGAGGAAAATCTTATTGTAAAGAGGCTTTGTTTGGTGATTTCTAATGGGTCAGTTGTCTTGAACGTATCAAAAGAGTGTACTGCTTAGCAATAGTAATTTCTCTTCTCTGACTATAACAACACATCGTAGAAAGATTTGGCAGTAGAAAATCAACAATTCTGACAACCGTCTGTCTTTTCACTTTCATATTCTCATTCGATGAGGGAAACATTTTTCTACAATTCAAAATATTTTTTTCAGAGCACTGATTCAGCGACGTGGATAAATGACGAGGCTGTTATTTAAGGGCATCGATGAGAGTCCGCTATGAATTACAGAAACGATAACAGCTCTTGCATTGAGAAAGTTTTCAAAAAATAAAATTTTATTATTTAAAAAGAATTGAAAAATGAGAAAAAGATTTGTAACTGTATAAAAAATTTTTTCTCCGGTATTTTCTAAATTATAACCGTTGCATAGACGGATGAATATATACGGAAAGACAAGATATTGCAACGATATGTTATGTGAATCCTGATTTGTATAAAAGTCGAAATAGAGGAGGAATTAAAAGAAACAAATTTGGCCATTAAAGCAATAACTGAATTTAGTTAAAATCTATCATCTTATATTAAATGCAAAATTTTAGCGCTTAAAGTCTTTATGAGACTTTATGAGTCTGAAATTCACTTCGCTAAAAATAAATCTTAAATATAGTGGAAGAGCCGAATACTTTTCCAATGTTGAAAAAAATGATTAGAAGTTTCGAGAAGTTAAGGACAGAAAATAAAATAATGAATTCAAAGAACCAGAAGAAATTGGTATTTTTGAAGACTTCCGAAATTTACATACCACTGGATTAACAATTTTTAGTCCCATTAAAGGGAAAAAACCTTTAAAAAAGTAGAGTATCGATTTAATCATAACTATTCGCATAGAAAGAAAATCAACCCATAACAATGACCATAACCGGGATTCAGATTAAAACTACATTGAATTAGATTTCGGAAAGCATGAATTTGAGCACTGAACTTTTCTAGAAAACTTCCACATGTTGTAACTACCACAGTGCAAATTGTTTTTTCATTAGACGTTTTTCGTCTATATCCTAAATTCTTCTAAGTACATAATTTCTGAATCCGACTCGCAAAATTATGAGTTTTTTAACAAGCAATGGTAAGCGCGGCAATGGACTTTTAGAACCGCATGCAGGTCGAGTTCTCAGAAGAAGATACTAGCGAAAAACTCATAAAGCCTAGATAAGCGAAAATCCAAACGTGGAAAACAATTTTTCAGACATTTGAAGACGAGGCAATAGGTTTTTCTAACAGTGCAGATCATTAACTATACGCTATCCGCGATGCTACGGGGATGTGATCACTTATACGTGCCTTTGGCATATCCTGATATCCTCTTCAAATCTTTTAATGTATGGGCGAAAAACTTTGTGGTAACGTCACCTCTGTACGCATGTGTTCCTATTTACATATGACATCGCGGCTCAACTCGCTAACAGTCAAGCTAAGCTGTGAAATTTAGTAGTTTTAATAGAGCCATCGAGCCTTTCATATAATAGAAGCCTTTCTAATCAATATCCGAGCTGATCTTTCATTTCGAAAGGAGTTGTAATTAACTAAATGTGTCCGAAAAACCACGACCATTTTACAGTAAGTCAGCTTTCCTTTATAGGCAGATGGAAACGCACACTCACACACACATAAACAAACAAGTCATTCGCAGAGATAGCGTTGACAGGGTCAAATCCTTCTACTACAACTTTCTAAAAAATTAAGTAAGCATATAAAGGTATTGGTATAGGGATAACCTTCAGTAAAATAGAAGTGAATGGGTTATCTTAAAAGACAACCGCTATAAATTCTAATTCAAAGAGATATAGATGGAATTCCCTTTTAGAGAAATCCAACGAAATGAAGTTCACTGATATATTTATGATGGTATTTTGTTTCCTATCGAAGGGGTAGGCGGCCAGGGGAAAATTATTTGCAATGATTTTATTTGAGAATGAAGTACTAAGCCGATCTTTGGGTAAACATGTGGCAGAACCCTCATTAGTAGCGCAGACTTCTGGCACTTTTACAAATTAGAAGTGGAGAGGCTAGTGACCATCTAAGATAACGTCTATCACTTCAGTCACAGTGGCTTATCGCCGACGACGATCTTGACGTAGATTCCTTTCATTCGACTTCAATTCAAACAGCTCATTGTGACACGCGAAGCCTTAGAAAATACGTAAGGAAAATGAATTCGACTAAACTTAGCTGTGCTTCTGCTACATACACACGGAAGTGACAAGTAGGCAGGCAAATCGGGAACGAAGCGCAAGTAGTACCTACGCGTGACTTCTCTTCCTGTACATAAGTGAGGGATGAGGTAGGGCAAGGGTGGTCGGCGGGGACGCGGAAGGGGTTTTCCCGCTCTATGAAAACTAATGATTTCTATGGCATTCATGAGAGATCTAACATGGGATGTTTATCCCGGCTGTGGCAGACATTGAGATGGGAAACAGGTAAGGCCAAAATACTTCTAATCTCAGATCCAGTTACCCTAGTTAAGAATGCTTCATTCGCTGAAACGAGAAAGGAGTGACTGTAAAAAAATGAAAGGAACGACTCTTGTTTGGGGAATGGAAGAAGCGCAATATAACTTGCTGTGTCTGCTGTTCACAGACTTCATCATTATTGGGAAAAACCTGTTCGCAATGCTGGAATTGGGTGACATTTGAGACATCCTTGTTCTGATTCACTTCCAGTCCACCTCTAGAGGTATCTTAGGCAGTATTAAACAAGAAAACACCTTAGCCTTCTAAGAATCGTATCAGTGACCTGACTCCATGAAAAGAATACAGCAAGAAATTACTAGCATCCAGAAAGGCAAAAAACAGCAGCGTTTGGCATTGGTTTACGAAAATTTTGCAAAACACTTATAATAAATTAAACAAAACAATAGCTTTAAAGCAGATCGTATAAAGATTGTTCTCATAAACAACCATCGTAATTAGCTACATTGTAAGTGCAATCCTAGCCATTTAGATAAGTGCAATTGGCCCATCATAATGCATGACATGACAATTGCAGTGAACGTAAATGAGGCATTGACCTCGAGGGATATCACAATGAGAAATTGATAATGCAAACGTTTTATTTACGCATAGTTAGCGTTGGCAATCACATCTTGCAATCGTTGCAGTAATTTCCCACGACAGCTTTTCCCAATGATTCGGGAAACAGAATTGGGTATAACATCGAAAACATTTTCATGGCATCTCTTTTCTGGAATGCTCTGATGCAAAATCGCCGAAGGATTTTACCGGAAATCAGTAACCCAGAGAATATCTTAGAATGGATCGTTTTTGAGTGATTTTCTCCACGAAGAATTTTTCGCATCGGAATTTCAAATAGAGGATTTAAAATATGATTTTTGTGCGCCGACAGCAAGAGAAAAAAATATGAAGCCGTTTGGAAAATCAGTATAACTGATTGATTTCTCACAAAAACAATCATTAAACACGTTCTTTCCAGCAAAAACCACCTATTTTTGAGTAAAAAGCGGTGACACAGAATAAACTTGTCATGTCCCAATGTTTCCTATGATCTACATGTAAGGAGAAGAACATAGCTTCATTGCGAGTAACCGAACTTTGCTAAAAATTAGGTACTAGTGGCGCAGCGGGGTGTTTAACCATATAGGAATTTCCTACAAGAAGAAGAAGAGTTCGCCCGTGGTTAGGAAAACAAATCTATCGAAATTTCCGTTCAACTTCTAAAAACTTAGGTAGCTTTGAATATATCGAGCAATCTCGAAGTTTTTTTCGCTTCGTAAGTTAAAAACCGATTAAGTAAATTGCGTCGATGAAATGAATAAGTCGAGTGTTGACTCTATTGACTTTCAAAAACAGCAAACATTCAACATTTTGAATAAGTTTTTGGGAGCAAGAACTCCGAAGAGCAGAGACGTAGTCGTTCTACTGCGATATCAAGAAAACTTTTCTTAGATAATCAGTCAGCAATAAAAACCAAAAAAAAATTATAGCCCTCTCATTATGCATCCGTCAGCAGTTCCCTTGTATAGAAATTTTTGGGCGAATCTAACATGACAAAGAAGAAGCAGAAAACAGCGCAAAAGACTAGCGCAACATCAACTTTTGCAAAACAATCCAATAGTGAAGTCATTAGTGCGTGTTCCGCGATCAGTCCGGTATAAAATCCGATTGAATCGGTTCTAGATGGCATAGAAATTTGTGGACGCATTTAAACATCTCTAATATCATTCAGAATTGATTAATCCAGCGCAAATTTGATCTGCAACAACGCCGAATGCATTTACCAAAAGAAACTTAGAAACTGATCCATAAAATTATACGGAATCCTTGATAAGAAAAGTAAATTTTTGTTAAAAAGTATAACAGTAAATTTGCTATGGATCTGGAAGAAGAGATTGACAAATACACAGAGGGATAATTCAGTAGCCGTTATTCTAGAAAGTTATCTATGTTTGGTTAAGAAGCTGTTTATTTTGTGCTGAAAAGTTGCAGCTATAGTGCACACGTAGAGCCACTTTTCAGACGTTTAGAGTGCTAAGGTGAACGGTTAATAACATGACTCCAGCTCCAGTAGCAATCACAAATTACATCTAACTTTTCGATAAGGAAGGTTGCCTGGATGCCTTAGCAACCCGTTGATAGAATGGACTATACAGAGGAATATCGCAATTAAAAAACGGATCTTGCGCTCGAGAATTCAAAAACTTCTCTGTGAAGTGGTGACAACATAAGGGAATCCGTCAAATAGTGTTGGATTTCAGACAATTCGAACCAGAAATGCTGAAGGAAAAAGCAACGCATAGATATCAATAAAGAAACAATAATTTATTGTTGAAAGGAAATAATGAAAGTTAAACAGAATAAAAGGAAATGGACATAAAGAAAGAAGATAGAGAAGGGACACATTAGATCTAGACATATTAAAGCACCAGAGTTTGAAAGAATAACAAATAGTTAAGAAAAAAATTAGATAACTCTGGATATAAGAACTCTGCTTTCTTCCTATCTAAATTAGGTCAAAGGGAAAAATTCTGAGAAATGGAAACTTGCACATATGACCGCCATATGCGAATACAGCAGCAACGCGAAAATACCCCAAAATATCGCAAATATTCTGCGTACTGAAATTCTTTGAATTTTATGTTTGTGCACAATTTTATATTGCATTGGAGCCGAAAATGACAAGTTTTCATTATACTGTATATGTATCCTTCCAATAAAGACTCATTCGATGAATATTATAAGCAAAATGAATAACGCAAAAGAATGAAGTCGTTCAACTTAATATGAAGAAGGCTTGCAACATTATCAACACCCTTAGCTACTAAACGTTTCGGGAGAAAGAAAACAGTCCCAGGCCAGAAAGAAGTTGCTTAAGAAGGTACTCAATGGAAAACTATATAAAGTACTCATCAAAGTAAGAAAAATCATCGTTGAAGCAGCCTTACAAGATCTCGGAAAAATGCCCTTTCCATTATCTTCTCCTATTCCTCACTCTCTGCTGCCTTTCATCTTTCTGGCTCCGAAAAAACGCTGGAAGAGTAGTTTCGAAAATGCAGTGTCTTACTGCCTCAGAAATTTCTTGAATGATAGCTCTTGGGAACAAACATTTCAAAAAAATTATTCGTTATCGAGTCCAAAAATTAGTGAGTTGAATTATATTACACTTCAACATCAGAAAAACTTCTAAAAATGTGCTATATTATGTCCAATCACCTCGTAAAATCCATAAGTTCTACTCTTCCTCACAGCGATAAAGTACAGGTGACATAAGATGCATTCTGCCCAGCTGTCACATACCAGAGCTCTGCATTTTGCTTGCAGCATCGGATGCATTGTTTTCATTTTTTTATCATTTTCAGATCAAAAAAAGTGATTGCCCCGCGCAATTTTCATCTCCAGTCCGCATCACTACAGTTCTCATATCCCGGAGAAAATTCCACAGATCCAGAAGACGCTCCCTGATTAGACGTTATTCCCCGTGCAGACATTTTTTCGGTTCATGTATCACAAAAGCCACAATGCACAAAAATACCTTCCTTGATGTGCCTAATCAAGCATGTCACTGTTTCTGGCGCAAATGCGCTTTTATGACATTATTTGCAGTTACTGTGTCATGTCAGCTTCATTCAAACGCAACGGTACGTGAAACCGCAACTACACAAAAATTGCTAATCCGCCATAGTTCTTAACGAACAGGACTCAGCGCGACAGCATTAACAATGTGAAGATGCTCTCCTTAAAAGTCGGTTTCCGTCCCCACAGATGTCCTAAATATCACCTCTCCCGCGTGGCATTTTCAGAACGGCAACATTCCCTCCCCGCGAGCTGGGAAAGCCCCCTGTTCTGCGGGGGAATACAGTCGTCACAGTACATAGTGGGTGAGGTGGAGGCATTCTTCCTTATGGGCCTTCTTCAGTACACTAGTACGAAATGGATGCATCTGAGCGACTTAACGGCGATGGAGAGGCAATGAAAGACGCATCAAAGGAAGCTCATTAGGGCGCATAATAGCCAATAAAGCAAAAACGTTGCAACGATATCACCACAGAGTGCAGCAATGTTGCCACTCTGCTATGCTCTTCAATCTATGTAGGCGCAGCTGTGAATCTCTGCAAGCGCTTCACACATCTGTCAGAATGTGGTGCTACTGCATTGTCGCCTTAATTGGTCTAAAGGCATTCAAGCTTATAATTTATGGTAATTTCGGTGTTTTCCAAATCAAGGTGAAATCCACAAACGGTAAAGTCGAACTCTGTAGGTGCACGCAACATATAAAAAAGTCTTCTTCATATAAAAAAGTTCCCAAATTGGGAAAATTTATTTGAATACTCGAAAACCTATTCTGATGTGAAGGCAACACAAATCCTCCAAATGCTGATAATTAAAAAAACTTCTTTAGTTTTGGCGATCTCAAAGGGAATATCCTTTTTTTTACACTGAAGATGCAGAAAATGATTTCGTTATATTATCGGTGTCCCATTTACACTTTGCTTCGAATTTTCAAATATTTAAAGCAAAAATTGAGTTCATCGAGCTACGAGCTATGAGTAGCTAATATACTTACCCCTGCAACCATCTTCAACGTTCTAGACAACATTAATACTTTTCATACTGAAAATGAAGTTATTGACTTAAAGAAATATCAAAAGTTTTCTGATGTTACGTATTATATCAGAGAGAAGGACAGAAAGCTGATGCTCGAATATTTTTCTTGGTTCTATCCTAAGCAACATCATCCTGGTTCCTCCCCTTTCCTTCTCTCGTCAAGTCAGTAAGAGGAATTAACTCCAAATTTTAGAAACCACAAGAACAGACGCAGAATGAAGCTATGAACAAGTACGAAGAAAGAATTGAAGATCTAAGCGTTTACATGTGAATACTAGAAACAATGTTGAAATATTGAAGAGAAGCATTGTGAAAACCCTAATCACTGAGGAATTTGGGGTTTTTTCATCACAAGAAAATCCTTTTGGCGAAATCCGAAATTTCATCTTTGTAATGCCAAAAATGGTCTCAAAGTATGTAAACTTCGAGTTTCCTGTTTCTGATCGAAAGCTAATAAAAAGGGAATAAATGGCATTCATATTACCAACACGAACCTAGCCGATAGTCCTGAATACTTGTTTTAAGAGTAGACTACATAAGGAAATACTTTAGTTATCTATACACACAGAAAAGTGTTACTGAAATGTTCAAGAGACAATACCAGAATGACAAGCAATGAAGTTTTTTCCCCTTGACTTTAATCTGAATTTATGTTTAAAAGCTCTTGTTGGCCTGCTTGACTAAATTTGCCTACCAGAACGTTTCTTAACCATAATCCTTTCCTCTTCAACCTCAGATCAACTAATGCGCCTTCTGAAGCTCAAATTCTTTGACTGACGATAGCCTTCACTCTCAACCGTTCGTCATTCATCAAGTCCATAACCACTCGAAATATTTTCTACCAAAAAAAAAAAAAAAACAGAATTACAACAAGCCAAAAATGACATTACAAGCTTTTTAATAACATTTCCGCATTTATAGCGTTGCTAAGATATACGTGCAAAGCAAAACTGGCATTCCGCGCAATGACAAAACTGACATATGCAAGCAATAAAAATCGTGATTCGCAGAACTCTCAGGAAATTGTAGTGACGGGCAAGACGTAAGGATCTGGTAGAGAAGGCTAAAGTGAGAAATTGAGAGAGCAGCACCTAACGAACAACGCTTTACGCGTTCGACTCGAACTCATATGAGATCTTTCTTCGGTAAAAATTAAAATTCACAAGTAATCAAAAACACAAATACAAAGAAAATCCATGAAAAATTAACATTAAAAAACTGAATCAAAATTTACCTTTTCTCGGCGACATCTGAAACGTCCTCATCACTATCCAAATCATCGTCTTCAACATCAGAATCGAATTCTTTCAGGAGCGACGCACCATCAGGGAACATTTCTTCAATTTTATCTCGAAGATCCCCAAGAACTGGGTGACAATTACGGTGCAACCAATAGTCACCTTCAAAAAGTACCATAAAACACCTATTATAGGATGAAATTAGAGTCGTTCAAACGTTAATGGCGGCATCGAATATCGCGAAATTGAAATGTTTCTTATTAATTCCCCGTGCAGAATTTCTTTGCGGTTTTTAGCAATCGCTATTCGTCTGTGTTTGAGAGCACACCTACGTATGTGCATCTGTGTGTCTGCCTGCTAATTCAATATGGAACTGGTGATATGCGACTTCAGTGGAGCGAGACGTCACTGACTCCAACTCTTTTGAGTTCACTATTAAATATTTAATATCATTCCATTCAAATGTTTTACCTAGTTATGAATTTTATTAAAACTGAATATTTTGTGATTTAAGTGCAGAATTAAGCGAATAAGAGCATCGTATAAATTATGAAAAGAGAATGAGACACTTTTTATCTTTGAAGAAAAGATAAAAGTTGTGTCTTATTTCCTCACTGTAATTTCTGAATACTCCAAAGAGCAAAACGTAGCAGGAAAGGCAATCAGAAAAGCGCGACCCAACGCACAACAACTGCAACAATAGAATAAGAAACCACTCGCAATGATTTAAAGCTTCAGGCCTACTATGCGCTAAAAAATAAGGCTCAAATCTCGCCACCAAACAACTTTCTCGGCCCCGCCATTCGCAGTAATTTAAAATTTCGAGCTTACTATGCGCTAGAAAATTCTAGTCGCTCAATGAAAAATAAAATTGAAATGAAGATCCCGCTCTCTATTAGCACTACCAAAATGGTCGATTCAACTTTCGTTCAACAACGATTATACGCCGAAAATTTATGAATATGGCAAAGTTAAAGATAATAGTCGTCGGTGAATATATCAAAAAGAGGAAACTACATTCTCGGGAAATCATTTCGATGTAACATATTCCCGGAAGAGGATGAGTTAATGAGTGGGGGGGGGGGGAGTGGGGCAGGGGAGCGGGGTCGCATTGCAGCCTCTTTTACGCGACATGTTATAATATACAGCACCCATAAATTGTCCTTCTTTCAATATGAAGCACATAGGAATAGAAACAAAATAATGCCTAAATGGACAAATTAGTGAACTATTGGAATAAAAAAATAATTTAGAAATGTGATTGCACAGGCTTATTCAATCCAGTATAAACAAGGATACGAAATATTCTTCATCACAATAAATCGATGAGCCAAGAGCAAGGATGCCTCTAGTATGATGCCAATTATTAGCTATAATAATGAATTGAAGTCAGTAAGTTGCTAGCGACATGCTAATACAGATGACGCACAAATAACTATCTGCACATTTGAATTGTTTCTTTCTAAAATCTTTTTAAAAGAAATATGCCGAAATTTAGATGAATATATTTTCGAACGAATCGAAAGACGATTAGAAAATCAATCAATGATATTTAAGGGAAATGATTTCCGGATACGGAAGAAACGCTACGGGAGCATAGCCACCGCAACCATTCCTGGTTTCAGTAATCCGGAGAGGCCCCTCAATATTCAACGTCATTGTTTCATTGAAAAAGAACGCAGGAAAATGAGGTAATGTTTAACATTTCATTCTCATCAAAGCGTAAAAAATCGCTCGATCCCCAACCTATCTCGATTATTATTTCTTATCACTATTATTGTTATTATTATTACACTTTCTTATTATTACTATTATTATTATGGGTATATGGGTATTACTTAGTTTTTTTTACAATAGATTTGTTGGGAATAGTATAAGAATATATCTATATTGATAAACCCAGGCAATGTGCTGTCTTTCATCCCGCAGTGTAACTATCAGTAAATAACGACCATTTAATAAATCAAACTTAGCCCGTTACAATCTATGTTTAAAAAAATGTTTTAAACGGGGGTTTTTTTTTCTAAATAAGTACAATTGGAATAGAAACGAGAATAACATAGATGTTTATTCAATTCTTTGAGTGAATCCACGCTGAAATATGAAAATTCAAAGCAGTAACTCAACCGTATTGCCTATAGCGCTATTAGATGAAGAAGAAAAAATTGAGTCCACTTTAAAATGTGCACAAGAAGAAGTACAATGTTCGCACAGCGAAGTGGTCAATTGAGTGAAGTTGTAAGGGTGAGCACACTTGCAGACGTGGTATACACAAGCTAGCACTTTCAATGCATTCATCCTTACAATCTTATTTCACGTACCATATTCTCTCAGGAGAGGATATTTGCGCCAAAAATAAGCAAAACGCATTCATTTCTTGAAATTTAATTCAAAGAAGAAACATAGAGACGATCATATATGCAAAATTGTTGATTAGCTTCACAATCTTAAACACATAATTGAACTGTAAAATAGATTTTCCAAATTTAGAGCGAAATATATATTTGTTATAAGAAAATATTAAACGAAGTCGAAAAGGCTATACAACGGCCACTTTGAAAGAACTAAAACAAAGTGTTGTGCGGATGAATGCGTTAAAGTCAATCAACTTCTTCACTAGACGTAATCAGTCAATACAACAAACATTTATGCATGCAACGAAAATCACCTGCAAAATATAGTTATTATTACCACTTACGTTTATTTAGTTATTATATCACTTATATATATTTAGTTCCTTACATTTATTTAGTTATCATTATCATTTGGTTATATACATTTAGTTATTATTTAGTTATTATATTTGTTTAGTCATTACTATCGTTCTTCTGCGACATAAAAAAGTTTTTATCATCACAGGATGGAGAAATAATAAGAGAAACATCCCGCTGTTGATAGGAGAACAAAAATATAAAAAGTACTTTTTGTTAAATATAAATAATTCTATTCACTAGTAAACAATTATTGACTGCATAAATTGAAAGCCTCTCTTCAAAAATATTACACTATAGTATGAACATTTGGTGAGATTAATTGAAACAATAACGTGGAAGTTAATTAGGAATACTCATTAATCTACAAGGTAATTGAAGTAAACGGAGCAATTCAAATGGAAATAAACGTACTTAAATAAATCTAAAATTGAAGATCATACTTGGAGCTGAACATCGATCAACTAGCCGGACACTATTGGAAAGTGCTAGAGAGTTTTTTTGGCTTCGTTCCACAAGACACTAAAAACGTTCAACAACGATTGCTAGCCGCATGGAATGTTACGAGTAAGTTAGTGATATAAATGATGTACGCTCATTGTCGAAGATTTCGCTTTCATTCTTTCTCTTATTAAATTTTCGGTCGTTGTTTTAAATGGTAATTTTTATAATTAATCTAAATAAAAAATTACAAAATATGCAAATCACTTTTGCTTGTTTTTAATCAAACTATAATATTTTTCGGCATTTAGTGTTTTCAAACGATTAAAAAAACCACATTAAAAAATAACTAAGGACGAAAAGAAGAGAGTTATTTCCAAAAACTATGCTCTAAATATTTAAAAAATTGATAGATACAAGTTTGGGCACAAAGAAGCGAAAACCTAATAAGAAGAAAATAGCGGTAAAAGCTTGAAAAGCTGAAATGGAAGAGCCATGAATGCGAATGCCTAGCTGGCCGCTCCCTCACGTTTGAATCGAAGGCGGCCCTCGACCAATGGTCATCGCGCAAATCGTCTTTTGCTCATACTGCCCACTTTTGCAAATCGTTAGAACCACACAACACAAACGGTTCTTCAACCAAAATTCAGTATTTTTAAATTCAGCCTCGCTCACCTCTCCTCCACTGAAGAAGCCAAATAGTTCAAGTTCCTCCTCAAATCTACTCTGCTCCTCATGTTTGCTTGCACCTGTTTTCAGTAAACTGAAAAATGTCAACCAGGGGCTATGATGACGTGCTTAGCTCAACACCTCGTAAATGATTTTTTTAGGAGGCAAGAGAAGCAAAATAAGGCGGCGTGAGAGGACGATTGCTTGCGTAATTAATTGCTTGGAAATCCGATCATCTCTGCCTATAAGCAACACATAACACCATGGAAAAAGCTCTTCCAAAGAAATTTTTTGGAGTAGTTGCTACATAAAAAGTGTATGATGCCAAAGGCAGTCAGCATTCCGCAATCGGCTCAAAAAACGCTCAAATTCGCCAGTTGCTGCGTGATTCTCTATTGAAAGAAAAAAATTTTTGACGACGACAGATAAAACTTATCCCAACGGCTCGATATCCACTTGCCGGCTCGATCTTTCCTCATTAAAAAGTAAAAAATTGTAACAAATAAGCTGGCACCACAAAAGTGAAAAAGTGAAAATTAGTGACAAATAAGCTGGCACTATAGGAGCTTCTACAACTGCGCACGCATAATTTACAAATAAATAATAAATGTGCGATAATGCATTCATCATTAAACCCATCCAAGCGCACAAATAAATCTTTACAAAACGATCGTCGTTGCAAGCAAACCGATTGCAAAAACACATTCCGATCTGTTGTAAATGCGAACATACACGCAGACGTGAATTCATCCTTATGCACCTTGTGAACATAAAACTGTGAAGGCGCATAAAAAGCTTTACTCACTCAAAAACTATAGCATTTTGGGCAAAGATATCTATATTTTATCATCGCTCAATGTGAAACTCACCGGAAAAAAACATGTTTAATGCTTCTATCACCTACTTACATATCGGTATTAAATTATTATGGACCCGCATCTACTGCATGAGTTACGCTATAATAGGAGGGAAAGAATCTGCAATTTCGAATCGAGCTGTAGTGTTTTCAGGTTTTGTATATTTTTGATCAAGATTCAAACAATGATATTTGCTTAGATTTCTCAATAAAAAGGCAAAAGAAAGAAAGAAAAGAATCGGATATTGGAAAGATGCAGCAGTACGCAATCAACTCAAGTTGGAAGTGATAATCAAATCCCTCAGCGGTGAGAAATTTCACTATCGGACAAAAGACAGCAGAGAACCTTTTTTCTTTGGCTTCATTGTAAATTTCCATTCAAAAATTTTCATTCGAAATTTCACTCAAAATTTTCATGTAAATTTCCATTCAAAAAACGACAACATGTTTATATAACGCCTATTTATATGAACATAAATGTATTTGTGCATCCGTCCAACAATTTAGCTTAAGAAACACTGAAGTTAGAGTTAATTTGCTTAAGATAATAATTGCTCTGTAAAATTGTCTCCAATACCAATATTCAAAATAATTCATTAATTTCGAAGAGTCATGGACATTTATATATTACCTAAAACTTGCATACATTTTCGATCGATCGGATTCTTCAGGTTGCACAAATGCATTTATGTTTATATATAAAATACGTGTATAAATAAAAATGCGCTATAGTGAAGTGGCAACAAGAAATCGCTCTTATGCAAAAATTTGTATAAGCTGTCGAAACAATTGTACGATAGGTACATTTTCGTAATATTTTATTATCTATTGTCATTCAGGTGACTGATGTGATAAGTGTGACAACAAAAAAGCGCATATCGTGCCAATTCCCCTGGACGATATGCGCTTTTGTTTTTGACGCTAAGAACAACATCGGAAAGAAATGATTCCCCTGGCGTACTTTTCCATTCACTCTTATAAATGAGAAATAAACTTGTTAAATTTAAAACAGTGGCCTCCCCGATAGCAACAAACGATGCGAAACTGCCGTAAAATTAAGGTGCGCAATGTGGCAGTAAGCAAAAACCAATGAACGGATGGGTATGCTCGCTTGTGCGTAAATGTTTGACGTAGATACGCCCCATCGGGGACAGTAAAGCTGCTTGCACTCACCTAATCGGAACAACAAAGCCGTAAGCATCACCGACTACCTCACTATCCTTTATTATTTATTATTTATTATCTATTATTATTGTTATCATTATTTTTATTAATTTTTCATTGTTATTATTATTCATCATAAGCAAGCTTTAACAACAGATATAATAAATACATTATATCTGAAAGTAAAAGGAACTCACACCAAGGAAAATGTTCGGAAAAAGCCCACTCTTTGGTTAAAACCACGATTCCTGTTATTACGCAAATCGTTAAAAATAGAACTTTTGCGTCAGTAAATTCTAACTCTTACCCATTTCTAGATCTTATTATTACCCATCCCTAGATCTTATTATTTCGAAGTTTATAGCACATATGCCTCAGAGAAGCAATCATCCATTAATAGCACATGGTAGCTCTTCTTTGCACCCATTTTCGATAGATTTCCTTTCACAACTCTTCACAATGTGTCCTTTGCAACACAACCTTTGATGTGAAAATAATAAAAAAGAAACGATAGAAGACATCTTCGTTGTAAACGACTAAATAAACACAAAAATATATTAATTAACAAAGATTCATTAGAACTTCTATAAAGAGTCAAATAGTTCTCTATGATTTATGCATTTTGGGAAGAGGTAAGTGTTTTTTCGAATTACTTTTGCAGCAATTTAAACCTCGTACATAAAAAAGCATGCTAAAGTTCAAAAAATTTGAAAAGAAAGGCGGTTCAAACAAAACGCATACTGCAATTACCACGGCAGCTGTTCGATCTTTTGCTGTGCTTTATTTGATGCAGTCCACTAATAGAATACATCAGATTTCAGAAAAAAACAGCGGTACTATCTCGTCGCCTAAATATGTAACTAATAGCCTGGAGGCATCTAAAGGCTCAGAAGCACGAGAATTTTTTGGAGAAACTATATAATACTCCGTTTATCTTTATAAACTCACCAACAAATGTCTGAAAAAAAAAACCCAACTTGACAAGTAGTCAAAACGCTTTCCATCGTTCAACTAATAGCGCAATCGAGTTTTATTGCAACGAATAAAACATTTTTCAACGGACAATCGAAACTCACGAGGGAAATTGCATAGAGTGACAATATGGAATATTAAAAAACATAGATTTCTTAATATCTGGAAAAGCATCCACTAGAAAATCTTAAAAAACTAGCCAAAAGTTCCGCTGAACTATGAGCGAATTTACTGCATACTGAAGTTAGTAAAGGCAATAAGAGTGGATTCCCCTCAAATTAAAAACTCGTAATCGTAGATGTGAGCAGAAAGAAAGACTCGTTTTTACAGCTCCAACTATAGTGATAAATCTGCCACCTTTTTTTTATCACTTAACAATTTTTGCTCATAAACGAAGCCTACTGCTGACAAAAAATTGCAGCCAAGAAAATCTAATTCACTCTAGAAAGATGCCAGCATCTCTCAAAATACGCTTTTCGTTGTTGAAATAGGTCAATGTTGTGAACCTTCTATTTCTTTCTTCCTCTCTCGTGAAATGATGCATAGCAGCCTCAACGAAAGATTTCAAGTAACCAATGAAATAAACAGTTTTATTTAGGCGGAGAGATAATTTCAAGAACCGCTAGTGCATCGTACCTTTGGTTTCTTCTATTTTATGGAATTTTTATTTTCTTGGAGAACACCCTCGCTCCATTTGATCCCCGGAAATCCTTTCCCTCGAATAAAAGATTACACTCCGCCTAACATCAAGCGTCTCTGCTCAAACTCCCTCACTGACCCTCAAAGAACTACGTCGAATGCTGAAACTCGAAGCTTCTACAAGACCTATTCATGCAAATTTCTCAGCGTAATTTCCACTCATAACAATTCTAAATATGCCATTTTATTTGTAGCCTAAAATCGACCACATTTATTAATTTCACATCTCATTCATCTGCGCTAAATTTACCAAGTAACTTTTTAACAGAACTGAACAATGAATAGAACTGACGAATAACCGAATGATTGACGAAAATAGTTGACATTACTCACCTAGTACGAACAATACAATACAAATATAAAGAAGCTTTCGGTTAAAGAGCGATGAGTAGTATAGAGTGACGGAAGTGAGGCATTGCTTCGATAGTGGAAAATTAGATAAACGGCCTATAGGATTGCTTGCAGAAATTGATGAGAATGACCTAGGATAATAAAATGTGGGCGAGCGTCTGATTGCAGCTTGCTAGTGGCGTCTAATTGAATTTATAAATCTCAAAGATATATGTACACATATCTATATCTGTATATATGTATATATATATATATATATATATATATATATATATATATATATATGCATATATATATATATATATATATATATATATATATATCAAGCTAAATGTTGCTACTAGTGAACATAACGGATCGACATTAATATGTACTAAAGATATAACGATAAGTACTCATTGAGCATACGTAGAGTCAAAGCAATGAAGAGCTAGCCGAAGTAGGTAGTCAAGTGGTGCTGCATTTGAATAGCAATCCACAATTCCGGTTTTTTTTGAGAGAGAGAGGCAATCCCATTCAAGAGTTGTGCAAACTTTTAAAGCATAACATTTCGGCTTTGATGAGCATACAACTAGAGCAATTTTAAATACGAGATGGATACGCACAACTGTCAACTCATGAGTAAGAGTTCGGTTCATCCACACTTAGGTAATCATATATAGTGCTCAATAATCGTCGTACCGACTCTATGTACAAGAAAATTATGAATAATTTGTTAATAGTCATTATGGCTTCGCATGGAGTGGTCAATATGGAATACATCACGGTAGATTTTTTCCGAAAAGTGGATGAAATTGGAAGTTATCTAGGCAGACAAACTATAAGCTTAAACACTTCAGTAATTCGGTGGTACTTTTGAATGCTCGTAAATCACTCAAAAAGTAATGATAACATATAAAAAATAAGCCTTAAAAAGGCAGACAAACTAAAAATTTAAAAAAGCCTTTAAACAGCTTGCATTTGCCCCCTTCCTTCCGCTGCCTCTATTTGATAGGTAGAGATCATTTCTGTTCTCCTTTCCGCATCCAACTGACTAGCTCTTAATGCCAAAATTTTCCTCCCCTTAACTTCTCATCCGCCACCCGCATAGTCTCTTATCCTTTCCCCTTCCTCCATCACATCGGTGCGACACTGAAAATAGGAGCAAATGTGAACACACCTTACTGAGTGTTCCTCTGATTGTTTCACAAGTTCAAAGCTCATCCTCTATATCTTTCATTTCTTATCATGCGGAAAAATTGAACGCAAAACTTGGTTAGGTCATAGGGGGGAGGGGGGGGGGGAATGGAGAAAGAGGGCGGCTTGTGCGAATAAGATATGGCTTTAATTTCATAACATCTCACCTTTACAGCATAACCAAAGAGGACAATAATACCTATCGGCCCCTTTATTAACAAGGGGAGATGAGAGAAATATGGCTTTCTCCTTCCATCCATACCCACATCGCTCCCACACTCTCTTTCACATCCTTATGACACCTCTACTTGGAAGACGAAAAAAATTCCGAGAAATTCAACTGTCATTGGTCACCTATTGACGTTAGCCTTCGATTGGCTTATATTACGCTCATAATTGGTTTATATAATGTAGAAGAGGTTAATATTCAACAATAACGAGTAAGATTAGAACGACTTCAATCCAATAAAGTGGCTGTAAATGCCAACGGTACAAATGCAGAAGGAAAACAACCATCCCCCTCCCACTTCCCCGCTCTTCCCAGCAATCGAACAACCGTCAATCGAGTATCGTTGGATATGCATAGCAAAGAAGGCTGATGAAAGAGAATGTGAAGCGATAGATAAAAAGCACTGATGCGCAATCTGCTGTTCAATCCACCGTTCAGTGCAATAAAAACCTAGCACCATGTGATTTTCTCATTGCTCATCATGCAGAAACGCGATGCGATGTGTTTTGTTGGGACGGCTGAGCACAATATCCTTCGCACCTTTGCCCACATTGCTACAATCGGACTATTTGCTGATGGTGCACATGCGCGGATCATAAATGATGATTAGTAATTTCATTTTTATTAAATAAAGAGAAGAATCTAGGTAAAAAAGAGCATATAAGGATGGTTGCAATGCGTAAAAAGAAACCTATAATTTTTTGAAGTAAATTTATTCAACTGCGCTATAAAGAAAAAATCCGCATCAATGGAGCGATACATTGGACATACTGTGTTAATAGGGAACCCATAAACGTCATATCTCTGCAACTGGTAAATTTAGAGAAGAAAAAAGATGTGCAAAACTTTTGAAAATTAAGCAATCTCGTAGTTTCATATTTTAAATTAAGCGGTCTCATTTAAATATTACACCGGAAGGTCTATTTCATAGGGAACAAAAAAATTTTTGCAAAGTTATAAGGTTTGAGTTAATATATTGCATAAGGGTAAAACACATCTCATTACTTCGCGATATCTGCAAATGCAAAAGTGAACAATCGTAATTGTTCGAGTTAAACAATCGTAATTGTTCGAGTTAATTTTCGTGATTGTCTACAAAAAAAACTAACGGCAAATCTTCTCGAAAACGATCACATAAATGCACTTTTTTTGGGAATCATTTTGCTGATAAATTTCATTGATTGGCCTCTCTTCATTCCTCTTCAACATTTACATCTATTTAGCCAATACAATTCTGAGGAAAAATTCACTAACTTATGTTTATAAAAATTCATCTTTTAAAATTTATGCACTACTAATAAGTGAAATTCATCGCTTAGAGTGTGTCAAATAGATCGAAAGATTTTTAGCAGGAAATGCATCAAATCTGCAATCTTTTATAGATCACATCAACATTGCTACCATATTGAAAAGGTACCCGCAAGACGAGATTACAGTAAACAGCAAAGTTCTGCTAGCAAATTTACATATCTGATTAGCAGGTAACTTTTTAAATTAAAAACATGAGTAGTCAATAAAATTTGAGCAGTTGCCTAAATATAAAGCAAAAAAGCGATGTGATTCCCAACCAATTATTCAAAAGAAGTGCCCAAGCCGCGCACCTAATTCATTATCCGCAAGTTTCTGGCTCTAGCTCCTCCTTCCGAACAACGTGGAGCACATCTAGGACCTTGCCAGCGATTTTTTGGACAGAAATCCTTCGAGAAGCAATTGAAGTCGGAAGACTCCAAGGGTGAAATCTCGAGTGTCACCGAACCATCCTATCACGCCTCGAGATCCAACTGCGGTACCCGCTACCTTGCGAACAATGTGGAACACAGCTAGGACCTATGCAGCGATTTTTTGGACAGAAATCCATCGAGAAGCAATTGAAGTCGGAAGACTCCAAGGGTGAAATCTCGAGTGTCACCGAACCATCCTATCACGCCTCGAGATCCAATTGCGGTACCCGCTACCCCGCGAACAATGTGGAACACAGCTAGGATCTATGCAGCGATTTTTTGGACGGAAATCCATCGAGAAGCAATTGAAGTCGGAAGACCCCAAGGGTGAAATCTCGAGTGTCACCGAACCATCCTATCACGCCTCGAGATCCAACTGCGGTACCCGCCACCCTGCGAACAATGTGGAACACAGCTAGGATCTATGCAGCGATTTTTTGGACGGAAATCCATCGAGAAGCAATTGAAGTCGGAAGACCCCAAGGGTGAAATCTCGAGCGTCATCGAACCATCCTCCCGCACCTCGGGATCCTACTGCGCTAACCGCTACGCCATCCTGACACTCGCTGGTTAAGTTCTGAGAGGGGGTAACATACTCAAGCTGTCACTGCGCGCAGGTGTAGCTATGCCATTTCATTAAATCACAGCACTATTTTCTCACGTATCCACAAACTTTTCCTAGCAAGCTATACACTGTTCGGAAGAGAATTGAATGCCAATTCGAATAAAGGAAGTCCCATTCGGATCCCTCCAGAATTCGAGGAGATATGAATGCGCGTAGGTCATTTATCTGCCTCTCTCACTTTAGTGCACTATCCCTCCGCCAAATGGAATTTCCAGTATTCCCCGTACAGATAGGCTGAGTATGCTATAAACCACTGGGGAGGAAACTGCCTAGGGCGTCGAATGGTGCCACACGCGCGCCTCTGCGACCATCGGGGAAAAAGTTATGGCCAGAAGTGACGAATTCCGGAATGTCCCGAAAATCCCAGATCGCAGCAGAACTATGCTTATATAAATGCAAAAGGTTTGAAAGCAATGAAAACTTGTAGTTGAGAGAAAACTGCGATTAACGGGAAGAGAGTTATGAAGATGAAGTTGGCAGCTTCCCAAATTTTTTTCACGTAACCGGGAGGGAGCTTCTCCTATATTATGATGGGCGATCCCAAACCATGGATAATGAAAAATATTGCAGCTGATTTAACCCAGTCCAAGCTGAGATATGGCCGAAAAATGATTTCCCGGTCCCCGAACACATATCTCAACCGGATCACTATATTTTCAAGGATTTTCTTCACCAGCACCTTAAGACCAAAATTCCCAGGAGGACCTGTGAAAATCTTCCATAAAAATACAAAATCGACAAAGAATTAACCTTATCCGGACTGCTTTTCGTACATTGCAAATATATATTCCAGAAAAATTTTCATATTCAAGATTCTTTTCACAAATCCGCACCCAACCTTTTCTCGTCATTATATACAGGAATCCCTCATAGACGTTCAAGCCGAATTCTTATCACGGTAGGCAATTGGAATTTGAATACAATAAGACAAGCTGGCAATATGTAACAAACGCCGAACTTAAAAAAAAAATGGCTAGCTGTAAAAGGTTTCATATGACGAATGTGAAAAATGACAAGCTGTCAGAACGATGCTGGACCCTCAAAATTCTCTATGGCGCTATCTACATCAAGTATGAGCAAGCGTCCCCAGCCCACTTCCCACTCCTCTACCTTCACCAACGATTTGGACTACTGCTCAAAGTTCTGGAAAATGTCTCATGTCTCAAGTTTTCCGCCACCTGTCTGTCAAAACAAGTCCCAAGCTAGTCCACATTTATCCGGGGGACCATTAAAGGTAGCCAGCAAGTCAATAATGCAAATCGAAATCAATAATTTTATGAAGAGAAATAATTAAATTATTGATACGTGCAGCTCCCGATGCAAGACCTATGCCAGTTTTAAGTATTAATCATTATAAAGCCAAAGATCAAACACAGCTTTTACAAATAAAGAATATTGAGAGAGGATAGATTCCTATTTCGATTTTTGCCAATATCATGGCAAGCGAGATGAGTCGAAATCTGTTAAATTTTGGCGTGCAAAGCGAGCTGAAAATCTTTGGCTTAAAGCGTGCTAAGCGAGCAAAATATTCTCAAGGGAAAGCAAGCGAGCTGAGAAAATTAGTGCTTGTCGGCGGCCACCGTTTATTTGCAGGGGCTATCATACTCTCCATAAAAGGCTTCGTATCGCCAAGTCCTCCCTCTGTGTAGCATGAGGTCTGAGGTCTAAGGCTACGGGATCGCACCTTCGAGCCATATTGATTGTCGTCACCGACGTCGAAAACTCCTTCAGATGTTTTAGTAAACAAATCAGCTAGACTGGCCAATAAAGAATAGCGAGAAAAATTTTGTCGGAAGTGGCATCTTTTAGACACTGTCAGCCCGTGATGCAAATCACCACTAAACATGAAAGTTAAGTTTGCCTACATATAAAGTAATGCAAAATATATTTAGTAGGTGAAAGCGAACGCTCGTTTGAATAAATATGATTTGGCAATATCAATACATGATGGTTACCTCTCTAATCAGAAAAAAGATACTAATGTTCCCACTCCTTAAGATTGTGATTTTACCAATCGGTTCCATAAACCCTTAAATTCCCACCAATGTCCCTGAAATCGCTAAGGATATTTTCAATTTCAGTAATGACCACAAAAATTTCAAATCTCAGAATCTCGAGTCCTACAAACGCACAATTTTGCATAAAATTGCTGTCCATATATTCGATATTAACCTTAGGGTCTAATAAATGATCACTGGTCAAACGGTCAGATAAATGGTCAAAAAGAGTGACAGGGACGGTCATTAAATTGCAATGGCATCGTGCATAACTTCGGATCGAAAAAAGGATTTCAAATGCCACTGTTTAACTTATATTAAATAATTTCAAATGCGTCGATTAAATCATTAATATAAATAATTTGCATATATTAATTTTATAGCGATGCTAGTTGTAATGGTTCGAGCTCAATGAACAACTTTCACTTCACGATATGTAAAATCACCGCTTATTGCCTATTTTTATAGTTATAGACACAGCAACATAGGGCATGCTCACACATGTACGTGTACATGGGCTAAGCACAGGTCCAACTTTGCTAATAAAGAGCATCAAAGGTAATGAGTTATTAAGAGCGCATGAAAGAGGACTTAATTTTACAGGCTTTATGCTCTAATTGATGAAGTTTTTCACATTTATGCAACGTTTAGTAAGTTAGCATTGAAAGGGCGAAGATATCAATTTATTGCAGGTGCTTTGATGCGCTTTCCTATTCGTCACTAACATAATGCGCCTTTTCCATGCCAATAAAAATGTAAATAGTCTTAAATGACAGCTTCCTCAATAAATGACAGCTTCCTCAATAAAAATGTAAATTAAAAAAACCTCTAAAAGAAGCATATGAAATTATATAAGTCTGAATAAATCGGCATTTATAGATCGGCTCAATAAACTCGTCTTCGCGTTCATTTTCTCAGTGAATGCTTGAACTCCTATTTAGCACTATGTCATTAACTTAAAGGTAGAATAACCACTTCTGCTTTCGAATAAATCATAAATTTCTCTGTAATTGTGAGAATATTTAATGGTTATTATTTGCAGGTTTCTATAGGTAAACAAATAAAACATAGTAAGGAGCTATCAATGACTCTAAACCCTATATTGTTGTGGAAGTAAAAGATCATCTTTGACTTGAAAAATCTGCTGAATATATTCCACTCTATTATATTCATTAATGGGAGAAGAGAGTGGGTATTCGTCTAAAAGAAATTCATATAAAGAGGCACAAATTAGTTTCGAAATTTGAATATTCAATGCATCGATTCATGCAGATTTATTCACCGCTAATAAAGATCTTGAAGAATGTGAATGCATTCCAATCGGCTTCCTAAGATTGCCGTATAGATGAAGCGTGGATCTATAAGCATAAGCATTGAAGCGGAACAACGCTAGTTATTTGCCACTCTATACACTTTAAGACACCCATTCATTTTGGAGTTCTATTTTGAGAAATCGCTCAAACAATACAGACTAGAATACGACGATTATCTGTTGGATCTCAAGCTGTCGATTTATTTCCGCATATAAAACGGCTTAAATTTTCGGAGTTTCTATCCCCAATCATTAATTTAGGCATACGGGCACTTTTATTATGCAAATTTTATAGGAATTTTTATTCAATGCATCATATCAAAGTTAGACTTTAGACTCATTCGATCAACCGAATAATAAAGACTGCACATCGCATAACAAATGTTCTTCACTCACAAACTTTTTTGTTGCTCTCAAAATCTAATTCAAGTTAGCTAACCTAATCGTCCAGCTTTAAAAGGCTTATTTCTAAACGCTTTGAAAACTGACCAGCTGGGGACACTTGGTTAAGGCCTCGAAGAAATGAAAGGGCGTAGCAGAGAGGTACTACTTAATGGACTCATGTTCCAAATTTTCAAATAGGTGGGAAAACAGTGTGGGACAGCAAGTCACATATCAGCACCTTTGGAGATGTTGCTTCGGTGAAATAACAGTGATGATGGAATATTGGAATGAAATGCCACTTATGTCTACAAGAACCTTTGTGAATGGGCAATGGGATGGACAACGAGAAGCCTATAAGCTTAATTGTTGTGATTCCTGCGCCTAAAATTAGGGGAGACAGGCATTCTTGCGCTATACATCCCGGCAATACTCACATCGACTGACATCTAAATTTAATGCAAATGGAGCTAAAAGAAACGAAACAAACTTCGCAAAATTCTAACTTTACAATGTAGCCGCTATACAAGAAGCATACTTCAAAGCTGATATAATACGGTTCCACTGTAACGAAAGATGATAGCTTTACTAGCAGCTTCTATTTCCCATTTTTAGATTTTAACAAAAAAGACAGCGCATAGCTGTGCGCTTGCAGATTATAAAATAGCTTCATGTAATTCCGTTTAATGGCACTTCATGATTCAATAACGCTGCATTTTTTGCCAGTTGACCATTTTAAACAATTTGAGTTTAATTTGCCAAAAAGCTTTGGAAACGTAGTCGAAATATCACCTATATAAATTGCCCATACGATTTAGCATTCAGGAGAAAAAATTTTCTAAAGGAAAAATTTATGAATTTCGACAAAATGTGCGGATGAAATTTCAGGAATTCTTGATTGCAAATATTTTCGACCATTGTGAATATCGTGATGTATGAAGATGATGAAGGATGCATGAAACTAAAGCTACTTATTGACATAGTGGAGATCCTTAGAGCAAAAAACTTACGGATTTAACGGTCCAGATTGAAATTTTTGGCTTCTTTGGCTCAAAGTAGCAAAGAAATAGCTCAATTGAGAAGTCAATTTTCTCAAAAAAACCTATTTGTCACAGAAATTCTATGAATATCGACTTGGTGGACTTCAAACACCCTAGCCTGGAGAGCTGATATTGCCTAAGTTTTCGAAAAATTTCGCCTGTATATTCTGAACTCTGGTATACGTTCGTGGTAATACTCCTGTCCATCACAACAACGGGGAGAGAAACGACCTAAAGGCAAATAGTGAAATAAAATTTTACGCTCATGTTGAGATATTCGTTCATGAAATGAAATAGAAAAAAACAGCGCAAAAAGCGTTAAAAATATCCAAGATTTCGTGAAGAATGCTGTGATTCGGTTCATTCGGTAATGTGTAACAATTCTGAGCATTACGATAGAAAACATCTATCAAACCTATCCAGATGGCATGCTGAAGCGCTCAACTTCCATTTTCAAAAATGCCTTCATGTAAAGTTTTTTGTAAGATCCTACATTGCAATGTTTCCGTTTTTTATGACCATGCTTGAGGGCTACGATTTACCCTTCTAGCAAGTAGAAAAGGACCAGTAGGCCAGATGGAATCGCACGATGTACGCTTTTGAGTTCTGCGCACAAAAAAAAAAAACAACTTCAGGTTCTACAAGGAGCAATAAAATGTGCACAATAGTGAGCTAATAGCTTGGACGCGAAAGCACATGGCGATCTATACGAGTCTTCTACGACAGACTCGGTTTTTTTACAGAGGATGAAACGAAAGACCATTCTGATGCCAAATGTATGCATATTTTCAACTCCACTTCAAATAACCATAATTTGCTTCGAAATAAATTGCTCAATGAGTGTAAAGTGTGCATCGAACGGCTAAAGTTTTGTATATCTGCCTTCAGCAATTTTCTAGACGCAACTATCAGGCAGATGAAGGACTCATACACGTAAAAGCATATACCGACATAGATGGACATAGATGAACAAAGAAAACGCTGCTAAGATATAAAGAAAAAGCTGCTAAAATATAAAGAAAAAGCTGCTAAAATATAAAGAAAAAGCTGCTAAAATATAAAGAAAAAGCTGCTATGAAATGCTTTCGAAACGTAAACTTTTGAAAGCACTTCACAGAAAGCAAGGCACGAAGACGACTGCTACGCAGAAAGACACGAACGAACACGTTTGCTAAGCCGCAAGGCAAGAACACGACTGGCAAGTAAAGGCGCAAATACATCGACTGATAGATGATAACAATCCGATGGGAGCGCAAGTAGCGCGAGAGAATGCGACTACTTGAAAGTAAGGTATCGACTCATTTCAATTTGATCTTTGTTCAAATATCGATCAAAAAAACTGTAAGCAAGAGATGAAATTTTGCACAACGACAAAAATTTTGCGTATCAACAAAAATTTGCATACCTTCAAAAAATTTGCATATCATCGAAAACTGAGCTTTGATGAAGGGAAAAAATTGAAAATTGTACAATTGTTGAATGCACACATTTTATGGAAAGCTTTATTTATCATGTGCAATGCACTGCCTATAATAAATACAAGCATGAGTAGATCTCCGTGCTACCGCCATTTCAGCACTGTTTTATTTTTAAACAAATTTAGCCATTTGTTCCCGCTAGACACCTGATCCACCAGGTCTATTTTCGCTCTTTGCCTTCAGCTGGAAACACGCCGCTTGATATCTCTCATCTTCTGTACATTCTGCAAGCAAAAATGAGTTAGTGATCTATATATAGCGTACAATGAGTATCGACTCATTTCAAATTGATATTTGTTCAAATATCGATCAAAAAATTGTAAGTGAGAGATGAAATTTTGATCGACAAAAATTTTGCGTATCAACAAAAATTTCCACACCATCAAAAAATTTGCATATCATCAAAAACAGAGCTTTGTTGAAGGGAAAAAATTGTACAATAGTTGAATGCACACATTTTGTGGAAAGTTTTATTTATCATGTGCAATGCACCGCCTATAACAAATAAAAGCATAGGTAGACCTCTATGCTACTGCGCCATTTCAGCACTGTTTTATTTTTAAACAAATTTGGCCATTTGTTCCTACTAGACACCTGATCCACTAGGTCTATTTTCGCTCTTTGCCTTCAGCTCGAAACACGCCATGTGACATTTCTCATCTTCTATACATTCTACAAGCAAAAATGAGTTGATGATCTTCTGTATGTATAGGGTACAATTTATGGATTAAATAACAAATAATTATGCAACTGCAAGCGTTAGGAACTGAGATTCATCAATATTTGTGTATTGTCTCCCGATCCGTCTTCATTCAAAAAGTTCGATTTTGTTTGTCCCGATCTGCATATGTGAATACCTTCTTAAACCTCAGACTCCAATTAATAATTAGCGATAATTTACCGCTATCTTTTAGACAAACGTTCTTCGTACAAATGTAATATTAAACATGAAATTTGCATGAAAACGTTAATAGTATGTTCGTTCTAGTTGAAAACCTCGCTGTTTTCTCGAATATTTATAGCTAATATGCTAAAACAATTGTAGCATTCATGACAGCTTCTTTTAATATGCACATCTGTCAATAAAGAGAGCATTTCTATTTGAAAATGGACAAAAACAATATCCATTACCACATTTACTTAAGGATTTGCATTCGAGAATTTAGTGAAACGTATGCAGTGTCTATGAGTTCATGTTCTGGATTCCCTTTTCATTTGTCACTTTCAAACATAAAACTAATAAAAGTCTTCATTCAAAACGAATAAAGCAACCCGTACAAATTCAACAGTAAAGCAACTTACCGTATTTTAAACGCACTTGGAGTAGTACAACCTGCTTGCGGTATGCACTGCTCGTTACCTTATTAGATCCATTTTTCACATTGTTTTCTATAATTGCAGTATAGCTATGACTTAGCTATCGTAATTTGCATATTCATATCTGCACTTCCATATATCCCTCTATTACACTTTTCTTTTCTCGTTTTTGCTTCGATTTCGAATGCATGGCTATGCGCCTTTCTATGCTGATAGATGTCGTTGTTCTTTTTTTTTTGTATGTTTATTTTGTCGGATTTGTGTTGTATATTTCCCCAATTGCAAAAAGAAATGAAGTTTTTTACTTGAGTGCAAACAATCAAACAACGGTTATTTGCTTGAAAACGGGAAAGAAAAATTGCTACAACAACTCAGCATTAAAAAAAGCTACCCTACCGTTCACACACACAGCAATTGAGTGGTGTTCTCTTTCAAAGAAATTTTTCATGAACATAAAGAAATTGAGAAGCGGTATTTTTTTTTTTTTTTGCCGTAATTCGTGCGCATATCTAAAATATGCTTTAGCAATTCTCGACTAATTTCCACCGATTTATTCCAAAAAAAAAAGATAATGCAATTTTTATATGATTTTTGAAATAAACATAAAATATGAATAGTCCACCTATATTTGCATTATTTATTTTGTTCAATTCGTTTGAAATTCATCCAAAACGATTCCTCATTTTCAAGAATTTGTGATCACGATGTGGTTCACCACCGGATTTCTCCTATTTTCCCTCGTTTTCACTATAGTTTCTTCATACTCATTTTTCGAGGAACTATCTCAGTCATCTCCTGTAAGTGAAAAGATCTTCCATTGAATTTCTTATTTTCTATCCCCAGAATTTGCATATATTATTAAATATACTTTTTTTAGCTTTCAAGGAAATACATAAACGAAGGATTGCCTTCGATATGCGCCGAAGAAGAGGTGAAAGTTCTACGAAACGCATCGAGTCATTTTACGTTTATCATTGGATATGGGGATATCTTTGATGACTGCATTTTCCATCTAAGGCAATTTCTATCAACGAGATCTGCAATTCGTTTCAGAGATGGATTTCTTGAGCTTGTTGTCGATATCGAACGCATTGATAATAAGGTTTTGTGAATTTTTCAAACTTCTTTTTCCAATTTTCAACTTTAAACAAAAAGAAATCAATTTTTCAACAAACATATATGCAGGCGAAAATAAGCAAAGAATGAGTAATAAAGCCTCTTAGATCAGTTACTCATTAACTGCACAATAATGCATTTATGCTTGAAACGAATCGACTACTCGTAAAACCCTTGTAAAAGTTTCGCTAACCCATACCCCCTGCCAACCCACCCTCTCCCAAAAAAACGGAGCAAAATTTCCCGATCGACGTAAAAACCGATTCAACTGATCGCAAAAAGTGGGCGAAATTTAGTCGCATCGGGTTCCGTGACCGTTCAGCTCTTAGTAGAGCAACCACTAAATTTTGCAACTTTGGCCTAATAGTTCTCAACTCGAAGCTGCCCACCAGAAATTGGTGTGCAAAAAAAAGTTTCACGATGAAATACAGGCAGACTCAAACCAATCCGTCTAAGCTGTTACGGCAACATAAATTCGAATATCGCCTGGGCTGCAACCTTGATTGGTGTGCTGCGTTGTTTCTGAAGTCACACATCTTTGAGAATGTTTTTCGGGTTGCTAACGCATCTTGAATTAGTGTGACTTCTGGAGACTAGATCGCTTCAACGAATGAACATAGATGAGGATTCATGATTCTCCCTCCATTCAGATAGACTATTCTTAGAATTCGGTTATTTTGAACAATTTCACAGCATAGAAATCAACACTCTATGCATCTTTACTTTAAAAATACAACCCATGATTTGACCGTAAATGAGTCATTTTCTCCATAAAATTCCTACCTTTTCTGCAACTAATATTTCCGGCCGAATGTGATAACCACACATGACTATTAGCTATTCCTCTAGCCACCTATTCATGTCCATTGCAGGCTATCATTCACGAATGTCCTGATAAGTTCTATTCCAAGTTATCAGTGAAGGGTGGGAGATATCGAAACCGAAACAGAAATGTCGACGCAATCCGATTCATATTCGATTGCAGTCATCCTTTCGATGGAAAGAAGCTGCGAACTTCACCGAAGAAAGCTTTTCGAGGGCTCAAACACAAGCGGAAACCATTAAGGAATGAGAGAATTTTTGAACAGGGATCATGGAAATCGATTTCCTCGAAAAACAATATCACGGAACTCGATCCCGAAAATGATTTCGGACCCACCGAAGAAGCAAAAATTGACGAGTGGCAAGAGCTAAAGCCTACTTCACATGAGCCAGCCAAGCACTTATTCGTAAATGTTAGAGAAAGTCCTCGAGAAAAGAACGGCAATGAAGAATTCGAATTCATTGGTAAGCCGTTTATTCTTAATTACTAATGTGAATGACCGACTAATGGTCGAGTTTATATTTGACATGGTTATGTCTCGCTTAAAAATATCTTATGAAATCTCCTTCTACTAAACATCCTCTAACGAGTACCATGCGTTTTTCCATTGAATTATAATTATGCAAAAAAAAAAATCTCAATTCGACGCAAAATCCTTGTGATAAATGCTGAATGATCGGTAAAGATCACGACTTCTTCAACTGATGAAGTAATACGTTAGATCGATCATCTTCGAAGAACTTATTGAACTTTTCGAGTATTCATTGCCTCAAGCAATCGTCAACGATTGTAATACTGCAACATTTCAATCAATGAAGTGTTATTCGCAGTAAATTGATACACCGTATTGCAGAAGAAAATGATGATCGTATATCGCTGAGTGTATTCATTTATGTGGTCTGTGCCGCATCGATGACGATTGGTATACTGTGCTTCGTACTGGGAATACGTACTGCACGTATATATTTAAAAAGAGCAAGAACAGGTGGACACATTGCTGTACGAGAGGTTAGGCAAACTGCAATTGCCGAAGAATTTCTTAAATGCATTTTTTGATGTCTTGTTTGATATGCGGTGATTCACGAATTTAGGAATTTTTTAAATAAGGATGCCGATGTTATGATTAATAGCTTAGTTCCTAATAGAAGCATTCAATAAAGATTTATCGGCAACCGGAACGATTCGGTGTTAGGCAATGATAACTTCTTTGCGACGACGCTTCAGCGATATCATTTAGATTTATGCAAATTTTGTTTAATATTTGATTATGCTGTAACATCTGCCATTTATGCTCAATATATTATGCATGAAATCACACAATTACAGTGAAACATTCTGCGGTATCACTGGGCACATAGAAGTTAGGAAACACATCAAACAAAAAAAATAATAGCAACAATAGCTCTTTTCTTCTACAAACTGACTTATTTTATGTAAATGATATCATATCTCTATACCTCATCTCCAAATAATCGAAATTTGTCGAAAAGATTGCGTCGTTCAAGTGTGTCAAACTCACTTAACTCCTTCACAGAGGAAAGCTTTTCGATGAAAAATTTCTACAAAAAAATTTATTTCAAAGGTTCTAGGCTTGCAAATGATATGTTCGCTTCTATGATTCCTTATCATTAGTAAGGTGTAAATGCGAGGGCATCGCGCTAAAGGTGAATGCATAAGTATGAAAGTCAGATGTTCAGAGTAGATTCTGATAAAAATTCTTTTTTTTTTTTTTGCTTGCAGGAACCTAATCGGCTTGCAGTGACAAAGGACGACGCACAAAAACGTCCCACCTCGTTGACACATCCGGATACAGTGGATAAAAAAGGGACATGTGGCCAGCAGGAGTCGGTTCGCTCATTTTCTTTATCAAACTCTTTCTTTGCAGGAAGAAAGTGAAAGCACTTCCTTGCATAGATCCCTTTTTGTTCAGAGGCTTCAAAGCACAAATAACCGTACAAATAAATACCTATGTTAACTCTCAGATCTACTTATAACTTCTTGTAAGATTCATACAAACTATGAAAATACGAACTTTGAGTTATATATCTCTAAATAATTGTGCCCATAAAATACCCCATAGACAAAATACTTCATAATATTTTGTTAAACGAATAGGAATCCTGCTGGGTGCGAATCCATAACAAACTAATAAACAATTTTATTAAAGATATGAAAAAAAAAATGCAATTTATTGCACAAAAAAGCAATTTATTGCACCATTCAATGAAAGAAAAAACAATTTATCAGTAAATGATGGAAAAAATATAAAAAACGAATGCATATTAGTGAAAAGATCAATATTACCTAACCGTTTCACGCTATTTGCGTAGAATGTAGGCTGTTTAGATCGAACATAGTCTCCTTGCGGTCGTAAGATGAAACTGCTGTGCTTGATTTTCATCACAAAGTTATACGAAACTCCAACATCACGCTCCCATCGTAAGGATATACCTTTAACGATATAGATATAAGCCTTTAACGATATGCGTTAATCGAAGGAATCTATCGATTTTGAATGAACAGTTCTGAGGAACGTGAACAAAACGGCATCAGCAAAAAAAAAAAAATGTGCATAACAAATTTGCATAAGCAAATGCAGTTTCCCACCCGAACGTAACAAAACAAATCAAAGAAAAAAAAGAACGAATTAAAAGAGCAGACATTCTGACTCTGCCAGGAAGTTTGGCACTCGTTCAGTCCTTCAGACTTCTACGCTTTCACTGAAAAATTCCATTCTAATGGGAAAGTGACCAATATTCAGTTGAAAGCGAATGAATTTCAAAAATGCTGGTCGCTTGCCGACCCAAAGGATCCAGTCGCAACCGAAGACCGAATTTCAAAGATTTCGCCCCCGAAAAACGAACAAATCTTTAGCTCTCCATGTGCTTCCACATGAAGTGAACCTCCACATAAGTGGACAGTCATCAACTCTATTATAGCCGATTACAGTTCTTCCTCTCCTAATTCGCCTGGAATCATTTACATGTTCATGTTGATTTTATGAGAAAGTACATCACTTGATCAAACATTGGCGATTCGTGATGTCTTTGCAGGAATCAGCTACTGACCTAACCGATTTGCGTAGCTCCATATCGATTGCGAAGGCAGAAAATCAAGCAAAACCCGTATCAGATGAACGAAAAAGCGAAAAATAAGTGTGTGTGCTTGCCTCATCCAGCGAAAATGAAATACGCATCGTCACATCTAAGAATAGTCATCACTAACGACTCCTTTCATCCTCGAGAAAGGAAGATCTGTCTTCCTCTTCCCTCTATTTTCAGCTCTTACTAATGCTTGCTGGTCTCACATCGGTTGTGCATAGATATTTGGCTATTTTCAATTTCGTACTGTTGGAAAAAAGGTCTATATTCTATGATGTGAGCGATAAATTCCTAGAAACGTCGATAACATGTCACTACAAACATTCGGATTTTTTTAAACGTCCAGCTCTCCAACTCGAGCTCTCATGAAGAGAAGTGAAAGTGAAATGGAGATGTTTTGTGACAGAAAGATCTAGAAATGAGTCGTTGACAAGCAAAAATCCTTCAAAGTTTCTCTCTCTCTCTCTCTCTCTCTCTCTCCCTCTTTGTGTGGAATTCCTCTCATTTCAAATAATGTGAAATTAGGAAATATGAAACGTTGGTTCGCTATTGTTTTGTCGCACTCAAACTTTATACGAAAGTGCTAATTTCAACGCATATAATTAGCCCGACTGTCATATCCTATGTGGTTACTCAACTAAACGATAATCTCTGGTAAACTAAAGGGCAACATTCTCTTGTTACTTCAGATAATATACTCATCTCCCTTCCAATCAAATATCGATTCCAATAATATTCATGAAAACTAGACTTTTACACCTTTCTTTGTGACAGAAATGCCGATATCCCCCTTCAAGTATGAAATATGCTCAACCTTATATAAGTGACTCTAGTACCGAAATTCTCTCATTAATTGGCATTTAGTTTAACTCCCATAACACAAGACCCAATGCAGTATTTTCGACTTATTGAAGTGCATAAGTGACAAATGCCTATACATGGGGCTAAAGTGTTTGTAAACGGTAGCTGAGAAAAAGATGACGTCAATACGATGCAATATGAAGCATAAAGTGCAAAATCGCAAACGAGTTAATCCTATTGTCATAGTACGTATAATCGAAATTTTCTATTACAACCCGGAAGAATGGCAATAAACGATCAACCAACGTCATATTCGATGGTACTGAGCGACAAAATATGCGATGAGAGAATTACTGGGAAACTGATAGCCCATTCAACACATTTCAATAACAACATCAACAAACTGTTGTCGAATATTTCATTTAGATATTACAAAAAAGTTTCTTTCGATCAGCAATCATTTCCCATTCGAAATACGACAATTATTCATTGAAAATATCCTTTCACCCTTGTCGATTCCCCAAATATATTCGGTGTGATGCATTTTTTCAAAATACTTCACAACCGACTTTTGAATTTTGAATAATCAAAAAAAAAACGCCAATTGCTAGTATAGCCTTTAAGTATGTTCAAACATATGTCTATTATATATGAAACTCAACTGATATGATGTCCGCATACCTAAAGCTCTTTTTTGGCAATCGACTTATGTTGAACAAAAGTCTCTTCATTATGCGCAAGTTGATATATTTTTAGCGCATAATTTCGAACGACGTTTTAAGCTTTATTTCATTTTGAGATTTCATGTGGGGAATATGGATTGTTCAAAGCACGACCTCCATGACACAGATACCGTGACTTAAATCGCCAAAATTTCTTAAGTATATATGAGTCGTCGTTGGAGTTCAATCTAAAACTACCACTAAATATGCATTTTGCGACGTTTAACTACATCACGAACGAAAACATCGCCTATACCATAATTAATACAAAAATTGTGAAATCCTTTGATGAAATACAAAAGAGATTGCAGCATTCAACCGTTCCATAATGTCTAACCACTAAAAGTTGGCGAATGATCAAATGGTCAAGCAATAAAAGCTATCTTATTCTGCGATAATAAAAATCATTTGAAATTTAAATTTGAACGCAACAGCTTCGATGGATCCTAATTTCGAGAAGTTATTTAGCATTCTCCAAATTGGAAAGGCTTTTTTTTTGTGATCCATCTCCCATTAGCATTCATCTCAGATGCCAAAATGAAGACAGCAGCAATATTGCAGTGAATGGCGTTAGAGTTATTAACGAACAATAGTACGAAAGATTAAGATGGCTCAAATGTATTGACACAATTGGCTCCTATATCGCTTCAAACGATCACTAAAAAGCACTCAACACTCAAACAAATAAATAAATAAATAATAAAACGAACAAATAAAAAAAGCAACGATTAGAAAATAGGTTTATAGACAATATTAAGAGAGAAAATCAACTCAAATGCTAAAATAAAGTAATATTCACATATGCGAACAAAAATGATGATAAACAAGAGAATTACCGTATCAAAAACATTCCGTTCGAGAGTAAAATTACTGAAAATTTATTCAAAAAATATCGTAACAAATCTCTTTGACTTTATTCGCATCTTTTATTGATTTTAATTAAAAACGATAAAAGTAGTTTTTAGATTTCATTTAGATTATTTTTCAAGTTTGAACACCTAAAAGATGAACCCAATCATGAAATAAAGAACGAATGCAAATAAACTAAATGAAAAAGTTGCTAAAAAATCCTTCTAAACTATTTCTTCTCGTATACAATAATATGATGAACAATAACAATGAAAACAAAAAAAAAATATGACGATTTATGAAATAAAGTCACACACGGTAACGGGATAATCCGATTATATGTTCATCACGTAGTAATTGAACGTTGAATAATCTATAACTGACCGCAGAGCAACGACGTGGCATATTCATATATTCAGATGATTTTACTATTTTTATTGATATCATTGTGCATAAATAATATACTCGAAGAAAACCTTTAAAAAGAAATATAGCTTTGGATGGATCGTCACATCTAAGAATAGTCATCACTAATGACTCCTTTCATCCTCGAGAAAGGAAGATTTGTCTTCCTCTTCCCTCCATTTTCAGCTCTTACTTATGCTTGCTGGTCTTACATCGGTTGTGCATGGATATTTGGCTATTTTCAATTTCGTACTGTTGGAAAAAAGGTCTATATTCTATGATGTGAGCGATAAATTCCTAGAAACGTCGATAACATGTCACTACAAACATTCGGATTTTTTTAAACGTCCAGCTCTCCAACTCGAGCTCTCATGAAGAGAAGTGAAAGTGAAATGGAGATGTTTTGTGACAGAAAGATCTAGAAATGAGTCGTTGACAAGCAAAAATCCTTCAAAGTTTCTCTCTCTCTCTCTCTCTCTCTCTCCCTCTTTCTGTGGAATTCCTCTCATTTCAAATAATGTGAAATTAGGAAATATGAAACGTTGGTTCGCTATTGTTTTGTCGCACTCAAACTTTATACGAAAGTGCTAATTTCAACGCATATAATTAGCCCGACTGTCATATCCTATGTGGTTACTCAACTAAACGATAATCTCTGGTAAACTAAAGGGCAACATTCTCTTGTTACTTCAGATAATATACTCATCTCCCTTCCAATCAAATATCGATTCCAATAATATTCATGAAAACTAGACTTTTACACCTTTCTTTGTGACAGAAATGCCGATATCCCCCTTCAAGTATGAAATATGCTCAACCTTATATAAGTGACTCTAGTACCGAAATTCTCTCATTAATTGGCATTTAGTTTAACTCCCATAACACAAGACCCAATGCAGTATTTTCGACTTATTGAAGTGCATAAGTGACAAATGCCTATACATGGGGCTAAAGTGTTTGTAAACGGTAGCTGAGAAAAAGATGACGTCAATACGATGCAATATGAAGCATAAAGTGCAAAATCGCAAACGAGTTAATCCTATTGTCATAGTACGTATAATCGAAATTTTCTATTACAACCCGGAAGAATGGCAATAAACGATCAACCAACGTCATATTCGATGGTACTGAGCGACAAAATATGCGATGAGAGAATTACTGGGAAACTGATAGCCCATTCAACACATTTCAATAACAACATCAACAAACTGTTGTCGAATATTTCATTTAGATATTACAAAAAAGTTTCTTTCGATCAGCAATCATTTCCCATTCGAAATACGACAATTATTCATTGAAAATATCCTTCCACCCTTGTCGATTCCCCAAATATATTCGGTGTGATGCATTTTTTCAAAATACTTCACAACCGACTTTTGAATTTTGAATAATCAAAAAAAAAAACGCCAATTGCTAGTATAGCCTTTAAGTATGTTCAAACATATGTCTATTATATATGAAACTCAACTGATATGATGTCCGCATACCTAAAGCTCTTTTTTGGCAATCGACTTATGCTGAACAAAAGTCTCTTCATTATGCGCAAGTTGATATATTTTTAGCGCATAATTTCGAACGACGTTTTAAGCTTTATTTCATTTTGAGATTTCATGTGGGGAATATGGATTGTTCAAAGCACGACCTCCATGACACAGATACCGTGACTTAAATCGCCAAAATTTCTTAAGTATATATGAGTCGTCGTTGGAGTTCAATCTAAAACTACCACTAAATATGCATTTTGCGACGTTTAACTACATCACGAACGAAAACATCGCCTATACCATAATTAATACAAAAATTGTGAAATCCTTTGATGAAATACAAAAGAGATTGCAGCATTCAACCGTTCCATAATGTCTAACCACTAAAAGTTGGCGAATGATCAAATGGTCAAGCAATAAAAGCTATCTTATTCTGCGATAATAAAAATCATTTGAAATTTAAATTTGAACGCAACAGCTTCGATGGATCCTAATTTCGAGAAGTTATTTAGCATTCTCCAAATTGGAAAGGCTTTTTTTTTGTGATCCATCTCCCATTAGCATTCATCTCAGATGCCAAAATGAAGACAGCAGCAATATTGCAGTGAATGGCGTTAGAGTTATTAACGAACAATAGTACGAAAGATTAAGATGGCTCAAATGTATTGACACAATTGGCTCCTATATCGCTTCAAACGATCACTAAAAAGCACTCAACACTCAAACAAATAAATAAATAAATAATAAAACGAACAAATAAAAAAAGCAACGATTAGAAAATAGGTTTATAGACAATATTAAGAGAGAAAATCAACTCAAATGCTAAAATAAAGTAATATTCACATATGCGAACAAAAATGATGATAAACAAGAGAATTACCGTATCAAAAACATTCCGTTCGAGAGTAAAATTACTGAAAATTTATTCAAAAAATATCGTAACAAATCTCTTTGACTTTATTCGCATCTTTTATTGATTTTAATTAAAAACGATAAAAGTAGTTTTTAGATTTCATTTAGATTATTTTTCAAGTTTGAACACCTAAAAGATGAACCCAATCATGAAATAAAGAACGAATGCAAATAAACTAAATGAAAAAGTTGCTAAAAAATCCTTCTAAACTATTTCTTCTCGTATACAATAATATGATGAACAATAACAATGAAAACAAAAAAAAATATGACGATTTATGAAATAACGTCACACACAGTAACGGGATAATCCGATTATATGACCATCACGTACTAATTGAACGTTGAATAATCTATAACTGATCGCGGAGCAACGACGTGTCATATTCATATATTCAGATGATTTTATTATTTTTATTGACATCATTGTGCATAAATAATATACTCGAAGAAAACCTTTAAAAAGCAATATAGCTTTAGATGGATTCACATTTAGACGACACATTCACGAGAATGCACGGTTTAGCCTCATTTCTGCTCATTCTCTCACTTGTAGCTGGTGTGCAATCGACCTTCATTGGTTCGTTCCCTGATATTTTCCAACAAATTTTCCATAATTTTCGTATTTGTTTTATCAAATTCTTTCTAAGATGATCATTGAAGATATGATAGAGGTACAGGTACATGGGATAAACTGAACTAACCAGTACAGGTACAGGATTTCCCCCTTCCACCTTTTTAAAATAGCACCCCTGTTTGATCCGATGTTTTAATTTCTTTTTATATAGGCCTAACCAACATGTTCGTTTTCCTTTAAAGGGTTGTCTCAAAATTAGGCGTACTAAAGAAAAGAAATCGTAATAAATCTTCCATAAAGTGAAAAGAGTACAAAATTTTTGCATAACATATGAATGAGAGAATTATGATGAAAAGTTTTGTTTTTTAGCCATTAATGAGTGGTAAAAATGTTAAGCAATTTACATCGTTCAAAACACTTTGGCAGTTCGCGTCACATAAATAAACTTTGACAAGTCTAATACGTGACAGCAGCAACTGTCTAATAATTGAAGCGATTCGATCGCAGTTTGAAAGCTGAATGAATGACTGCGTTGCCAATTTCCGCATGAAGCAGATTCCAGGCTTGAACAAAACGACAATGAAAACTGTGTGGAATATTTCTTTTACCTTAAGATGTCTTTAGTGACCTAAAATTGAAACGAACAAACATGCGCTTGTAATATTTCAATGATTTGATTTCATATATTCAAGAAATCGTCATGTTTAAACTGAAAGTTCAACTTGATGGCAGAGGAAATCATAGTGATTTGATATTATTTAACTATAGAGTTTCAAACCGGTTTCACTGAACTATCGTTTATTTATAGGGCTCAGAGGTCGTGCCTATGTGTTCTTCGCTCAGCAAAACCCCGCCGCTGGCTTTCGACTTTCGGGAATTTTGGATTTTGATCAAAACATCTTCCGTCTCCGAGTTAGTCTTTAATCACTGCAGAATCGGCAGAACATTAATATAATAATGGCAATCGGTATTTAATTGTGTATAGATATGCCTATCTACAAGCCACAAATTCATAAGTTAGAATATCTCAAAATATTTGCTGAACGCAGTTTGAATTCAGACAGCCTCAAAGTTGAGATCTTTGCCGAGCTGTAAATAACATTTGAGAGTTGTGGATACAAATTCCATCTGCTGTTGCATATCGACAGCTGAATTTGATATGTTAATGCGATCTTCGAAAGTGGTTTGCGCTCAGAGCCAATGATGCAGGCAGTATTAGTTATATTAGCTCAATTCATCAATTTTATAGGCAATATTTTCACGTTTAGAATCGCAAAATTGTCTGAATTTTTCCGACATTTTTCAGAATGATGCATGCGACGACATATAACATATCAACTTAATATGCAAATTTACATATGAATTGTGGAAGAATTAATAACAAATTAGATATGTCCAGTGTTGCTAGTATAGATCGAACTTTAAATAGTACCTGCGAAAGTTCTTCTAACCTAAGCATTAAGATAGTTAGGACTAGCAGAAACACTCGCACAAATTGCACAAGCCCTCGTTCTGCTACTCAGCTTTTAAAAATGACCGACTGGGGTCTTCCGCTACACTTGAAAGGTATGAAATGACTGGGTGATTCGGTTATAGTTTGGAAAATATGCATTATTTCGTGCTTTTTTTAGATAAATGGGACCCTCTCAGGGTTGACACCTGGAATGCACGGTTTTCACGTTCACGAGCGAGGCGATATCGGCAACGGATGCTTAAATTCTGGCGGTCATTTCAACCCCCTCGGAAGGACGCATGGTGGTCCTGGACAGATATTCCCGACTACCAGACATGTCGGTGACCTTGGAAACATCAATGCTGGGGTAAGACAGCTCTTAAAAATTTAAAACATATAGATGGAATGGAGGTTTTCTAATTGAGGTCTTTGCGTCACCAAGACGTTGGATTGTTTGAGTTTAGAATTTTGTTGCTCCTCATCTTCCTGGACTAATTTCGTCCACCTAATTGGGTCACCTTAAAAGGCACATTTATGCATTTATCTTCCTAAGCAAACTTTTCAGGGGTTTTGTTGCAGCATCTTTGTAAAAATCAGTTAGGGCGCATCACCTTGTATGAAGCTATTCATTTGACATATGCCAACATAGACAGCTGTATGTTATAAAAGCTGTACGGATAAAAGGCAATATATTTTAAAACCGATGTAAAGTTTGTGGATTCTGCATCACAGACACAAATATTGCTTTTGCTGCTCAATGAAAGATTTAGAGCTACTTAAAGCAAAGATTTGCGGTGTGAAAGAACGACTATTCGAGAGGAAGGCCATATTCACGCTAAGCCGATCCTCTTCATGTCTCCTATTTTTTTCAACGTTCATCATCAGTGATCCATCCACGTAGATGGACCACGATAAAAAAAGAAAAGTTGTCAACTTTTTGCTCTTTGGAAATGTTTACCAATTAGGCATATCTTTTAGTCACTATGAAGTCAATGAGCATATAAATTACTTTTTATGTTGCTTCATTTTCTTCGTTTATAGGTGATAGAATGGGAAATGCGACAAATTTCATAGTGGAACTTCGAACTTTAAAGTTGCTTGAAAGATAGATACTACAACTATGATAATATGCTTCCAACTGAAGCATAATGCTTGAATGAATTTCTACGGAAGCGCTACGTCGCTCTTGATCCACAACCATAATAAATTTATTATGCATATTTTAAGGCGGATGGAACAGCGGTTATCAATGGTGAATTCCTTGGGCTTGGATTGTTCGGTCCTTTCACAATAATTGGTCGCACAATTTTGGTTCACGCGGGAACAGATGACCTTGGTCGAGGTGGTAATCAAGGGAGCTTGGCCACCGGAAACGCCGGCGGTCGTGTTGCCTGCGGAATTATCGGAAGAGTGGTAAGTTCTTATGTTCTCATATAAATTGACTGTTATGAGAATTAAACAATTAATTAGCATAGATAATTTATTAATGAAATTTAATTATCAAGTGTGTTGGAATTTATCTTTTTATTTTTACAGCACTTCTATAGCATTTCATCAGTTTTAGCCAAGGAATCGCGATCTGTTCAAAAAAAAAAACATAATAAATACTTGCATATAAATTCTCAACAGCTCAAAATCAAAAATTCAGTAATCATTGAAGTAATCATTGAAAAAATTGACTTTTGATGTCCCCTACTCATCTTTTTCAAAGAATCCATTCACCTCGAAGTTCTTCATCGCCATTATAAGTGGTAATCATAGCCTAAGATAATCTACTACTAGTCTCATTTCAATATCGCAAATTTCCTATTAAGAACCAAAATACTTGCTTTTATTATCATTCGTTGTCATATTTTTAAGAAGTCATACGAAGCTGGGAACTGATATAACAGAAATTTAGCTGAATATATCAGTGCAAACAAACCGATGAAAATTCACATACAGTTCGATCAGCTAATCAGCAGCACTCTTTTTTTATCCACTAAAAGGTTATTTGAATGTTATCGAGCATGACGTTCTGTTCATTTCGATGGTCCAATCACGAAAAATCAAAAAACTGCATCAATGTTTTGTTGTTGGCCACAAAACTGCTAATAACGCTCAGAAGTGAAGAAATGAAAATATAGAGAGGAGAACGGGAAAAAAGAGATTGGCAATTTATTTATGCAATTATTTCCGCTTTTATGCAATATACTATTTTTCAGTAATCTATATAACAAAATTCTATGCTCGACAGTGCGATCGCTTTCAAGACAAGGAGATATCTTCGTTATTATTCAATCATTTACGAAACAAATGAGCGTAATATATAATTCTTTCACTTGTGAAACGAGTGTTGTCTGCATAAACGGTTTCTATCTATTACGCCCTCAACAATGAATGCAACTATTTTCCAGTGCGATCACCTAAGCAATGCGATCATCCGATCGAAATGCATGGTCGCGAAAATTGCTATCTTTTTTTACCCATTTGGGAAAGTAGCAAAGATCAAAGAACTAATGGATTGTGTGAAAAATCATTATCTGCAATTAATGAATAGCAATCGGAGCATATTTATGCATAGCAACAAAAATACACCTGAGCACAGGTAAACAATCAAGATTCAATAAATCATCGAATGCATCGCTATACAGGCTTTCCAGTTTTTTGTTTGTACAATGCAGTCGAATATAAAAAAAAAAAAGTTAGCATTCGAAAACGACAGATGAATTGTTTCTAATAGGAAATATGAGAATATTTACTATTTTAGAAAATTTCAGTTTATTTTATTCGTGGAAAACGCCAAAATGTTATTGTTTAGGTAACCAGCAACACTATAAATCACTTATACGTAATTTTTTTTTTACCGCTTCAAATACCTCTCATCAGTTGAAATCTTCTAATCGCTTAAATATGAATGCATAACACAAAAATATTTACCATTCTAGCGTATTATATTTTATGTTATTTTAATCGCAACGAACAAGCTCGCTTCGAGATTTTTTTTTTTGAATAAAACGCTTTTTAAATGAAATGATAATTGTGTATTTACGTCACTAAGGTGTAGGATATTTATGCTGAAATCTCTTGCTAATATTAATCAACCAAACTGGCGATTCATATAAATGATTGAATAAATAAATAATCATTAAAATATGCGAATCGATCTCAAACCGGTTTATTTGTTGCAGTGAATTGCTTGACGATATTTCGACGGTCTAAGGCTTCACATCGACATGCAATTAGTTCACGAAACGATTTCAACATGTTTAAATCTTTAAATTAAACGATTCCACTTCAATGATACGAGAAATCAATAAATGCGAATATATTGAAGAGAATTATGTGAACTTTGAGTTTTTACTTATTCGAGATTCTTTTCTCACTATAAAACGTTTCGATATTCGAAGTTATTGTCTTAAGATTTATTTATTTTCAAGAAAAAAAAAGACAAAATATGACGCTTTTATGATAAATTAGTCAGTCAAAAAAACCTTTACTTTCTACAATGTTGGAAGGTGTGAAATTTCTGAAGGACGTTGAAGTCCAAAGATGTCCGGCTTAGAAAGAATGACATTTCGAAACACCAATCATATCGGCTGTCTGCCAACAGAATTTCAACTTACCTCGAAAAGGTTCGAGGTTGTTCGTCATAATAGACATTGGTCTCGTCATGAATCAAGAAGAGTTCGACCTCAGGAACTCAAGCAAACATCTCAGTTTGACTTTCCGGAGCATCACTTTA
Organism: Baylisascaris procyonis; assembly: GCA_037389465.1. Lineage (NCBI taxonomy): Eukaryota > Metazoa > Nematoda > Chromadorea > Rhabditida > Ascarididae > Baylisascaris > Baylisascaris procyonis. The sequence goes on along the minus strand of JAZARR010000175.1, from coordinate 4,244,327 downwards.
TTCAGGATGTCCAAACTCTAGTATGGCTTAACGGCATCCAACTCAGATGCCATCATATGGTAATGCAATGACGCCTTCAAAATTTACGGTTGCTATCACGTGAAGCCGAGTTACAGCTATAGCTGAGGCTGCAAACGAAGACAGAGAACGGTTGAATGATGAAGTTCATGCAGCACTGACTTACGTTTGATGAGTTGTCAACAAACAAAGCGATTGTGTGTATCGAATAGCGGAAGTGGTACGCACAGTATAAGTTGTAGTAGCAGTAAAAGTAGTGGTGATGATCGCAGTAACAGTAATATTACTACCAGTAACGCTGCTGCTGTAATCATTACTAATATTGCTCTTATTGCCATTGTTTGGAGTTATCGTTTTTGCTTTATTCGATAAATGAAGAATATAAATGAGCGTTTTTAAACAACGATTAAAGATCGGAAGATGCGAATAGGTAAATGAAGTTTAAAATATTTTTCGTCGTAGCACTATTGTCCCATCCTCGCATAACTTGTGAAATACAAACTGTGCAGGATAAATACGGAACTCCTATATATCCTTCGCAAAGATAATCGCAGGTAAAAGCCATCGGATCTCTAGCTACTGCAATGGTGGAGGGAATATCGCCGAGGTTGCAGTTTATAGGCAGAAAATAAACACTTCGAACTTTTGACCGAAGTAAAAACCTGGATATTCGACCTTTTGCAGTCAATTGTCAAAAAGTCGAGTTGAGCAAAAAGAGGTCGCCTTAGAATCCTGCCAGATGCTTATTCACCTTTCATTAGAGTAATTATTTGTCGAATTAAACAAACTGTTGTGCATTTTTTAGATGAGCTAATAGTTTCTTGTGCGTTCATCTATAGGAAATAATTACTAAATGTAAACCTTATGCGCTTACCTGATCAGAATTCACAATATATTCAACTGCCTGCAAATCATTTAACACAGGAAGCAAGTTCTAATGTTGTGCTATAAACTGCTGACGACCTTTACTTTTCACAGGTATGCACCCATCCACCATTACCTTTGACAAGTATCCACCAGCACTTTTCACAGGTACCCACAATTATTTTTAACGGGCACTCACCACTAGTACCAGTACAGTATCCTATGCATTATTGCAATGAATAATCAGCTGCAATGATCATACGTGGATCCTTGCGCGCGCGAAAAATATAAATTCAAAGATCGATGTGCGTTTGCATTTGCTCTACTCGCTAACGAACGCTAACGAACGGTTGCACCCGATTGGTGGAATTATCTTGCGAGTCATTGGTTTTTTAATTGTTTATTTTGCATACGGTACTGTTATTTTGCATACGGTAGGTCGGGAAGGGGGAGGGGGGATTCGAGGATTTTTCTTGACAGTTTTTTTGCTGTGGGAGGATGAGGTTATGTAAAAGATTCGCATCAACTCTATTTCGAGAGTATTTCATAAGTTCTCCTCATATTCGTTCTTTATTCGCATGAATTACATACTGAAATGAGGACAATATGATTAGACCCTTGTCATTTTCAAGTTTTTCCGTTTCCTTTTTGCATCCAGCAGGAAGTAAAGTTATTGATCTGATCCGATCCCCATTTGCGACTAAAATTGCAAGGAAAGTTAAGTTATCCCATTAAGAAGTTTCCTTTTTATTCCGTTCAAAGTTTTGGTCTTTTATTCAACCCTTTCGGCTCTTCGAAATCAATAAACAGAGGGAAATGGGTTTTATAAAGAGGGAAGGATAAGACTACGTCGCCGACGGCAAGAAAAGAGGGAATGATGAAAGGTCCTTCCTCTCTGATGGCTTTTGTAGTAGTAGTAACTTATAGAAAATAATGAAGATTGTTTGTGTTATTTTATGCGCCGAGTAAAGCAAGACCTCGTCGAGATTTATGTCTACAGAATGTCGATGTGAGTGGAGGTGGTGGATGCCATCGCACGACTTGCAATTATTTCGCCGATCTCCCAGATTCCTCCCTTCCCTTTCTTCAACCTTGCCATCTCAAACTCCTCCCTCGGTTTGAAGAGATGTTTTTTCGTCGCAGCCGTTGGGCCGTGATAGTTGTATTATACTTTCCGGAAGTCTCTGCAGTTCTTAACTTTCGGGAATCTAGAACAAATCTAGGGAGGCAATCCAACTTTTAAAAGGGGTATTTTGGATTACGGTATATGGAAGGGACTGTGACGATCTATCTTCTCAGACACGCATCTTTCCTCATTTTGCACTATTATATGAGTTCATGAATAAGAAGAGTTGCTGTGATCTCACATTTACAGTACCGTTTTCTATTTTAATTAACCTCAGGTGAACGACTTAGCATCAGCTGTTTGGCATCGTCATCTTCGACGAATCTGTACAAAATGGCTGAACTGAAGACGGTAAGTTAGCGATTTTAATTTGCTTCGAATGAATTCTTTGATATATCACCTGGATTGTGTTCATCTGTTGGCATTGCCTCAGGTGCGATGTCAACTACCCCTAGTAAGGTAGGTGAGATAGTTGAAAGCAAATCTTAAATCGATAGGCCATTCTGAATGAACTTTAAGCGTAGATGCTTGTCGGCCATATTAACAGTAATGATGAGTGTAGAGATGTGGGTCTTTATGAATAGCTACTACCTTCTTTATTTTTGCGTTTTTAGAATTACGACAACGTGGAAGAGATTGGAAGAGGAGGATTCGGTATCGTATACAAGGCAAGATGCATTGCGAAAGACAAACCATGGTATGACAATATTGTCGCAATTAAAAAGGTAAATTGTTCTCTTCTTTTTATTATGGTCACCTGTGAAGGTTGTTTCCTCAATTCTGCCAGTCATGTGACAGTTGCATTGAAATACTCGCGACTTTTATAACTGTTGACTATAAATTGGAGTAACTGCAATCAGATCAGATTGAAAGTAGCCGTTTTGCGTTATTTTCACTTGCTTTCAGGTGGATATATCGAAGGTGCCAGGTTTTCGAGTTGGACTCGAATTGCAAGCTCTTGCGAGCTTACGTCACGAAAACATCGTTGATTTTTACGAGGAATTTCGAGAGAATGGGGCCCAATATATTATTATGGAATACTGCAAGTATGGCTCACTAAGGGATTATGTCAAGAAGAATGGCAAGCTATCGGACAAATGCGGTTGGTTTTTTAAATAATTTTTTTAAAGCATTGTTTTTATTTATGCATATGTGTGGTGATAAGTGCAGGAAGAAGACATTTTTTTTAATCCAAAAATCCTGATTTGACAATTCCTACGCTCGTACCTCGGCAAGGGGAGCTTTATACGAGAGTTCAAGGACGTTTATTTTATTGATTTTTTCTGCGTGATTTCTGCTTATGAATATCCTAAAAATATATATTCGTTTAATTAGATAACAAATGCGCTTTATCTTTTTATTCACAATTTATGAAACACTTAATTTTTATGCAAACAAGTGCAAGTGAATGAAGATAACGGTGAAGATGTGAGGGGAGTGAAAAAGAAGGATAGAGAATAAAAGAATGAAATTCTTTTTCGGCGCTCATCTTCTGCTTTTCTCTTGCATTATATATAGATTAAGGTTGGTTTCCATCGTCGACGTTGTTTTGTTTCAGCGGCATTTGTATTACGACAACTTGTGAACGCGGTGAAACATATTCATTCAAGCGGTATGATGCATCGAGATCTATCAGCCGGTAATGTGCTCATATCGTCGATGCGTAATGGCAAATTTCGTGTGGTATGTAATTTGAAGTGTTTTTGTTGAAAGAATATTTCTGATTGCTTTATAAGATGAAAGCATATCGCGCATAGTTGAACTCTTTGATTATGCGGAAAATGTGCGCCCAAATCGGCAGGCTTCTAGTAAAACTAATTTTCTCAATTTGTATTTTCAGATAAGCTTTTGTTCATCATGCAAGCAATAAGAAAGCACCTCTCTCTTGCCTTGTCTGTATCCCTCATATTGCTTCGCTTTTCATCCTTCCTCTCTCCCCCTCCTTTAACGTCATTTCTGCTCCTGCTACTCCCGATTCATTTCCGCTACAAGTAAGCTCGAATTTTAACTTCATTTTGTTTCGTTCATTGAAATTTCGTTTAAAATTATTCATAGAACTTGTTGAAAAGCAGGTGGGCACTCTTCGCTATTGCTTATTGCCTAGTGTCTCTAAATTTCTGGGGGGGGGGGGGGAGGGGCGAATTAGTTTTTTTCTCAGTGAATCTTTTCAATAAAAAGCACCCCCCCCCCCTCAACATTCCTCATAATTATAAAACTCAAAAAATTTGTTCGTTTTATGAGCTTGAACTTTGTGTAATGTTGTTTTACTTTGCCGAAAATTTAGAAATAGAAATACCTAACATCTGAGCAAGTGCCGCTCCCCTTCTCTTGGCTGAAGCCTTGGGAATTTCTAGGCCAAAATTTTATGCAGTCATCCAGCAATGGAAAATTGCCTCGGATTATAGTGAATGCTTTTTTGCAGAAACTGGCTGATTTTGGTTTGGCTACCCTGTTGCGTCAAGGCGATATGACAGGTACCATTGTTGGCACACCTGGATACATCGCACCGTAAGCATTTCATTATGTTATAGCATGTATTTGTTGTTGGTTATTTAATACAATTGTTTAATGTTCTATAATGAATATATGAAGTTTTTAATTCCTCTGAAGTGATTAAACAGGTTTAGGTATTGATAGAGAAGTGATGGCGTGTTAATTCGAAATAAATATAATTCAAAAATTTACCTGCAGAATTGTTTTCTTCTTCGTATTTTTTCTAAAGTGAAATTGATGAAACTTTGTTAGCCTTTTATTAAAGAGATGGCTGCACACTTTTTGTTTTTTTTTTGTTTTTATTTTTTTCTTTAAATAGGAAACCGTAATAAATTTGCGTTGGTCATGGCTACAATCGTAGCTCGGCCAAGATTTCCGCTGTTCTCTCAGCTGAAATATGTTAAGTGAAAATTTAGGCAAGTGTACGGTCGTAGTTACAATCAGAAGGCGGATGTGTTTTCATTGGGTGGAATTTTATATTTGATGCTGATTGGGAAGGATCCGCCTCGAGAGCAAGGCTCGAAACAACTCGATCTCGATGAAGTTTCCGAAGAAGGAGCTGAGCTTATCAAACAAATGATGCATCCGGACGAAAGTCGACGAATAACTTTGCATGGTACGTTTCTTTGACAATTTCATGTTAAGTTTTTTCCTAGTATGCAAAGTTAAGTTCATAGATGGCTGACCTATCGGTTTATTGACTATCGTCTTCTTCTAGTGCTTCAGATTTTTCAGCTATGGAAGTACCAAGATTGTGGTATTTCAAATTTATACCATATATATTTATTTGTTTCCTTATCCATTTATTTATCTTCTCGAGTTTGGTCTCCTATCTGCTTTGTCTAGAGTGATAAAATGTTACACTCTGTGTGTCTGGATCTGTGCACTGTGAGGTGAACGTTGTTCAGTACGATCCGGTTCCTTTGCAGATATACGGATGAGTGCATTTTCGCGTATAGCCGACGAGTTCGATATGAGCGGCAGTTCGTTTCGGGATGGATCAAGGGAGCAGATACGTCGAAGTTCCAGAGAAGTGAGCTAAATGTTCACTTTCTACCTTTTCATTATCATTTCTCTCTTGTGATACTTGCTATAATGAGCAAATCGAATGTCGAAGCGCCTTGAGACCGTTATTTCTATCTTGCTTCCACATATATCATTAGAACTGATTTAAACTGCATTATTCTGAGATATTTTTAGCTTTGATGTATTGCATTTAATTTTATAATTTCAGGCTACTTTGCTTTTTGCAAGCGGTTTTTTTGTGTTGACTTTAGCATCATTCATTGGCCACTTCCCATTCTCTTTGTTCAAACTTTGTTAGAGTCTTCTTTAGTTCTGAAAGCAAAATTCTCAAATATATTCAGCTTTTATATTCTGTCTTCGCTTTATCGAGTTATTGGAAGCTATAGGTAATTGGCCTTGCTGTTATTCTGGAAAGAAAAATATTAATGCTGTTTGCATCAACTATAATTTTGTTGTATAATGTGTGGATTGTTGAATGACAGAAGACAGTAAGAGCAAAGAGATGGACTGAAGTTTTACCGTGGAAGAGATTATTGTGTCTCTGCAAAAGACATTGCTTTCTATCTGAAAGGCCATAGCAAAAGATAGGAACTTTGGAGGTAGCACATGCAAAGATTCGATGAACGTCCATCTTTGGTCAACTTCACCAGAGTATCGGCCTAGAACATAAGAAAAATTGCTTAATATTTTGCGCAGTAGCAATTTATTGAGTGTGTTTAAAGCAGGCTTAGAAATACTCAACTGGAATGATGAAATTACTCGATGGCAACCAAATCACTTGCAGGACCTCTTATGCCTTGTGTAAAGAAGGGTGGACTAATGGGATAGTGAAGGGAAAATGTCTGTGCCATTAAAACTAGATGAAATGCATATTTTTCCTTTGTTATATTGGATTCACATTGGGATATGTTTTTTGCAGTACTATCAGCACAGCTATGCACAACCGGTACGCGTTCGTGCACAATCGGCTCAGCCTCGAGTTCCATCCTACACGAAGACGAACAAGGAATCTGGTTTCGAAAGTGGCGACGTTGAATTCACTAATGTTCGCATTTACAGTCATAATTGCCTTTCACTGTATCTCATTTTTCGCCTTTTACTCTATTTGTGCCTTTCACTTTAGTTGAAAGAATGCAATACGAATGTATATTAAAGAGGCGCGATATTTTATATGCAAATTTGTGAAGTGGGTATTTATCGTATTTTATTCGGAAAGCCTACCTTTTGTTATGCAGTTGTTTCCGAATAGCAAGCTAATTTCAGATTAAATGAAAGCTTTAAGGATAGAAACTTCGATTAAATCAAGTAGAATTTGAGAAATACTATACAAATTTGTATCGGTCGTTGTATTACGTTATTATTAGACCTGTATATGCATGAAGTCATTTTCTTCCGTCATTTCTATCCATCCATTTTTTCGTTCAGGAATCGCTTTATTTGAAATGTTTTGAAATAACTGAATTTAAATCCTAAGCAATAGTGCAATCAGTTCCGATGTTTCAGGCTCGTCGGCTGTCCTTAGAGACTCGTTGTCGGCATAGTTTGTATGACGGAGGTGTATGCAGAAGATGCGGATTAAGAAGGTCACGAGAAAGACGTATAGAGGGAAACGAGTATCCTTGCACCAGCTATAGGTAAGTGTTTAGGAAATTGTGGAAAATTGTCTGTTAGGACAGGAAACTTTTTTCGAATAATAAAGATCTTTCTATCTTTTTTCAACCACCGTCTTCTCTACTTTGCTCAGCAATGAATACTATCGTTAGCTAATATAAGAAACAAGTTTATTTTTTATAGCGCGGTAAACCAGAATGCTTATGCTAACTCAGAGCGTATAGGACGTTCTGAACGACATATATATGGCTCGAGACGTAATATGAGCGATGCTAAGACAGCCACTCCGAGAGAGACCACAGTTTCGAGTCGTGGTACTACAAATATGATGATATGGCCTCTAGATATACTTCGTTTAACACCCAATAAAATGGCAATTGGCGCAGGAAGGGTTTGTGAATTTGTATGATTCCTTTTCACTTTCAGATTCCTTTGATTTTTCGTTAATGTTTTCGATTATTGCACTACATTAAATATTACAAATTTAGTTATTTCCTATTGAAGAACTGCGAAGTTAGTAAAATTCTTTAATCAAATGCATCTTATAACTTACTTTATAGTATATTGTCAGAAAGTGGTTATTAGAAATGCCACTTCTTGCAATTATCCGCACAAAGTTTCATGAAAGGAGAGGAGCTAAGAATGTTTATTAACATTCCAAAAAGTCAATTATAACTGTACTTTCAGTTTTTCTTCAATACGGATGGCTCACTGGTATACGAAGTGGCAGGGAGACGGCGTTCGGTGAGTAGAGATTGTCAGGCAACGGAAGAATGTGTCGTTTGCGTTGTCGTCGTCGAGACAAAAGCAATTGGCGGCCAGGTGATGTCTGTCTACAGGGCTGCCAAGAAGATACCCTTTCCACGAGCTGAGGATCCTCCTCTACTTTACGACCGAACATGGAGCAGGACGTATAAAAGGTCAGTATTTAGACTTCAGCTTATGAAACGTGCCTTACTGGCTTCTTCAGACCCTCTAGAGGTTTAAGTACATTGGGCTGACGAAACAACTCAAGCTGTGCAAATCTCAAATTTGGTTAAGGAGCCGCGGGTTTTTCGGTATGAATAAGAAACCCGAAATTATAAGAATCCACCGAACTTTTTTTAGCCTTGACGGTGATTTTTTAGTAGATATATATCTGATTCCATTTTGTAGGTTAGCTTTTTGAATAGGAAAGTTTACGTTTATATATATATATATATATATATATATATATATATATATATATATATATATATATTTCACTCTCCTCTAGTCATGTCATGCTGTCAGCGCCTTCCAGTATGTACTTTCATGGTGGAAGAATGCCAAATATGCTTCTGAAGTAAGAGGAAGACCTTGCAGTTTTGAAGAATTGCAATCAAACTCATCGCATTTGCGCTATTACCGGCAGATTTTCGAAGCAACGAAGAAGCTGGCTGGCAGGGTGGAGAAGATCGTTTTCAAGCCGTCTGCAGAGACAACAGCAAGGCTTATGGAGAACGGCGATTTCAGACTGAAATTCAGTGACGGTTTGTTCAGCTTTTGTTTATCGGCTCTTTTTCCTCTTTTTTTAGAAAGGTTTTATTCGTTCCGCAACAAAATGTCTTCTTACTTTAAGCTTTTCTTTTTACTCTATTGGAAAATTTTAAACGTTATAAAAACAGCATTTTGCAGCCAACAGTATTTTTGCAGCAAGGCGGATGTCATCATAAGTGACAGTTCTGTATGGTTTTGCTTCTTTTTTTTTCTTTCTTCTGTGATAGTATCTGTTCTTTTTTCTCTACAAACTGTCGAACATCTCGAGATAATGGTAATCGCCTTGCGTTATTCAGGCTACACTTTCTGTCCCAAGCACTACGAATAGATCCCTTGCTTGTGTAATTTTTAATTTTATGATTAATATTGCCATTAGAATGTGGTGTTAGTGTGATTCTGATTTTGACTTAATGGCCATGAAGATTGTGGGCAGCTCCTTCTCACAGACGTTTGCAGTTTGTTATTCAGTTGTTATTGAATGTTTAAAGTTTAGGTCGGCTAGCCGTCCAGAAAATGGGGGCTACGTCGGTGATCGTTTCAAATGGTGGCAGCTTGCAGTCAATGCTTTCTAGTGGTAAGTTCAATGAGGTCTTCAACTTGTGCGTTTTTGAAGTTTGCCTGCTTGATAATGCTGAAGATCTTTTTCCATGCTGACGTGCATCCCGCTGTATAGTTACATATGCACACTTTTTTCGCCTGGCACGTTTTAGTTTTGTCTGTTTACGTTGTGTTTCTGCATATTTGTTGCTTTTAGTTGTTTCTGATGGTCATGAATAATTGTAGTGGTATTTATTTTTACCGTTGATATAATCTTTGAAACGACCGCTCGTCAGATGGTGAATTCATCTAGGATTTTGTGCATGCTTGCATAGTTCAAGGATAATGGTATGATAAGTTTGGGGTCAGTGAGCATACACGCAAAGTCTTCAGCATCTTAGTGGAATACATGGCTTAAACGAATAATAAAATATAAAAAATCATAAAATGGTCACACAAATCTCCAATCGCGAATCCCTCATGATTGTGTTGTTATTTGGAATCTTCATTGTTGTGTTATGACTGCGTTTTTATGTGCACTCTTTTATATAGAGATATATTGCATTGTTGCACTCTTGTATATATTTAAATACGGTTTAATTTTTTAAATGATGACTTTTTTCCTACATTACAAAACGTATTGAGGTATATAGCTTAAATCAGAATCAGTATACCTGCCGTACCTGTAGCACCGACCTTTATTTTTCGAAATTTTTATTGATATTTTCATGAAGTTTATACATAAGATTCGTGCAAGTTTTCAACTTCAATGTTTTTATCGTATTCTCTGTGATAGAAGATGCAAACTCTAGTTTTCTGTACTCTGTATAGAGCAACCTTATATTCAGGAAGGTTTTCTACTCGAAAAAGATCTTTTTTAGCAGGTTTCGAGATGAAGGTATCATGAGGGGTTCTGTTCTTGCGAAATAGGAATAAATTCTCTATAAAAAACTTGAGAAGGTGAAGAAATTACATGTAGATAGAAATCTGTGATAGAAATCCACGTTCGCTGTCATAGTTTCAAATATATGTCCCATAGCTGGAGCAGCTGACTTAAACTTCTGAATTGGTTTCACCTTCAGAATATTTGCTTTTGATTCAGCGATAACGTAGTACGCCATTTAGTTTATATCTTTAAAGAAATATTTAACTTAATTCGGTCAATGAGTGAAATATTGTAGGAGAGATGCGTATGTTCAACGATGCTCGTTTCGATGTGTTGGAAATGGAGCGACTTTTGGAGAGGGCCAATTTCCTTGCCATTAAACCGTTCCCATTTCATTTCTCAAACACAAGGTAATAACCGTCACTTAAATAAATGCTATTTATGAAATGAAGAGTGGAAACCTTCTAGGCATCTTGAAGAGTGCTATCGAATCTGATGGATATGGCGAAATTTGTTAAGAAGCTTTTCTGATTTAGTATAGACTATCGGCTTTTTTATGATTATTGTTGATTTGCTTTCGTGAACGTATTCGAGATGTACCAATTCACTACTCGGGACATTTTTATCCTTCTGGTTCTCTCCGAAACGAAATTTTTTTTTGGGGGTGGGGAGGGGAATTTTGTTGAATTTTTCCAGAATTTCGCTAAAATTTCAAAGAGGAATCTTTCCAAGAATGTTATTTGATTTTAGCTGCGGTGATTGATTTTTCTTCTTCAATAATTAAATCATTTGTCGAAATATTTGATCGTTTTTTTTTCAAGATTAGCTATTGACGAATATTTGCAGTTTGTTTACTGCGAGCAGTACCGTCGAGAAGAGATCATTCGGAAATGAAAATATCCAAGAAATTAATGTTCCGAGCCGATTGTCGAATCGTCGTCCACAAGTCTCAGCGTTTATCTCCGAAGGATCGAATTGTCGTTTATCACGAAGACCACTTGCGCCGATTAGTGACGATTTCAACGTAGGCGGTGTGAGTACTTCCTTTTCGATAAGGCTATTTTAAGTAGCTTTTTTATGGAGCTGTGGGAGATCTATCGCTGTCTGAGAACGGATTCGTTCCGTGATCAGGAGATATAGTTTTTATGATGGGATAAAGTGTAAAAGACCAAAGAGGAGAGGGAGGAGGTGGGAGGAAATGGAAGGAAAACCCCAAAGAGACGTCCCATTTGCTGAGGTGGACAAAGTCGGAATCGAAAAGTGGTTTGAGGGGTGAAGACGAATGGAACAGCTTAGAAATCTGATGCACAAAAATTTGCGATGCAAAAATATAGCAAAGAAAATTTCCCGAAGTATATGAGTGAAGCTATATGGGCTGTATCGAAGAAATGTAAATTGATTCTTTGTTTGTTGACTGAAAAGAAGTTTTGAATATATGATTTTGCTTTCAGTAGCACGTAATAGTGGGGTGATCCTCTTTTGACAGTCATCATGGAGATGATAGGTATGGGATTATTCTTCTCATAACTCTCTATTTCAGTATCGCAACTTGCAACGCACAGTCGTCGATTCGCGTGGTGCTGAAAATATGCGACCTGAAGTTGAGGAATATCGGGAGGTAGTAGCACTTCATCTTTCAAGCTCAACTTCCGAATCACTTTTTTTTCATATTTCCAGTGGTTTTCATATCGGTCCTTTTTTGGCCGCTAAGTATTTAAAATTTGACACCGCAAAGACACACTTCTAGGTGCTCTTTGTCCTTTTATTGAATGTTTATGATATTTTACAGACATATAGATCACTATTTCGTTCACTGCGGTTTAATAAACGCGTGATTCAGGAATACTTTCAGGATTCCGCTACACCAAGGATTTTGCGTGATGGTGAATATAAACTGAGGGCGCAAAAGAGTTCTTCGGTGAGATCCTTTTGTAATTAAGTTTTATTTCGTAATTACTGTTGAAACTCAATTGGCTGTTTAAGCATACAGCACCTCGCTTTACTCTGGATTGTTCTTTGCATTGAATGGGCTCTCTGCTATTCGTGGGGATTGTTTCAGTTAAGGAAAAAACTCATGAACACTAGGGGAGGAAAACAATTGTGTCATTGAAAAGATTGTGATGAAATATTTTGGTTTTTGAAAGCATTGCGGTATGCAACGATGTAGCCATATACCGATGAAGGCATCACTAGTTGCACCAAAGAGTTGGTATATTTGACGTTATGATTTAATCTTATTGACTTTAACTATCACACAGCCATCAAAAGGGTGCAACAGTGATATCAGATAGTTCTTGATTGTTCATTTGTATGCTGTGAGTCGACATGAGTTAAGGTGCCGTTAGGAGTTTATTGCACTGTTGAGTTCGGCTTATCGCCGGATAGTGGGATCGGTTGGTTTTATCATTACTCGCAGCAGCCCTTCAAAGAAACCGTCATTATGGGCAACAACGAACAATGGCTTTTCTGAAGTGTATAGTTTTCGGCAGTTATAAGTCTGAGCTGCGATTTCATGATTAGAAGACAATGCCTTCTAATTTTTTCTTTGTATATTGCACATTGTATTGCAAAATGTTTGCTTTTCAGGGCAAGCGAATCATAACGAGCATCGCATTGATAGGTTCGGAGACATCCCGCTCTGTTCGGGTTTCCACAACTTCGTCCAACACTTATGTATATGAAGTTGCAGGAGATTCAAGGTAATCTTGCATTAACCTACTAGCAATGTATAGTTCCTGTAGGTTTTTTAAAGGATATTTCTCTAAGATACGTATAAGAAACAGAGTGATTTTGTCTACTACCTTCTCATAGTGACATGACGGTTGGATGGGCAGTGATGATACAGGGACCGCTGTTCACCTTCACTTATCGTGTCAGACATCAATTTTGTGGTGTGTTTCTCCATTCGTTTTAAATAATAAGTCGGAAATTCAAGATTACTTTGTTTTTTTTTTCTTTTTTTGCAATCAACGGTTCGCTGTTATTGCGCTAATTCCATTGTAACGTCCAGCTGTTTATTTATATTTGCCCATTTGCGATGCAATCACATTTTTCATTTTTTAGTCGGACCACGAGATTTCGATTCGATGGCCGTGATTTTTCGGATGTTCCATTGCCGGCGCGGAATCTCGTATATACGCTTTATCATAAGCGTGAAGAATATGGTTGAGGAAATCTTTTTGAAGCTTATTTCCCTGTGGAATCATTAAGAATTAGTTTGTAATTTTTTTATGCCTTATGATGATGAACTGATTGATGAGCGTTTTTAATGGGTATTTATGTTTTCTTTTAGACAGCTAATAGTTATCAAACAAAGACCGCCTTTCTCGAATTCTATTCCGCGGTGAAAAAATTTCGGTGTCTGAATATTTTCACTGTGGAACATCCGTGGTTATGCTATTGAACTTGTGAAATAGCGGTCGAGGTCCTCTTATTTATCCCACCCGAAATGAAATGGAATCTTTGTATGTAACGTAATGTAGGGGGAAAGGTCGTTCTGTGCAGTCTTCCTTCACAGATTTTAATTCTATTCTTAATTCCTACATTTTTCATTCAAATCCATTTCAACAAGAGCAGTTAGCCTTTATAAAACGATAAGCCTTCAATTTGTCTGAATGTTTCTTCTAGATTGGATACATGGAGACACCATTAATCAGGTTCCATTTTAGATAAAGTGCATGATCATTAATCTATTGCATACATTGATATTCTGTTTTCACTTGTTCCATTTAATGAACATATAATTGATGTTGCTGTAAATGTTGTTTTTTGTTTTCTATACAATTACTTAATGGGGACGCTGTAATTCTATAGAAGTATTCGTTATAGTTGCAAGTTCGTCATGCCAAAGCTGAAACGCGATCATTGTGTTAGCCTATAGATAATTTGTTTTTTATTGGTATTTAAACCATAGAATGAACTAATGACTTTTTTACATGCAAAATCAACCGATTATTGCGATCATATCAGATCGTAGATATAACTGGTTACTTGATCTTTGCAATCTTTTAAGATCATAGATCCGACTGGTTACTTAGTTTTGCAATCGTGCTAAATCATGCGTTTGACTAATTACTTGATTCATTGCGATGTTACTGCACCGTAGATTTAGCTAATTGCAGTCGTAAAATATAAATGTTATGATTTTTTTTTTTTGCTGGTTTCATTCCATTGGTGTGTTGTCTTCCTAGTTTGAAGTAACTGTCAAATACTGTTCGATGGTGTAATTACAAGAAAGACTTTTTATTTATAGGCTTTTTGTCGTTTTACTGTAATCCGAATGAAGTATTATACAGGAGGACTGTTGTATATACATAGACAACGCATACAACTTAGAAAACATCGGTGTTGAGGCTCGGTAGACAGAGCCTCGGATGTGTTTTACCTGACGTTCATTTTGACTTACCTGCTCTTCTAGATGAATCGATTAAAGAATTGAAATTTATCATATAGAAGAATTTCGTAGCAACACGTGCTTAATTTTTTGTACTTCGCATCTATTTCCGGCTACGTATGGAAGTAATGGGGTGCTTTTTTCACTTAATGGAATCGTCAACGCTGTAATGTTACTATATGAACCCTAATGACTATGGTTGTCCTATTGCCTTAGCTGTGGAAACGCATTAACGAAAAGAGGATTATCTCCAACTTCGTATCATCTGTTTTCCTTTTTTTCCATCAAAACGACTACTGACCTTCGCCTTTTTTTTTGTGAAAGCCCGTCTTCTCTTCTATTTCAACGCTTGCTTGATGCGTAGCGATGGCAAATAACAAGCGAGCATGAATAAAGGAAGCATTTCGTAGGTGTTAATTGTTGTTCTATGATAACACTGAAAGTGCTTTGAATGATTTTTGAATGATATGATGGATGATTTTTGAATTTCAGGGGTGCTTGCTTATTCTTGTAACGATAATCGATTGGCTTAGGCGATAAGCGCTGTTAACGCTGACCTTCAAAAATTGCAAAATCCAAAGTTCAGTGCAAGCGTTAAAAAAACCGGAAATTCTGCTTTCACACATGTGAACACGTATTCAATTGCGTATAATTTTACGAGCTGTCAACAAGTAATCAAATATGCGCAGCTCTTTGTTAGAGTGCAACTGATCTGACCGCTCGTAAAAAGGTATTTAAATCTATTTTCCTGTGCGCCACCCGATCGAATGAGATTCAACTCGTCCCATCATGAAGTGCATGAAGGAACTGAATTCTCCATGACTAGAAGGGTTTGGGAATCTGATTGAGAAACAAGCGCGAGATGCGACGAATGTTAGAAAACCCCCGACGCAGGCAGAGGTCGAATCTGAGTATATTTGATAAATTCACTTTTATTTATTACGAACCAGTTCAGCCCATTCGTTAAGCTGCTTTAGCCCCACAAGCCTCATAGCAATTGCAACCAACTCTTGAATGCACTAAGTCCTTCATGACTAGAAGGATTTCCAAGTCTGATTGGAAACCGAGCACGGAATGGCACAAATCTTAGAAAACTCCTAAGACGCAGGCGGGGGTCGAACCTGAGTGCTATTTGATAGAACCAGTTCAGCCTATTCGTTGGGCTGCTTTAGCCCCATAAGCCTCTAGAAGGGTTTCCAAGTCTGATTGGAAATCGAGCACGGAATGGCACAAATCTTAGAAAACTCCTGAGACGCAGGCGGGGGTCGAACTTGAGTGCTATTTGATAGAACCAGTTCAGCGTATTCGTGGGGCTGCTTTAGCCCCACAAGCCTCTAGAAGGGTTTCCAAGTCTGATTGGAAATCGAGCACGGAATAGCACAAATCTTAGAAAACTCCTGAGACGCAGGCGGGGGTCGAACTTGAGTGCTATTTGATAGAACCAGTTCAGCCTATTCGTGGGGCTGCTTTAGCCCCACAAGCCTCTAGAAGGGTTTCCAAGTCTGATTGGAAATCGAGCACGGAATGGCACAAATCTTAGAAAACTCCTGAGACGCAGGCGGGGGTCGAACTTGAGTGCTATTTGATAGAACCAGTTCAGCCTATTCGTGGGGCTGCTTTAGCCCCACAAGCCTCTAGAAGGGTTTCCAAGTCTGATTGGAAATCGAGCACGGAATGGCACAAATCTTAGAAAACTCCTGAGACGCAGGCGGGGGTCGAACTTGAGTGCTATTTGATAGAACCAGTTCAGCGTATTCGTGGGGTTGCTTTAGCCCCACAAGCCTCTAGAAGGGTTTCCAAGTCTGATTGGAAATCGAGCACGGAATGGCACAAATCTTAGAAAACTCCTGAGACGCAGGCGGGGGTCGAACTTGAGTGCTATTTGATAGAACCAGTTCAGCCTATTCGTGGGGCTGCTTTAGCCCCACAAGCCTCTAGAAGGGTTTCCAAGTCTGATTGGAAATCGAGCACGGAATGGCACAAATCTTAGAAAACTCCTGAGACGCAGGCGGGGGTCGAACTTGAGTGCTATTTGATAGAACCAGTTCAGCCTATTCGTGGGGCTGCTTTAGCCCCACAAGCCTCTAGAAGGGTTTCCAAGTCTGATTGGAAATCGAGCACGGAATGGCACAAATCTTAGAAAACTCCTGAGACGCAGGCGGGGGTCGAACTTGAGTGCTATTTGATAGAACCAGTTCAGCCTATTCGTGGGGCTGCTTTAGCCCCACAAGCCTCTAGAAGGGTTTCCAAGTCTGATTGGAAATCGAGCACGGAATAGCACAAATCTTAGAAAACTCCTGAGACGCAGGCGGGGGTCGAACTTGAGTGCTATTTGATAGAACCAGTTCAGCCTATTCGTGGGGTTGCTTTAGCCCCACAAGCCTCTAGAAGGGTTTCCAAGTCTGATTGGAAATCGAGCACGGAATGGCACAAATCTTAGAAAACTCCTGAGACGCAGGCGGGCGTCGAACTTGAGTGCTATTTGATAGAACCAGTTCAGCCTATTCGTGGGGTTGCTTTAGCCCCACGAGCCTCTAGAAGGGTTTCCAAGTCTGATTGGAAACCGAGCACGCAATGGCACAAATCTTAGAAAACTCCTGAACCGAGGCGGGTACCGAACCTGCGAACTTCTGATCATGAGTCGGACACCTTACCCACTAGGCCATCGTGCCACCGCACTGGTGTTCGCGCATATCGATAGCTAAAGTTGAGGAATGCGTACTATGCGCTGTATTATCAGAAATATAAAGCTGTTTTTGTTCGTTCAGTATTCTTTTTTCGCCAAAGATTTTGAAAATCATGTTACTGTCTCACTTTATTTTCCGTTCAGCTTTGTATCATATCGTCTTCACTTCCCACCACTTTGCCTCTCACTTCTCTCTCCTTAGCTGGAAAGGGAGTAAGATGGCAACTTTATTTTTTAAATTAATCGAGCAATATATTGAATCAATCTCTAAGTTTCTAAGCATGCTAACCAAAACAGAATAAATTTCTTATTTTTCTGAAATGTTATAAAAAGAAGAACAAAATGTAGACAATAAAATTTACCCATATTCTTACCAATATGGGTAGAGAATTTTTGCGGAGAGTTGCCCACTTAAGTAACTGAAAAGAAGCTCCTTCATCCATGACCAAGACTAATTAATCAATAATGAGAAACATCCTACAGGTAGCTACAAAAAAATCCTTCCATGTGCATATGATGGAAATGTATTCGCTTGCTGTATACTATTTGTGCCAGCACTAATTTTGCATTATAAGTGCGCAATAGGTGCGGTGGCATATTTTGAATAAATCAGTCCATGCAGTTTCCTGAGGCTTTAATAGTTTAGAATGAACTGGGAAAATAAACGCTTATTTTCTTGCTAACCGCCGAGACTGTCGAATCAGAAACAGAAAAATATACATAATGCATAGATAGATACCGTCGTGCAGTAGCACAGCATTAGTTCTAAAGCGTTAGATCCAACTTTCCATAATAGTGGGAAAATTTGCATCTCCCGACGAGTATATATATTGGTGCTTTCGTCGCATAAATTACTTCATTGTTTTATACGTCGGCGATTCGGCGGATTTTGGATCTCGGCTCATCGGCAAGTGACTGCTGACTCTAGAGGCGATTAGGTGTTTTGACGTCTGAAGGAGGGGATCTCAGCAGAATGCGATCTCAAAAATATTCACCAAGAAAGTCGAAGGGGAAAGAGGATGACGAGAAACTCGTCGAGAGTGGAAGTGGTGAAGACTCGGAAGACTCGGAAGACGAAGAGAGGAAAAAGAAGGTGAGTTCGGTTGCTTTTCGGTGCATCACAAGCCGAGGTGATTCGGCTGTTATGAGTTCCGAATTTGTGACAGTACTAACCTTTCGAATTTTATCACTTGAAACACAGATCTATCATGTAGTGCTGAACAGATTTATCCCTCTGTAGACACTTCTCGATACTAACCAGCATTAATATGATGCACGGCTCGTTTGATTATTATTGTTATTTAAAGTGGCAGGAAGATTTGTGCACAAAAGATGCGGTGATGCGGGAGATCCAAAAGATTCTTGAAGGCGAACGACAAATGAAATATTCTCGGCATAAAATGAGTGCAAAGATATAATTTATTGATGGGAATTCGATGTTCGTTGCCAATGTGCTGCTACAAACGACTATATTGACTAACCCTAATTTGCTGTTGGCCGCGAATGAATTTCGCCCAAGACTTCGGGTCCCTAAGTTTAGGAGGAATTCGGATTTCGGAGACTCGAGTGCCAACATTACCTTTAATGAGTAAGAGTGGCTTTTTAAAAGCTGTCGTTGTCCGCCTAAGATCGAATTTCTATCATTCCATCTGTTCATTGAGTCAGGCGACGAAAAAGAATGCCAAGGTGAGCAAAGATTCAAAAGAAGGCAAGAAAAAGAATGAATCGAAGAAGGTCAAGAAGATAAAGCGCAAGGTGATGGTTGGACCCATGGCCAGAAAGAAGATGACACCAGGTGTGATCATCAACACCGATCTGCACAAGTTCGCATGTTTCCACTTTCGTTACTTGACAATACAATTATACAATATGTTAAAAGAAGATTATTTCAAAAATAGATAGGTTTTCTTTGCTCAAACAGGAATTTGCGAAGCCGTTGATCGTGTGGGCTCAATACCTATGAAGACAACTGAAGTTTTAGAGAGGGTGTCTTTTAGCCTCTTTTATGCTCAAATATATTGCAGTTTATAAGAAGTCAGCAAACTATGCTCCTAACACTAGAGCTATCCCCCATTTTTTCGATGTTTTTTATCAGATTATGCTTCTATGGAAAATTATTGCCACAAAAAACTGTTTCATTTCTCAGATATGAAATTTTGGCGGTTCTCGGTGCCGGTGGCTTTGGTGATGTCTATAGAGTGCAACAATTAGACAACTCGGAAAAGAAGACTACATATGCACTGAAAACTGAGACAAACGGTCCTAAAGGAAAGTCACTGAATCGACTAAAGGTTAGTACTATAAGCGTCGTTAGCTGTTTGTCCATCTTCATCAATCAATAGTAAAAACTATATTTATGGAAAAATAGAGTCAACAAAATAGATCGTTTTTCTGCAGTATTGATTTCTTTTAATCTATAGGTAATATGGACCTAAATCAGTACTATCCAGCGTTAACACAGAGATTATTTGGACAAGCGAAGAGACGACATAATTCTTGGATACTTTCTATGCCTAATCTTGTTCTATTGGTTTCTGTGTCTAGAATCAAATTGCTATCGAGTGTTAGAAAATACCTTTTGCCGACTAGTCTAGAATCAACTAACATGTAAGCGGGACTCGCTTTTTCGCCTGCACCTGAGGTTCATCACTTTTGTGACTCCAACCTATTCGGTACTTTTGGCACACAATCGCATCACCGAAATGTCATCTACAAAGCGTGAAATTTCTTTGTTGTGTTTCATTTTTAAAACGTTCATGTTGAGCATTTTTCTAAAGAGTTTTTTATCGTTTAGGAATTTTTTCTAGAGGTAGAGCATTTTTTAGAGGTCTACAAAGTTGATCACATTTTTTAAACTTGAAAGATGATGAAACATCTGTATGCCGCTGTTTCGAGTAATTATCTCACGCATACAAACTAAATCGAAAGAAATTAAGCCTATTTGATGGCTCAAAATGTTGGTCGTAATAGCTGCAAAGAAATGACGTGAAGCTGAAGAATGTTGCAAACTGATGTTTCGGACATGTTTAAAGACAAGGGCTTTTTCAGGTGGAAATGACAATTTTCGAGGAGTGCGAACGATTGCCACTCGAAAGGAAACGACACTTTGTCGAGATGATTGACAAGGGTTTGTGCATCAAATTATTTATTTTCCTCATTATTAAAAAAAATTATATATATATATATATATATATATATATATATATATATATATATATATAATTTTCGCGTTTCATAGAGAAAAAAACATGGCATCATTGAAGGTCGAACGGAGAACTTCAAGTTCATTGTAATGGAATTAGTCGGAACAAGTATCGACGATTTGCAAAAGAAAACGCCTGGAAAACGCTTTTCGTTAGTTCCACTTCATGTTTTCGAATTCAATTTTCATTCATCTTATTCGCCGTATTTTCTTTAAATATATTTGTTTATAGGCCAAATTTACCAAACTTGAGATGCACGCATTTCTATAATGCAGGCATTCATATGGATGATAGTGTTGGAATAATTTGAAGGTGATATAAGTCGATTACAACAATCGAGAGATGCTTTCTCGTTCCTACGACGTACACAAATAAGAGTAATCTTTTGCTCGTCTTTATAATTTGGCAGTTATTAGAAAGTGCCCAATGAAAATTAAAAATTACCTTAGTGGTTTAGCCGTAGTTTTCCATTCTTCTAACTCATATGACTAAATTTCTTTCGTTGTTGCGAATATTCATAACGTGTAAGCAATTGACGAAATTATAGGTATTTGCATTTATATTTCACTGTATTGTATAGTGTTTTTTAAGCTTTTCAACGACAATAAAACTTGGATTGGAAACGGTTGAGGCGATTGGGCATTTGCATGATATTGGATATATTCATCGTGACATAAAGCCTCAAAATTTCACCGTTGGAGTAGCCGAAAAAGCCGACAATATATATCTCCTCGATTTTGGTATTGCAAGACGATATATTGAGAAATATACGAAAGCAATCAGGTGATAATCTCTTGTCATTTGTTCCCACTTTCAAGAGAACAAAGCAAATAGATAAAAATTTCGGATTATTACACTTATAATTACTTGCAAAATGCTAATTTCCCTTTCCTTCATTATGTTTCGTGAAGTCTATGGCAGTTTCAACCTATAAACTCATATTGCCTTATATTTTAATCCTATTTGAATTATGTGAAGTATATTCTTTCTGTGAAACATTAAATATAAAGACTGTTTAATCAATACGCAGCGAAAACGTCCAAAGGAAAGCTTCAGTAAATCGAGAGAAACAACATTTCAGGATACCACGAAGACAAGTGAAATTCATAGGAACGATACGATTCGCATCTCGAAATTGTCATTTGGGAAAGGAACAAAGCAGACGCGATGATCTCGAGTCATGGCTTTATATGCTACTCGAATTTACTCAATATGCCATTCTGCCATGGTCGAGAACGATCAATCGTGAGATTGTCCTAAGAGAGAAACAGAGACTTTTCAACGGCAAATGTTAGTTTATTTATAATATTGAGAGCAGCTCTATTTTACCACTTTGGAAAAATGAAATAAATAGCAATCATGAGGTGGAGAAAGGAGTGGGGCAACCGATAACGTGATAAGGACACATCATGTTACAATATCAACTTGAATTACAGACTATTTTCAGTCATCAAACATGTGGCGGATTTACCGTCGCCGATTCACAGAATTATTTACTACATAGATGATCTAACATTTCAAGGCACACCGGACTATGAATATATTGGATTGGCGTTAAAACGAGCCGCCGCTCTAAAAGAAGCAGATCTTAACGAGCCTTTCGATTGGAAGAAACCAAAAGAAGTCGATGTGAGTTTCATAGCCGAAGTCATTCTTTATTTTTTTAAAGTAATAGCCGTATATATCCGCTTAGCAAGTTTCCATCTTCTATTTTCTTGCTGAATGATATTATACGCTATTGAATACTTCGAGAAGAGCAGAATAGGACACTACAACAATATATGGAACTTTCTCTGCAGATAATCACGAAAGAAAAACATAATTCAGACAAGGATTTTTTATTTGTCGTATGGAAAAAATTGCATACTTTTAAAAATGTTTTCATAATTGAAAATTAGTGGAGTGCCGCATTTTGCCACTTTATTGAATGCTATATTCGTGCTTAAAGAGCTATTCATTTCCGCTTGTGTGCTGATATTGCGATGGATATATTCACTCCGTAGCGATGGCAACATGAATATATAGAGACAGCACAGTATAAATAAGTATTTATTATTTAGAGTGAAGAGGATGTCGAAAGCGGCAAAAAATCACGGAGCACAAAATCAAGAAAGAAAAATCGTAAGTTTTTTTTTCTTATTCATTCCATTAGCGTTCAATATGGACATTTGTTCATCGCTAATCATTAGCACGCTTAGTGAGAATGATGATCAAAGCGAAAGAAACGAAAAGGAGGCCCGAAAATATGTGGAAAAGAATTGTGCACTGAGAAAAAGGCACGATTACATCCGGTATGATCACGGTCGGAATCAGGACACTTTCAGGAATTAGTTAATCCATGAACTCTTGAACATAGGTTAAACATGATTCCTATCCCTGCTTCACCTGAATGAGAGCCGAGGTCATAGCTAGGATCGATGCAGAGAGTTTTTTTTCGTATTTTCTTGAGTTAAACCCGATCGCGGTTCTTATTGTTATTAGGATCGAAATCAGAAGTTTTGACCAAGATTCGCTGGAAAGGTTAAATTCTGTCAGTTGTCGTTTATTATCTCGAAATGCATTCTTTTCTAAAATGATCCGATAAAACGTTGAAGTAGAGAGGTATTTCTGAAATAATTTCGATGGTTTATTGACAGAGTAGCAGCTTTTGGCCGCCTTTTCATCGCTGCATATATGAGCAAAGCGAATAGAATCAACTTTTGATGGACGGCTTATTTCAAGAACTTATTTAGGTATTAAATAGAATGAAATTTGGTTGAGTGTATTTTATTTACGATAAATGCATAAAGAAATAAAGCAAATTACGGGTCGAGCATTAATCTAAAATTTCAAAAACTTACAGGAATATCAGATCGTCTTAAATAATTACTATTTCAGGTGGTTGCAATAGTAAGCCATCGAAACCGAAGACAATGAGAGACTAATTTGCTTTATGCCAGCTTTCTTGAGGTAGAGTTTTATTATTGGGCTAATTGTTTAATTTTTATTCAGTTTTTCAATACGCCAAAGTCCTATTTGAATGTTGTTGAACAGTAGAAGTTGCTGAAGTGATGGGTAAATGAATGAATAAATGAATGCCCACTCGGCCGACATCTTACAAACTATGCAAGTTTCCATCTGCGCTGAACGATTGAGTCAGCGATCGCGGGATAAAATTTTTGCTTAATATTATTCGAAATTAGTTTATTGTGAGGATCATGAGCAATTCGATTGACCGTTATTTGAATGTGCAATTCGGCAGACAGAACTTCACACATATGCTTGCAACAGAGTAACGTTGTAATTTATTTTTTAGATTAATTATGCAGATTGGATTTTCTATTCCTGATAGATAAGATTATGCATAACCAAGTGATAACTCCTCTTCAAGAGCACAGTTTTCAGCAATAAAGCTTCGTGTCGTATAATATTTCCACATTGGCTTCGGTTGAAATCATATCTCAAGCCTTTGATTTTATGACGCACATGTACGATCCTCGCTTTCACAACGTCATATCTTAAAAGTTGTTTATGCGCCCTATCAATAAACGATTCGTCGTATACAGAGAAGTGATAACATGAAAATTGGTTAGGAGCAAGAGAAATGCACTAAGGTGTATTGGTTCATAAAGAAAATATGGTAGTTTTCATGCCTTGCATCTTTGGGAAATTTTTATTTCTGACTTTTAAAAATTTTGTGGTGTCTTCAAGATTGTTTTTGATTGCTAATGAGTTCATTCTATGCTGTCGTAAGAATTTTTCAAGGTACTTACTGACAACCAACAGCTTTATCTCAAATGCAGTGACTCTTAGCTTCTTATGAAATAAACGTGCTACAGATATATAATGCACGACATATTCAAGAGGAGTGACTGAGGGGTAGTGCTTGAATGTGCGTTGTGAAGACGCTTAGCGACAAAAAAACCAGTCGTTATTAAAGACAGAGAGAAAAGCTGATGAATGTACAGGAAAGGTTAAGACAACATGCATCTTATGCTCAGCAGCTCAAATCATGACACTGTAGTGATTAACATGTTACTGAAATATTTTTATCGAAATACTATGAACGGAACAAAAAATGACAAGAATATAGCAAGAGAATGCCACTCAGTTTGAATAGGAGATGCACTGCTCTCAGGTGACAGTGGATGAGTTGCTTCTTCTGTGATACCTGAAATTCATCTGTTTTCCTCTCAAACAAAGTCATTCAACGGGGGTTAGAGAAGCTATTTTTGATCAATTGCAATGGGACATTCACTGCTGAACAACGTCAACAAATGACTACGCTTATTGCTTTATTTTAACGACCAGAAGAGCATTTCTCTACAGATGATGCTACGTCTTTGGCCTTTTTCCTTTTTAATTAAATGCTTCGTCTTCGACTTCATGATAGCAATTCTATGATACTTTAATCCGCATTGAAATGCTCATATTTTGCGATAGATAAATGCTGATATTTCTAAAAAATACTGTCAAGATTACTTTAGAAGGAATTCGCCCCAATATAAAATCTCATTAATTTTTTGAGCAATAGAAAACCGAACAAATATTCTTTGAACCACTCTTTGTAATTAAAATATGCGGGAAAATTCTAGAGGAGCTGTAAAAGTGTAGTTGCTCGGTACGTGTTTATGAAATGAGTCACTAAATCGATGAAATAAACATATCCACCTGCCAAACAGGTATTACGACGACAAATAGCATTGCTCCTACCGCGTTATATCACGTTGGTAAGTATGAAAAGCGTTAATATCGCTATATTCATCATGTTAATTATGCGGGCAAGAAAGCTGACTATAAGAAAGACGTTATACTGTAGTTTTACATTCAATCCTGTTGAGTAGGAGTACTCAGGCCCCGCCAAACACTCGCTTCCTCCAGCCATCCCTTTGCCAAACGCACACATGTGGTGGCTAATTCGGATGGTACCTCAATTAACAATACCGATGATTCCACAAGCTACACGTGCTCCTGAATCTCCGGTTGTCCTGCTCGCTTCAGTGTTACCTCTGCCAAGGTCGTCAGCTCGTTCGTGCACAACAATGGTACGGCCAATAACGGAATAGGGACCGTGAAGTGAGACCATAGAATCCTCTATTGAAACTTGCGCAACGCCTGCTCGCTGAAAATTTCATCGCAGATTTTATGAACATCGCTCCGTACTTCATAGTATACGATTCAACTGCAAATAACGTACCATAACTGATCGTCGACAACTTTTTTGTTTTACATGGACAAGATTTTAGCACAGTTAGTGCTATGGCGAAACTTTTGTATAATGGAAAAGACCGCTATGATAGTACCTGATAGATTCAATATTAACAAATCAATTCTGAGAGTTTAGATTATTTTCCTGCGAAATTTCTTTTGCCGAATTGTATAGCTTTATTACGGCGCAAATCATTTTCTAAATTTTTTCCATCGCTCTGAATAAAGGGCGCGCTTCTGCATCCAACAATGTTGATGACAGTTTCTCACATGGGGCAAATTTTTGATGTTCGCAATCGAAAACATATTTACCACAGATAGCGAAATACATTTGGCAAAACTGCAAATATTCAGCAATTCGTTATTGCAACGACTAACTTGCCCACTGCAGCAATCGCCGATAAAAACATGGATATTTTCATGCAGAAAATTTCTTTTCATCGACGCGTTAGTGCGGAATCTAGCTCGAAAATTAAGAACAATGCAGGATCGCTGAATAAACGCTGTGAGCAGTCTTTTTTCTTAAAAAAACAAGTTCATTTTGTGTAAGGATAAGCATTTTCGCATTTGTTAAATAGAAGGACATGGTGATTTCAAGAATAGTACATCCTATTCCTATCTGTAAAATCAGTGAAAGCTATCGTATTCCTAGTCAGCATCAATGCAGTTCAACACTCTGAGAGGCTCACTCCGAGTTAATGCTATTAAAGGCAAATTTCGCATTCATCAAGTCGTACCGAAGCTTTAATATTTCCCAGGTCACCGACATGCCTTTCGAAATCCGTAGGCGCTCCATGAGACTTGTTTGTGGGGTTGAAATGGGCACCAGCTGCCTTACAGCTGTCACCAATATCCCCTTTTTCGTGTATGTGGAAACCATGTAGTCCAGGCGAAAGTCCGTATAGCGTCCCATTAATCTAGAATTTGTTTGCATACATTATTTCTGTTCATATCGCAAATCTCAGGCCATTGCTAGGAGTGTGGTAGTCCTGCTTTGTTTCAGCGTCTTAACAGTCCTCTAGATCGAACTCGAATACAAGGGCGCTCATTTGAAAATTATTAATCAGTACTGTCAATAAATATATACTAAATAATAATGAAGTGCACTAGTCGTCTGCTACCTCCCAGATTACCTGCAAATCAGAACTTGGCCTTACTCCACAAAAAATAATTTATATTCCTGGGTGAAATAATATTACCGATCAACTACTTCTTGAGCAGTATTTGCTATTTGTCAGGTATATTAGTTAGTAAGTATGCAATTCCAAATACCTGGTGGAGTACAGTATTTGTACCAGTTTGAAGAAACTGGGTGTACTAAAGTAAAGCAAAGTCGGCCGGTGGAAAAGACCACCACGTTACATCATATCTGCCACTCTAGTAGTAGTTGTGCAGCGCAACAGTACATCTTCGGCAGAGTTTGCATTTCATTTAAACAACTGTCTTCTCTCCAGCACATGGAGTAATTGGGATGGTATGCGAAAGTACACATTGCATATAGAAGGTACATGCAAACATATGAAGTACTACTTACGCCATAATACAGCATTAGTGCACTGTTGCAAAAAGAAAGCAGTACGACAGAGCGCACCGGTCATACTGGAGAACTTCAGAGCCTCAGGCTGTGTATTTGGGAGATACTGGCATTGAGCATAGCGATAAGATGTAGTCGTCAGGAAGCTAGATCAAAGGTCTTTCTCTTGATGTCTCAGAGAAAATTCCAAGACCTTTAAGGGATCATCTACGCTATTAAATAGTGATTTGTCTTGCACGTGATGAAATCGATTCGTTTTACCTTTAGTGTTCCTCCGAATTGTATAAAATCTATTATACCGAGAACTTCGAATGGCGCATTCCCATCTTTGTTTGCTTTAAAAGTATAGGCACTTGCTTTCACAGCTGCAAAGAAACTCTCATTTACGTCCTACAACAAATCAGCATACAAATGCTAAGGCTTTAATTAATAATCGTGCACATAATGGAGTGGGAAGAGAATCTTAATATATGTGATAAATTCTGCCACTGCTCCGTTAATTAATGTGACCGTCTCTTCATTTATTTGCATACTGATCAACATTCAGAACGACTGAATTGTTATTAACTTTGACGCCAATTAAATTTGCATATTTAATAATATTGCATACAGCATTTACAAACTTTTAACTGCTCAACCAGCAAAAAAATTTGTTATTTTGTAAGACGAATTATTTATCAATTTTGTTGAAATTTCAGGAAACGGAACTTGCAAATTCCTAACGCTCATTGATCTAGTGCCATTCAAATACACAATAGTTCACTAGAGGGCGGATGCGTTGTTAATTCTCCAGTATTGAAAGTTTGATGCGGAGAGCCCTATCCCTGAAGAGCTTACCATCGGCGCGTGTCGATGTGAATAATATTGCAGATAATAACGCAATTTGCAGGAAAAAAATAGACATCGTAAACGCGTTTACTGGATGAACGTGAAAGAGGTAACGCACGCTCCACAGGTGTAATGTGGGCAACACTGAGGCGAGTTTTTGATGACATCACTCTCACAACGTTGAGTGAGAGAGAGAGAGGTAACCACTCTTCGTCAACTACGCAAATACAGAGGTAACAAAACACAACGTCAGTGAAACCGTTCCGCTAGTAGCACGCTTGGCATCGTTGTAATTTTCGCTTGAAGTGGGTGATCGCAAGTGACAGACGTAGTAAGGCTTTGACAGCAGAATAATACTACTAAAGAGACTTGAAAGAACACACAGATCGGCTATCACGCAAGATACTCTTCAAACAGGTGGATGTTTACTTACAATTATTCACATGCTAGGTGCTTAATTGAGAAACGTTGCAAGTATCACTAGCAAGTTTGGAGCCTTCAGTGGGAATTTAGGCATACCTTCTTTATTTGCTAATAAACCTGGTATACGTACACTATACGTTATAGCTGCACGATCCATCTGCACACAACTCCATGTCACTTTTTTTTGCTGCTGTGACCGACAAGATCCATCCCTAATTGTGATAAGACCATGTTCATCTCGAAGGTGTCGGATCGAGTAAAAATTTGGATTGGCGCTCAAAGCATCTCCAAGAACTAAAGATTTAGCATACGCGAAGCGAATTATAAATTTCAGTACGTCTTATTACTGTGCTAATTTATGTTCTGCGAATGCGGCTGCTATTTGCATTTCTCGTGATGCTTAAGATGAGACTTGATAAGAGTGAGTCGTTGAGTGTTGATCAACGGCAGTCGGAGAAAACCGTCGTAATAGAGCTATCACGAGAAAAGGTGAGAGGTTTTTCACGAAAAGGTTATATGAATGAGGGCGCAACCGACAGAATCCATCGCTATTCATTGATCTTATTCAATAATTTCCTATGGTAAATATTGTTGGCTGTAATAAATGAAATGCGAAAATAAATTTCTTTGAAATTCAATGGAAAAAATACGTTCTAGCATAGTGATGAGCGTAGAAAAATCTAGATGTTCGTTTTGGCATTCTTAATTTATATGTCGTTGAATGTGATTTCGAAAAGGCGTTGAGTTTTCACTTCACTGGAATTTTCAACTGATTGAGAGCATATTTTTCTCTTGAAATCTTCTGGAGAACAAAAAATGTCACCTTATTGACTGCGTTCATTAGTGCCACTCTCCATTGCAATTGCATCTTTTTACTAGCTATTACTCGTTATGATATGTTCAAAGAGATTGCTATTCGGCATGCATTGCTTCGTTGTCATGTGATCGTTTCGAAGAGAGTTGATCTAGTCGGTGTTAAAATAACTGCTTGCAGCACAGCAATGTTTGCCGTCACTTGATTGCCGCTTGTCTACCTAGCACCAATTCATTGACGATTATCACAAGCAACCGAACTTATATTTTACTGCACAATGTTAGTGTTTTTTACAATAAGTACTCTTCATATGGATCGATAGAGTGGTCCGATCAACTAAGCTGCTATACAGAATATGTAAACATGCATAAATAACTCTCACTAAACGAGATCTAGAATTTTTATAAATACCATCGTCTGAAAGTAACTACATTTGCTTTGAGTTGTTGGAAATGTAGAAAGGTTTCAACAGCACCTCAGCGATGCGTACGACCTTGGAAAAATCGAAATTCTATTCGAAGGAAATGCTCGTTAGATGCTAATCAAAGAAGGTAGTTCTTATATAAGTTTGTATCTTCATGCCATTCTGAATATTTTATAGACAAGGAAAGAGAGGATCTCCTTATATGCTAAGTCCCACTGCAAATATATTTAAATCATGGCTGTTTGTTAATGGAGCTTGGATGGAGGTACTCTAATGGAGCTTGGATGGAGGTACTCTAATCTATAATATGTCTTCGTTGGTCACTACTGTCGTATAAATAGGTAATTCATAGGCAAAGTAAGTGAAATGTTTAAGATTGTGGAAACGAGATGTGTTTTACGTGCACGAACATGTCTTCTGAATGCTCAAGTCCAGTTGAAGCAGAACAACGAAACTTCTGCAGTGGTGCTCCTTGACTCTGAAATT
Organism: Baylisascaris procyonis; assembly: GCA_037389465.1. Lineage (NCBI taxonomy): Eukaryota > Metazoa > Nematoda > Chromadorea > Rhabditida > Ascarididae > Baylisascaris > Baylisascaris procyonis. The sequence goes on along the minus strand of JAZARR010000175.1, from coordinate 4,214,270 downwards.
TCCGGAGAGGTCAGTGCAGTCTCATTTAAAGGGAATGACTGCATGCTGCAGAAATGCGCAGAACTCATATTTAACACTTTCAATATGAAAGAAAATGGCGTCCTTCTTCCCCCTCCCCCTATTTGTTCAAGTTGCGAGTGGATTTTTGCCTTTAAAAGCGGAGGATTATGGCAATATCGTACCTGTATGTGTGTTTGCGCAGTAGGTATAGGCGTCTGTCCGTCTGTGCGGTAGTTCCAACTCGAGTATCGCTGAAGCCACAGTTTTGAAGGTTGGCCATACGTTCACCTGGCATATCATAATTCACATTTATTCATGAACTTTGTAGAAGTCAGAAACATTTAACGGCAGCAAAAAAAAAAAAAAAAACTACATAAAATTTGCACTAATTTAGTTGGAGAGAAGGCTTCTGCAAATGGTCGAGTTGAACGAATTGTGGAGATGCAATATATGTTTGTTGTCTTTAGTGATTCTCCGTTAAAAACAATCGGATAATTTTTATAGTACATCCCTCCCTTTCCCTTCTATGCCCATCGTGTTGTTTTAACTAGATGGTGCTGCTTATCAATAAGATAATTTACTACTGCAATCATCTAGCTGAATCATCTGGATTGTAGCAGCAACTCTGTGTCAAATTTTTTTTTAATGTGTTAAAATCGAGAATAGCATTGTGATAGCCTCACTTCTATATCATATATCTTAATGAGCATATTTTCAAAAGCATTCAACAACAATTTTATAGGGTACTCACTGTAACGTCTACAAAAGGGAATATGTTGATTTTATGTTTAAAATCTTTCTAAATAATTGCGAACACAATCGAGTCAAAAGAAGGGCTTTTCCAGTCAACAATATTGGTACCGCCTCGTATATAAAACGTAACATTTATAGAATTCTCTAAACTCTGAATACATACGTTCGCTATATTGAGACAATAAATTAGTCATAGAATTGTTAACATTCATTTATCTTGAGAATGCAGCACACTGTTGTGATTCTATCCGTACTATACGTATCTAAGACGTTGCATTGAGGATAATGAAGTATTGAAGCTGAATGCTTTAGCAGGCAAAGTCTTCTTCAGACTTTTTTTCTGATGCTAGTCAAAAAAATCTGAGTAAAGATGAGTCGACATCCCGATTATTCAGAAATCGTGAGTCTAATCTTAGCGGAACTCTTAAAAATGTATCGAGTGAGGAAATGACTAAATCCTAGCATATTTTGTATCAAATTTAACTGTACGATCAAAACAAAACATAAGGTCAAAAATGACAATTTTTCTAATATGAAGCCGTTATAAAGTTGTTTTCGAGTATTTTCTTGGCTTACTTCTCAAACTCTCTCAAATTCCTCAACTTTCACACTTCACTGGTAATATTTCATATTATAAGCTTCACTTAGAGATCACCTTTCTACAAACTAATTAAATTGTTTAGACGATCCTGAAAGTCATCGCATCTTTATTTATTTCCTATATATAGGAATGTTATTAGTGAGTATATATACTTTGGTGGTATTCCTTATTTTTTTCACCTACAATGAACAGCACTGTAAGTTATTCCCTTTTTCATTTTTATCATAACAATTATCACAGGGTTTCGTTATAATTAAATTTTTCCTAATTTTTTCGAAAGCATTCAGCCGCTATCTGTCATTCACTCATATAGTTTTACGTGCATATCCCTATATACATGAAGATCTATACTTTTTTGTTAGTGTTGTAGTTCAATATGTTTAATATTTCAATATATTATAGTAATTAGCTTTTGGTTCACTCTAGCACTACAATAAATCGTCAGAAGTTAATGACGTTTATATCATCCTTCGCTAGATCGTTGATCTTGTGTAACTGCGAGATCATGCACTCCACCAATAAGAACATATGCCAATAAATGCTAATTCAAGTATTAAAATGATGGTACCATCTCAGCTCTTTCCATGTCAACTTCTACTATCGAGAAATATCAATGAAACAGTTGAAAAAAAAAATTAACGTAAGCTATTGACTCATCTATGCCATTCGAACTTAACAGGAAGTAATAATTCGATAATAATAATGAAAAGTGGATTAATTGCATACTTCCCTAGTAATTAGGGCATATTTTCACCTTTGTTACTAACCACTTAATGTCGAGCATTCATTGACAACATATCAAAGAATAACATAACAAACTAAACTCTTTATATTGACTTCAGCCTGAACTGGCGAATTTATCCACCTGGCTGATAACGGTGTTAAGTATTTTTCTGATACCAGTATTAGTGCTTTAGACTCCGACTTAAAAATTTAGTGCCAGAAGAACTCATCGATTATGCAGAAGAAAACCGTGTTAAAGATGGGCATCCCCCACTTCCAATTGAAGAAAATAAAATGACGACACAACTACAACTACAACTACAACGGCAACAACAACAGCAACAGCAACAACAGCAACAGCAACAACAACAGCAACAACAACAGCAACAGCAACAACAGCAACAACAACAACAACAGCAACAACAACAACAACAACAACAACAACAACAACAACAACAACAACAACAACAACGGCAACAACAACAACAATTGACGAAATCAATTCAACAGTCTTCTGGATTCCGTCATTCGCCTTCAGATTCGGTAATGTTCAACCGATCGATACAACTATAGTGGTGAATTTCGAATAATAACTCAAAAGGTTATTATGAAGCCAAGTCTAAGTAAGTCGTGAAAAAATAAGATATGAGTATATTACCGACTCAAGCAAACAGTTTTAATGACCTTGCAAGCTATCTGCCTAGGAAATATTACCGACGAAGAAATACCTAGACATATAAAGGATAGCAGAAATGAATAAAGCGCAAAGCCAAGAAAAAAAACTGGAAAACAAGATGCAAGTTATTCCAAAAAAAGGACTAGCTAAAGAGTAAATCAGCTGAAAGCAATCGATGGAAGATATGAGAGGACTATAATGAGCCAGTTGGTAACTTCTTTACCATCTGTTATATTCAAGTGTGACATAATATGACATCATTCGATTAACTCGTAACTCAGCTAGTATGATTCTCTTCGACAATTCATACTTCCCTTAAGAAGTAATTGTTGCGTTTAGCTTAACCAGGTAGAGCATTACATTTCGACTACAAAATTTTAGATTTAAATCAATTTATTCATTTTTATATTAATGGATTTCAATCTAATATTTCTCTAAATAAATGAAGTAATCAGTTGTTAAGTACATCTGCATCTTTTTTTCACTATTATTGAAACGCTTAATTTTCAAAATGTTCGAAGATAGTTACTAGAAATGCTGACGTGGTAAGAACGATGAAAAAACTATTGTCAGATTGCCATTAATATAGTTTTTGTTGCGATGCTTGCCTTTCAAAACAAGTTGAATATTTGTTGATGTTTACATGGAATATTGGAACGAGACTAAAAGCGTAATTCGAACTTTACAGAATGTCGCATCACAAACGGCCTCAACTACAAGTAGCACTAAACAACCTAGAAAGAATCTCGTCGATACGCCACTACCAACCATCGAGAGGGCATCTGATAGCCGAAAAGATCAATCAGTAAAAATGTTAGAACTAGTTCGAAGCAGTATGAAAACGGCAAATGCTGTACACAGCCTCAGTGAATTGTTTGCTGCAAACAATACACCACAAAAAGAAAAACCCCATATGCGTGTATTTCGTACTGAAACTGAAAATGAAGTGCGTTCATCTCAAAAAATTAATTTGGCACCGACTAAGAAAAAGCTTCGTGAACTATGCGGCTCCAACCAGCAGCATACGACGGAAGATTTGCAAGGGCGATCATCATTTAAAACTGTACGAGGTGAAGTAGAGTTAACGGAACATATCGTTCCAGGAAGCGCTAATACAATAAAACTCGAAAAGAATCCTCCAATCAAGCACCAATTACATGGACAAGATGTTAGATCCCATGAAGATTACTCTGCTTGGAGGGTGAAGCATAAACAAACTGCGCCGGTGCAATTAACAGGCAATTTGAGGGGAAAAGAGCCCCATAAATATCTGGAAGGACAATCGGAAGAATGTAAACCATTTACGCTGACTTCCTCCACTGAGCGAAGAACTAAAGAAGGAAGAAATTTTTTTAAAGATCCGAAACGAAAATCACAACTAGCAGCTAAATCGACCAAGTGGGATTTTTATGGCGAAAGTAGCAACCTGAAAAATAAGGACTCCGGAGCAATTGGCGAGGAAAAGCAACCTATTATATATGCCGTTAAAGAGACACCACATTTCATAACCGCACCGGTCAATAAGAAAGCGAGCGAGCAACAACTTCCGACAATAGCAACAGAACGCTTGAGTGGAGCACCACTGCGTTAGTTCACTTATTTTGCTTTTAATTCAATGAGCAATTGTCCTTGTTTATCCTTGAAATATGAAAAATAAAACACTGCACTATTTTCGAGACAAACAGGGAGAGAGAGAAGTGGAACGAGAAAGAAACTCTTATCAAGAGTTCTTCCTTATAAAGAAAATATTTCCTCATCGTTCACTTCCATTTCCTTCGAGACAACAAAACGGTAATAAAAACTGCTCTTTCGTGTTATTCCTATCCATATAACCGCCAACCTAATGTCAAAACATCTTGAAAGGCAATAAAGAACTGGAAGTAATTAGAGAGTTTCATTGCCTGATCGGTATACTAGCAGATTGTATTACAGGAAAACGTTTGAAGCCGCAACAATCCAGAAATGACAAGATAACCCGCCTACAGTGGACCTCACCATGCGTTCCTCGATGAGATGCTGCCAACGATAGTTTACGGTTTTCTCCGAGTGTTTTCATATTTTGCTTGTTAATCCAATATTCATATCTCTTCATCGATACACCATATATCTATTCAACTCAGCATATCTTTCTGATAATATGCTGATTACTTTGCAATACAGTACTATACATAGTGGGGAGACTATAACGCATCATCGTATACGTTGGAAAAAATTGTTTTCCGCCGAAATTTGCCTCAAGGAATGCTTTCGGCACGTTAGCATATTGTACAAGATAACGCGTTCGTCATTTCAAAGGCTTTGCCTAACTAGGCTATTTACAGTTGATAAGATGCCTTAAGGAACCCTTCTGGATGCGTATCGAAGCGCTACTTCCGGCACGTTAGCATTGTCTATAGAAGTTATTACTCTATATAACGATTGTTGTAGACATGTAAAATGAACTTTGTATATTACTTTTATTGATGCTAATAATAAACAACCTTTCGTAATCAATTGTAGAAAAAATTCTCGGCAGTGGCATTTCGAAAGCAAATTCGAAGTGCACATGTGTAGCAATAAATAAATGCTCAACAAAACCAATTGCATAACATTTATTAATGATGTAACAGAACAAAAATAAAAACACCAGCAGATTCCAAAGATTTCAGAAAGGTTTATAGGGTAAAAATTTACCAGACCAAATCATTCTAACACGATCGCCAGCAGGATTCTCTTCCCGTTCAACGTTGAGAGTGAAGTCGATTGCGCTCATTATACCATCACCAAATTCCTCGTGAATCAATTCTTTCACTGCTCCTCCATAAACAGACAGCACCTAAACAATAATCTCATAATAAACCCTTAGTGAATGTACATCTGTTAATTTAGGTATGCCATTATTTAACATTTAGTTAATCTAGTTGCTCCGAACAACTTTGTGAAACGCATTTGCACCATTCATTTGGAGTTCATCTAACGATCGCCACCCTGCATGAGCGGATTCCCATTGATTATGTCCTACTGCCATGACCTTACAAGATCTTCACTATTTTCATGAATTTCATTTATATTTAATTACTGCCAGCAGATAAACTAGCACATTTAATATGGTGCTAATTAAATAACACTCCACTTATTTGCTAACCACTTGTGATGGTTCCCGTTAGTTTTAAGCAAATACGTACGCCTACAAACGAATGTGCAATGCATTTCCAATATTCTGTGAAATAGTAAATTTGGCCACCTCAATCTCCGCCCACCAATTGATCCGGTCAGTGGGCAGCGGAAGGAAGAATATACAAAATTAACCGATTGAATGATATAGAATCGAGCCTAGGCCTAAACGATCATAGCTGACAATGACATGAAGTGGCTGAATCGATGAGACAACAGATTGTTTTTTTTTTTGAACCCTTACGATAAGGAAGAACACCTCGTTCAGCCGATAAAGTAAGGGGTCGTGCGGTATGCCAGGAGAACCCTTGTAGGGTGCAGTTTGAAGCCACGCAACGCCTTCTTCACTAAGATCGAACAGCTTGCCAACAATTTCCGCTTGTTCTTTGCTCATCTGCATCTGACCAAGACATGCGGCTGTCGTCCATTCTTTGCTCTGTCCTAGTGCATCGGCAACTTGCTTCCATGTTAAGCCCTTTTCCACTTTGGCTATCATAATTTTATTGGTTAGCTCCTCTCTTGATTTCACCATAATGCCCTGAAATTCATAAACAAGATGAACATGAATGCAAGTAGGAAGCAATATTTCAAGAAGAAAAAAAAAAACGAACGATACAGAAATGCGCAATTTACAAGCAGAAACGTCAAAGAGCCGCAGATGTGAACACTTTAGCCGCATTTCACCGCAATCAATTTGTGTCGTCGAGGCACCGAAAAAACTGCTTAAATGGTGGCCATTCTGAGATTATCAAGCCTGAGATTTTTGGAAGCGGTTAGTGAGCGATATTTCCATGGGATTTTCCGCACCAGCCGGTACCAATAAGCGGTACATAAAAGGTCGAGTCGATTATTTTCAAAGTGCACTCTGAAATTTCAGGGAAAAGAAAATGTGAACATTCAGGAAGAGCATCCATATCAGCCGTTGTCAGCGTCATTGATACGACAATAATATTTATGCGATAATAATCTACTCTATAGTTACACTGACAGAGAATGTAACACTGAATAAGAAAAATATAATGGTGACGAAGAAAAACATTAATGGAATAAAGAGGAGAAAACGGGAAAGAAATAAAAGGTGAAACGAGATACCCATTTGCAGGTATAAAAACAAATACAGCTTAAGATGAAATAAGGCCGTAATTGAGCCGAGTGATGCTACTTAAGGTCTATAGTGATGACAATGAAAGAAATCTGCAAATATGGCAACCACTTGCAAATTGCTGCACATAAGTCACCCTCAAATCAATATGCCCACCTTTGATGGGCGTATTGATTTGACTCGGTCGCCTAACGAAATTCTTTCGATGGTCAGCATTAATATGGATATTATATTGTGACCACTAATAATGATAAAGCTTTAAATGAAAATATTCGTTCAACAATCTGCATGGTTTGTGCAACACACCTACCGTTTATTGGTGTACCTTTGGCTAAATGAAGTCAAATTTTACAGCATGCCGTAAGCTTAAAGGATCACAATTTGAGCAGCCAGACTTAGGCTGAGATTCACATAGGTTCAGTTTGAAATAACAACCTCATGTTTAGAGGAAACTGCGATCACTTGATGAAAGCTCAGAAGAACCCTTTATAGAATAATTAAGCATTAAATTTTATTAAGCAATTATCGATTGAACACTACGATAAACGAAAATTTGCATAATGAGGCACTGGCAGTGCCAATAATATCGCGTCTTGAAAGCTAATTATAGATAGAATTATTCTAAGACAGTAGATAATTGCCAGCGTTAATTTCTTGATCATAGAAAAAGCGTATTTCATTTCTTAAAAAGCGAAATACAGGTAATCAATGAAATTTTTAGGAGTGCATTCGAAATATTACCAAAAAATTTACATATAAACAATGAGTGATAAAATAAGCAACGTTTGATCATAACAAATCACAACATACACTAATAAGTTCGGACATTTTTCTTCAATAATGACACATTCAGAACGCCATTATTTCTCTCATACCGTTATTGATTGGCTTGTTCAATGGTGAAGCATTGTTGAAGCTAAGCTAAACGAAAAAAAAAATCGAAAAGAGAACAAAATGACGCGAACATTTTTGTTGTCGCTAAACAATCGTTAAGCAGTAAAATCGATTCTTCATCCTTCATATATTTTTAAAAAATTTCTTAAACATGGAAAGTATTAAATATTAGGGCCGGATTGATGGAATGATTTTTAAATGGTGGAAGAAGGGTGAGAAGGCGAAATAATTGGAGGAGGCTACAATGTTGCTAGAATCTAAAATTGCGGTAATATTTTGAACTAACAGTCAAAACTCAATGTGACATGCGAACATATCCTTTTTCATCGATCCATTACCGCTTATGCAGTTAATCTCTATCCATTGACTCATATGTCGCATTGTCGCATTTATTTCTAAATTTTTTAAGTGTGTCTTTATTTCATTGCTTGGTAGCAGTTCCCTTTATTGTTTTATGAATAGAGATTACACTACGATCACAATTAAAATGTTCAAGAAGGTCTGATTGCAGCATTAGGACGTCAACAAGATGTCAACAGGACGCCTTTGGTCGTCGCATAAAATTTTAAGATGCAAGATTTAATTCCGCTTAGTACAACATATGCCAGTAAGATATAGCCAATACCGTTACGAAATCTTGCTGCGTCATTTTGGAATCGGGTATGATCGATCAACAAACGCATCAGTTAACACCAAAAGTGCAATAAAGTCCTATGTGAAAAGACTCTTGAGAATCACTTCTGGATGAAAGCGAAGAAAAGCGAACGTTAAAAGAAATTTCAACACAAATAAACGTTAAAAAGCTCCGAAGGTCGCATTGATTGATTAGTTATCCCCGAGAAGCCAAGTGCAACAACAACCGATAAATTCATGTCCCTGCCGCAGTCGATTAACGAATTTTACTCGAAAAAAACGTTAATAATTCATCGTCATAGTGACATCAAATTTAAGCCAAAAAATTGAAAAAATCCCATGGAAATCACTGAAAAAAAAAACTTGATGAAATACCGCTAAACAATTACGCAAAAATCGAAACGTCTGCTTGGAGCGCTGACGTATGGAGGTCGCACAACGAGTGTGCACCACAATCGGAACACTATTATACAGCTCGATGAGCGCACAAAGCACCTCAAAATGCCTATGTCGCGATTTGCTTCTGGGCATTGATGTTTATAGCACAAAGTGCAAGGAAGAAAAAAAGCTCGTCTTCGCCTAGAGGAATATATCGCTTTCGAATATATTTATTTGTTTTGATGGCGATAGATCACTCGTATTCAAAAGCCTATATATTTGTAGGATTCAAATAATAAAATTCCACCTCTATCCCCTTTCCTGCGAATTCTTCTCCCCTTTCCTGCGAATTCTTCCGTTAATATACACGCAGCAGCAATTTATAACCATTATGTGGCAAGAATTTACAAACGAAAGTGATGCAAAAAAATTATTTTCTAATATAATTGAAGAATATTCTTACATTGTATGATTTCTAAAGTATTTAACAATTAAAATCAAGAGTTTCTTTCCATTGCAGGCGGTGGCCCTTTTTATCGGGTTCATAAGCTTGTTAGCGGAAATTCTTGCTAGAGAAAATTCTGATTCTTGACGCCATAAAGTACTCGTCGGGGTGAACGATGCTGCGTTGCAAGTACGGGCGTAACGTTCTAAGAATGTCTGACATTTCGAAGCAACACCTTGAGTCGTTATCAAAATGCGTATGAAAAATCTTATTCCAGTTGAAGGTCGATCGGTGACAGGCTTCGAATATTGTCTAGGACTTTAAGTTTCAATATGTGAGGTTGCACCTTTTTCTTACTAAAGCTTATTTTCACGAGTTAAAGTTCTCTCGAAAACCGAACAAGATTTCAATAATTCAACCAAGCTTGTCGTCGTTTCCTTCGTTAGAATATATAAAAGTGGTTCACACGTCAAGTTAGTTGTGCACGAGCATATCATTTCAGCTGCATTGGCATTTTTCCACGTTTTCTTGTTTTAAATATCGATTGCTTTGAAGTTCAAATTTGCGAGCTTCCTTCGACCTAGACCGTTCAAAAACGTACATTTTACTTCGGCAAATTTTTTAGCTCTTTCTGATTGGCGATTTATGACCGACGAGGAGAAAGAAACACTTAAATTTGCCTTCACATATGCGAGCATGGTGGTCCCATGATTAACTTTTGCGGCCTTATTGTTTGATCGTTTTTGTCAGTAGCCTTGATATGTTGATGTAGATTGTCCATATCTTTTTGTGCCTCGTGATATTGGCAAAAACTATCATTTGAATGACAGAAAATAAAAACGACGTATGAGAAATTCGATGTAATTGGATAATTTTAAAACGAAAAATTGTCACCAAAAGGTATGAAAACAAATCGACAAAGAACACTCAGCACATTCTTTTGAGAAGATGCCTGTTTACCACTTATTGCTACGGTCGAATAGCGCCATGATACGATGTCATCGCAATGAAGGTGACCTCAAGCGAGAGTGGTGACACCATTTTGCATGATGAAAACAAGTGAAGTAGCATGGGTGGGTGGCTCACACTATATGCACATCAGCATTTCACACGAATGCGCGGAAAAATTTCAGACGAATATATATATATATATATATATATATATATATATATATATATGTATGTATATATATATATTTATATTTATATATTTATATTTGTATTTATATTTATATATATTGCGCGGAAACCTTACCGTTGCGATGTTTGCAGTGACAGTCTCACCTATATCACGTTCCGTCGGAGATTCCATAATTAGCGTCACTTTTTAATCGAATATGAACCTTATTGTACTCAAACTTTATCACTGTTTACCTTTCAACAGGCTTTGAAGAAATAGTAATAAGGAACGTAATCGATTAAGCGAGAGTATTTTTCTAGAAAGGACAACTACTCAAATATTACTAAAAATGCGTTCAAAACGCTTACTGATTCCGACAAAACGGCTGATTTACGAATTCCACAAATTCTTTATTCCTCATTCCTCCTCTACCTGTATTCAATCTTCTTTGTTTAGGGCTACAACTTGTAACAGCCGCAGTATGCAACCGCCTTCCTGCAACAAAGCACAGGCTATTGCCCACTGTCTATATGCATAAATCCAGCCATTGTATCGCAATTAAACGCTCAAGCCAATCACCAGTGTAGCACTTTCAATAAAAACGCGACTGGACAGCATAATTGCTTACATATGCAAATACTTTTCTAGCACGTAAGCGATAGTGGTGATCCGTTCACAGGGATAGACTGTAGGTACTATTTATAAGGGGCTACCTATTCACAAATTCTAGAAGAGAATCTAGCATATGAGTCAGTGCGTTCGAAATATAACCTCTTTTCCTCTTTCTCTTTCTTTCGGCTCTGCCCTTATTATATATGCCAACAGTTTCCTGAAATGAAATGCAAGACACCATCAAACTTGGCTTTAAGGATTGCTCCATTTGGAAGTGAACTTAAAACGAGCATTAACTTCATCATCATCGAGCACTTGCTAAGCGATCGGACTCTAACGCTTCAACGTTTGTCCAGATGGTATAACGAATCGCTTCGTGAGCTGTCGATTCAGTGAGTGATAATGTGTGATTACATCGACGTGAGCGTTAGCAGCGTAAAGACATACTTGGTGTGCTATTAGGTAACCTGTTTTATGACATGTACTTTGATGTGCTACGTGAGGTGACGACGTTTGGCATGTCCAGAATAGGTGGGAGAGACGCTATCTGTTGTGATATGCAAGCAAAGAAAAAATTGTGTCATTTTTTAGAAGAAACGAATTTCACTGCCAATCGGGTAGGAAATCCATCAATAACGCCACTTAGCCACTAATTCTAGGTAATTCATCATATGCGTTACGAATGGTTTAGGAAATTTCACGTCTAGTAGAAAAATGAAAAATTCTGAGAGTATTACAGCGGTGATTTCATATGAGTTCATTATCACCTATCAACTTTATTAAATTTTCCATATTTGAGAGTGTTTAGTTCATAATTTTCATGCATTCATTAGAGTCTTTTGCAATAATTTTGATGACTAACTGAATGCGGACAAAGTCGGAGTCTATAAGGTAATCACCGAAGAGAGGATTGTTTGAAGCATTTGCAGAACACTTTCATTAGCTAACTGATGATTTCAATCAAAATGAACATAGAAAGCTTTTTCATTGAGTGAAAGTTCAATGTTTTCATCATAGCTATTGTCTCTTTAGTCAATTCACTGCATCACTATCTGCAATTCACATCAGAAAGCAAATATCCCTACTCTATCGAGGTATTATTTATTGTGTTTCACCTCATGAAAGCATCTTGAACGTTTTCAAATCAACATTTTGCGATAGATCAGGATGCAATGATAGATAAAAATAAAACATTTATTACGATGAATGCGTTATATACAATAAGTAGCGAGGATTTTTTTCCATCAAATAACACAACCAACTATTCGAGAATGTAAAATTGATAAAGTGAAAATTCAATAATTGCGCCCATTTTCGGATGCGTTATATTATAAATATATTTTCAATATGGGAATTGAAGTAATACACGGCAATTAGATATACGAGTACCACTAAGATATGTCTCTTCATTGATAATCTCCAGCCATAGAGCTGTTGTTTCGTTTTCTGCAAAACTTCTCAAATCATATTAATTTCTATGCTATTCGAACGATAGTGAAAGCTTCCCTTACTAAAGCAAATCAGTAATGAAAAGAAAGTTTAATTTTAATCTGGATTATATTATTTATGCAGAAACATACGAAAGAAATTATGGGAAGAGTAAGTGCGCAACTCTATTTTTCTGGATCTATTCAACCGTTTTCGCGCTTGATCCAGGAAACACCACAATCAGATTTTAAACTTGATGGGATATATTTGTGGTGGTTGAGGATACATGCAAACTCCAAAATTCATTAGGGCTCAACAAATTCGGGATCACTTCGCAGCATTTATGTGTTATATGCTTATGTGTAATCGGTCAAGTCTTTCTTTTGCACTTTTTGTATGTGTTCGTTGCGTTGATCATAAGTAAGATTGAGAAATTAATATGCATTTTTATTCACTTCCTCCGTTCTCCCCACCCAAAATAAAAGGAGAACTTGTCTTCGTGATTAATGAGCACTTTGTGCCTCAGAAAAATGAGTTTTACCTCGACACGTCGCTGGCATGTCATTAAGAGTTTTAATAATTACCATATCGGCATTATATATATATATATATATATATATATATATATATATATATAATGACAATGAACTGTGAGGATCTTGTAGGTGCTAAACATTATATGATACTAAGAGAAATTTACCTCATAAATTTATCGTCGCTTATTGAATCCGCACCAAGTAGAGAATCCACCCATCGAAGGTGATCCAACGCAATCGTAGTTGGCAGATTCCCATTGTGGTCTTGAGAGGACAATTGTGATAACTGAGAACAATACGATGAGGATAATGAGCTTTGTGTTCATTGTATGTTCACAGTTGATTTATTCGAGCCGAAGATACCGATTGAATGCTGTAAATTCGTTTGTTTGGAAATTGAAAAGTATATTTCTTTCGCATTTTCTAGCGGTGAAATAGGTTCAACATCAAGTATAGAACCTTATTAGTCAGTGCATATTCTCTAAGTGGCAGTGATAACAAGAGATCTCTTGAGTGTCTACAGTCTATGGAACACTTCGAATAGCTATACTGTTGACAGTTAGCTGACGCTAGTGATGAAAACGATCAAAGTGTAGCACTTAAATAGCAAACTATCAGGATATTCTGAAGGCATTATTAGAGGAAACTTTCTTTTTTGAAGATGGTAAGTGACTGACGAATTGATAAAGTCAGATACAACGAAACTCGTTTCCAGTGTAAAGAAATAGATTGTGAAATGAGGTCCCCTTCCCCACATTTATAGGCTTGAATCGGACCGCCCCTCGCACGAATGCGTCATTGTTGCTGGTATTTCATAGACAAGAGCTCACCTTTGATACTGTATCATATGTGAAAAAATCGAGTTTGTTGACAGTTAGACTTGATCATATGGGAGAGTACGTGAATGTTGGAATGTTATTTTTATTTTTTATTTTGCGGAGCCCGAAAGATGTATAACCTACGATGTCTTTTTTTTGCGAACTAAGGTGACCGAAAACAAGGCAAGTGGAGAGAGGGGTCGGTGGAACTTACGTAATAATTCACTACGTTTAATAACATATGTTACATATATGCTTAACACCTCAGATATGCTTAGAAAAATGTAATATCACTTCTCATGTGCGACAGAAACATCGTTTCGGTACATGAGGTTCCCCATTCATCAACATCAATATTTTGAATGAGGCTGGTTGGAAACTTCTGTCATATCAACTCATTGAATATTGCGGTGAAAGCCTTTTGACAAGCTCGAGGAACCGCCATAAAATGAAATCTCTAAGCGAGTTTCACATTTAAGTTTATGATACTAGGAAAGGAAACATAAAATAGAACGTGCGCTAATGGAACCATTTGTGCGCTAATTATGAGCTCTTATATTATCCGGATACGTCTAGCAACTTCCTTTTATCTGAGGAAGAAAAAGCAAAAGGACGTGAAACATCGCCTTGAATAGCAGAAAGCAGCTGAATTTAGAGAACGAGCTCCGAATAAACGTGCAGAGGTGGAACGCATCGCATATGGAAAGAAGATTTGTTGGTGTTGTCTCTAGCTGAATGGATACCTTGAGTGTTCTCTAAGTGAGATACATTTTATATCCATCTTCCTTCCGCCGTATGTGAATTTAAGTTCTAGACTTCTTAGAAGTCGGCATAATCATGAAAATGAGATGTTTGATCTATGCTTCTAGATGAATAAAGTGATCAGAAATGTAAAGTTTCTGTTATGCTACAAGATAGCATCTCTATGCTAGCAAACGGTTATTCGCAGATGCAAAATTTTTTAAAGTTAATTTTGATGTTTAAGCCATACAACAAAGAACTTCATGTGGAGCTCGAAGAAAAGTTGGCGCAAACACTCAATGCAAAACTATATTTTTCCCATTGTAAAGACGAAAACGAAAAGTGGCGGAAGTAACCTTTATCACTACTTAATGGCAGTCTCCTCGTTTTCTTAATATTTTACAGTGTGCAAACAAAAGTTCCAATGACATCTATAACGGCACTAGTGAACACATCAAAATCGGTGGCAGCTGACCAGCAAAAGGTTCAACAACAATGTACTTATTCACGCATTTATGCAAATGAATGCATCATATAATATCGCATAATATCACATAATATCGCATAATATCACACAATATCATATAATATCATGTAATATCACATAGCATCCTATAGTATCATATAATATCATATATTAAAATAAAAATAATAATATCTATTTCATTCGCCCTTCGATGAAGCGGGCGACAGATGAAATAAATTATGCGAAAATATGTAAATTTTTTGCTATCGTTGTCCTCTCAACGAAAAACCGTGTGAAAGTAAAACATGCAGAAAGTGGATTGACGGACTAGCGTGTGTAAACGGCTCATCAACGAACGCACATGTGCTATTACTGCAAGAAGAGTGACTGAAAATGGACGTGGCCTTCAACCATAGCGATCGTTAGAGTAATGAAATATCAACTAGACGGACAAGTTGACTTGATATACACAACAAGCAATTGTGCCCATCGCGGGAAAGTGGAAATTTTTGAAGCGCCAAAAATATGCAGAGCTTTTTTGGCTATCTGAGAAAGAAATATGACCTTCATGGGTAAACTCACTTTTTTTGCGCTATCTTCGAGGGCTTCAATAACTTTTTAAACATTATATCCATCTGAATTCTAGTGCCAAATGTTTGTGAAGGTAAAACAATTGGTTGAGTGCGACATGTTAATCTTCACCAATTATATGTCTTCAAAAAACATTGGGCATCTCATGTATTTAGAAATGCTGGATAAAGCAACCACCAGCAGCTGATCACTTCATCGATTTCGCTAATATTTAAGTTTCACAAAGAGCCATAAAAAATCCACTCTTTGCTTCGCTGATCTGCATGAATCCTTAATTGCATAATTTGAAAGCTTCAACGAAATTCACAGTGAACGAATTAAAAAAACAAAAGATATTATGAACACTTTCAATGGTCAATTTGTCAAATTTATCCCTGCACAATAGGGATAAATTTGAGGAAAGCTCCTCCATTCTCTTACCATCATCCGTTCATCATGTCAGTTCTAAAAAAACGTTGCGGATGATATTGTTCAGCTCAAGCATTTGAGTGCGCCATCTCCTTTCGAATTACACAATCCATACAAGTTTGTTTATTTCCACCATTCACAGAATGACGTGATGCGGGTAACGAGTTTAGGCCAGTTCACATGTGTTGCATCAGACGGCGTGTACTCTGGGTGCATCCCTCCTTTAGAGAGTAGAGAGATCAGACGGCATGTACTCTGGGTGGAGAGTAGAGATCAATTTTCGAAATTATGTCGTTTGGGTCAAATATGAGTAGGATAAATAAGACGGAAAACGAATGGGACATTGCATAATCGAGTAGTTTTTCTAAGAGTAGGAATCTGAGCACAAATCATTTTGCACTCATTTGCAACCAGTTAGCGCTTATTAGAGTGACGAACATCGTCGGAGGCATTTGCAATTCTAAGCCTAAGGCGGCTGTCAATTATGCACCTAGTGGCATGCTTCAAAACTATTCCAGGTACAGATCACTTGTAATGGCATCTATTGCGATTAAGCGGTATTATTTATAGAACCGCAAAAGAATCCGTGTAAGAAAAATTATTTCCATTCCACTAAACGAGCAGTAAAGTACAAAATGGGTGCTCAAACACTATGAACACTAAGTGATTTTGTTTTTAAAGAAACCAACTAAACGATGACAAAAAACTGCATTGTACTCTCAAAAGAACTCGAAGAATCCTCTATCTTTCACATAGCCTCTTGCAAACAGTCAAACACAATATGCAATTATGCTGCTTGGTAATACCTTTTTTCTCCATCGTGGATACCACGTAAAAAATTAGCAGAAGGTAGTCGCGATAAGATACCTTGGAAAACTTCAGAAGACAAATTTCCGCTCATCTAAATGCGTAATATGAAATTTCGAGAGGAAAATAAGCGAGTTTCAAATGTAAATTCGCTATTATATCATAAAAATGCCCCTAATTAAGCTGAATATTTCTTTACTACTCGATTGTCGAAATCAACACGGGTTTATTGTGCAATTGGTCATGCATGAAATGATAGGTGGTTCAGCTAGCATTCAGCTGAATTGTTCTTTCTATCGCTTATGTGTTGTTGCGATTCGTAGCCAACAAGTATGAGAGCACAAAATCAGCATACCTCGTGATATGAGTTTATGAAAACTGTAAACGGGTTTATTTTATTACTTTTAGTGTAAAGCGGCAAATAGAAATTATTGACAACTAAAAAAGCACACAGTTAAAAGCAATCTGCCAGTCATCAGAAATTTTCATTTTTCTTGTTAATATGTGTGTTCGAAAAAAAAGTGTGATAAATGATTCGTTTGATGCACTTATAGCTGCCAATTTCATTTATTAAATACAAAAGAATACTGAATTTGCAGTCTACAAACGAAAAATAATAATTCCCTCAAGAATTTACCTACATTGATGAAACTTAGTATATCGATTGATTGATGAAACACCTCAGATTATTTCGTAAATGGATTAGGCTGATTTATTTTTTCGTGGATACTTTTACGGAAAATGGAATTCTTATACTCGAAGGAAATATCCACATAATTTTTTACCACCGATCGAATTTGCTCGTTGTTCGGAGCTTTTAGAGTATTGGTTGTTTCTAGTAATAGTTGTCCCGAAGATGTAAATTAATCCGGGATTGGTTCAATTTTTATCGAGTTACAATCTAAAAGCTTTTTTCTCGGTGGTTTATAAGTTTTTTGAGAAGAAATGTACGGGATCTCTAAAAAATTGACATCTGGAGGTAATTCGTAGAAATTTTTACCTTTTCCCCAGTTCTTTTCCCATGAATCCATAAAAGTTCCCCGTTCTTAACTCGTAGTATCAATCTTCGGCCCTAATTCGACCCACTAGAAGGGTTTTGCGGACGTCTGGACCTAACCATGAATCATACTTTTGCGTTGCTTTCTTTGAGAAATATATGCATTACAGCAATTTACTGACAACTTGCCAACTTCAAGATGTCATTTTATCACTAATTTTTTAACTAGGACCTATCCGCAGGAGGGTTGACGATGCAATTATTTGAACCAGAAGAAGCTAGTGCAATTATAGAAATCCTCTAATGCATTTGTCAGTAATATTTGCAGCTGCCATCTGAAAAACGGACATTTATTTCAAACAACATCACATGATGTTCACATTGATTAACGAATAGAAATGCACAAAATTAAATGTATAGTTAATGAGAGACGAATAACGATAATTCAGCTAAACAAAATCAAGTTTAATGCACGTCATATTTAGTAGTGACCAAATTTGCTATTCACACCGTCCAACAAGATATCATGGATAGATCAAGATCCATATGTAATTCATATTGGCTTCATGATGGCAAGAAGTACGGTTGTCGGAATAATAGGCGTGGAGCCTATATGTGATTTCCGCAACGATGGACCTAGTAGTTTCACTTCACTTCTCCTGCAATATGGCCGATTTTGTGGGGATGATAGTTGTACAGCACTATTTTCGTTCAGCTTCTCATTTTCCCTACCTCTTTTAGTTCACTTACTTGCAGTGAACTTGTAGCAATTCATGAACGAATGGAAGCAAAGCGAGTGATGATTCAATGTGAAGAAATTTGAGAAAGTACAGCAGCCAGTAAACCATCACTCTTCGCGCTCAAAGAACCATGACCGAGTAGATCAATGCTCGATCGGAAATTTGAAAATTCGGGAATTGTCATACAAATATATTTGCTTGTATGCAAAGTTTCTTGTTGCGATAAGAATGTATACGTCTCTTTTTAGTTTAAGCTTGCAAAATCCCAATGCTTCTGGGAATGCTGAAAGATTTTCCGCAAAAGTACACCCCTGTATAGACTCTATGAAAACATTTTTGGCAATAATAGTAAGGTTGGCACAAATGTTTGCGCAATGAATGATGAAATTTAGCAATGACTTAGTGACCCGTGGCGTCCGGAGTATCGAGTTCTGAGAGCATAAAAAGTTCTGTCGAAATGTAGCGGCATTGCAGCAATTTTTGTGGAATGGTTCCCTGCGTGCTTAACCTAGAGGCAAATTTATCCGCTTCAAAATAGGACCATTTCAGCATTACGTCTACTGCAGGTCTTATCACCACCAAAAACCTTGGTAAGGCTGAAAAATTCCGAAGTTAATTTCCAAAGTAGAAGACCGATTTATTAATTAGGTGGCATGTTCAGTGAATTAAATGTGCCCCGTATTATAGATAGGCGACAAAATGCCATTAGTGGTCGATTTTTAGATTTTAACACAATATTTCATCTACACTTATATTCTGTACTACTGCATTGAGCATTTTTGAGAGCTTTTTTTTCACTCTCGCAAGGAAATAAAAACTTTTCTTTGACTTACTTCTTCATCTACAAGACGATTGAAGCCGCACCACGTAAAGAACTCCTCTTTTGTCTCATTCCTATTTCCCTCTTCCTCAATTTCTGTGCAATTTTTGTCGCTGTCAGCTTCTGCCGCATCAAGTGGGTATGCTTTTCCTATGTCAGGCTTCGAGAGCACTAGAAACGCGAGTTGCAACAACACCAGCAAAACAATCGCTATTCTTCGCATCACTTTTGCTTCTGTAAGAGTTAACGCGATTAGCATTTAGATTATGTGCCAAAATGTGACAATTCAGACGCAAAAAAAAGTTGAATGCATAGCTTATTGTGAAATGTTCCACGCAGAACAGCTAAACATCTCGTCACATATGCATTAGAAAATATTATTTACATATTCCAAAGTATTACAAATATTTCTGACCAATATATTCAAATATTTCTGATCAATATTCAAGCAATAGCTGTACAATAATTTTGCATATTTGAAAAGATAGTTGTATTACAAAAATTTTGCGACGTGTTGCAAAATTTGCAACATTACAATTTGAAAATATTAAAAATACTGCAAAATTTAAGGAATTTTTAAAATATTCGAAGATGAAATCTCGAATGTGATGAAAATTTGAATTGACAACGAAAACAATCGACGAAGTTACTAATAATACATCAATGAAATGATCTAAAATCTACAAGCGGAGCATCATAATGTCTCATTTTAGTGGCGAAAATACCTTCCTGAATTGAAACCCACCACAATTTATAGCTGACTATATAGAAAGACAACGGCGACTCAGTGAAGTATTGCAGCTATATTGCGCCGAATTTCTTTGAATTTCATGTTTACGCAAAAGTTTACACTATAGTGGAACCAGAAATTTCACAGTTCAGTATGCTTTTCAAAGGAAAAACCATTTAGTGCAAATTAGTTCAACCGAAGTCATTGAGGAAATTAATATTGCGAAAAAAAAGGTCTTCAACCTAATACCAGAATAACTTACAATACGATCATGTCACCTATACTCCTTCAACTAATACTTCAAATAGATTAAAAAACCTCAAGCTTGTTAATAAGTTAGCTAAGAGGCAAACAAAATGGGAACCTATAGAAGCTCCATTCACATCTCTATTCCTCAAGTGTACAGCTCGCTCACTGGAACATAATTCAACATTATTGCATCACATGTTATTCATGGAGTCCAGAGCAAATCCTATTCGTCTTCAGGTAGTTTTTAAAAATCCGCTAGCGACCACATCGAAGCAAAAATGTCACCTCGCCTAGCAAAAGATCATACCATATATCGCAAGAAGCTCTCCAGCATTCTTTCGCGTAGCCTCTTCCGCCCACTAATTAGATGCTCAACGCTTGAACCGGCGAAGAAACGGCCACAAGAGCACATTTCGCTCGAAGCGATGCATAACAAGGACGCTTAATTGCAGAATCACAGCAGAACCTGGTTCAAATGCACTTTAATTGCTTTAACCGTAGTTTCGAGACTTGTCACATAACAAATGGCATGCACTTTATACCATGACTTTCTTCAATATGACACTCATCCCCTCCTTCCCTCTCTCCGGAACTGCATGCAATAAACATAAGGCTATACAGTTCCTAATTTTTTTGAATGTTACTAATGTTATGCAACAAACATTAGGTGCGAGGAGGTGACTCACAAATGTGGTAAGAGCCCATTGTTGGGCCTATCTGCGCCCGCGTGCATATTTCTTATTTCATTGCCAAAGTCGTATTCAGATCAGAATAGAGGTGGAATCCCAACTACCGCCTCCATCAGCTCTTTTTTCAATAGTATTAATGCTCATCTATGTGGTCACTGATGGTGAGTTGCGAACTCCAATTATTTCTCAAATAGGTGAACTCTATGCAGTGTGAACTCTTCATGATTGATCATTATCTAGATTGCCTCAATATGGAACTCGATGTGATTGAACGAAAATCAATATGACCAATGCAATCGGAGAGCGGATTCCAATCTTGCTGTGATATTCTTCATCCTTTTTTCATTCATTCTCATCCTTCATCAGCACTACCGAATTTCAAGTTGTGAATGTCTGTTTCAAACATCATGGCGATGATCAGAAATTGCAAAGCATATGAGAAGCAATATTTAGCGGCGCTTTAAGTGTTCGAAACGATGAGCCATTAAACGTTTTCTCGCTTCAGAAAAATGCAAATTTTTGTAATTTTTGAAACGTATTTCGATCATTTAAGAATCTCATTGAATAATTTGACGCGCTATTCGTCATTAGACGATAACGCTTGCATGAGAATATGATATAAGCGTTGAACGCAAAGCAATTGAAGTCACTGTTGCCGCTTCAGCGAGGCAATCATTGCCCGCAATGAAGCTGTACATATTAATTCTCTTTCTTCATCCAAATCTACTGTCAACCTACAGCGACTCCACCGCGCTTTCTGATGAGGTGAAAATATGCAGTTTTTTTTCCCTGATGGTTAGAGAGTTCGTATGCGAATTCTGAGTTCGAGAACTACCTCAAGGGTCTTAGGTCTTCTTATCTGAGCCCACTCGCTCCTCATTTTTTATTGACTAGGGTTTTACGATAAGCATGCTTCAATCAATGTACTTAGAATTTCGCATTATGACTAGAATCTTAATTTTGAAAAGCACATCTCTAATTATACATCTAGAAGAACGAGGTTTTAAAGGAATGGGTAATAAAGACACACAAAAAACCTCTTATGCTCTATCTAGCTTTTGGCTCAAAATTCTCTCAACCGTCAACATAATAAGGAATAGGAGTTATCCTAGTGAATGCTTTCTAAAAATGGAAGAGTTTCTTCTTATTGTGTAATTTCATCTGAGGCCTGCGAATTGATACCACTATATCCATGAATTATTGAAATTTTTCTAAAACAATATACGATTTCAGAGTGGGCATGCACTCCGGAATGAACGTAGCGCCAGCTTGTATGATGACGAAATAAACTATATAGCGCCATGCAAGAGAAAATGTGGTCGACGTAAATCTGCAGCCTCTTTCAGTAGTTATAATTTATCGCCGCAGAATTCGTATGATACATCGGGGATGAATTCAGCAAGCGGGAGGTATACCGTGTGGCGAAAGGGAAACAAAAATAGAGCATTATCATGGAATGGTGTGCGAAGGACAGTAATTGGGAAGACACGAACGAACAGTAGTGCGCGTACCTTTAAAGCATTCCAAAATATTACGAAGTGGAAGATGAATCGAGCTAGAAAGTTTCTGGCTAGCCTTGAAGCAGATCTAATGAAGAGAACAAATAAGAATGTTCAAATCAGTGAGGTTATAAAACTTCTCGAAGGAGCTCAAGGACAATTTCGAGCATATTCGGACACTTCCGCGCGATCTGTTTTGAAAAGTGGCGGTAAGCTCTTTTTTCGTAGATAATCCTCTACATTATGTACACGATAGTGATGAGGTTATGAAAGCAGATTTAAGAAGATCGTCAGAAGTATCGAAATGCAACTAATTCAGATCGAAGGAACTTCGTTTTCGATCACTAGCTGCTAACTCATTTGACTGCAAAAACTGGCGATCGGCACTAAAAATGCCGATCATTGGGAGCAAAAGTTACACAGAATCATTTCGAAAAAATGGCAAACCGTATTCACTGTGCATTGCAGTTGTGGTCCGTTCTCGTAGTTCTTCTATACGTTAAAAAAAAAAAAAAAACGACTAAGCGCAATTGATAATATATTTTGAAGGGTCTTAATTTTTGCTCACTTAAATACAGCCCACCTATCTAAAGTAATTATTCATTTTCGTTGTTTTCATATGAATGAAATTTGTTTGCAATGGCATAAATCAAGCGTATCAATCAATAATTCAAATGCTGCTTTTAACGGTACACATGACGTGTGTGATTAATTTTTCCTTTCTAGGTAAATATTTTTCAGTGTTTATTGCAAATCGAATCTTTAAGCTCATCCTCGACGCTTCTCGAAAAGCATAACTCAGTGTTTGAATTTATGAAATCTCTCTTCACAATATTATGTGCTTTCACCTAATGAATATTTGATCTCATGTGTTGTTTCTGCACCACTATGAATTGATTTATCGAATAGAAGATTGACTTCTATCAATTCTCAAAGGTAGATGAACAGTTCATTAGGAAACACCTCTGACAGTGACTTCTGAAGGTGTTTTTGTAAGGCGGTGCACTGAATTTCTTTCAATTTTATTCATCAATATTTTTTGTAGTTTCTTAGTTGGAATCGTGAGGCATTTATGTCGGTTGTAAACAAACTCTACCGATTTCAAAGACACTAGAAATTAAAACGTTTTTTTTCATTGCAGTTTCTAAGAAAAAGAGGTGGAAGTCATAATTAATTATTGTCAAAGAATTAAAATTGAGCACACATTCTTTACTACTGTATGACCTTTGGTAGAAGCGTCCCGATTAATGAATCAATGGATTTTCGTAGTGGGCAAGTACTCCTAATATCTTTTTGAGCAAACTTTTATCTTCTTGAGCAAACTCTCGATAATGGTTTTTTGGGAAGTTCGAGAAATAATAAACGTCGCCATGAATTTGTACAGACTGAGTTCGAAGAATTGCAACATATTTCGTATGAACGAAAACAGCGAGAAAATAAAAATTTATTCAGCCGTCCTTGCTTCGTCGAGAACATTGAGAATACATTTCTTTTCATTTTTCTCTTTCGGTTATACGTCTTGAACTGGCGAATTCGTTATTTTTTATCGAAATTCTTTTCTGCGAAAATTGGAATTGATATAATTTTTGCAAACTGATTGCGCTTGAAATTAGAAATTGAAAGTTTCTTTCGGTTTGAAATTTATGTGTTGCTTGAACTCATTCTTCCATATGCTCTTCAACAGAATGTATACCAGTTTCGAAATCCAAGCGGTACAAGGCCTCGGGCTTATAAATGGTAAAGTATGGTGTATTTAAAAACAAAAGCATTGGTTCATTTTATGTTTAATGAAGGGCTTACACTATGCAAGTGCAATCGACATCAAATCTTTTTTATTTCAACAGCTTTGCCGCGCCAAAAAAAATTGGTTTCCCCGCATAACTTTAAAGGCTTCTTAAATGCTTCATACTATTTGAAATGGAATAGTATGAGTATGTTCTTTAATAGTCAATACAATGAAGTATAGTAAACGACCATATCCATTAGCCATCTCATAATCACATTTCAATCATCATCAAGGAAATATGCAAAAATAATAATTTCAACATTTATGAAATTTGAAAATTTCTAGCCGACAGTGCAATATATTTCAAGCAGATCACTAACAATTTGGCGGCAAATTTCTATCAGCAAATTTACTAGCATATGCAGTTTCCATGTTGCTTCTCATCAGCAACAGTAAGATGACAGGAGGTTCGTTTTGTCGGGTGGATATTTACGGTAAGCAGTTGCTGACAGCTGCATTCAAAACTTCAAATTTTTGTATAAACGTCCCAAACATTTCCATGATACAATAATATGGGCCGAAAATTTCGACGCCATCTGTAGTTGTTTCCTATAAAGAATGATATGCATAACAGAAAATGCTCTGAACAAGACGATATCTTTTAAAAATTAACAGTGCATAATTAATTCAAATGAAGCTTGCGGATTTTTCGCTTGAGCTTTCGACAATTTTTGGCAGAATAATGTTTAATTTACAATACATCCTCGTCAATGGTGGTGTCGATTTGAAAATTATACGAGAGAGCTCGGCACCTGCCTAAATATGAAACATTTATTTGATGGGCAAATATTATACTGAGATCATAACATCCAAGATTACCTTAGGCGATATTCTTTGAACGACACTCAGTTAGTGGGTAATGATATACGACGAGCATAAACCTGATTTATGAGTTTTTGTGGGTGATGTATCAATTGTTCAGATCAAATGTAATTGAAAAAAATTAAAAAAATGTTATTGGCGGATTCGTTGTCGCCAGATATGACAAGCGAATTTGCATATTTGCTCTTTCTGATTCTAAAAGTGAATCAATGAAAATTTCTTTAGTCAATGAAGGCTCGCAAAAATTCGATTGCAACAAGACACCGTCGAAAGCCTCAGATGTCATAGAAAATCATCAATGCATAGAATGTCTTTAATATGAAAATACATGCAGGTGTACGCACGATGAGCATATCCGGTCAACGGAGCAATATTTTTTTCACAATGAAACGACATCTGCCTGCCTATTTATGGGAAAATATTTTGATAACTTTTCGATGGTAAAGAGAGTTTTGAAGTCAGGTGACTTGATAATTTTAAGATAAAGTAATTATGCTGTAAGCCTACGGTAATGTACAGTAAACAAACTAACATTTGCATTTTTAGGTGGCGTAGTGTATGGAGGTACGGTGAGATTTTCGACGAGAACCTTAAGACGTTTACCGGCGTATTCGTTCACCTCTCGAGGCCAATGTCCTCTTGCGGTGATTAAAATTGTTATTTCATCACTTCCATGTGGTGGCAAATAGCCATGACAATGTGAGAATTGTGGAAAGGAACGATCCTTAATGAAATCCACTAATAAACTCAAGCCAAAAGATTTCGCATTTAACGATCCAATTCAATTTGCATATTGATTTTTCTCTAATTTAAATTTCCGAGTAAATACTTTAATTACGGTATACTCAACCATCAGTGAAGTCTACTGTAAGGTATACAGTATGAACAATTCGAAATTATTCACTAATCGATCTTTAATGTGGAAATGCTAGCAAGCAGGTAATTCTTGATACAAAATGACCTGTAGCAAATAAGGATAAGTTGGAAGTCAACCAGTTAACATCTCAACATCTCATTAATTCATGTTTCTCTGAAGATATGGTTTCTTTATCGGTTTGAGAGTGCAAAAATTCCGGCAATTCTTGAAAATTACTTTGATTAAAAATAAGAATTATATTTATTTTTAATTTGTGATAACAGAAGACGTTTACATTTAATGCCTTAATCAACACTCACTGCTTTTCTTCAAATGGTACCTATTTTAGCTCACTCTCACCATATGTCAGCAACAAACTTTTGTTCGAATTCGATAAACAACCGGAAGTGATTCACAATTTTGGATTATAAAATGAGCATATTGCGGTTTCCTGTAACAATCTTCGGCTGTGAAGATCAACCACCTGCAAATCACATCTTACCATGATTTAGAATTTTTTTTTGAGAACAACAAGACTAAAATTTAGCTGCAATATAAGACGTCAACCAGGTATTTGATATCAACTTTATCGCTTCCTCGTTTTCTAGCTTATGACGTTGAACGATTGTGATTCTCAACACGAAGTATATTTCTGCAGTTTTCAGTTTACAGAAAGCATGAAGCGTTTTAAGAAAATATTGCATTAAACTACTGCAATTCCAAATGGTAAAAAAGCGATTATGCACTATACATTCAAAAAATCTCCTCACCCGGGTAGCAAGACAAGCTCACAATCTGGAGTGCTTCCAGATGCTTTTTTCACGACGGCACTAGGCGACCTATGTGACATCTCAGCGCAACAAACCAACCATAAATAATTGATCCTAGTTAATAGAAGGAAAGAAATCCAACTAGCTTTCCCTCCTGAAATGTGCAAATGCAAAATGCCTACATAGTGAATCGGTTTAAAATAATAAAAGGACAGAATTATAGGAAAATCAAAAACTGCTCGGCAATCTATTTTACATAGACATTTTACGTGTTGATTTTGTTGTAGCTCAGGTCTCCTTGCGGTCATTCACGCGCGTACTGAACTAGTGACCGCTTAGTTGCTCAAGGATAGGAAAATTCACCAACTATTTCTTGTAGAATTGCTATAGCTTTTAATTTATATACATACTAGCTGCTGGATTCGATGATACGGCCCTCAGCAGCAGTCTGAAGCAAAAGTTTTTAGAAGTAACAACCTACGTTTGGTTCCATTGGAGGTGGTAGGAGTACAGGGAAGATTGAATAGAAGAAGAATAAGTGAGTCAGCAAAACATGAATGAAAATAAAGTGAAATTTCTAGTAGAGCTTCCAAAGCAATCATCACACCTGTGGTAAACGGAAAATAAAGTGAGACCGTAGCATGGTTTTCAAAATCTTTGGCGGGAAAAGAATATTAAACGAACAAAAACAGCTTTATATTTCTCATAATACAGCGCATAGTACGCATTCCTCAACTTTAGCTATCGATATACGCGAATACCAATGCAGTGTGTCGGTGGCCTAGTGGGTAGGGCGTAGGACTCATGATCAGAAGTTCGCGGTTCGGTACACCCTCGGCGCAGGAGTTTTCTAAGATTTGTGCTATTCCGTGCTCGATTTCCAATCAGACTTGGAAACCCTTCTAGAGGCTTGTGGGGCTAAAGCAGCCCCACGAATAGGCTGAACTGGTTCTATCAGGTAGCACTCAGGTTCGACTCCCGCCTGCGTCTCAGGAGTTTTCTAAGATTTGTGCCATTCCGTGCTCGATTTCCAATCAGACTTGGAAACCCTTCTAGTCATGGAGACCTCAGTTCCTTCAAAAGTCGGTCGTAATTGCTATGAGGCTTGTGGGGCTAAAGTATGTATACGAATCGTGCAACCTCAACCGCTCATTAGCCCGGCATCGGTTATCTCCGGTAGTTGAGTCCGTGTTAGCCTTTTCAAAACCTTCCTCTCTTGTAGTATCAACGTAAACAGTATTTTTACTCTGGGCGCGTACAACATGTTTCAGTTTTCGCCTCGACAAGAATAGTTTCGACAATTTTTTATAGCCGCATTGCTTTGTCTATGTCATCCTGTTACATCCGGCTTGTCAAACAACCTGACCATACCTTTTTCTGCCGTTCGGTTTATCGGGCCGGCGAATGGAGTATGGGTGACTGCAAATACCTTTACCCGCGGATTGTTGAACTATCTACCACTGCCAGTAGATAGAGGAAAACTGACAGTCAAGAATAGAGGCCGGATCAGTCACATTGACTTAACTTTATCGGATGTATAGGATACCTTTGTCAATAATGAGAGGAATATTCTGCATTCTCATATTGTATCATCATAACTCATCTCTGGCTTTTTTCATCTTACTGAATGAATGACTGTGAATAATTAGTTGAATATCGTTTATCAAATTTTTGATATCATCGCAATAGGTATATTCATTATGCAAATATTTTCAAGAGAAGAAAAATATTTTTTGCAAATTTTTTATTTTAGAACGCAGTTGAAAACATTGAAAATAAAATTTTTTTATTCAAATATCACGAATTGTAAAGTGAAGTGTTTATCCGAATGAACGTATCGCAATAACACTGTATATAACACATCAAAGATGCGTATGTACAATAATATAGAGACGTATTTGAGGGTTTCAAATCGAAGAGCACTTCGTACAATTCGTCATCCGATCATAATGAGTTACTACTAATTGATGATCGCCTTTCGTGAGCAATTTGCGCATTATATAAACATAATAAATCGTTCAAATGTGCCATTGCTTTCTTATATCGTGCACGATTATTTTGTACGGAATCTTCATAAAGATAATGTAACGCTTTATTTATTTCCTGAAATTATCCAGTTTGGAATGTAAAAATTTTTTAAAAATATTTAATTTGTTTATAGTTTATAATATTTGTTTAAAAATATTTTTGATTTAAATATAATTGTTTGAGAAAAATAGCTTTAAAGAAATTTCGAAATAAAATGTAGTTGTGCAAAAAAAACAAAAATAAATTTTCATTCTGAATTAATTAATTCCTTAATGTGGTCTAAATTAATTCGTTTTTAAGAGCCGAATATTTTGAAATGTATTTTATCGATCTCACTATGACACATTGAAGAAAAAAAAAAAAACACTAATTACGCCGCGTGATACCGTTAAATACGTATGACTCGTTTGGAATTCTATTGCATTGACTATTTCGATGATATTACAATGATAAGCGCGATAAGAGTGCAAAATTTCTTCGTATTCTGATTTCTTATTTCAGTAATATCTATTATATAATTGTTCGAGGAATAAATTCGAAATAATCGACAAAAAAATGCTCGCATATTTTTGCAAAGTTGAATTTTATTGCTTAATTTGCTTAAATAACTTATCAATAATAGTAATTGATTGCTTAATGATTATATTATGGATAGCATCGTTGCAAATGCTCATTAATTGTGAAAACTTTTTTTTTTTTAAATTAAAACACAAGTTCCGATTCGATTGTTAAGATTTTTTTTTAAAGGAGCATTTCATCGCAATGATTCCGCCGCTATTCAAATTGCTCGAAAAATGTATCTGAATCATTAGGAGATTACTAAATTCCGATTATATTTTCCGAAATTTTTTCTTTCATAAGCGTAAATAAAAATTTATCAAAAAATTCGCTATCAAGTGCAAAACTTATCTGATTTGAACTTGATTTTAAAAAATTAGATAAAAAATCTTACTTTAACAAAATCATTCTCGCAACATTGTGTGTCACTCGATTCGGTGAGATGTTCAATAGGTGAGCGTGGCGGTGTTAACGGTCGTATTTCCGATTCGTCCACTAAGAAATTCAATTCGGAGAGCATTTCCTCTATGGAGGAGTGTCGTAATGAATCGAACATTATAATGGAAGATGGAGAAGAGGAACTCTTCATTGATCCAATCATTTCCATTCTTAGTTTATGCCAGAATGAAAAGAAACACTCAAATTGTTCACATTTATTTTTTTATTTTATTTTTTTTCATATATAAATTATCTATTAAACACGACGGAACGAAAATTTTCAAAAATTTACGATGCAGTGTTATGATCATATTTTGATGACCCGTAAATCAGCAAACAAGTGGGAAAACGCGCCAAACAGCTAAAACAATATGTGCTTTTGCGATTTCGCGCATCATAGCAAATAACTGTATGAAATGATAAAAAAAATAATAGAATATCTATCTTTTATTTCACCTTGTTCGACTTTTCCTACGAACCTACAAGAGAAGGAGTCTTTTTATGATCCATTCGATGGAAATTGAGCATCAGATAAATCTACGCTATTTTTGAGACATTATTGAAATATTATGCAAATATTTTCGAGATTGGTAGATCAATTTGAAGGTTTTCATTGAAGATGAGCCTATGGCGTAGATCATAGGCAACAAGTTTCATAGTTTTAGCTTCAATGGCCCTAAAATCAAAACTATGGAGCTAATCGACGAACGTCTGATACTAACATAACAATAAAAGCTCATTAGGGTGATTTAATCACGGAACACATTATTTAAATATTTCTGTCATAGACGTCATTCACGTCGAACTTAGATTTTCCGGTAATAAACACCTCATTAGGGCATAAATATTCGATGAAAATTAATCAAAAATTGAAGAGCTTATATATGAAAGCATATTGTCACATTTCAGAAATAAGTTTTGAAAGCTTATGAAATTCATATTATCAGCTTCATTCAACTAATCTTTTGTATAAAAATTAAATCGACAACTTAAACGCCATATGTGGCGGTAAATATAAATATCAATTAGTATTATTATGAGAGCGATTTTTGCTTGAAATTTTCGCTTGGAATGTTTAAATGGTTGAAATGTTTACAGCTGAAAAAAATTACTTTTACTGTTAGAAAACGTTCAAAACACCTATTAAATAAGCTAACGCTCGAATAATCAATTTGCTTGAACATGAATTCATAACTGTACACTAATAATTTTTTAAAAGTATCGAATTTGCAGTAAAATTACTTTAAATTACAACGAACGAACAGTGAAAAAAATTACAATTGAAAAATTTTAAAACTAAGAATTACTCGTAGAATTATAATAAAGAATCTTGCAATTATGGATTAATTATAAAGTAGTAAAACAAGCGGGTGAAAGAAGATATTATAAAATCGATGCAATGAAATATTTTGATAAGGATTGCTCTAAAGTACATAAGAAAAATAATGATGAGTACACGTGACGATAGAAGTGGCATATTTATCTAAAACAACGAATGGGCGTGATAGAAATTAGAAATCATCAAAGATGAAAGAAATAAACTTACGTTCACTTATGTATATTATTGCTCTCTCTCCCTCTCTCTCTTCCTCTCTCTCTCTCCCTCTCTCTCTTATATTTGTATATGGTTTATCGTTGAAACGATTCTTGATTTTCTTCCAGCTAAAATTTCCTCCATTTTCTACAGAATTTCGAAATTCTCAATGCAATACTCCATTCCCTTCTTACTCTTAGAATTTTTTAAAATCTGAAAGTTTAATGAAATTCATTCATAAATCTAGAAATAATCGCTCCTTTCACCTTGAATAATGCGTCATGTTAAAAGCTGCAATTAACGAGCAAAATTTTGCACTCGTGATGAAAAGAAAAAAACGACCAGCGATCAGATGCAATTCATTAAAACTAACTGAACGACTGGTTTTGTTTTAGAAAATATTGACGATCTAACGTCGCATAAAACATATTTTGGAATTTTAGCTATCATCTTTTGCCTTTGCGTTGAATTTTTTTTTCATCAATAAGGGAATTTATCCATGAGCGTTAGCGTTCATAAGAAGAAATGGAAAAAAATTATTAACACAAGAGATTTCCTTCCTCATTTTTATTGAAAAAAGTTTTTTTTTGCATACAACTCAAAGAGTTTAATTTTATTGATTCAAAGCTTCCGAGTAAGAATTTTTCATTTTTGCAAGCATATGAAAGTTTTGTCTGTGATATGCGGCTCGAAATGAAATAGCCACAATGACGCCCATACCAACATGTATATGTGCATATATTATTATGTTCGTTCTATTATCGATTTTTGAATCGTCGAAAAAAAGCCTATGTGAAGGTGTATTCCATAGATGCCGTCGGCTGTGCCCAATTTTTTAAAAATTTTAAAATGCTTTGCTGTTTTCAGTTAATAAATTTTAATAAACATTCCAGATGCCTAACAAAGGTGCAAAAAAAAAACAATTAAGAGAACCGTACTCGTTATGATCACATGCGAAGAGTATAGAGCCAGTTTTATGTGCTAATTCCGCCAGAAAAGAAAGAAAAAAAAGCCGCACTGTGTAAAGGTCAATAACGGCAAAATATTTCTTAACTCTCCACAAAAAATTTTTTTACTTTATTAACTACACTTTCAAAAATTTACGTGAAATTTTTTCAGTTCCATAGAAAATTGAATTTTTTTCTCAAAAAATTCTGAGCAATAAGTTGATCGATTTCGTTCTTCGTTCACCGATAGATCGGATGATTTCTTATCAGCAAAGATTGATATGAACAAATGAAATAAAACATCATGAAACTAATTGATTAGGCGATTAGAAGTTACCAGAGATGTACGTTAGCATAAAATAGCCGGAAGAATTCCAAAACTTACTGATATTATTTTTTTGCTATCATTTCTATCAATGTTATTTTTTTTTATTATTATTGTTCCTATTATCATTATCATTAAATAA
Organism: Baylisascaris procyonis; assembly: GCA_037389465.1. Taxonomy (NCBI): domain Eukaryota; kingdom Metazoa; phylum Nematoda; class Chromadorea; order Rhabditida; family Ascarididae; genus Baylisascaris; species Baylisascaris procyonis. Next base: position 4,181,455 of record JAZARR010000175.1, on the reverse strand, counting down.
ATAAATAAATAAATAAATAATAAATAATGATATTTATTTATTTAAATAAATAAATAAATATCATTATCATTCATATCTGAAATATTGCTATTACTGCTACAGTTATAACCGTTCGTTTTATTACTCCTCTTATTAACATTAGTATTGCTATTATTATTTATTTTTTAAATAATGCTACCATCATTTTTTCATCAAAATCATTACTGTTTTGACTGGCTGAATAGAGGTAATTTTATGAGTTGAAAAATATGAATTTAAATTCAAGAAAAATTTAAATTTAAACACCATTGCTTCAACAGAATAAAGTTTGAACTCGACTTCACCCTCACTCTTGTCACTGCACTGAAATTTTAACACAATTTATTTTAAATGTGCCAATATTAAAAAATTATAACACTATAATCACTTCTTCTAAATTAGATCATCTTCGCATCGTACAATTGAAAGTTTAGTCATTCATCGCCAATAACGAGGACTAAATCTAAAAGACGATGGAATGCGAAAAACGCAACGGAAAAGAGCAAATGCTGCTGCTATATGCTGAATGATGAACGAGGAAGAATGCCATTCACAAGTGGGTTTGAGGTGCTTAGCGAATGCTTCTTTCCTCCTACAACACGACTTGGTGCTTGCCGGATTTTTGGCACTTTGAAGAGCACGTATATCGGCCTCACCACTTGCGTATATTCTTCTTATTGCTTTGACATCCGAAAATTGCAAATTTTATTAAGTAAGAAAATAACTGAACAACGATTGTCGCTATTTCGATCTGTAAGTTCTAATTTCACCTGTCATGGTTAGACAACTATTTGCAAGACAGGGAATAAGGATGGAAGGGGAGAAGAACGATAGGGAGGGACAGAGAACAGAAGGGGGAAGAAGGAAGAATGAGGAAGCAGTGCAAAAACCCACTCATTAGTAAGTCGAACGATTGACCTAATAGCGAAACTTTTATGCGGAAGGTGAGCACTAAAATGATACTCCGCTTGTAGATTTTAGATCATTTCATTGATATATTATTAATAACTTCGTCGATTGTTTTCGTTGTCAATTCAAATTTTCATCACATTCGAGATTTCATCTTCGAATATTTTAAAAATTCCTTAAATTTTGCAATATTTTTAATATTTTCAAATTGTAATGTTGCAAATTTTGCAACACGTCGCAAAATTTTTGTAATACAACTATCTTTTCAAATATGCAAAATTATTGTACAGCTATTGCTTGAATATTGATCAGAAATATTTGAATATATTGGTCAGAAATATTTGTAATACTTTGGAATATGTAAATAATATTTTCTAATGCATATGTGACGAGATGTTTAGCTGTTCTACGTGGAACATTTCACAATAAGCTGATCAGAGAGTTAGAATTGTGAAAAAAAAAAAAAATAGAATTACAAAGAAATTAGAACTGCAAAAGTTCAGATATGCAACACAATTGCAAAAAAGTGCCAATTTTGCTGATTCCTTATCATTTCATCTAATCAAATTGTTATAATACCTTTTTTTTTTGTTGTAATAATTCGTAGGCAAAATTTAATTTTATAGGATTTCTACGTTTCTACGCAAAACAAAGCTGCTTAGCCGATATCAAAAAAAATCACCATAAATTTTTGCTCTAGAAATCTCGTCATAATATTTGAATTGATCTATAATGCACAAATGTTGAAAAGATTTCATAAGGCGTTGCAATAGAAATCGCAAAAGAATGCATAAATCGTAAAAAAAAAAAAGAAAGAAAACTTTTTTCAAAAAATCAAAAATCGCTCAAATCTCGCGAAATAAATCCGAAAAATATATTCGAAAAGGTTTATAAATTTCAAATTTCTTAATTAATTCAAGCAAAATCTAGCCATACGGCAACAAAAAGCTCATAGGAATGCGGCTCTTAGATTGTCGCATTCGTCGAAATGTTCAGCTAACCTCAATCGATGTGCTAAACAGCTGCTTTTCAATTAAGAATTATTGCTAATAAGCAACTGTTATAAGTGGACGTGCTAAACGATGAATGCCCTTCAAGTTCATCTGCTACGAACATTTCCGCCCGCATAGCCATCTGCTAATCTTTTAAGCTTTTCCCATACTTTTTGAGAAAAAACTACAAAATCATTTTTCTAGTGAGTAATAACAAAAAAAAAACCCCCGACGAAATAATAAATGCAGATATGCTTCATACATCGGACTTCACTTAGAAAGAGGTTTCGGCAGTAAGCATAGCCAACGCAACTCAGTGAATTTGCAAATTGCATATTACAAAAACGTTAATGATTGTAATCGAACTATGAGAAGAGAAGTGAGGAGCAAAGTGGAGGTGGGAAGTGAAGACGATATGATACAAAGCTGAACGAAAAATAAAGTAAGACAGTAACATGATTTTCAAAATCTTTGGCGAAAAAAGAATACTGAACGAACAAAAACAGCTTTATATTTCTGATAATACAGCGCATAGTACGCATTCCTCAACTTTAGCTATCGATACGCGCGAACACAACTGCAGTGGCACGGTGGCCTAGTGGGTAAGGCGTCCGACTCATGTTCAGAAGTTCGCAGGTTCGGTACCCGCCTCGGTTCGGGAGTTTTCTAAGATTTGTGCCATTTCGTGACCGATTTTCAATCAGACTTCACAACCCTTCTAGAGGCTTGTGGGGCTAAAGCAGCCCCACGAATAGGCTGAACTGGTTCTATCAAATAGCACTCAAGTTCGACCCCCGCCTGCGTCTCAGGAGTTTTCTAAGATTTGTGCCATTCCGTGCTCGATTTCCAATCAGACTTGGAAACCCTTCTAGAGGTTTGTGGGGTTAAAGCGGCACTACGAATAGACTGAAGTGGTTCTATCAAATAGCACTCAGGTTCAACCCCCGCCTACGTCTCAGGAGTTTTCTAAGATTTGTGCCATTCCGTGCTCGATTTCCAATCAGATTTGGAAACCCTTCTAGTCATGGAGACCTCAGTTCCTTCAAAAGTCGGTCGTAATTGCTATGAGGCTTGTGGGGCTAAAGCATCGTAACGAATAGGCTGAACTGGGTTGTGTTTAGGCTAATGGCAAACTCTTATGAAAACGTAAGATATGAGGAAGCAGCAAATCAAAGGAGAATAATGAAAATGATATAAATTGAAAGTCTTGATATTCGGCACTACGTAATGATGCGTTTGACTATGACTATCATCAGCGGTGAAATTCACGTGTCAGATAACAGAAAAAGTTTCAGTATTTTTGAAAACTGATGAGAATTTTTGAAAAATTTTTCTCTCTAAGCTTTTGTTCACATCAAATATGAATGCAAAAAATCCTCAACGTGAATATTGCAATAAACATAACAAATTCTAGCTTCCATTTTCGCAGTAATTTTTGCATTAAAAAAGAGAGAAACGTCATGGGAATGTTTAGAAATATATAAATATCGATGTTCAATTTATCGATCTATCAATTCATTATCGATCTTCTCATCAATACAATCAAACGTCGCAACAAATAAATCAGGACAACTATGTTTGATTTAATCTGATAAATAAAATGAAACGCAAAAGGACAGTTTTTGAAACTTCATTTCTCAACAATTTGATAAGTGGAATGTGTTGTGAAAAATTGGTTTGCATAAGCGTCTCTCATACGTCATCACTGCCAATAATCGGACGAGATTCATGAACAATTGAATTCTTTACAATTTATTGGAGTAATCAAGTAATTACTTTTAGTTTATTTGGATAAGCTTTTAATCGTTGGATATCTCATCATCTAGAAAATCGCTAATCAATCGATATTTAAACAAATGTTTAGCAAAATTTCACAACATTCAAGTGATATGATTATTTTGCTTTGCTATATATATATATATATATATATATATATATATATATATATATATATATATATATATATATATATATATATATATATATATATATATATATATATATGATATGTAGAGCTGCTCAATGAGGAAAATAAATTTAAAAAACTTTATTTGCAAGAGGTTTACTTTATACAATAAAAAGAAAGCTGAGAATTATGTTGTGTAATTGCCGGCTGTCTCGAAAATCAACACTGAAAGTATTCAAGTGGAAATTAAATTAATAAATGAAACGAAACGGAAACTGAAATTATGAATCGGTTTGAAAATGCTTCGAAATCGATTAATGCAAAAATAAGAATGACCTATATCCTCACTCGACAGATCAAATATATTTGAAGAATGAGGAAAAATGATATTAAGCAGTAAAGCATTACTGCTTTACTCCTTTATTTCTGATTTTTTATTTTAAAGCATTACTGCTTAATTTATTTTCTTATTGCTTCAAAACTTATTGAACAAGCATCACTATTTCAAAAAAAAAAAAAAAAACTTTTATTTCTATTTTTATAGGTTATAATTCATGATCACCTTTTCGTATGATTTCACATTCATCAGTGACACAAGGCTAATTGGCAGAACCATATATTTTAAATGTGCAAGTCTACATGCATATGAAAAATATAGCCCAAAGATAGAAAAGAGATTGCTACAAGTGCACATCGAGGAGAGGTTACATACAGCAAATTTAACGACACTTATTGCCCCAATTCGCTGGCATCTTTCCTTATGATTGCTATTATATGACCAAAAATGACTAATATAACAAAGCGAAAAAAAAAAAACGATTACCAACAAAATATTATTGCATCAACTACAACAATTTAGAAAACATAATTGTCAAAACTCTTTTGCCAATTTATTTTTGCCAAATTACGAAAATCTTTTCATTATTTTCATCGTCTAATATCCTGGAAATGAGTCTTTTTTTTGTTAATATTCAAACTTTAACAAGTTAATTTTTGATAGTAAATGTTGTACAATCATTAACTCAAAAACAATGAAATAAACAAATATATAAATAAATAAAAAAAAGAAACTTACGAACAGCACCAATTATGACCAACATGCATGCGGCAATTAGAGCAATTGTCATTCGAAAATTTTTCCACCATACATTACGACGTAAACGTGTTGCATTTAATGTGAATTGCGCGGCACCTGCTTCCATTACATCTTAAATTTCTTTTTCTTTTCAATTAAATCGAAAGTAGGCAACATTTAATGTGAATTGATTGCTGCTTATCAATAAAAGGTTGTCGCCGCGATTATAGATAATTCATGTTAATCCAAATCTCAATTATAAATAATTTTGAGATGCAATAATTAAATTGATAGAAATTATTATCCAATTGAGCTAGGCAAATATGATAAACCTGCACGAGCATTTAGAGCATCGAGTCGTTCATCACGTTCAAGTACCAGCTGAATATTGTTTCGGACTATTTCCTTTGCCTAAACGATCATTCACGAATAATCAACTCAATAAGCCGATACACTTATCTGGATTCTTTTATTTTCTTCTCTTCAAAAGAAACGTGATCAATCCAATCAAATCACATAAAATTTGATTTTAGAGCAGCAGCAAAAAGACTTTTTAAAAAACCAAAGAGCAAAAAAAAAACGGTTATTAAATCATGGAATTTTTTCAACTCGTAAATTTTCTTTCAAGTAATATATAAATATTCAAAAGAAGATTCAATACTCAGAACTCTTATTATTTCATTTCCTAATCAATCCACAATTATCATCAATTCGTTACCTAGATTCTTCTCAAGTAGCCAAATTTAGGTGTTTTTTGCTTTTCTTTTCATAAATTTTTCTTTTAATACATATATATGTAAGCATTTTTCTATTCTTTTATTCATATTATCTCATTCTGTTTCTTTCATATTTTCTATTCTATTCTCTTTCTTTCTATTTGAAAAAAAAACAATTTTATGCTGTTTTCCATCGAATTTTTTCTTTCTCTTGTGCATATATCTTGCCTTTTTTGTTGAAATGTTTGTTTATATATTTGCGCTTCAATAAATATGCTTATAGGAACTCAATAAGGTTTAGAAATGATAACAGAAAAAAAAAAGAATATTCGCTAAATGTTGCTTAGCTTGTGATAAACGTAAACAACTGCTCGTAACAATAACTGCCCATCTAGAACGCCTCAAAAATAGATTTGAAATTAATGGAATATTTTACGACGCAGTAATTGCCATAGGTCTGAGAAAAAGGGATGGAAACAATGGGAGGGAGAGAAGCGGGAGCGGAAGGGGGTAAGAAGGACTAGAAATATTTCTCACCGAAAAGAATGTTTGATCAAAAACAGACCTCATCGAGCTCTTGCTTTATTTTTTGGATTTTTTCAGCAACCGGATGACGACCATCGAGTCGTGTTATCGGCAGCTCTAAATGTGGATCCATTCGTCGGTTTGTGAAATATTCGCTTTCAAAGATTTCTCTTAAAAAAAGCCCATAAATTTTTGCATTGCAAGTTTAAGCAATAGCTAACATTGTCACATAGTTTTCCTAACCTATTTGTGCATTTATCAGTCTCTGTGTATGTGTCTATGCGTAGATGTTTGAGCATATTTGTGTACGTGACATAGAAGTTGGGTATATATATGTAATTGTGCATGTGTTTTCTAAGTATGCGCCATATACATGTCTGTTTTGTGTATCGATGTGTTTTTATGTTTGAATGCGCACATATGTGCTTGTGTATATGTGCGCATATTTGTATGTGTGCGCCTATGTATGCATATGTGAAAAACTCCGCATCGAACTTCATTTTAACGTTAAAATCTGTGTTGACTACATAAGACCAAACAAAAAATCGCTCGTATAAATTTAAAAAATATCGCTACTTTATATAGCGAATTTTTTAACAAATATCGATGCATCTATGTTTTATTCGAGTTGTGCTAACGAGATAAGTTAGAGACTAAAGATGCACATCAATTTCGATGCCTATTTCTCTAAAATCGTAGCAACTGAGGTTAGTTTTTACGAATTTTTTTCTTTTATTTCTTTTTATTTAGGGATCAAGCGCAGTTCCATTATTCTTCTCTAAGTTCTCGTTGCAATAGCTAGATATTATAATAATCATAGAGGCTCAAGAAGAAAGGATATAAAGACATTATGCAGCAATTGATGCTTGACCTGAGCATTTCTGCAACGACAAAACTTAAAATATTTCTTAAAAATATATATAAAATATAACTTAAAATATATATAAAATATGAGAAAATAACATATATAAAATATAGAAAAAATATTTCCTAATTCACGGTACTTCATATCTAAAATGGATGATCATTTCAAACTGAAGCTTTTCAGGAAAAAAACAACAAACCGACCGGAAAGAAAACTGTGAAAAGCAATGAAAGCATCCGCTAAAAATTATGCTATATTTCTTACTAATTTTCGAACGGAAATTTCATTTTATGCAAAATATTTTGAGAATTTTTACAACTGCAGCTAATAATAAATATAAAAACAAGAAAGCGTCGATGTTTTCCCGCTCAGTATTGTTTTCTGTTTCGTAAATACTCAACATTTGAGATTTCTAGCTGCCATAATAACTGACCTCCCTTAATCTTCTAAAGAGGATATTTGCTGACGAATTCCCCCAGCAGCACGTTGACATTGTTCGGGGTCGATGTGCATTCACAAGGGCCATCAACAACAACGTTATTTTCTCGCCAACTATTCCGGCTCCGCTACTGACCAAACGGCGGTGATCGATCTGAGGGATTACGCATCGACGATTATGTCCGATGAAAGATCGCCGCAGATATGAGTGCAATAGGCCGATCCGTGAATGAAACCAAAGTTCTAGATGTTTGGAGGGCTCAAAGTTTAAATGTTTGATCGCAGTAACGGTACGGTATATTTGCAAAAAAAAGATACTTGAATGAGAGTAATTTGACGTGCAATTGAATGTAGTGCTCATCGATTACATAAAGATCGTTGCATTTTATAATGCAACACTGTTTGCGTTGCATTTTGTAATGCAAAGCTATCTTATACGAACGATTTTATCCAATCGATATTGATTGCGTCACGATTGATTTAACTCACTGAAGTCTTTATTTTTTTGTCAGATGTCACTACAAATAGCATTGCTTTGTTGAATAAAACAACATGATCTCTCATATCCTTGAGGCAAGCCGTCTAGCGCATTACAACAAACGCTGAACAATCTCGTCTCGTGAAATCCAGACTGCCGTTCGTCTCATCCTTCCAGGAGAGCTTGCCAAGCATGCGGTATCCGAGGGAACTAAAGCTGTCACCAAATACACCAGCTCGAAGAGATTCCATCAGCTTCCGCTGGTCACTGTTGCTCATCTAAACCCAACGGCCCTCTTTAGGGCCACAAACGAATAAACCGAGTAGTTACCTCATTGTGTGTGTAATTACCTCTTTCTTAGTGAATGTGCAATGATTCTTTTAGGGGAGCATAAAATGTTTCACATGGAAAGAGCACCAAGGTATAATCCGCTGCTGACAGTATAAGAATATCATGGAACGAATCACGGCTCTTAGGTTTATGCTTGACAATGAAGGTAAGGAAAGAAGCAGGCCGTTTAGAGCGCTTTTGTAATCCTTGTAGATTCTTGCATATCTAAGCAGTTGAACGGTAAAGTCACTCTCAATGCTTTCCAGGTATGCCCAATTAATATGACGTGCAAAACAATCATAACCGATCATTTATTACGATTACAGTAAGCAGCTCACGTGTTGTACATGTTTCAGGGTGGAATAAATGTGAAGTAGATGGGATAAATGATTGGTATGGAATTTTTTCGGAAGAAGGAACTTGGCGGAATAAAGGATGACGTGAGATCATGCCGCATTCAGAGGGAGGACCACTTCTCCAAGCGGTGCACCCTCTTTGAAAATCACCGTCGCGTCAGGTGCATCTGCCGCTGCCTCCTTAAATTGTATGACAAGTTTGTCGCTCCTAGGTGGTCCAGCCGTGCGCGTTATCTCGACCGGTGCAACTGCCATCGGCTCAACGAATCCGTACACCGGCTTTAGGCGATAGTCCGTATTGTTCGACGACTTCACCTTGAACGCCAATCGAACAGCGCTCGGATTGGCTAGTGTGTGCGTTGAAACGCCACCACCAGCAGGCATATTCGCAGCTGGAGGGTCGATGGTCAGCGATGGTGGCGCCCCGGCCGGAGGTGGAGCAGCAGCCTCGGGTGGAGGGGCTGCCGCAGCCTCAGGTGGAGGGGCTGCTGCAGCCTCAGGCGGGGGAGCTGCTGCTGCATCTGCAGGTGGAGCTTCTGGTGGAGGAGCGTCACCCATTCTCACTATTACCTGAAATACAATGAAGTTGAACGTAACAACAGTTTGCTCTAACATGGTATCGCTTACACCTATATATCTCAGCAGTTTTGATTCCATAGGACATGAGATGGAGCACTTCTTCAGAATGACCTGCTGAACGAAGTAAAAAAAAATCCACGAGGAGGATGGAAAGGAGTGGGTCTGGAAGAGATTTCGGTTACGACCGCTGGAAGCTTATGCAAACAACTAAAAATTGTCGGGAGGTCGACTCATCGACAAGGATTCATAAGGTACGAGTGATCGACGACGGATTCATGGAGGCGCCACGAGTGAAACGATCGATTCCTCAATATGAATGAGATTCCACCGAGCCTAACGAGCATCTCCATCCTATCGTATGGCACAATCGAACCGCTGATCCAAAAAGCTGGAAAAAACTTCAGCGAACCTTTCAGAACGACTGCTGAAAACAAACTGCACCAATCATCACTTTGTGACGCTTTTATATTGTCAAAGCCACTAGAAATTTGCATATATACCGCTGTTCTCATCTTTTGTTTAAGTAAATTTTTTTTTTTTTTTTTTTTGCAAAATGGAATCACTACACTATCTATTTGCATATGTTCAATAGTTAAATATAATTTTTTTATTTGTCAATCGATATGTATCTCCGCTCGGCAATTTTTACTATGACTTTCAGAAAAAACTAAGAAATTTGCTGAGCCTATTCTCGGCTAGGTGGGATCTAATCGTAATACCTACAACAATGAAATTTGGATGTAGTTATCCTATAATAAACATATTATCAAATGCATCCTAGGTGGTCATGGTTTTTTCCCTGTGCGAATCGACGCAACTTTACAACAGATGGGAAAAGACAGTTTCGTATTGCAATGCCGTTTACTTACCGATCAGCTGTCGTAATTTTCGGTGATATTGGTCGTTTAGTTGATAAGTCATGGTCGAAATTAAGGTAGCAAAATGAAACAATGCATTCACTGTAAAACGTCCTATCATGATTGGTATGAAATATCTGCAAACACTCTTTTCTGAGAGTCATAGAATGTCCGATTGAAACCATTTAAAAAAAAAAGGGGGGGGGGGGGAGGTCTGCCGATGCTTAGAATTACGCTATACTTAACGACGATGTTTGCGTTGTGCTGTTCATCTCCTTTTTGTTTGCTTTTTTTTTTCTTCGTCACCACAGACGACGACGATATTTTGTCGCTTCGAACGTCGTCAGCTTTGTCTTTTCCCTCATTTCTATATAAAAATTTTCCAGCTTTAAGTTGCTCAATTGCTCAAAAAAGTAATTTGTAAATTATTAAATCAATTTTAATGTGCTATCGGTTAGAGCCACTCAAAACTAGATCCTTACCGAGGAAGGATTGAGATTGCATGTTAAACTAGGCAGTGGTCGAAGGCATGGTTTTATCTTCGTTGGGATTAAAGTCATTTGCCGAAGTAGTTGGGTTTAAAGTAAACTTCAAATCAACGGTGAAATTGGAAATTATACGTTTAAATTCAATGATGTTAGTGATCTCACTCGATCCGGCTCTATATACGACCAGGTTTAGTCTATACGTCAAAGGTTTGTGCAAGTGCTCGATCCGAATATCAAGAGGCATCCGAGACGTATTATTTCATTTTCGTTTGAAAATTAACGCAAGCGGTCGGTTTGATTAGTGAAACCTATTTTATGAGACTAATTAATGCGGTTTTATTCACGTGATCGTGGTAATTTCTCTTCAGTATTTTTAATACATGAAGTTGGGTAAAGATTTTTTTGCAGAGCGCTTTCATTTGTGTTAATCTTTGCAAAGGATCTTCATAAAAATGCGACGAGAGAAGATTAGCGAATTTCATAAATCATTTGATCCATTATTGATTTCTTGCAAGACAAAATCGACAACTTCCGAGAAAGGTATCGCAAGAAAAACGTCGCTAAACAATTCAGATGATCATCACCAAAAGGTAATCTAATAGGTTTATTAATTTCAAATAATTTGTTTCTATATTTTATTACGGTTATTAATTAGCGATGATTTCAAGCGTATTATGTTTGTTTAGAAATTATAATATTAAACAAAAAATTTATTCATTGCTTGTAGGTATTGTGAAAAAACCGAAAAGTGATAAGCTGATAACACTGAAGTGATCGCGCAATAATCCAGTTGATAAAGTGTTAAGGATAGATGTTTGAGGGGATTCTACAATTTAAGAGGGGTTTTTCTAAAATTAGAACTTTTTTTTTTTATAAAATAGGATAAGATTGGTCATTATTTAAAAAAAAAAGATTTAAGAGGTGTCAATGTTCGTTATTATCAGCGTTCGAATAATGTTTTAAATTATCCATTATAGTCGTATAGAACAACGATTAGCCGGTGCGGTCGATACAATCGTTACTATGAGAGAAAGAGGAATCGATAGATTAATGCTATCTTTTTATAGAGCCATTTAGATTTTTCTAAAGGCTTTTTTTTGAAATTTTGAAAGAAATCCGTATGAGGATCAACTGATCTGGTGATTAATTTCTGCCTTAGAGGGAAGTTCTCTGAAAATTTTTGTTTCCATTTTCATTGACCGAATTTAAAGAATTTTATGGTCAAATTTGCACCTTTTTTCGATGGAATTTCATACAATCGAACATGATATTTTTCGTATTGCCTCATCGATTTACTATGCGCAAAAAAATTGAAAATTTTCGCTTGTTTTAGAACATTAATCAAAGTGGTGAAGATGCGAATAAAGTGGAAATTGAAAAGCTTCATCCATATGAGGTATGCAAAGCGGAAATAAAATCGGCTGCTCGTGGATGCGATACGATGCGTGTATGGGATCTTCGTGCGAAATTCGATACACTTGAACGTATCGTTAGGAGTTTAGGTTCGTTTATTGTGATGATTAACATTTTTGAACAAGAGACGGGAGTGGAAGGGGTGGGGAGAAGGGAGGGAGGAGAAGTTGGGGGCCATTTACACCCAAAATATTGATTTCGAGAGAGCATTTCTCTCTATTCCATAGAAAGAAAATTTTTCACAGCCTTAATTTAGAAAAATATTTCACTTGGTTTTCATATCCATGAAAAAAATCCGTTGAGATGTGAAAGTCGTTATGCTTATCATTTAAAAAATTTCTTCCGAGCAATTCTCAATGTTTATTTATCGTTCATTTAAATTCTCTCGTAAAATAAAAAGAAAAATTCCAAAAAAATATTTGAGAATCACCTGGGTAATTTTATTAGTCATTCATAAATTGCCATGTCTTAGAGGTTGACCTATTTTAAAAACTCGCTTATTTTAGGAGGGGAAAGTGGGAGGGATGGGGGGGGGGGGTGGTGGTGGTTGGCAAGAGGAGATGACTCATGACTAAGCAGTAGGGGTGTTAGGATATAGTTTAATTAATCTAACTTTAACTCTCATATAGAATTTGAAGTTTTTTTCGCATTTTTTTATAAAAATATTTAGATCCGCACGGTGTGATGTATCGATCGTTGTTCTGCTTGCACATATTCAAAAATATGGCCGAAGCAGCATTCTTAAACGAACTACTACTTGCACAAGTTGGATTATGTGAGGGGGAAGTTGAAGAAGAAATCTTGCGACGAATTGCTTCGAGTATTGTTTAAAAGTTTCTTTATATCTTAGCCTATAGCTTTTTTTTTTTCAATAGAAAAAACTCATAATTTATTTGTATTTAGGAATAGAAATTTTGCATCTAAAAGCAGCTTTACTGGATTCATTCGTCTTGATGTGAAAGTTTTTTCCTCATCAGATTAGAGCATTTCTTTTATATGAAACAAAATGATATGACTCTTATATTATCGAAAAAATTTGAGCAATATTAATTTCGACGCGGAAAATTTTTATTATTTAATTCATCATGTTTATCACTTATTATCATTGATAATAATTATTTGAAATTACTTTATTGTTTTTTTGTTTGTTTTGTTTCTCAAAAAAAAAAAACAACTCTTTGTTATGAATAAATAAATTTTCAGTTGTATGCGGAATACGTTCAATTGTTGGCTTGAAAGCATTTCAAGAGGCAGTTGTTAAAAGTTGGCAAAGAGCATTATCGTCGGAGAGTTTTCGTCGCGATCCACCACTTTATCATGCATCTATCACGATTGAAGAAGATAGAGGATCGAGTTTTCAAGTGATCTCATTGATTTTTTAGCTGTAATATCCTTTCTGAAGTTAATCTATCTGAGGGGAATTAGCTTTTTTTTCAAGCTTTATTTAATTAATTAATTAATTAATTTATTTATTTCACTTACTTATTGATTCCAATCACATTGGCGAGAATATTTTTTTAATGTGAGGTTTGAAGGATAGGAATTGTTTGATGGAAAATTGACTGTTAAAAGAAGAAACAATTGGAAAGGAAAGGAAAAAGAACAATACGTGATTATTCCTCTCGAAGGTTGCATATCTAAAAGCTGATGAAATTGAATGTTTTTGCTTATGCGAAATATATAAAAATATATAAAAATTTACATATCATTAGCATTATAATATAAGCTAATAATTCGTATATACACTAAGGCAAATGAATTTCTTCAGGCAAATTCGAGTGATGCAGCAAAGATATTCTCAAATTTTTTGGAGAAATCGTTATGTACCGCCATAAGGAAGCCTTCTGTATCTGATTTTAAAGTCAAGTAAGATTTTATGCAAAAATTCTCTATTTGTTTTCATATAATATTTATTCAGCCTTTTAATAAAAAAGTATCTGAATAAAAGAGTCAACTGGTAGTTATGATGGCAAAGGATATATCATAGAGATTGGGCTAAGTACCAAATACCGAATTTTGTCAACTCAGAATTGGATCCAATCTTGAATAATTCGCTAGTGAAAGAAAGGCATAAATTATTCATTGATCTATTGGTTTGTTCATGAATTTTAGCATATTATGAGGCACTTTTAGATGTTATATCTTCACTATATGCGTGATTAAGTGAGTACCTGCTGTATAAATTTCATCTTCAAAAATATCTTTTGATGGAAGTTTCCGGGGGGAGGGGGGAGTTGGGGTGTGAGGGAGGAAGTATATGAGCACTGAAAACGAGAGATTATTTTCACATGACTAATTTAGTATTCGGGAATGGGTATTGTGCTGGAATTTCAGTTCGAATTATTCGAGGCGAATTTGTTGGAAGAAAGCTAAAATGGAGAAACTCGAAGTGCAGAAAAAGGATCCCAATAACATAGCTGTAGATACGAATGCGACGACGGTCGATGTATCAGCAGATGAGGTGACGTTTGTTTGAGCACTTAAACGCTTTGATTACGCTAGCTGAAGCAGAACATGAATCATAGTATTAAGGAGATTGGGGGGGGAGAGGATAGGGACATCCTTCTTTTAAAACAAATGATTTTTCCTTTGTGATGGGAGTAGAATAGATCATTGAGGGTTTTTATCTACTGTTATCTTTGCCAAAATTATCTGGCGAAGGACTTTTCCTGCAGCAAATGAGCTTTTACAGTGTTTGGCGAATAATGAAAGCATACAGATGGCATAAATTAATGTGTATTTTGTCCGTGGTATTATTTTTAACCACGATTCACATATCATTGGGTAAATTACCTGATTCTAACCAATAGTCATTTAATCATCACGTGATTGTGACCGAACATCATGGAATCATCACGTGGTTCTGATCGATCGTCATGGAATCGTAACGTGATTCAAGCCAGATGAGATGTTACGACTGCCGTGCATTTTATTTCAGCCATGCTCATCGCAAAGTGGGAAAAAGCCCTCGGTGATCGAATTGTTGAAAAGTATCGAGAGCCTCTACGAAGATTCAGAGTCGATATGCCGTCATGTGCTCGAGTTGCTCACCTCAAGTCGAACTGATGAGGCATTGCAAAGCGAGGTGAAGTTGATTTCATTGAGGGGAACACTTCGCTTTAAGCGATATCACTGGTCTGTGTTGAATGGATTTATTTGGAAGATGGGATGATATATGGCAGATATAATTCGTAGGGAATTGGAGGGGTAGTCAAGATTTGGGTAGATGAAGAAGGTTTGATGATTGTTAGATTCATATGGGATTAAGTGTTGAGGGAAGTGCTCCTTATACGAATATTAATTTATCTTTTACTGTAAAAGATCACCGTACACCTGCTTCTTGTAACTAACTTAATTTGCTCTACTCTGCTCAAGTGACAGTAACTTTTTAAAATTGAATACTGGAAAAAACATTTTACAAGCTCAAAATTAATGAAATAGTCAACCGATATAAAGTCCAGTCGTGATCCGTTCCGAAGGATTGACCTATAATATATACAGATGAAGGATGATTGAATTATTTTATTTATAGTTAATCGACTTATTGGGTATTGAGCAGTTCGATTTAGTCGGTGCGTTATTAGAGTGTCGAGGCTCTTTGCTTGTTGAAATCGATGCAGTGAAAGATGAATCTATGAAACAATCGAAGATAGCACAAATGATGGTTAGTGATTAAAAGAATTGCTAATTAATGAATATCTACTTCATAGTTACGATTCAGATTGATATCAGTTGCTGAGATTTGATTGTGACATCGAAAATAAGAGTTTGCACTCATTCCAAATCGAGAGCATTGTGCCATTTTTGTGTCGTATTCGTGTTTTTAGTTACCATTATCCGTTCATCCCCCCCCCCTCCCCTTCGTCTCTCTCCCTCCCTCCATCTCGTTGATTGGATCAGGGACGTCTTATAAAATATTTTATCACCAAATGAAGCGCGCTTGATGCACTATGGATTGCGAATTGTTATGCTTCAACGGACAATTTTCTATGGTTGCTATCAATATTATTCGTCTTTGCAGTTTTTGTTTTCTTAGAATTCGGCACTAAGTAGATTACAACTTTATCTTTTATTTGTTGTTTTTTGGTGAGGAAGGGGATTTACTGGGATTTATTCTTGAGGCATTCGGTCCTTAGAAAACAAGAATTAAGGAATTTGTTGCACTTGTTCATTTTATATGGAGCCTGAAGTGGCTCTAATTGAATGAGTAATGCTCTTTTTTCGATTGTAGGCGTTGAAACGGGTGAAAAATTCTCCTCAGTATTGCCAGCAGGTGGTAGTACAATCGAAGATGGAAGCTGATTTACGACGTGAAGCACGAAGAGAGCAAAAGAGGGCTAATAAAGAATTTAATAGAATAACACATGCATTCGGCGAGGAAGACAAGCTTGAGCTCGAGCTAGCCCAGCGTGACATCATGCGACAGAGGTTAGGTTCAATCTCCAATGAGGATCTCAACGAAGCAACCCCTTTTCACTGTTGTCTATTGTTGCGTTACCTTTCTAATTACAAACTGCATTTTATATTAATCGTAAAAGAATATAAAAATCATTGAACTATTTGAAGAATGTACACGACGTTTTATCAGTTCCTGAGCATTCTTCCGTTTTTCTTGAAATCAGACTTTCTGAATGCAACTCAGAAGATCGAGAAGTTTTTTTTAAAGAAAAGCGGATATTGCAGCCATTATTCAGGTATATAATTTTATTACTATTGGAAAGGTGATAGAATGTGATGATCAAATCAGGTTTTTTTAATCATAGTGAACGAAACCACACATGTTACGCATTTATTGTTTTCTAGGCAATTGGAATTGATCGCTGCGCAATGGACACCGCTAAGTGAAGAGAATCGAATATCAATTGTTCATCGTGAACATTATCCATTTGTATTTGATGCGACTTTGGCAAATGGTGAATCAAATCTCATCGTAAATGGAATGAAGGTCTCATTGATTGTTATTCTGAATATAATAAATATACGTATTTTATTTGTTCAGACAAACTAGCTTAGTTTTTGATTTCTGGATTTCGCTCACATTAGCGTTACAACATCAATGTGACTAAAATCGATGAGAAGAGAGCATCGGATTTCGTGTTCCTTTTTTTCGGTAATTTGAAAGCGATATTTCCCCCTTTTAAACACTTATGTACTAGTGTATCGTGAATTCTATTGCTGTCTTTGTTTTCCTACTTGTTTGCCGAATGCCGATCATTCGTTTGCTTACTAATGAGAGAAGTGCATAATTCTTATAAGTTAAGAGAACTTAGTATATTTCTAATTTTGTGCACGTTGTTTCTCCATGTATTCCCTCATGTAATACACCGTTCTTGCGCTAACTCGCTTCGTTTAGTGCTTACAGCAGTGAATTAATGAAAGCGGTCAATTGCAGTTTTGTCTACCGGCTGGTTCGAAGAGAATCGATCATCGAACTTATGAGGAAATTAGTGTGCCACCATCCGACAACACTTCAATACAGGATGTGAGACATGTTTATGTCAAGGATATGGATGAGGTTGCTTCATTTTCTCTCACTTTGTGTATTTTGTTTCCTTCAATGTGGAGGAACGAAAGAAGAAAGAAGATCAAGGACTAGCACAAATAATCCGTTTGTACTTGTTTGATGACCAGTAGATCAATTGCCTTACTATTTCCAATTCTTCAGTTAGAGCTCACAGTTAACAATGAATGCAGTGAAATTTTGAAAAGGTGACATCGATTCGTTTTGTAGGATTTAATTGACGACCTCTAGAAGATAATGTAGATGTTGAATGACTATTTATTCGATGTTTCAATATCGTATCATGGGAATGTCGTTGAATATTAGCCGCTGAAATGATGTCACTTTATATGTTCTAATCAGAGAGCCAAAATAGAAACATTTGATGTAATCAATGAAATCATTTCTTGGAAAGAGGGAAATGTTATATATTTATTTTTGACGACTGTTTCAAGTTTAGTATTCTGGTTGTAAGGTAGAGAGAGTTTATCTAGTTGTTGCAATATATTCAGTCTAAAATATGAAATTTATGTAAGTCATAATTCCACTAATGTATTTATTTATTTATTTATTTGTTTATTTATTTATTCACTCATTTATTTATCCATATGTGTACGTAGCATCTAGTTGATTTCTAGTTGGGTCAGCTTGCATTCAAAGGATACGAGAAATTAAACGTCATTCAATCCCTCGTCTTTGAGCAAGCCTACAAGACTAGAGAGAATCTCCTCATTTGTGCGCCTACTGGAGCAGGTGACGTTTGAATTTTCCCTTTGGAATTCATATAAATGTTTAGAGAGAGACAGAGAGAAGCAGGTGAAAAGGACCGTGCACATCATTGCTTATATAGTTTATATTTTGACTTCATCTTGAAGCAGGGCCAATTTTTCTTACCTTTATAAATTTCTTACTCTGACTTACTTTGATAGACATAATTTTATGGGGATAGTGGGTTCAAAAATCTAAGTATAATAGATGTGCTTAGGTTATGGTGTAATCATAGAGTGCTTGATCGCCAAAAAATTGCGCTACTATAATTCTGCATATTTATCAACCAAAGAAAAAGAAACGTTTTATTATTAACAACAGATCGCTTATACACATTTTACAGGTGATTAATAATTTTCGAAATGAATTAACCTTTAGAAAGCGGCGTAAATACTTGCAACAAATTACTGAAACGAAGATTTTAAGTGGTTACTATGTGCGCACATAGGTGGTGTTAATTTGAAATGTTTTTATTGTTTATATTATCAAAGACATTGCATAATGAACTCTTTTGTTAAGGAAAGACAAATATAGCGCTCTTGGCAATACTTAACATAGTACATGGCTATATCCACAAAGGAGTCGTTCAGAAGGATGATTTCAAGGTTGTTTTTTTTTTGTTTTTGTTTGTGCTGCTTTTATCGATTCCCCTCCATATCATTGTAATCTGATGGAAGTGGAGAAATATTTATGAGCTGAATGGATCGAATGGAATTAAATTTGGGATATAGAATTCCCAGCGTTGAATGGACATTCTTATCCCTCATTTGATCCCTCTATCTTTGTATACTGCAGGGGAGAAGCGTTTGCAATTGTTACCTTGGAGTTTAATTAAATTAGGTGATATATGCATATTGTTTGGTTTCACATGCACGAAGTTTATTTACACGAATTTAATTTACTGCAGTTTTTATTTACTATTTAAGAATTTTAAATTTGTTTACTATTAAAGTTTATTTACAGGCGGGTCTTTATTGCAGAAAAATGGAGCAATTGTTCATTATGTTGTGGGATTGTTCTAAACCTAAAAGCTCCTTTGCAGATAATCTACATAGCACCGATGAAGGCACTCGCAACAGAGATGACCGAGAACTTTGGCAAACGTTTAGGACCGATTGGTTTGAAAGTAAGGGAATTGACCGGTGATACGACTCTGTCAAGACGGGAAATTGCCGATACTCAGGTATATGAGTCTTTGTTATGCCTTTGCATTTGGTTATTTGGTTATTTTCAGATGTTGATATTAACACCTGAGAAGTGGGATGTGGTGACACGAAAGGATAGCGAAACTTCATTAGCAAGACTGATGCGGCTTCTGATCATCGATGAGGTGCATTTGCTACACGATGATCGAGGGCCTGTGATCGAGACGATTGTTGCGAGAACACTTAGACAAGTTTGTTTTTTAGTGTCGACATTGATAGGCATTACATGTGCACTACTTTTACGGCTATTTCCATGTTCTTTTCGTTTATAGCATACTATCGAACCTTTAGTAGGTTTGCTTGTGTGGATTAACGAGTTCTTCCTTCCAATCTATGTTGTTTTCCACTACTGACCGTTCGAAGCTAAAGGCATCCGAGGGTCGATGGGAGGGAATTGGGGGGGGGGTGGTGGGGGAAAGGGGAAGGGGGTGCGAAGATTCGTAATCAACAAAGAGTCGGAATTATGAAGTAGTAATTAAATTGTGCATTACTGCTATTTAGTTCATTATGCCATACGCATCACAACCGGTAATCGGGGATGTGATCTGCGACCATCCATCGGCCTAGAAGGATGTGGTCTTATGCCCTGTTAGACAAGAGGATCACTAGTCGACCAAACGATTACGCAGAGAGTCTATTAACGCAGTTTATGAGCGATAGCACTTTAAAAAAATTTAAAATTTTGGTTAAATATTGAATGTTTCAAAAATTTGCCAAAATTGTAACTTTTCGAAAGTTTTCCTCATTTCTGTTGTTCATACCCACATATTTTTGTATGTTTTTCCATCTTAGCTATTAAAATAAATAAGCAGTTAAAAAAAATAACGGCACACATATCCGTATTCAAAAATGTGCATCAGTTCTGCTTAATCAACCGTATCTTTGCATCATTATGTTGAGCATATTCTATATAATGCAATGTTTCCACCTTGAAATATCTCGTGCTTGTTGCGTACTCGGTCTTTATAGTCATTGACATCTTTAGGTACATAAGCGAGAATTCGAAATAGTTGCCAGTTCTACGCATGGGGAGATCTCTGCCATTCCCACATCTTTAACTCTCGAGGTAGAGGTGTTTCCTTCATTTGTAGCCAGCGGGATACGATACATAAGCGAGAATTCGAAATATCTAACTGTAGTGGAAGGCTGAAAATTAGAGGATAAGCCCCATCTCGATACGCGAATGTGCGGTACTGTAGTTTCGATACGATAGGATCCTTCGAATTCCTTGAATATTGTTGCTCCAATTTAGATCATCATTATTTCCCTGCGTAGTGATTTATTTTTGTTTAGAATTCATTCAAAAGAGACATTTGAGGTGGAGATGAGTCAACAAGGAGTCCGGATTGTTGGTCTATCGGCGACATTGCCCAACTACGTGGATGTGGCTAGGTTCTTAAGGGTTAATCCATATAAAGGACTCTTCTTTTTCGATAGCCGCTTTCGACCAGTGCCACTTTCGCAAACGTAAGCATACATAATTATTCAATTATTTGCTTTTCATTGACGGGTGCTGAGAGGATGACGGAAGGAGGGAAGAGGAAGTAGTGGCATTTTTCTGGTCAATGCATTACTGGAACCATCAAATTTCATGAGCTTATTCAGCTCAAGTGTCGTTAAGCTTGATGATGCTGTCGTTTAGCTGTCCATCATAGCAATCAGTAAGAAAATATCAACGCTTCTTATTGTTGTTGATTAATGAACCGATTTTATATCGCCTGATAGAAGTTTCGTTTATGTGCTCATTTATTAGCTGGCATCAAATAGCTGGCACTAATAGAATATGGAATATATAATATAGAACATTTCTAGTTGCTGCTTCTAGTGGTCGGTATAGAAAGGGACAGTTCCACTGTAAGGAATGGCCGATGTAGGATTTAGATGGAGAAAAGAGGCGACCTAATCATTAAAAGATATGATAGAAGTGTTCCTATATACGTGGATATTATTCTGTAGTTTATAATTAAGAAATAAAACCTTGGAACATAACGAAGTCTTATAATGGAGACTTCTACTTGTTCTTCGCGTTTTCCAATTTCTTTTCACCAAATTTTTGCTGCTCCGTTTTGGAAAAAAATTCGCTTAATTTTTTTATCCTTTGTATCTAGAACACGTTTACGATGATCCTGCTTATAATTCGATGGTAACTTTTCTTTAATCTTAAGGCTTTGTATTGCTTTCACCGGCAAATTGCTGTTGGGTAAATTCACCTGGAAAAAGTGCGACAAAATGTCAAAGGTTGTCGTTGTCCATTTTATATAGGAATGTTTAAAGTTTTATTGGTGTGCGAAAAGCAGCAGGAAGCAGTGCAAAGATTGCTTCAATCGAGATGGATGATGTATGCTATGAAAAGGTACACGATTTTGCGCAGCAAGGGCATCAGGTGCTGGTATTTGTCCATGCACGTAATGCGACCGCCAAGTTGGCCATCTTCTTCAGGGACCGAGCTGCTAAATTTGTAAGTTTTTTGGATTTGCTAAGTGATAGGAGGGGAGAAGTCGGCTTTAGACATGCATGATATAATCAACTGGGCTGAATAAAGTATAAAAAATAAGATAGAGCCGGTTGGCTTGTTTGATCAAATATGTGAATTTTATATACCCCTTCTCTTCTGTTCTTTCCGCCTCCCACTGTTTGTTTTTACCTTATTTTACAATGGGAAAATTTTAGTGTAGATCAATGTCTTAGTGGATTGAGTTATTTTGGCCTTTTCGAAAGAGTCCTAGAAAGTTGCACTTCTTTCGATGCGATTTTCAAAGCGTTTCTTATTCAGTTGATTGCGATTATTCTTTAAGGGTCATCACGACGATTTTCTTCCGCCGAATGTGACAACAAAAGAATATGTAGCGGCTAAGAAAGCGGTACTTTTCCCTTAATAAATGTTGTATTTTTAATTTTACATTATTTTTTAATATATATTATAGATAGGAATAAGATTTTTTCAACTGTTGAAGACTTCACGTGTTTGAACGCTTTTATTCTTTGTTATTTTCTACGCAAAGATTGAAGCGCAGAAAAGATAGTATTGTTTCGAAAAGACGTTGAAAACTCTTTCAATATTTTAAAAATACGTTTGTTACTTTCAAGGGAACTTGCATGTTTAGAATTTTCTATTAAGATGCTTAAAGACGAGAAGTAAAAGAGGATTGTTTCACGACCTCCTTCAAATATTCGTGAAAAGAGTAAGGAAGCGTGAAGAAATATTTATAAATATCCTTGTTGTTAGGGAAAGTGGAAGCATTTTTTTTCTTACTAGGAGGTGTACGATAGGATCAATTAAATCATACATTGCAGATGATGTCCTCACATAATGGCCAATTGATAGAGCTATTTCAATTTGGCTACAGTATCCATCATGCAGGTCTTCCACGCAGGAATCGTTTAATGATTGAAAAATTCTTCGCATCTGGTCATATTAAAGTGCTCTTTTGTACAGCAACACTTGCATGGGGTGTTAATCTTCCGGCACATGCTGTTGTTATACGGGTAATATTCTTTAAGTATTTATTACCCATTTTTGTTTACGAAATCGTTTTTTTTTCATTCTTATTTTATAATCGTTGTTTAACGAAAGGTAATTAAAGGTATTGAAGTAATTTGTTTTAATTCAATTTAACGTATTTAAATAGTTTATATCTTTTCATAGATGAATGTAACACCATGTGTTTTTGTTGCCGATAATATCTTTGAGATGTTTCTTGACGATTTATTTCTTTGTTTTTTCGTTTGTTTTTTTTTTTTAAATTTAGAATACACCGTTGCAATTGAAAAAATGCTTCATCTAGAAATATTTTCGCAAATTTTTCATTTCTTTGAGATATATTCACTGTATATTAGCTAAATTCTATGCTTGAAATGTTGTTCGTTGATAAAATTTATAAGCTCTAGTTAAAGCTTGAGAAATTGGAGTGTAATAAAAGGCGTAAATCCTTTTTGAATCGTTTATTTGGCTATCAACTTCCGGTACACTTTTTTTTTTTATTTTCCTTCGGAAGTTTTTCATTTTTTTTTCTGTTTGTTTTATCTCTAAGAGATAAAAATATCGCCAATATTATTGAAAATATAAAATTACGATATGATATATCTATAAAAATACAATATGAGAAGACGATCGAAGACTGTAGAAAGTCACGACCTAAATAGAGTATTTATCTCAGCGAATTAATCAGAGAAAGCGAATATCAAGAATTATTTTTTGCCGTTTATCCACTCTATATTGGTTTGCAGTTATTTCTATGTTTTAATTGCCGAAAATATCTCACAATTTTATTGCAATTTTTACTGCAGGGAACAGAGGTTTTCGACGCACAAAGAGGTACATTCACTGATATTGGGGTATTGGATGTGCAACAGATTTTCGGCCGTGCTGGCAGACCACAATACGAAAGTTCAGGTAGTGATTGATGGAAATTATTTTATAGGTACAGTTTTGAGGCTTCATAAGAATTTCGATTGTTCAGTGGCTCATTTTTGTAAAGTTGGGGGGAGGGGACGGAAGGTGAGAGGGAAAAGGGAAGAAAAAGCAAAGCGAAAGGGGTCTCTGTTAGTTGTTATTTTCTATCTTTATTGAATAGTGTAGGATTTCGGGATCTTCACGTGAAGCGTATTAGCTGCGAAGCCTTTAAGTTTTCTGGCTTATGTTTATCAATTATTGACACATGGTAGGCCCGTCTAAGCAGTATTGAATTGTTGTGTTTTTTACATTGTTGAATTGTTGTTGTATTGTTTGCAATAATTGAAGTAGTCTACATATGTAATATTTAGGTTTTTAAAATGGTACTAATAGTTAAACCAATTGAAAGGATAAGTTTACATATCAATTTACATATCTCTATGTGAAATTGTAGTTTTAATATTACAGGACATGGTGTAATAATAACCTGGCAACGTACAATCGATAAATATTTGGCAATGCTCGTGAGACAGACCCCAATCGAAAGCCAACTCATGGCGCATATATATGACAATTTAAATGCCGAAATTGCATTAGGTTTGTTTTGCTGATGTTAGAGATTTCTTTGTCAAACTTGCCATTTATGAAGGATTAGAGCCTTTCGAAATGCCATTTTGAGATAACCCTTTGAAAGATAAGGTTTTATTATCACTGATAAGTCTTGATATTAATGGTAACAGAGATCAACGATTTGTGCGTACCTTAGAAGTGATTGGAAATATTGTTTAGGTACGGTGTCAAATATAAGTGAAGCGGTGGAATGGTTGAGCTATTCGTATTATTTTATTCGAGCGAAGTTAAACCCTCTTGCTTATGGTATTCCATATAACCAAATCGAGAGAGATCCTGAACTTCGAGATTATTTAACGAAAGCGATGACGGAAGCAGCCGAAAGACTTGATCGCAATCAGATGATCAGATTTGATAGTTTGTAAGTGATTTTGAATATCGTTAGCAGCAGATCTATTTAAAAATGGGAAGATATAATTTATTCAATTGATTTTTTTTTTTCATTTCTTAGTTCTTTTTCGCTGTTCACTCGTAGAGATTATGAGACATATAATTCATATACGTCTTTTGTATAGTCTTTAGAGTTTTCTTCCAACAAATTTGCGATTATTATTTGATAGAATTTTGCGGAAATGAAAATTTAAAAATTGATTGCGATAAAATTAAAACTTTTTTTTTCAAAAAATGCTTAAATATAAATAGATGTTACACAATGAGAATGTATGTTTTCTTGAGAAAATTTTGTTCATTATGAAGAGGTAAAGAAAGGAAACGAATTGCTATATTTATACTCAGGAATTATGTTTGATTGTCTGCATAATGATAGATAAGAGCTCGCTTATACGATCATTTCTGATTTATGGTACTTATTTTCATAAAGGATTATACCCAATCCGAATCGTGATTCTTCTTTTTAAATTATGGTTTATCTCGGTTTCTGAATGATTTCATTGCCTATCGTTTCGTTCTCTTTCTTAAGCATATAACCAAACTATTCAAATATTATTTCATTGTTCTTTTCGATCATTTATAAGGTTGGTCGATCGGTTATCGGCGAATAAATCGATCAGAATATGCGTCTCATTGGTCACGTTGCTAGTCTCTGTTTGCATTCTTTGTAGGGAATGAATTCGCTAAGCGAAGTTGGTTTGCATGTTGGATTGGAAAGCCATAAAGTCATGGTCTTATGAAGTATAGTTTTTATTTTTGTGGTACTACTTACTATCTTCCCCATGCTATCCCCTTTTTTCTATGTTTTACTATCAAATCTTGTTTTGTAGTATCAAACTACAATTTCACATGTAAGTATATAAATATCGGTGCTCTTCAGATTCCACTAGTTTCAGTAGAGTATATAAATGCAAAGTCTTAAGTGAAATAAAAAGTGCTAATCGTTGTATTACAGGAATGGATTCGTGACAGCCACAGATCTTGGTCGTATAGCGTCACATTATTATGTGAAATACGAGACAATCGAAATGCTAAACACAGGTGTTGGAAATGTGAAATTGACGCAACTAATGACCGATGATAATGTATTAATGTTAGTTGCGAATGCAACCGAGTTCAGTCAAATAAAGGTGAGTAATGTTCTTTTTAGGAGAAGAAACATCGGAAGTGGAAATAAAAGGAGATAAGAGACGTCTAGAGGTGTTTAGATCCTCTTTGATTACCATTTCTAACCGTTTTTGATGGCTTCATAACAGGGTTGTTTTTAAGAACCTGAGACTTGCCTCATTGTGATCTGAGACATTAATCGGCGAGGTTATCCAACATTTGATCTATCCCGCTTATGTCGTAAAGATTGCTCCCCATAAGTATGCAAATTATTTTATCATTTTGCATCCTTAAGACGTGGTTGTTTAAAGCCGCATTAAGCAGTACTAAATTGGTTGAAATGCCAATGGAAATAATTGATAGAGTTTGTGATTATAGGTTCGCGAAGAAGAAATCGAGGATTTAGAAGAGTTATTACCGTATTGTCCACTTCGTATTAAGCAAGGTGGTCTTGCAACGGTATCCGGGAAAATCAATTGCCTTCTTCAAGTAAATATTTTTCTCCTCTGTTTGCTCTGTTTTTTTTCAGCTTTATTTTATCGTTTTTGTTAAAATTTGAGAGTTCATTAAGGTTTAATAGAAAATGATGTTCATAAAAAAATGCGAGGTATTGTAAAAAAATATGCTCGCATAATTAAAGAAGAGGGATTTCTCAGAGAAAAAACATTAATGCAGAGTCAAATTTTCAACATTATAACTCTGCTGCCTTCAGGAGGAAGGGGGAGTGAAGGGGCAAACGGAAAGATTTGGGGAGGAACCAATGAGAAGGAGAGAAGTTAAATAATCTAACGACGAAGAGGAGGGGGAGGATAATTCATCCAATTTGCGATGATACAAAGATATAATAGCAATGTTTCTATGTATCATACTAAAAGAATAGAATAATTAATTAATAAATATAATAATTAATATTATATGAGGCAACCAATACTAGGTGAAGTTTATTTTCTTAATTATTGAAGAACGATAAAATATGTCTATAAATTAGCGATATTATTTTAGGCTTATATGTTACGTGTTGATGTTCGAAGTTTTTCGTTGATGTCCGAATTATTATATATTCAACAGAATGCTGGTCGCTTATGTAGAGCAATCTTTGAGATTGTTTTACGTCGTGGTTGGGCACAAGCAACTAATGCATTTCTTACGATGGCCAAATGTATTGAAAAGAGAATTTGGCCATTTCAAACACCGCTAAGGTGAGCGATTTAGTTCTTAATTGCGCTCCCTGTAGACAGATGCAGAAGGGTTATAACTGGAAACAGCAGGTAATGGGCAAGAAACGGTATAGCTGACCATGTGAAGCTCGAATGCGTCAACTTATTACTGCGAGAGAGGAATGAGGAAGGGGAGCGGGGACGGAGGAGGGGGCCGACGGTGTAGTACTTTTCCTTGTCAATATTGAAAAATCGTTGGTGTTGTCTCACATATTTATAGGAGAAGGTGATCAGAGGGGGAAGGTACGCATTTGCAGAGGAATATCGCAACGCCTTATATGTAATAAATCTCTTCTTCACAGTTTTGCAGCATTTCACGATTAATAGGTGTTCAGTGGTATATAACATATGTGCAATAATTCAACTAGCAAATAGTAAAAATTTTATAGTAAATTCAACTAACTATATTTTATAGTAAAATTTTTTAATGATTTTTTTGAAATGTTTGATTGAAATTTTTTACAGACAAATTGAAGATCTGCGCTTTGATATTTATCAGAAAATCGAGCGCAAGAGACTTTCATATAATCAACTTTATGATATGTCTGCTAAAGAACTTGGTTTGATTCTTTGTTGTTTTTTCCTTTTGCTCCACATTTTGGGATATTTTTATTTAATTAATTATTTATTTATTTATTTATTTTTCTTAATTTTGGATGTTTTGAAATGCACTGTGGGAATTTATTAAAATTTATATTCGAAATGACTTCTATTCAAAATGAGAAACTTTTATTTTCCAAACTTTTTATTTCTTTTTTTTTTTTCAAATTTTTGATAGAAGTGAAACGTTTTTTTTTTTTTTTAATTTAAACAAGGATTCTTGAAATAATTACGCTGATCCTGTACAATTATCTACCGTTTGGATTCATTCGTTGTTCGATGTGGTTCTAGAGACTTTAGCTAGTGTAACCGAGAGATGGATGAGTTCAATCCTTTTTATAGTGTTTAATGACTTAAAACTATTGTATTTGTTGAGATTATATGGAGCTTTTTTGAATGTTCGATGCTTGTAAAACGATAAAACTTCATTATTAAAGGATCATTGCTAAGCTGTGATGGACAAAGAATATATGAGGCGATACGAATGTTACCCTCGATGTATGTGGAAGCATCGGTTAAGCCGATCACCAAGTAAGTAATGTGAATATCGTTGAGAAATTTCCATTTATTTTTAAATGGTAAGAGTGGGATGATAAAGAGAAATGTTGTTTGTGAAGTCAAAGGAAAGATGGTGTGAGTTGTAGGAGGTATTATTCTGTTGCAAATTGTTTTTTCTTCCTCTAAAGAAGGCAGTTTCTGTCTGGTTTCCCTATAATTTGAGTATATCATGTTGGGCTTGTTTGATTGAATGTGCATAGGAGGGTTGGGGAATGGGGTGAGATATGATAGGACGGAGGGGGGAGGCTAGGGGAGTGGGACATGTTCTCAGTTTCCTTGGCGAATCACTTAATGTCTCTTTGAAATTTTTCGCGACTTAATTTCCTGAAAAATTTGCTTTTTTATCATTTTTGAAAGAATACAGGCAATAATAGTTAGAAATTCTAGAGTAATTTATGTTGCTTCTAACGTTTATCCATATGCAACTTTATTTTTTTATGATTTAAGAGTTTATTTTCCCTTTTTTTAGCACAATAATTCAAATATCGTTGATGTTATCACCGGCATTCACATGGAACGATCATTTTCTTGGTGCAAGAGGCGTACAAAATTTTTGGGTATTTGTCGAGAATATCAATGAAAATCTCATAATTCATTTCGAAAATCTTTTTGTCAACAAGAAAAAGGTTTATATTTTTATTCTGTAATTTCAAAAAAGAAATTCTTCTGTCTCATTATGTATCAGGGAGTGTGACGAGTGTATAATTATTCCTAATCATAAATGATGCAAGGTTTTTCGTATTTTACTGGCCACCCACCATGCCAACGTAGAATTGCTTATTTCAGTCGTTTTAAAGTTTAATTGTGAGGCGTATTTATTGCCTTATTGATGTCAGTGTTTTTGAGGATTGCTTATAAAAGATGTTCGTTTAGTTTTGGGTTCAATCTCTGATATCCTTTTATGTCCAAAACTTTTTTGAGGAAGCATTGCTGTAGTTTCTTTGGGATTGTATGGGAAAACAGTTCTATTAGCGGTGAATCAGTACCTCACTGTCGATGGAATTTATGGGATTTGCGAATTCCAAAATCCGGAATCAATAAAGAAGGATGGATTTTTGTGGATGCCGAAGAATCTCGAGCAGATCACAAGTTGTGTTGAAAATACGAGTTCGTTTGCCAAAGTGCTTTAACGATGATGAGCCTGATCCTGATTTCATGGCATCGTCAGTCGATGACCTTCATCACATGTCTAAGCTTAGTTAAAAATTCTGTATTTTTGTAGGTACAATTCAATGAAGCATACAATATGGTCTTCACAATACCTATCCGTGATCAACAATTGACGCATAACTATCAGGTACGAGTAGCGAGTGATTACTATGTAGTTGATGATATTACTGTGGCTATATCGATGCATAATTGTGTGCTGCCATCTGCTCATAGACCGCATACCGGTTAGTTTTTTTATTCCCTTTTAAATATGGTGGAATTAGGTTTTTTATTCGATGAATGAAGCTAGAAAATAGTATTTAAGCTTATCATCTATCGTTTCCGAGTAAAAATGAATTGCAATTAAGAGAACGCATATAAATAGACAATAAATATCGCTGTATTTTCCTACGAAAACTTCAATATGGTAGTCATTCTTTGGTCACACTTTTTATTTGGATACAGTTTTTTGGACATTTCATGATGGTCAGTATAGGCGTGCTTCTTTATTAATAGGCAGAAGATGTTTATTTGACTGAAAGGAGACATTTGACGGTTTGCGTGGCAAATATATCGGGAATATTTATAGGTTTGATGAACGAGAACATCGTTTTATCGTTTGATAAGTTGTTTGTCCATCTAAAAGAGATTTTTATTCGCATATTTTGCGAGTACCCATGAAAATGGTCATATATGGCGAAATGTTTGAAAAAATAATCTTCATTATTTCATATTTGATCAATGAAAATGGATTTTTTTTTTTGCGATCGCAGAATGTTTTAAGCGGCTGTGATAGTCCAAAAAAAAGTTTTTTTTGACGGATGGGCATTGTTTATGTGTGCATAATTTAATTCATTAGTTCCTTTAAGAAAGAAAATGAGAGAAATGATTGAATGAAAAATATAAATCAAATATTTGAGTTCAACGTAGCAATAAAATGATCTCACAACATGAAAGTTTTTTAATAGAGCAATATATCATTATAGCGATGATGCAATTTACCTTTTATTTGTTGTTGTTATTCACTTGATCGGAAATTATTTTTCGATTAAAATGTTTGAGAAATGAATTGTAGATTTACTGGATTTGGATCCTCTACCAATAACAGCTCTCAAGAATAAACTCTATGAGTCTGTTTATGACTTCGCTTTCTTTAATCCGATCCAGACTCAGGTTCGTTGATCGATTATTGGCTCGTTCTGTCGTTTATTTGAAGCAACAATCTGAAGTCGTTTTTTAAAAAAAGGTTTTTTGAAAACGAGTATCATTGTCGCAGTTAGCATTTTGAATAGATTTTGCAATTATTTTTGTTCGGCAAGTAATTTTATGAAATATTGAAGGTGTTTTATTGTTTGTATAACACCGATCAAAATGCCCTCATTGGAGCGCCTACTGGTTCCGGAAAAACACTTTGTGCCGAGCTAGCTATGTATCGCGTATTCAATCAGCAACCCAACAAGAAGGTTTCGTTAAGCTTTCGCATTGTTTGTTTTTTTACCACTTGCCTATGAGTTGATTTTTTTTGCAGTCGGAAGGTTGTGAAAACTCTTCGCAGTAAACGAGGAGTTTAAGCTCGAACTTATTAATTCGACTGCAAGGTGTTGAAAGATGTGTTCAAGGTTTTTTGTCATCTTTGAGATTATTTTGATGTATCGGTTTAATATATAATTAGTGAGAAAATTCGAAATTTTGTAGAGGAGAAAGAACTGAAGATTTGAAGCATTAAATATCATTCAAAAGTATTTATTGTTGCATTAATGCTTAATTGGTATGCATTTACAGTGCGTATATATAGCGCCATTGAAAGCACTCGTTCGTGAGAGGGTAAACGATTGGAGTGACACTTTGGGCCGTCTTATGAAGTTCAAGTTCGTTTTATGTTCTAATCTGACGTTTTATTCGTCACTAGATTTTTTCTCTTTTTTTATATTGCCTAATAATTTAATTCAGATATGGGGAAGAAACTTACTATATTGTCAACTGGATGGTTCCTTTCTTTTGTGACTACTATAAAGGCTAAACTTTCATGAAGATGTGGTTTTATTAAGTGGTACATGAAATGAGTATTAGTCCTCATAGTAGCATATATTATTGTTAAGCATTAAGCTGTATAGGCTGTAAATAACAATAATAGGCATGTAATATATTATTAAGAACGGTGGAATTGACCGGTGATCATACACCGGATGTACGCAGTTTGGCGGCAGCACGTCTTGTAATTACGACACCAGAGAAATGGGATGGAATAACTCGTGGATGGGAGACACGAGATTATGTGAAGGATGTAGCGTTGGTGGTCATTGATGAAATACATCTTCTTGGAGTGGAGAGAGGCGCTGTTCTTGAGGCTATTATTACAAGGTGATCAATTGCTTCCCATTTCATCATCGTTTATATTGATCCGTTGTAGATCTTAAAGAATCGAAATTTGAAATCTACAAAGTAATAATTTACATTGTTTGTTTATGCGTCTATTTTTGTAGTTCGCCTGCCGGTTGTTGGTTGTTGGTTGTTGGTTGTCGTGTCGACTGTACAATTATTTGCCCGCTTAGTTAGCATCTAATCGTCGAATTGTTCTCAATTTTTCAATCAACCAAATCTGCATATTTCTACATATTTTATGAGACGTTAAAAGCAACGTTTATTTTCGATAAGATAGCAACTCATTGGCCGTTCACTTAGTTACTCATCATTTTTTACGCGTTTCCACTGCAAATATTAGATTGTTCATTGTATATAAAAATGTGCTCATAAGTTTTTTAAAAGTTTCACGATGTTCAGCGCTTTCAAATAGATTAAAATAGGAGAAGAAGAATAAAGTTGATAGCCTATTTCGAGGATTTATAGGTGAATTTCAGGATAAAATATTGTTGAAAATTATATCTTGTGATAATTCTGCACACTATCATGAATTACGCTCATAATGTACATATGCAAATTTTCATCAATTTTAGTCACTAATTCAATATGGTTTGTTGTGAAATATGAAGGGCACGTGGAAAAAGAATTTTTTTTTAAATAGGCATATTGCAATTCAGATTAAAATTGATGGCATCAAAGCAACGTTCGGATGGTACACCTGTTCGTATCGTTGGTTTATCAACTGCATTGGCGAATGCGGGTGATGTTGCCGAATGGCTCAATGTTAAAGACGTCAGTGTTGCTTTCGAATCTATCGATTGTAGTTTATAATTTTCTACTAGTGAAATTCGTGCAAACGTTTTTATGCAATAAGTAGCGAGAGTTTTGCATATCGTCAATTCAAACGTAGCCATCAAATTCAGCATATTTTATTCGACTATGATAGGTGGTGAAATGGTTGACCTTAGTGGACAATGGTTAATCGGCGAGAAAAATTAGATTTTGTAATACCGTTGCGTAGTAGAATTATTAATGGATTTATTTTATTTTTTAAAATTTCCTTGCTACCCCATTTTTATTGAAAAGATTATTTCCTTTTTTTAGCGCTGAGAAGTTCATACTATCCGTTTGGCCGGCCTATTTGAAAAGAACACATGGCCAATGTTTTTATCGACTTTCTAGTCGTATCGATTTATGCAAGGATTTTGCGTCTCAATATGGCCACTGATTATCGCATATAGATTGTGCAACCTATGCTGAATTAGAGTCGTATGAAGACATCTAGTTTGATAACTGAGATTGGAACTCATTCCAAAGCGGTGGCTCCGGTTCGCCTATAGCAATCACTATCAACAATTTTTTGTTGAGAGATTCATTGGGAGGTAGATGAAAATGTGATATTACAATAATATTTCAAATGATATAATAATACCAATTGAAAAGTTTCTTTTTTTAGGAATTAACTTTTATAGTTTTCGATTATTTTTGCAATATTTTGTAGGGAATCTCAAAAATCCATCTCAAAAGTTTAAACCATTTTCGTTATTGCTTGAGAGGATTTGCTCATTTCTTTACGCAATTGATAAAATGATCTTTAATTTTAGTAAAATAATAATAGTAATGCGCTACCGTCCTGATATGTATAGATACTATTCATTTTTTATACATCCAAAGATAATTCACGAAAAAATAATAAAATTCACAAAAAAACGTGAAACGTGGAAGACTTCAGCGTAGTATTGAAGCATTTTTATTACGAGCAAGAAGAATCAAGCGATGATAAATAATGCACACTGATTAGTAAGAGCAAGATCGCAGCATATTTATGTGTTTGGTTGCAGCCCCTAAGGCATTGGGAGGTCATAATTCACATGGAGGAGATATCACATCAAGATCAACACAGATGTGAGCAAAACAATTTGTTACACAAAATGAAGATCACCATTGAGACCAGTAAGATCATAAAACTTATTTGATCGTAATAGATCATTCGTTGCTATAAGACCACTCGTTATTATATGTTTTTAGAAAGATGACAATAGTAATAATTACTGGCGATACGTTTAAAATATTTTTTTTCTTTTTTGGAAATTTTCAGCTGAATATTAGTTTCAAATTTACTGATAAGAGTTAGAATATTATATTTATGTTCAGTCGGGATTATTCAATTTTCGTCCAAATGTGCGACCGGTACCAATCGAAGTGCATATTGCCGGATTCCCGGGTCAACAATATTGTCCACGAATGGCGCTTATGAATAAACCAGCTTTCAAAGGTTGATTAACTTTTGGTTCTTAATGGTTTATTGTGATGAAGGCAATCGATTATGTCCCTAAGGATTCGATGTAGAAATTGTTCAATTGATAGTAGATTGCGGGGAGACGGATAAGAACAAATAAATAAGTCAGGAAATGCACCCATGTGAGGTCTTTAACGTGACTTTCCAAGTAGAAGAGGAGAGCGTTTTCATTTAAGATACGATTAGCTCCGTACGAGTTTATTTATTAATACAATTGTTTAAATCTTTGATAGATTACCGAATAAAATTTATTTCTTATTCAATAGAACTGTCGAAATATTTGGTAGCTTTCCAAATGGGGTAGCTTGCCAAATTTAGTACGATATAGAAATTACCCTTATCAACATTTGCCGATGCCAAATGCGAGAAGTTATTGCGACGTGATTGACACGCACTAAACAGATGACTAATATTTGAACGGCGATCATGGAAATTAAGTGAAGAGTAATTTTATTGAGTAGCTTTCTCCACAGTTGCTTTAGCGATGGATTATCAGAAGATAGTGGACTTTTGAATATATACTGAAGATTAGAAATGTGGCGAATAATTCTAGGCAACATATAAAGTATGGGAAAACACATTATGCAATCGTACGTCAGCCCATTATCAAGGGTATATAAGACAGTAAAACTTGTGAACTACGCCGAAATGCGTCATTTAAATAATGTGGAATAGTTGAGAAAAATATACATGAGCTCTTGTGGCATTGTTTGGGAAGTGGCTGATGGAAGTAAGTTGTTTAAACATTCAATTTTTGGTGAAAATTTGAATGTTTGAGAAATATCGGCGAAATTTTATTCAGCGATCAAGAGCTATTCTCCACATAAGCCGGTGCTTGTATTTGTGGCATCTCGTCGACAAACCCGTTTAACCGCAATGGCTTTCGTCTCACAGTTGGTCGCCGAAGATGACCCACGTCAGTGGCTTCATATGGATGTTCAGGAAGTAAGCGCTTTCAAAGGTTTTCATTGTTCATTTGCGTAGGAATCGTAAGCGAAATTGATAATTCGGGTTCCGGATCTTCGATGTTTTCAAATCCACTCAATTGTTGGGATTCTATCATGGCGTTTTATGTGACTAGAGAAGATCCTTTTATTTATGCAATTAGGAAATAAACTTTTTTTAATATCAAAACGTCGTTTATCAACTGTTGGATTCTTATAGGGGCAAGAGATTTTCTGATGTGAATCTTTAGGTATGTTGATATGAATATGATATGATATAGTCATCGATTTCATTCGATTACAATGAGATATAAGGCGCTTATTTAGGTGATCTAATTTTGCTGTGATATTCAAATATGTAATGAAAATTTAACATCAGTGATAATTGTTTGTGTGAATTTGATGAAATTTTTTTTTGAATGAATGAGTGATGACTCAATTGTAGTTGGAATGCTTAACGCAAACGATAAAAGACGAGAGTCTTAAGTTGACATTACCGTTTGGTATCGGTATGCATCATGCTGGACTTCAACAACATGAGCGCAGTCTTGTCGAACAGGTTTTTTTCTTTTTTTTTTTGATTTAAGATATTCTAAGTGAATGTTTAGATTGAAGTTGTTATGTTAACAGCTATATATAGTAGCAAAAATGGTACTTGAGAGTCTGCTAGCAATATATCATGTGATTCGAAGATGGATTATTGATAGATCTATTGTTTAAATTTATTATTTCACTATTTCAGTACGGAATATATTAGTGTTAAAAAAAACAAGAAATTAAGATATCACTTTGGAAAAGAAAAAAACTTTTTGCAGAATGTTTGTTTGTAAGATTAAAAAATTTGATTTTTTTTTTTGTGAAAATTCTCTCGAATCAGCGATTGTAGTTGTATATCAAAACATTTTTTCTTGTGAATATTTATAAATCTCGATTGCGTAGATATTTATTAACAAATTAGCAACTTTTATATGAAAAAGATTTAATCATATTTGTAGTAGACGCACCACTGATTTCAAAGGATTAATTTCGCTATTATATCTGTTTTTATTCAGTTTTAAATTTTAATAGTTTGTTTGTTTTTTCTTTTTCAGTTATTTGTTGATCGTAAAATTCAAGTGTTGATCGCAACAGCAACACTTGCATGGGGTATTAACATGCCAGCGCATTTGGTTATCGTTAAAGGAACTGAATATTATGATGGAAAAACTCATAAATATATCAATTTTCCTGTTACAGGTTCGTTTTTTCGTTTTTTCGTTTTTTAATGGAAATTTGTGACTTTTATTTTCAACTTGAAAATATTGAAGTCGGTTACGATCGTTGCGCTATGATATGTATGATACTTGCTGTAATCGTGTGTGTTCTTTAATTGCAGATGTGTTGCAAATGATGGGTCGAGCTGGGCGACCTCAATATGACGATTCGGCAGTGGCCGTAATCTATGTGCAAGATGTAAAGAAGAATTTCTATAAGAGATTTCTCTATGAGCCATTTCCAGTAGAGTCCAGGTATCATTATATTATGTATGTTTGGGTTATGACAGTCTTATGTTATCAGCTGGTTGAAAAGGAGGGAGTACTTTTGCTACCATTGGAAAATTTGTGATAATCCAGACTGAATGTCCGGTTTAGTAGATTTATTTATTGATAAGCTATGTTACCAGTATAACGAACAAGCAGTGATTTCATATAGATTTTTGCAAACGCTATTATTGATATCGATTAGTTTTGATGAAATACCATCTGAAAAGAAATGCTTGCATAGTTGGTGGTTCACATTTAATCACTGCGATTATAGTAACAACAGTTATGCATTTTAAATCATTATCGGTTGATCAGAGTTGCCTATTTTGTTTTCAGATTTTTAGGATCAGACAGCTATGTTATCAAAGTGAAAGTGAATGATTTTTTAAAGTAAGGGTTACAATTTCCGTCAGGTACGATGGAAATGTACGCCAAAAGTACGTATTAGGAAAACAGCGAGTTGTTTTGAAGTTCATTCCATTTCGATAAGTAAGAAAGAGGGCAGAGTGTAGTTAGTTCCCTTACAAATCGTTGTTTATTTTTAAATTTTCTTTACAGTATGTTGCCAGTCCTGGCGAATCATGTGAATGCTGAAGTACATGCGGGTACTATAACTTCAAAGCATCAAATAATGGAATATATTGCCGGTACATATCTCTATAGAAGACTTTTTGCAAATCCAAGGTACAGCTATTAGTGTTCATTAAGGAAAACTATAAAATTATGCTTGTTTTGCATATATTCTTATGAATCCTGATAGAGCAAACCTGGTGCAAGGTAAGTACTACGGAAAAAAGAAAGGATGGAAAAATAGCCTTTTTAACGTTTATATTCAGGAATTCAGTTTAAATGAGTTAATATAGAATAAATTGGCATAACTGTGATTATGGGCATGATGCAATTGTTTGACATAAATTAAAAAATCGTTGAATTTTATTTGAGATAGAAGAGATATTATTATGGCTAATCTTGATTGTGCCATTGTAAAATATGAATGGAAATGGAAGGAGGTAACTTTTGAAAAGCGATACGACGAGAGCTATGAACTAATAAGGGATAGTAGGTGAAACATGTGGCTTATTAGTTCAATTTGAAAGAGATATTAAAAAAGTTTAACCAGCCCTCCACTCTCAATCTTCCTACCCCTTTTTTCTGTTACTTTACCCCTGTGCTCTTCCGTTTAACCGCTTTTTTTAGAAATAGAGAGCGAATGCGAAGACAATTTAAAAGATGGAAGAAAGAATGAATGCAGTGCGCAGTCCAGAAATGGGTCTTGAAATAGCGATAAACCAGAAGCAGCTCCTTTGTTAAGAGAGGAGGGGGAGGTGAATGCAAATGTAATTTTAAGGACAGAAGAGAGAAGGAATAAAGATCGGAAGTGATGAATTTTTAATCATAGGAGCATGGTGGAAACCGTTTGCAATCGGATGTTTTTTATAGTTATTACGAAATACCGGAAACAACTCCCGAGGCGTTGACCGCATTTCTTGTTGATGTAGTAGACACTTGTGTGGACGAATTATTACAATCGAAATGTATCACCGTTGATGAGGTATCGTTGACTGAACGTTAACTTCATCGATTAAATAAAAAAATTAATTGAAATACAATATGTTCTTCATTCCATCGCTTTCCAGGTTTCACTAGTAGAAAGGTAGACGAGATGAGAAGGCTCATATGTTTTTAGAAGAGTGTTTTTTGACAGCTGAAGTGGCGCTACAATGCTACAAAAGCTTCGTAGCATTAATAAACAATACTAGAATGCTGGTGGCAACGTGATTGTGCAATTACGTTGCCATCCAATGCGTTTTACTACTCATAGCTTTTATGTAAGCTCATGAAAAAAGTGCCAGAACCTGAGCTCGAAGAATCTCGAAGTTCCGGAACTCTAGTCGTAGGTCTTTCATAAGCCTGGTGCTAAGAGGAATGTGCATTCTGAAATGATGTGAATCTGTTGAAGGAGGATCAGACTCTTTCATCGGCACCATTGGGTCGGATAGCAAGTGTTTATTATCTTCAACATGAGACGATACGGTTCTTCTCTATGACAATATCACAACATTCAACTGTTGAGGATCTTCTCAGAGCGCTTTCTGTACGTCTAATTCTCTCTTTTATGCAAATTTTCTTTTGGCATCGCGAGTCATTAGTTTCTTCAAGATTCGGGCATTCTTCTTTATGTATGTATTTCTCTATGCAAATCTTTAGGTTTTTGTCTTTCTATCCGATTTCTTCCACCATCACCTTCGTTATTTTTGAAATTTTTTTCTAGAGGAGGAAGAAATGAGTGCAGTTTAAAAATAGAAATAAAAGAGAGATTATATTGAGTCCTTTGGTAATGCAAATTCGATAATACAAGAATAAGAGAAGGAAAGTTTAATTAGTGCATATGTTGTGAATATTTCTATGATTACCTTTTTTTATAGGATAATCCCGAGTATGGTGAAATACCAGTGAGACACAATGAGGATCAGATTAATGCGTAAGTATTCGAATATTTCTGTTTTGGAAATTGAAC
Organism: Baylisascaris procyonis; assembly: GCA_037389465.1. NCBI lineage: Eukaryota > Metazoa > Nematoda > Chromadorea > Rhabditida > Ascarididae > Baylisascaris > Baylisascaris procyonis. The sequence goes on along the minus strand of JAZARR010000175.1, from coordinate 4,142,348 downwards.
TAGTTCTTAGCGACTGATGTTGTTTTATTCTAAAGTAATATTGATAGAAAGTTTAGGTTGGATAAATGCTTTGTTGGATTTGTAACTTTTAATGAAAATTTTTCACGACTTTATGTAATATTTGTTTGCTTTTAGCTTTCATGGTAGTATTTAAGTTTTGATGATATTAAGATGAGTTCCTTTGTTGATTTTTGGAATTGAATATTTGCTTGTTGATGCCTCATGTCACCAGTTTATAGTGGATGCTTTTACTGAAACGAGGGGGAGGGATTGTGTTTGAAGGAACACAGTAGTTTGTTGCCAGCAGTGACAATTCGATTATTTAGCGTTGCTGGTGGATTTGTTAAATTAGTGAACAATAGGAGGGATATTCTTCCGCGACGAAATGGGCAATAATTAGAGTGGATTTGTGGAAAACGCGAACAGTATGCCGTACAATGATGGTCATTTAAGGGTCATCCTTTTAACAAGTGTTGTTTGAAGAGGAATTTTATAAGTGCGTATTTACCTTTGATTGTTAACTAAAATGATGGATCTCAACTATATGTATATGCCTTTTTTCAAATAAAACGCCTGTGTTATTTGAAGTGGTTATTGTGGTCAAAATATTTTTGTGGTTATCATTCGTTAATGGGCATCAGCTTGTTTTGTGAGTAATGAGCCCTGGATGGAGTAAAAGTGGAGTGATAGCAATATTATTGCAGAGAACTTCAGTTGGACGATTCGTTTTATTTATGAGCAATATTGATTTAAAAATGTGCAATATTTACTCATATGCGAAAAGTTTTTTAATGTAAATATTTCGTTTTTTGTAGTCAATTACAACGATACTTGCCTATTAAATTACCTTCGGAATGCGCAATGGATTCATCACACACGAAGGCACATCTTTTACTGCAAGCACATCTAAGTCGCACCTCCATACCGACTGACTATGTGACCGATCAGCGATCTGTTCTCGATCAATGCGTACGTATATTGCAGGTATGATATTTTTAAACAGTCAGGTTTTAAACCATGCTGGTGTTTTATTTAAGTGGTTGGTGATTTGCGGAAATTTTTATTGCCTTAGGCTAGCATTTTATTATCCCATATGATTGCTTCTCGATAGCATAGGGTAAGTCCAACGACTACGAAACGTGTGGTCATTGACCTAAGAAAAGGGCTGGACTAAATGAGAGGAGAAGAGTGAGCATAAGGCATTGAAAGGTGTGACTGCAGGTGAGTCGAATTTAGTGTTTGCGAAACGTGGAGTTATGTTCGCTTAGCTCCGACGATGGGAGTTAGATCGGGTGATACTTCATGTATCGGACTAGTCGCACAAACGTATAAGCTTACATATCTGTGTGCAATGCAAGTAAAGTATTAGCTAAAGGTTTTTGAAACATTCGGCTCCAATGTATAAGACTTAAAGGAAACCGAGGAATGATTGGGTTTATTTATTTTCGATCTTTGAAGGAGCTGCTACCTAACTCCGATCAATTTCCACCGTTTTTAAGAGGGATTCGTAGCTTCAAAAACTCTGTCTTTGCGATTAGAAGAATCCGAGGCAGGCCGTTTTTGTAAGTCGCGCTTAGTGCTGAGAGATGGAGGTCTCCATGGCGGCTTTCGTAGGGTCCGAGAGGCCATCTTTAAATTGTGAGAGCAGCCTTCAAATTGGGATCCTTAATGGAGCCTCATGCTCATAGCACTCAAAAGTATTGAAGCTGATGAAGCATGAACCATATGGATTTTGACTCACTTTTATTGCGATTCCGTTTTCGATGTGTGCTATTGTATTTAATGAAGATTGAGTACCACTGTATGCTTTCTTCGCTTTTCTGGCCTTCCCTTAATGGGAAGAACCCTCCTAGAAGGCATTCTGTCGTGAAGTCTCTTCTAATTGTTGATATAAAAGACAGCACTAGCACATCTGAAACTATGAAACTGTCTTTTGCTATTCATCGTTTTGCATCCTGCCTCATCCATATTGTAATCTTAAATTTTTTTTCCTCTTCCACTTAGGGAAAATGATTGAATTCTTGAACTTTCCTGAAAGATGGGAGTTAACGGAAGGGAGAAGGCCTTGATTCGCGCCGCCACCGTTGCTATTCTGAATTCGCATTTTTACTGAGACATGATTCACTGTGAAGATTGATTTGTTATATGAGACACGGTTTGAGGTACTGGTGAAGAAAGGCATAGAAGGTAACTAATCTACCAGGATGAATTCTTTTGTCCACCATTTTTGTGTAAAAGCGATCGAATTGATCCTGTGTTGTGCTTTTTTAAAATTTTTCACTGTCCTATCCGATCCATCATTTTTATGGGAATGTTATTATAGGCGATGTTTGATGTGAGTCTTCTTTCTGGATGGTTATCAACGTCGTTGAATGTTATCACGTTATCGCAAATGATAGTGCAAGCTCGATGGCATACCGATCATCCTCTTCTTGTATTGCCGCATATGACTGAGGAGATCATTGAACGCATTGCGTTAGTTATTCTTTATGATTCGAAAGGAAATTAACTTCAAGATTAGTGGGCTAGAAGAAGGCGAGAAGGAGGAAATAGTTTTAACCTAGTTCGGGGATTGATTTTTCTGTGTTTTTTACAGCTGTGAGAATTGTTGCGTTTTATTTCGAGGCAGAGAGAACCCCAAACTTGTTTGTTTTAATCTCATTCATTTAAATTACATGTTGTTCACAAATATCTCGTTGAACGAAGCATTAATCATGTTACCATATTGCTGCTATGTGAAGAAGTGGTATGCTGTTTGAAAAGATATTGCATGTCGATATAAAGGTCCTTTCATATCGTCAGAGGTGGCGATGTTGTGCAATTTTTGTTATTTTCCGGATTCTTTCGTAGATCATCTTCAATGATTCCTTACCACGTATCTTAGGTTTCTCTTCCTTTTGAATTCTGTGTTTTCACTCTCCCTCTGCCTATCCCTTTGGTATCATTCCTCAACAGAGGTATGTTTTTGCAATGAAACAGTTTTTGTGTAGAAAGTTCAAAGAAGAAAATTTTATACGTCCATGTCAGCTCATTGCTGTCCAATATTACGATTAGGTTTCCCTTGCTTCCTTTTCATAAATCCTTTTTGTATTTATGTGAATTATTGTTTTTATCCTTTTTTGTCGGTTTCGTCTTTCAATTGTTTAAAGGACCTCTCTTATATAATGTGTTAATGATCAACAACAGAACTTTCTTCTATAGGCAAGATGCAACCATTCCACTTCTGCAAAATGAATTCAGTGTTGACGGAAAGCAAAATATCGAGATCGCTAAGAAGAGAGCTGTTGATAAAATCCTTGACGTAACGACACTCGACGAAAGACAAGCAAACGAGGCAAGTTTTTAATGATTTAGCGCTGAGAACAGTTAATCGTTGCTATCGAGGGTAGCAAATTTCTATCGACAATGAGGCATTTCTTCTTTTATTGAATTTAAATATTAAAATACATTAGCTATTTATGCAGCTCTAAAAATAATTTTATAGTTCTGCTTATTATCTGAGCGGAATATTTCTTGGATATCATTTTCCACTAACACAAAACATCGCAGTTTCACTATTTCAGTCAAGTAGCATTTCAGTTATTTATCATTTTTTGTGTCATTCCATATAAAGTGTTTTTAGTGCACTAAGAAATATTAGAAGGTGAGTAAGGCAGCAAGTAAAAAGCAATTTTTCATAGGTCGACTGTGAACATGTGATATTATAATTGTGGTTATATTGGTCAACGAACTGAATTGATTTTAAAAGAAGGCTACCAAACATCAGAGCAAACACTATATGATTTTACTTTTGAAGATTTTGAGCGCCTTATTACAATGGCCAATTATGTGTCCAAGACGGTGCTCATTGACACGAAAGGAAGAGGAGATTCGAGTTGAATTGGTGCAAGATGAGAGGCGACCGATATTTACACGCGTTGATGCGGGTGCTATCTATAAGTTGCGCATCTTTGTCGAAATGATTGGACCGAATAGAGTATGACTTATAATTATTGTTTTATAAAATAGGATAAATAATCGGTAAATTGGGTGGAAGTTAGCGTATGCCTTGATCTATAAAACTGTTTCGCTCTTGATTTGCAGGAGTTGAGGGATGCCAGCTTTAGTTTAATAGACGATTGTCTGCTGCTATTACTAGTTTTTTATGCAACTCATATGGACTGGATAATTCAAAATTGCTGATTACGAACACCGCGAGTCAGAAATGCAAATAACAGTCTCGCACCTTCGGCGCTCGGAAACACAACGGATGAAGTAGTGCATAACAGACTCGCGCCTTCGGCGCTCACAAAGACAGCCGGCGAAGTAGTACATAACAGACTCGAGGATTCGGTGCTCCGAAGGAGCAGGCGAACTACTACACAAGAGACTCGCACCTTTGGCGCTCGGAAGGGCACCGGGTGAAGTACTAAGCAACAGACTTGCGCCTTCGGCGCTCGCAAATACAGCAGGAAAAGTACTACACAACAGGCTGCCGCTTCTTGCCGCCCGCTGCTTGCATCGGCATGTGGTTGTAGGCATGGAAAAAGACAATCCTTCGTATATTACACAACTAATTATTTTTCTAAACGCCTCCGAGTAGATCAAGAAATCAGACAGCCATTTTCAGTACGAAAATCCTTAAAGAAACATTTTCATCGAAAAATGGCAATAGAATAGCCACGAGCAGCATCGGATCGCCATTGTCCACAGCCACCGCTCAAAGCACTAACTACTGCGCCATCTCAACGACCGGAACATTACTCAGTACTGGCGACGTGCTCAAACGAGTGTCTACCTCTTCCCCCAATTAACAACTATTTTCGTGCACTAATTTCTAGCAATGAATATTTCCCGGAAAACATAATGAACCCAAGAAAGATCCATATATTTGGGGCCAGCTCATGAAATGCTATCGTTCAATACCAAACCCATCGAAATCGGTGACAAAAAGTATTTTTTCAAATTTTCCCTGTACTACCCCCTTACGATCGGAAAATTCAGAATTTTGGGGTTTTTTTTCCTGGCTCGCATTCAATCCCGGACGGTCATCCATATACCGTTTGAGAGGTCTCGCCGAGCACACCACAAATAAAGAGACCGTTTGTCCCTATATGGAATACTGACCGAGAACGGGGACCCCCAAAATATCAAAAATCGAGATTTTAGAAATTTTGGCCGATCGATTCGGTCTTCAACATTTGTTTCGAAATATGAAAAGTTGTAGCTACTTTGATAGAGCTTCTAAAGTTGTATTGAAAGAAGCAAGCCGTTGTTCCATGCGCCTATCCATTGGCGAGAAAAAAATTCCGAAATTTCAATCACAGTACATTTGTATAGAAAACACAAATTGTGTATTTAATATTTCCCGATTTTCAACGAAAAGTGACCAGGCATGCACATGCTTGTGGGATCGCAAAGCCAGGTGTACTTTAGTAGGACAAGTAATCCAATCGGGAGTACTTAATTTCAGTTTCATTTTTCAGTGTTTGTTAACACATATTTTATTGTTAGTCAATGAAGAAAATGTATGCTTTTAGTATCAGAGTGATGCATTTTGTCCTCTATTTCCGAAAGAAAAAAGTGCTGGTTGGATATTGCTGATTGGTGAGAAGGATAGTGGGCAATTGATAGCATACGCTAAAACGCCACCGATTATCGGCTGTAGAGAATTACGCCTTGAGATGAAAATGCCTATGAAAAGGTATGCCTTCTGTTTCTGTTCCTCCGTTCTTCTGTCATATTTCCTTCCTGCCGAACTTTTAAACATTTATTGGCTTTGACATTTTGTCGTATGTTGAGATAGGGCAATTTGTTTCTTTTCTATTGTTAAATGGATTTCTTCTTGTATTTTACCTTAAATTCGTTTCAGTAATGTTCAAGAAAATATTGCAATTTGCTCGTTAAAATATGATATCAATAATAAGTGTAGTACTGTTTTTTTCTTTTCTCTTTTTATGTAAACACGTAACCAATTACTTGAGTAGCCGTTGGCCGATCTACGGGTATCTCCTCTTATTTATTATCTTTTGAACGGAATTAGAAGTATGCTTTCGGTGACATTAGTTTACTTATTGATCACCTTAGAAATGGTATTGCTTGTATCGTAACGGGTTTGAACTTCTTGTTGTTTCTCTGAAGGTCGTCGGCAGGAAGGGTAATTCTTCAGCAACTATCACTTAGCTCTGAAGAGGGAGTGAACCGAAGCGAAGAAATGAGCTATTAAGCTGAATAAATAGTAGGTTAAATTGACTAAATAGAAGCGAAAATATGTGATTTGACCGTTTGCGATTGCATTTTTCCTCATTTTGTGCATATTTAAATATGCAAAGGTTTTTGGTATTTTTCAGAGGACGTCAGATTCTAACAGTATTCATTTTATCAGACAGTTACCTCGGCATCGATCAAGAATATAACCTGCATTGCGATGTGGTGTGATTCACAGCTTGCAGATATATCTCTTCATCGGCTAGCTACTGCTGATCGTTGATTTTATTGACATATGGTTGAAATTTGCAAAAATTTTCATCTGTTAAGGGGATATGTAAATTGTGTGGAAGTGCTGTAATATGGATTAATACCTACAAAATGACCAAATAAAATCGTCTATTCGATTCGAAATTTTAGGCTCATTTATTGAACATATATTTGAAATGATTGAACAGAAGTATTTCGTTTTGGTCGTAATGAAAAATCCATAGTATTGGGTGAGGGCTGTTTTATTTTTTTTTCTCTGGTTTACGTCTACTGAATATGTAAAGTGTTGTTTTCTAGCAATAAGCAACCATTGCTGACAGAATAAGGAGGGAGGGGTTGAGGAGAGGAGGGGGATGATGGTGGAATCGGCTTACTATGTGCAGTATTGATCTGCTCAGCAGTTTACCTATGTTTTGATTATTATTGGAGGTATGAACGTAGGTTCTTTTTTGTTTTATATGGGGCTATTTCTGCGTTGTGTATAAGTTAGGTTAAAAAAATACCAGCCGAATTTTATACATTTTATTGAGAGAATATATGAATTTCAAAATTTTTCGGTTGCGATTGCAGCGTTTTTATATTGGTCGAAAAGAATTGCCATATTTTTTTTGCGTTTTATGATTGAAATTGATGTATAGGCTAGGAGCTAAAAGATCGTTATTGTTGTTGTTTTAGTTCATGATACGGCCATCACCATCGTCTGAGTACTTTATATGCTGAGCACCCGATGAATAAAATGTTGCAAAAGGTTTCTCGAAGTTGGAATGGGAAAAATGGAATAAGTTAATGGTGATTGAACTTGTAAAAAAATAAAATCAGCCAGATGAGATGCTCCTAGGAAATGAGTGATTAGAATGGTTGAAGTGCTGCATAGATGTGCGTCCTCCTTTCGCTCACTTCACCACCATTTATAGGAAAGTACCGAAGGATGTTTGAAAGTGATTGTATAATGGTGTTATTTGTATTTTTTTAGATGTTTTATGTTTTTTATACAGTTTGCACATTGTACGTTCTAAAAAATCAAAGCAATCAAGAGTGCGAACTACGTAGTGAAGTATTTATGCTGAAAAATATTTCAATTTCAAGGTTTGCACAAATTGAAACCTTAACAACACTTTGAGGCTCTTGGTAAACATAGGTGAAAATAATGCCAGCTGTCGCCAAAATAATTTTTATTACGTTTGTTACGTTCTTAAAGTTTGCGTTATTTCATTAAAATCTGAATTTCCGCGTTATTTACATTCGTTGATTTAAAATTGTTTTTATTGGAGTTGAAATTCCGATGAAAGTAAATAGGGTTGTTTCCGTGTATTGGTTTGGAAGTTAATTTCAAATAACAGCGGTAATTTCATAGAGGTTGAAAAGTGAGGGTGGTGTGAGAGAGTAAGCCCTATGCTGTTATTTGAAGGTCACTTTGCTGTAACGAACAGCGGCTCTAGGCTCGGATCAGCTACTTGTCATGGCTCCATCCTCGCTTGTCCGCAACAACCCTCCTATGGGCCTGACCCTTTCGGCCTAAGGTCCAGGGACTTTCGCTCACAGCTTATGTTGCGGTCACTTTGGACCGGTGTGCTTCTGCGAACATTCATCTTCTCACCACCTGGGAGATGCGGTCAGAGGTTCCGTTATTATAAGATGTGAAGTTTAGCGAACGTGTTGGCGAGCGGGTGCGCAGAGAAGCAGACAAAATTTTCGCCAGCTGCACATATCGTCACTCAAATGCGCAGTTCGCGGCCATTGTTAGGATGTTTCTATGCCTCAAAAAGATTGAATCCACGGCGCCGATGGCGCAAGTTCGTCACATTCTAGGCGTCATCTGCAATTGTAAGAATGTTTTTAATGGTTTCAGGTCTTGGTTTAATTCTCCACTCAGTTCTTACCGCAGCCGTGTCCAGGTTTAGGATACTTGAAATTTTTTTGGCCAAGACTGTTTAAGGCATTGCTGAATATTTAATGCACATCCAATCAAATCTACCAGTTTATGCTTCATTGCCTTTTGTGACTAAGAAATCCTTTCGATAATTCAACATTTGAACTAATAAATAGACAGGAATTGGGCGGTGCTCAATAAAGAAGCCAGGAACTCAACAAAGAAGTAAAAAAGATTCATTATTATCTTTTAAAGAGCTTCAACATTTTCATACTAATTGAAGTCATATAATATCTCTAACAAAAATATCTCAATGCTAATGAGTTACCGATTACAAAAAAAACTTGAGCAGATCTAACTGTCAGGAAATAGAAATTTTCCCTGATAATCTCAACGAAAGGAAGGTCTGAAATTAAATTTTAGGTGAAATCTTAAGATGGATGGCTCTCATTAGTTGCAAGTCAGCAATTATCCGGTAATAGAGTTATTAAATTCAATGGTAAATGGTCTCATGCACCAACTCTCAAGTTGATTCATCGTTTAACATCGAAGCAAGCTATAGCTGAATTTTTGATTAATTGGGTGGATTTTTACTGTAATCGATCGAATGGTGTTCTAATGCAATTCGTTATTTTGCTATGATCAGGCGGCTGATATTCTAATATAGTCGATCGAATGGTATTTTCGTATACAACGGCACACATAGGGCACACATAAGAACAGCAAACGCAAGCGTACAGCGTCGTTTTGCGGATGCGCATTTGCTATAGATTAGAAAGTCAGCAAAAGTAACTGAAAATAAAATGTGTTCTTATATATTCTGGCAAACAAAACGTCAAATAAATGGAATGACGATAAGCCAAAAATTTTTGAAGGGATTCTTCGAAACTTCTAGGAGAATGATTTGCAAAAGTATCATCGAAAAAATTTTATGAGCAAAAAAGTGCTTAAAGGTGATGCAGAGGTGGGATAGGAAATGTGAGAGATTATGGCGTTGAGGTTTTCTCCCTTTAAATTTCAGCTGTTGCACTCTAGCGAATATCCCTTCTGCTTCATTAACTATGTCGATAAGCTAGACGGATCATTTCCATCCGTATCCGCCATTACAAGAAGGAGAATTTTATGAAGCGAATTAAAGATCACCGGTCTCTAATTGAAAATTTTGGCGGAACAACTTTTGATTTTTTCGATAGCGTGCTCCCTATTCAATGCGCCGCTCTAGCAAACTTGCTTCGGCTCATATTTGAAAATGTGCCCTTCGCCACGAAAACGCGAAATAGCGAGTTAGTGCAAGAGAGAAACTTTTCATAGTGGCAGAGAGATAGAGCAATTCGACGAAACCCGTTCGATATTTCTTCCAATGAGATCAGTAGCCAACTGACAGGGATGAATTCGGTCAGCTAATGATGATATGTGCGACTAGGGCGGTCATAGTTGATAATGCTGAGAGTATGTGTTGTCGCACTGAAGCGAGGCGACGAGTGGGCGAGATATGTGGGATGCAATGAAATATCAGTATTGGCATATTCCAAAATGGATTGCCGTTAACAACAACTGCATTATGACCATATTCAGAAGATCACATGCATTCATCGATATATCTTTCTTTCCCTGAACGCCTTATTCATTTGGAAGTTTGAGCATCAGTTGTCCATTGAGTTTGCTAAATCAAATTTGCACTTTCTACAGTTTGCTACTTTCATCTTTTTTCCTTTATACCACTTTTCCATCGAATACTGCTGAGATTTTTTTTTTTTTTTTGCATATTCCAGATTGATTTTATTTCAAATTTATACAACTGAAAGGCAAATACGATAACACTTCAGATGACTACAGGTGAATATGAAAGAATAACCTTTAACCATGAAAGAATAACCATGATTAGCAATACAAGAGAAAAAATCTTATCAATATTCACATCAAAAACCTATTAAAACACTCAAATATAAAAACAAGTTTTAGCATATAGGTTAACTTGTGCGATCATAAAGCAAACAGAATGCTGAGAATCTCTACATTTGTACAAAAAAATTTTCAAATGTAGATGAAAATGCAAAGGAAATTTGCACAGTACATTTTGCTTCTCTTGCACTTTCAGTTCTAGAATTTCAAGCTTAGTCTACCTGTTCACTTTTCAGTGGTTAAGAACTTTTACCTTTTTTCTCCATATCGAATTCTAAATCTCGACAACGAAACTTTTCGAAAAAGTTTCTTCCAAAAAATGCAGAAAAAATAAAATGCGAATTTACGATCGAATAATTCCCGGATATCAAAGAAGGAAAGAGGAAGGTTGGGCAGCACTTATAAGGGGTTCATATCTTGCCAAGCTTTTCAATAATGGCAACAAGTTTTTCTATATTTTGCTCCAACTTTGAAATTTTATCCTTTTCAAGTGTTGAGTCGTTCGATAAATTTTGCTCAGATATCTTCTCGGATTTAATAAATTCCAATTGTAGTGTCGTTTGAGGTCCACCAACACCATTCGCCTCAATAACCATCCATAGACAATCGCAATCTTCGATGATCGTACGATTTCCATCGTTTTCCGTACAAATAAGTAATTTCCCGTAGGATTTATAGCCAAGTTCATCTAATTTATTAATTAATATCTTAAAGGCATTTTCCTCTTTGTTCAACTTTAACGAGAAACGTCTACAATATTCCACATCTTTAATACGGAAATGAATCAATTCGTCATCATCGCTCTCCGGTTGTCCACTCGATTTGTAGAACTCGATAGGAATAGCATAATTCGGTCCACTATAATAATTGCTATTCTCCATTACACTTCGAAGAGATGAAGTATCTCTAATAGCGGTACGTTTACCATCATAATCCAAACTGACTAGAGTTCTCCCATTTGCGCAATGCCCCAGATCAGCGAGTTTAGCGATCAACATCTTATAGCAGTCTTCTTCTCGATCAATACACAACGCGCATGGCTCATACAATTCACCATTCTTAAACTTGAATCTGAAGGAGATCATTTCAACGGGAAAGAAAGGACAAGTGAACAGTAAGCCCACAAGCACGTTCACTAAAGTGCGCGAATCTGGCTTGCTTACATATGTGCACTACCCGACGGTTCGACTAGCAAGAATTGCATAATGTTATGTATGTTAAGTAATGATAGATGACGTGGCGCTGCCTGTGTATATATTGAATCACCGTTGCACGATGATCAATCAATATTATGCAATGTTTTGCAAGCATTTTTTTGCATCCGTATTGACAGCCGTATAATTTGCCGTGCTCATATTTTTCGATTTGCTATCATTGATTTGTACGAGTATTTCACTTCTACTGCCTTTTCCTATATCCAAAAATATTTATATCTCAAACTTTATTTCATGATAGAATGACGCCATATATCCACATCGAATTACTTTTTTAGTGGGAATGCCAGAGTAGTTTTTTTTCCGAATAAATTTTCCAAGAAAATCGACCACCAATCGATTAAGCAGGAAGCAGAGTCAATTGCGCTCTTGCTGACTGCATCCTTCATGTTCTTTACTCGGTTTTGGTAGAGAAAATTAGGTTAATTGCAGATAAATGAGCACTGATAGTGATGTTGGCTGATTCATCAAAACGGTCACATGCAACGTTGCGTTTTCGGTCTAAGAGTTGGGTAAATTGGATCAGAGGCATGCACATAACGTTTCATGAGCTTTTAGAAGTTTATTTTTGTGAAATAATATGGTCTTTATATGTTTTTTATCGATTTAGTCGACGAGCTAGCATTATGTAGATGAATTTATTTTGTCAAACACGTTACTGAGATAAAAATCACAAGATGAATGAAATCATTCATTATTGAGTATTTGCAGTCACGCTCGCTTGATTTGACGATTCCTCTTTTTGCATTGCAAGACGGATCATTTTCGGAGTCGGTCGGAAAACCTATATTTGAAATTTTTTCAAGAAAATTTAGAAGTAAGAAGTAGTGCCGAATCACTGAAAATCACTGAATATGGAAAATGAATGAAGCGAATGATATAAAAGTGCTCTAATTTATTCTGATATAATTTAGCGATTTTTAAAAAATGTTGTAGCGAATTAAAGCTTTTAATTGCCAGATCCGTCGAAATGTTTTTAACTCACTGCCAAAATCTTCATCAAAATCTCACCTTGAAAGTTGAAAATTGAGTGTTCGAAAGAGACATTGATTTTACGGTTTACATTGGAAATTTGTATGTTTCATTCATCCTTATATCTCACTTCTTATAGGCCAAAAAGTGGTCATTTAATCATACAAATTCTCTTCTAAGCGTCTAGCGGTAGTCAAGTGTCCACAGAGATGCTCAGTGATGTCGGAAATTTGCTAAAAGGACCCTCTAAAAATACCTCACCAGTAATGAAAGGAAACAAATGTGCGAATCGTTGGGATATCAACTACTCGCCTACTCGCTGCTGGTCTTACGATCTCTGATAGACTAATTTGGGAAAAATTTTGGGAAAAAATTATTTGACATTCAAACACTATCAATGGGTATATCGTTCATAGTAGAAGAAAAATGTTTTTGTTTGGGATGTTGCACACATTTACTTCCTCTAAGTAATAACAAAAATTGGCGATACGTGGATATTAAACTGTAACACCTCATAGATCTTTATTCGATCGACTTACATGGAACGAGCAGCTGAGATCCTCAGAAACCGACATCGTCGCTGCAGCATTATCGAATTGTCCACAATAATGTGGTGCCGAAAATATTGTCACTAGATGACGTTGTCCAAAAAATTCATATCCATCTTGCACTACCTAGAATACCTCTTATCCCACATTGCAAATACCTCAATTGCCTTTCAGTATTCGCAAATGTCCACAAATTTGGCCATCTAATATCCGAATAAAAAAATTTTCACAACTAACATGACATTAAGTGTTTAAATGCTTGAATGAAGAACCATTCCTATGTGGTCATAATGTTTATTATAATTAAGAAAAAAAGACTGTAAAAGAAACTTTTGTATATATTAATATTTTCGAAGAAATATTTGAAGGAATGGTATGAAAAAATACTGATAACCTGATGAGCACGTGCAATAAGATCAATTGCAAGCTTTTTGCATGTTTCAAAGACAACATCATCACCGAATACGAACGATATGCCACGATTATTCTCTCTCCAACCTTTCGTCCATTCATCCGGATCAGACCTTCAATGAGAATAATATCCCATATTCTGTCCAGAATATGTTCAAGTTTATTTTTAAAGCTTGCGAATAATTAGAGTTACAACTTATGAAAAGTAATATAGGCTAACCTATTAATGTCTAAAATACTCACACAAAATTAACAAATTTGAGCTAATAATTTTTTTTAGAAGTATTTTGCATCGCTCATAAAGGAAATTTCAACTGAGAAATTGAGATAAAACCTCCAATGACCACTGGTTAAATTATTAAAAAAAGTTCTCAAAACCTTTTCCATAGTGGCCAAGGAAGCTTTTTGAAAAATATTTCTGAGAGTAGTGGCTTCTTTCGAAATTTCATTTCTCACATATTACATCGCTAACCATAAAATATCGATTTCCATCGATCCACTTTGAGGATCTTGCGGTCGTGGAATTTGTCGTAGCGTATCTAACGAATTGAGACTTGGCGAGAGTCCACCATGCATGCAAAGAATTTTCCCAGCCACAAGACTACAGAATGGCATACAGTTGAATGTATCCTGGAAATAAAATCGCTTCTTTCAAGTATTCCAGAGATTTTTTTTTCTTTCGTTAGCAATCGAATTCTAGAGAATTTGGCCTGAGCTTTTCGAATGTTTAGACTTAAATCAATAGATGAATGAACTTTATACTGGATGCAACAATCGTCAAAAGACAAGGGAAGAAATATACCAAATTTTTTATGGTACCACTGAGATTTCGTGGTAGATGTACACAATTGCCAGGTAATTGCAAATTTATAAATAGGTTTCGCTAGTATATATTGCGACAAACTTCGATGTTTCCTCATCTGTTCACTCTGAGAACTGCATTGTAAAAGCAGGTTTAATTATCGAGATATAACGAAGTCGTAACGGATAACCTTTGCTTTATTACTGGTGATCTTCCCATAGGTCATACCCACTTCAAATACTCTAAAACTGATTTTTTTTTTTTTATAGCGTCATCACAGCATTTGCATAAGAATCAATGCGAGTTGAATGGATATTCTCCAAAAAGAGTTGATAATTTCAATTATCAATGTTTCCTAGTCTTTTTGAATTTATTTGTTAATGTTATCTGGCGTAGTCTCTCTCACAATGAAAACTCGATAAGTGAAAAAATATTGAACTGAAATTGAAATATCAAGAAACCTGAAAAACTGCCCAAAGGCGGAGTGATCGATATCGACGGATAACTTCTTCGAAGAATCCATAAACACGATTGATGGCAGCACATTCATGATTCCCTTAAGAAAAATTACAAACGATGATTTATTTAAAATTTGTAGCATCGACAAAGAAAACTCTCGAGTCGATCGTAATTTCACTGATTATAGATTTCTTATATCTTTTTGTGGTTACATTCTTCTCTTATTAAGCTTTTGATTCTCGCTCTTAACTCCCATTTTTGCCTTTAACGATTTGAACGCTTCCTCATTCGTACTTTTGTTGGTAGATTGGAAATGTTCAACTGAAAAATTTCCTGATGCCTCATGTGGTTCAAAGGGTTTACGTTACTTTTGAGTTTTCAACTCGGGAACAGCCAAAAAGTTTGAGTGATGCAAAGAATACTTTCAATCGGTCAATAATGAGTTGTCTGTGAAAGCCTTAATGACGAGCTAAATAGTTAGCGAACCTCGCAGCATGAAAAAATTCTCTGGATGTTTGATACGGTAGCAAAACATCAGACAAACAGTTTCGATACTCTGTAGTCCTCTATCAACATAGTCTCCAAGAAAGAGATAGTTCGCATCTGGCGGAAATCCATTCTTATCGAATATGCGCAACAAATCCGAGTACTAAAAATAATATCTGTCCGCAATGCTATTAAAAGACATCTCCAGGTAGATGGAGTGAGAGAATATTTTGAAAGCTTTGAAGAGTTTTGCAAAATGCTTCACCTTCAAATGTGCGCCTACTAGATCGTTACTCATCTCTCAGGTGAACGTACCGGTTGATATACGGTAGTCTTTATATGAAAATATGTTCATTTTGGTTGCTCTAACACAGTACTATCGAAGATTCATTCAAGGAACATTTTGTGAATTGTTGACCACTCGTATTCATTCGCTTCATAGAATATTTACTATTTTCAATGACTGCGCCAACTTTTCTTTCTTTGGCGCATTATCAAATAGTACCATCTCATTAGGAACACCAGCGCTTCATCATTGCGCCATTGCATTTCTATAACATGAAATTGTTCCAGCTCTCATTTCATGTTCGTTTTTATTCTACACCAGCAAATGCTTTAATGGATAAAAAGTAAGCTTATTTTAAAGGACATTAGAAAAAACACGCATTTAGGACCAGTCCGAAAAATTTAACCATTTCGACCTCTTCGACCGCCCTTTTTTGGCCATCAACATTCATTTAACTTGAGGCTTATTTCACCCCAGTCCATTCACATGATCGCGGACCGTCTTCACCTCATCGGTCTTAGCAGCTGGCAGATGGACAATAATGTGGTTTTACCTGCCGAATTTTACAGAGTGCCATCTAGCGTCACAATCCCAATGTGATCGTACTCTCACCAGCAAACTACTTGGCACCGTGATAGAGTGTTCGAGAATGTTCTATGGTAATTAAAGGGTACGATATTACCTGTCCATGGATATCACCGCAAATGACGACTGGTGGTTCGATTTCAACGAGTGGAGGCTGGCTCATGAACACAGCTCTTGCTTGGTTATTCAACTGTATCAGCTCCTGTTCGCTTACCTAAAACTAGTAGCATTCAGCGTATTGCAAATCGGAAGTCGGCAGCCTCACTAACAGATCTTCTAGCCATTATATCAAGTCTTTCTCGGCATAAAATTAATGAGTCCCCATTTCACAGAAGTTCCCAAGCGAGTGGAAATGTGAACAGAGATCAGTGCTATAAAATGCCGGAGAGTCGCGGAAGGTAAAAACGAGGAGAAGAAATCTCCATAGTATCAGCCGATCACCGGAAATGCCTAACTTCTCATAGAACTCTGATCTAAAGTGGAGAAGGTAAGACTAGATAACTAACATGTTTAGTAAGTCGACCTCCTGTGAACCCAACGTTGAGAAATCGAACGATCAAGCTGTCAATATCAAGAGGCGCTTTTGCCATTGCCCTTTCCAATTGTTATTTATACGAATTTCCTAAAATTTGTAAAAATTTATAATAAGCGGTGGCGGAGCACAAACCCCGTAGGTCCGAAACTTTAAAGAACTCTAGCCAAGGAAGCAGATTTTATCAAAAGAGTGATATATTGGTGGCAGTTTCGATGCACATCTTTGAAGTTTTTTATTGACTTATTCTCTTTTCTACGGCTACTTGATTTTGTCGAGGTTTTACTCTAATTTATCAATTTCAAAAACCAATCCATATTTGGCCTAATCTTTGAAATTTCCGGGTTTTCTTCCATAAATTTTATACGGTGAAAATCAACACTATTAGTCTTATTAAAAGAGTCGAACGAGAAATTGCAATAGTTGGCCAAAACTATCGAATAATTATCGTCCGCATTTGATCGCTTTTACGTCCTCTATTCTGCTAGGACTCCGAACGGTAACGTTTATAATTTTGGTTAGTTAATTTTTCCATGCCATAAATTGGATTATGCATAAGATACTTTTCTAAAAATTAAAAAAAATCCCACATTTTATAAGAGATGATCTGAGAGAGATATTAAGGATTAAGATTAAAGGCCAACTTTTTTATGTTCATCTCGAGTAGAATGTTAAGGCCTCTATGAAGGCTATCACTTCATTATAACTAACCACAGGCCTTTGTATGCTAAATAGAAGCGCATTCCATAATACTAATGCAGCAACCCACGTATATCGACTCAGAAAGTTGTAAAGTCACTGGATGTACGCAGATCACGACAGCTGGTTCAATTAAAAAAAAAATACGGCAAGAAATATTCACAAAATCTCACAATGCGATGAAAATAACAAATGCACGTTTTCGTCGGTATCGAGAAATGGCGAGGTGAACTGTCCGCTTGCGATGCGACGATTATACGAAATGATGAGCAATTGCTAAGCCAACGAGAAATTCTTTGTTGTTCTCAAAAATTTGCATCAAATTTGCATAACCGCGAAAAAATTTCACTGCAAATTTATTCACATTCGACAACTGATCAGAATCTCTTCTAGAAAAGTGAAGTATTGCGAATTGATTCCTAATCGAATAGCCGTCGAACGCATTAATTTATGTCCACCTTCTTCTTGCCCATATCATCGCTGTAGTTACCTCAGTCATCCTCCCTCTCCAGCTCTAGATGCAAATAAAAGTCCTCATTAGATTTACTAAAAAATTTAAAATCTACTTGTAGTAGACTTTTTAAGAAAAATTCAAATTTAAATTATATTGACTAAAAATATTCTTATAGGTGTTGAAATAATTTTTAAAGAAGTGTTATGACTAAGCGTATCGTTCAAAAATAAATAATAGCACCATTATCGATGAAAAATTATCTGAAAAAAACAAACAACAAATATATGCAAATATTTTATTAATGCATAGTTAATGAGATCTATATTCGACCCGCATTTCGATGTAACAAACGACGAGCAATGTGGTGAACTCGATTCGCTATAATCTATCTCGAAAATATTCCACATCGTTAAACTGAAATACACATCGTTGAAATACAGTATATAACTGCTCCATAGAAGGCAATTGAGGGTGCCATTAAAAAATTGCAACGTTGAAAAACAATATTTAGGTTTTTATTTTTAAGTGATCTATTTTTTGGCAAATGAAAGCATTCCTCACTCCCAAAGAAACTTGCAATTAAAACTACCATAGTTATGCTGCATTGGTTGGCTAATATTCATTTCCTGTTATCACCTAAGCAAATGATAATTATAAACTTTCTTGATCACTGTTTTTACATAAAATCGCATATACACATCACACACTGAGCTTATATTTAACAAGATACTGTATCTCTTCAAACATTTTGCCTAAGCTTTATAGCATTGAGTAGGCAATGTTTTAGGGGAAATTTCGCGAACAGCGATGATTCAAGTGAATGTAGACGTGTAAATAAAATATAGTTTCCCCTTGTATATAACGGAAGACGAATATTCATCTACCTCGTAATGTTCATCAAATGCAGCCCAATTCTCTTCAATATCAGTTCCACTCATTTCAGAAGCACTTCGATCATAGATGGAATTACAGCTTGGACAACGTCGTAGCTTCTCGATATTTGCGAATGGCTCCAACTTCAACAAACATTAAATATTAATCATTATATCAACTCATATTAATAAAGTTTTTTTAATATTAACTTTAAAATATTTTCATTTATGAGCATAAAATGTTGCTTAATTAGTGGAAAAAATATAAGAGAAAACATTTTCCAATTTATAGTTGCCAATATTTTCAACTATTTCTCAAAAACCTTTCGATAATCATAACAAACAAAGAAAATTCGAAAACTCCAACTTTTATTTGCAAGAAAGATGCGAGTTTTTCGTAGTTAAATTTCTCGAAACAGGTGATAAATATGAACTTTATTGACTAGTGAGTTGATTAGAGCAAAGATGGATAGCAGAAACTCTGTAGACACTATAAACGTCAGAAGATATAGCCGATGATTTTTATTTTCATAATTTCGCTCGTCCAAGGACGTCAATGCATGTGAAAGAAGGAAGAATCTTGCATTTTAGATAATTTCTTAAATGAATTTTATTCAAATATTTTCAATTTTTAGAATCTGAAATAGTTTCTTTTCTCATTATTTTCTATGGCTACTAAGGATGTTGATATTACAGATCACTCCTCGAAAACTGAAAATTTTGAAGTCGCCGTATTCCGTCCGTATTTCACCAATAATTTTTCAATGAATATAATAATAAAATATACCCTTTTCAATGATGCATCGGACCAATTAAGCTCGGCAAAGAATGGATGCGATTTGATGTCGTCAAATTTGCAAATCCTCTTCTCAATGTTAACACATAGCAGCTGCAAATATTGCATAAAACAAATCTCCATATTCGCCGACTCTAATAATCTCAATTCACCCAACAGCAGACTGATACTCCACCTCTTTCTAGCCTAAAAATACAAAGGCTGAGCTATTTTGAAAGTATACACATATTGATCTCCTAGCTCAATATCATATAAGTGAAAGTTTCATAACGAGTGAATTAATAATGAACCGATTGCAAGTGTTAGGGATGGTAAATTGACCTATTATTGTAATAAATGCTTTGTTATACAGAACAGGTGCACTGGTTCTGAGCTTAGCGTTTAATGAGTAGTATTGACACAACGATAGAAAAGTAAGAAGAAGGGAACGACAGCTTTACGGCTAACAACAAGAAAAGAGATTAAAACGGCTCATTACATCAAATCATCGCCATCCTTTTCGACTCAGCAGAAGACTGACTGCTGACCAGTTGGAATCATTATAGGCAAGAATATGCCATTTGCATACAAAGAAGAAATCTGAACCCTTAAAGATAATCTCTTGCAGTATATGAATTACCTGATTGTATAGATCACCAAGTAAAGCTCCACAACTTGGTGTACTGTAGTCATCGTATCTGAAGATAGCATTTTTCAGGAAACGTTTGTAAGACCATCTTGATATGAAACAACATCAGTTTAAAAAGAAAATTGCCTGAATTGATTGCAATAAATAAAGTGTCTTCACTCTACTCAACAGTAAATTAACAAGCTATACCAAAGTATTCCTTAAATTGTTTGATATCGTTTTGATAGGGTGACGGTCATTGATGAGGATCAAGATCTCTGATGGACAATCAAGACCTGTAGTTTCGCATAACGAGATGTGAAATTTTGAAAAAAATTAGAAGAAATTAGTTGCGACTGAAAAATTTTTACCCCATTCCAAACTAGCTGCTATGGCCCATAAATCATAACTGTTTAGGATCGGGATTTCCCCTCTCTCTTTTCATTGTGTTTTCTTCTTGGTCTCTGTTCAGCCCAACGGAAAGTACGATGAAGTAAAAACAATTGAATAGCCAGTCGTGAAAATGAGTGACGAGAATACATCCCATAACAGCATTACTCTAAAAATATTTTTGTTCATTTTTCTATGAACAAATTATTGCCCTTTGGACAATGCATTGCTTTAATGATAAAATGCTCCCTTGATGATACGCATAATCAATAGGAATTTTTCTGCATAAGTTTCCCATTTTTCTTATTCTTAAATCTCATCCCAGAATCTCTGATAAGCTATTTATTTAATCCGCTTAGCTTATATTATCTGATAAACGAATTCAACCACTAAGAATTATCGGAAAAAAATTAACATACGTTAGTTCTTCATGGCTTGTAACACCACAGTTCGGGAACGGATATCGATTGGTGAGAAGTATATGCAATAAAACTCCAAAAGACCACCAATCAACGCTCTTACCGTATGCTTCACCTTTTGCAATTTCCGGTGCCATATACTGCAAAAATTTATCGTATTTTTTTGCGATCACTTAGGAATATTCTATTAGAGAAAAACTTCTATAAAAGTGTCCCTGACATCGTTTTTCTAAATTTTTTAATTATTCTTCTAGAATGAACGTTCCGATAAGTATTTTCTGAAACACGCGTTCAGTGTCGTACGATATTATCGTAGACGCAATGTGGAATAATTGCGTTCAAAGTGGAACCATTGCGTAACAATGAGTTGCCGATGTTTATCCGTTCGTCCAGCTATCTGTTTATTTATAAACTTACTTAGCGTTTACTGGGTCGATGGCACATTTCACTGGGATAGGGGAAACCGTGACTCGCCCATGTGCACCCGTGACCCACTTGCCCAAGCAAAACGGCAATGGATTCCCCCATTCTCAAATTATGGTTATCATCTAAGTCGGAGCCATGCGGAATATTGCATTAAGGTGTACGACATTAACCATCGAGATGCTATTAATTTACTTACTCGGTTTGCGAAAAAAATTTCCACATTCAGTGGACTGTGGACT
The DNA here is from genome assembly GCA_037389465.1 of Baylisascaris procyonis. Lineage (NCBI taxonomy): Eukaryota > Metazoa > Nematoda > Chromadorea > Rhabditida > Ascarididae > Baylisascaris > Baylisascaris procyonis. The sequence continues at coordinate 4,120,923 of JAZARR010000175.1, read as the reverse complement.
AAGCGGTTGCTCACTAAGCGGTCATTCAGCAGACCATCTTCGACATTTTCACACCGATGAAATCAGGGGTTTGAAAATGCGGTTTGGGTTAGAAAAAGATAAACGTTTGTTAATTACCTGCAGTGTTCCACATATAGTATGTGTACGTTCACCATTTTGAAGGCGTTTTGCGAAACCAAAATCGACAAGTTGTATATGCCCATCCAAATCGAGTACAACATTCTCCAACTTCAAATCACGATAAACAATATCGTTCTCATGGATATAATCTGAAGAAACCTTTTTTTTCAACAATTTACACTAATTGATAAACCGTACAAATGAAAAAACCAAAGAAAAATTTAAGAAAGAATTAAAAGCTAGAGCAACTTTACGATATCTTACATAAATTCATTTCGATCTTTAACAAATATAAAGTCAGTAAAGAATTTAAGCATATAATTCGATAGTAATACTTTAAAAAACTCTTCTATTTTTGGAGAAAAAGTTTTTTATTTCGAGTGTTTTTATTCGAGTCTAATGAGCATCCTCATAAGGAATTCAAAACGAAAATAAATGTGAGCAATAATTTACAAAAAAAAACATTATTCAACTGATCTATGGAATCAAGCAAATCAATCATCACTATTCTAGATGCAAAAAGGTGACTGGGGAGAGAGGGGAGGGGTTGAATGAATCGATATTTCTGCAAACAAAAAGCATACCGATCGCGAGAGCAATTTCAGCACCATAAACCATGAGTGTTTGCTCTTCAAAAGGTCCATAATCACGCCACAGTGTAAACAGATCTCCATAGCCCATTGCATACTGTAGTACCGTATATAGTTGAGCTCGTGATTGCCAACTAGCATAGAATTTTGCGATAAATGCACAAAACGAAAGATTTTTCTATAAATAAATTCTGATGACATAGTACTCCATACTTCAACGTAATTTATTCATTGGCAACGTATCATAACAATCGAACGTGAACTCATCTAGCTTAGCGTATCTGATTTTGAATATTCAATACGAAAAAATTAACTAACATTCGATAGAGTATCTAAATTTATAAAAAAGCAATTGTTTGCATTTACGTTTATGACCTTAAATTATGAAAATAGTATGTGAAATAGTTCGTGGAATAGATAACATGTGAAAGGAAAGTAAACAAATTAAATGCATATTTGTGCATTTCACGACCAAGTAATATCCGAAAATGAGCATAAAATCCTGAATTATTCATAATAAAAGTGACATACATGTATAGATGCCTCATCCTTTATTTGCTTTGTAGCATTCCTTACAAGTATTTCACTTTTCTGCTGTACTTTCATGGCGAATAAAACCCCCGGCTCGCGTTTAAGGCACACTCTAAACACTCTACCGAACGCACCTGAACCGATCTCATTTAAGACCTGAAATTATCAATTCATTAGTGAAAGAGATGATAACGTGATAAAGGCGAATTTTTTAACATCGTGCTCGGTAACACAACGTGATGTCCTAGTAGGAAAGAGATAAGCGAAGAGTTAAAGAGATGAGGTGGATCTGCAGCTATATATCAATATGTTATATCAATATATCAGTGTTTGCATAAAAAATCTCTTGCAATCTCTGAGAAGATGCGAAATTTTTGGATACATTTGAATCGTACATATGAATAACTTGCAATTCATACGAATTTGCAATTTTATTTAAATTTGAAAGCAAAAAGGTTATTACAAGCAAAGATCGGCTTTATTCGCCAAATGTTTTTTCTGAGGTATTGCAATGATGTCCCAAAATTAATGTTCAAAGTGCAATTTATTGCGAAACTTTTGCATATAATTTTGTATTTCAATTGCTTGAAGCATACTGTTTAGCTTAAGTTCAGCAACAAGTTTAGAATTTTCAGTTAATGTCTCTAGTGATCAAAACTATTCAATTTATTACGTTTGCTAGACGAATCAGTCAAAAAGGTTGAATAGAAGAAACTTACTGCGAAATCGTTCTCAGTAATTGTTGATTTGGTCGGGAATTCGGGCATAAAAATTGCTTCCAGCCAAGGCACAGGCCAAGCACATTTCAACGATGAGGCACTTCCTGAAAATGATGCGGCGTGAAACTCTTTTTGCTGCACTCTGATCAACCTTCTGTATTGCTACCCACAAATATTTATTCCTATCTAAAAAATTTTATGCACTGAAACTGGAATCATTCAGTTGTGTGTGCAAATGAAAAATGAACGAGGCGGTAACCTTTGTCGAAGGATCTAGATGGTGACAGCCGTTGGGGTAGTTGCTCGTCTGTGGTACGCGTTTTGAAAGAATCACGAAATTTGCTGAGCGACGTAATACTACGACTTGCTTTCTTATAGAGTTCGATTGCCGAATTCGCACCCGAAAGATGTAGTCGGCTCACCGATCGACTCAAAAATGACGTCGTTAAACGCTGCAAATTTTCATAACAGTTTTTTCTTCAATAAAAGTTTGAATATCAGGATTTATTTGTTGTAATATACAATGGATACTTCTGGGTGATTAAATAATGCTCTTTTTCATTTATACAGAAGTCCTAACTTTTTAGAGATATTTTTCTAGGATTGAATTTTGAAGAAAAATATCGCCTGTATATATTAAATCCCAAAGACATTTGTTCGCTTCAATGGCCACCACAATAATGGACAAATGTATCGATTGTTAGAGGCCAAAAATACTCGAATATTTCATGTGTTTCTTCGATTTCGAATACTCCCTCACCTTTTTCACTTATCTCTCCATTCTATTACACTACACTTCAATCAGACTAGACCAGTGATTAAGACGTTTAGTAACAATTGCCCGATGATGGGTTGCCGAATGAGTACATCAATCACTCGGTTCAGTTTAGATTCCTTTCCTGTCTCTATCGATAAAAAATATGCATAGATAAGTAAATAAATAAATAAACAAATAAATAAGTGAATAAATACAATAAATACAATAAGCATTCCACTAAATAGGCATTAATTTTTGTACGCTTATGGTGCACATATCAGGATGTTTTAACTATATAAACCGTATTAAGTGCTAATGCATTGCTTGCATCGATATTAATCCACATTATAGTGCACTAAACAAATACTGTGAAGCGTTACTGCAATTTTTACCGGGTAACACGGCAAGAGATTTAAATCGTTTAAATATTTTTATGCTCCTGAAATATAACTAACGAATAGCAATTAAAGAATATTTCCTCTTCTATTTTAAATATCATTCGACATTGTTGAGGAATTCAACTTAAATAAATGAGCATATTAAATTGTTTAAATGATATTTATGCTTTGATTTAATAAATAATGTAAAAAAAATTTTTTTTTCTGAAATTCAACTATTAGTATAATAATAATTGCAGTGAAAGAAACACGATTAAGAGTCACAAATTCGTAGGACATTAAAAAAGGACGACACAGTTATCCATTACTTACTAAAAAAACTTATTATCGGTAATTACCTTTTGGAAGAAAGATTTACAGAATGTGAACACCAATGACCATGAAGTGTTGAATAAGGAGAAGAAGCGTAAGAAGAAGACGTATAAGTACGTTTTTATTGACATTCAGCCGGTTTGTTTTCTTCATCAACAAGGAAATCTATCACCCTCAAAAAGAAAAACGCAAAATCAAATTGACAGGCATTTAGTAGCATACATTTGGAATTCGAAAACTTCAATGCATAATTTTATCTACACTCTACGTTCTCTCATTTAGACAAATAAATATAATATCTGCGATGACTGATTTATTGTTTCATTGATTCGTTAGTTTTATTTAATTTTTTATACAGCACTGCTGATGAGTAATTAAGCTAGCAACTCATAAGGACAAAAACTTATATGAAATATGAAATATATATATGAAGAAATATATATGAAGCAATTCTATCGCCTAAAAAAACCACATCATAGAACTAATAACTACACTACAATTGTGGCAATTATTACATTCCATTTATAAACTGAATTACTCGAAATTGCGAGCCGCTAGACTATCGATTTAGATGATCAACTTTATCGCTTCGAATTTCCGAGGGCATGATTGTGAAATTTCAACGATAAGAAATAATGATTATTCAAAAATTCATTGAAATTTTTTATTAACCTTCCTCTAATATAGATCTAATTGATCGAATAAGATAACATAATCGATAAGCACAAATCGCTAAGTAATACTTCACTGAAAGCATTATCCTTAGTTAGCAGTGCAAATATGTCTAACATAAATACGTTCTCCAAGCATCTCTCTAACTTTTGTGTGTTACCATGGCAGTTGCACTTATCCATCTACTCAGATTAAAGCACATAATCATATTTCATTTTTGCAGTCAACAGATGGGAATATAGGAAAATTTTTAATCAGTATAGTTCATAAAAAATGCTAAACCTAATAAAAAAAGCTGTTATAATAGCACATTTTTCTATTAGATTCTAATCATTTCTTAACGTTGGTGCTTGAAAAGTATATACGCGCTAAATGGATTTAACGCAGTGAAGTCTAAAGGATCACTATAAAAACATAAAAATTAAAATATTAGACTAGTTAACCGCACATCCACATAAGTCTACATTCCATATGCAAATTCAAATAACATTAGAGACCGTTTGGCGGATTGGGCTCTCAACACTCTAAAGTGCCACTCTGTTAGACAATGCCAACAGCAGCTGCCTCTTGTCCAAAGATTTATGTCGCCCGAGATCGATGCAAAGCTATAACTAGCCGCCTTTCCCTCCTCGTTGCAAGGACCTGAGATAGGCATCAGAATCTAGCAAGTATCATATAGAATGTTTTTAATCCACCCGATTAAAAAGTCTTCCAAATTTTTTAGGAAATCTATAATCGGCGAAAATTTATAGCTGATAACGAGAATTTTCAAACCTCAACACAATATAAACGGCCGGGAGATATGTTGGCCCATAATGGCCCACAATAGGCCATAACGCAGCTGTTTTACGAAGGTGGTAAGTAGTATCTGGAGACCGAAAAGGTATGAAAAGTGTCACGTTCTGGTGCTTTGCTTTAATCGCATAGATGGACGCAATATGGATAATCGATGAATTATCAAAGAGAGTCCACAGTTGCGTAGAGAGTTATAATTGCGTTTTTACGGAACACATGCATGAAGATAACTCTCCATACTGCATTTTAAGTAAATTATAAGAGCAGTTTAAAAGCAGCAAACGTAACAAGAAAATAGAATATAATAAGCCGAGTGAGTAATTGATAGACTAGTTTGATATTCCTCTAAGTTTTATCACAGTCTACGCTTCATTTTTTCAAACGACCAACATTATTTTTTTTATTTTCCATGTTCTATTATTTTCCACTTCCCAACAATGAAAATATTAGGTGATCTGCCAATGAAAGAATTTTTTTTTCGAAAATTTTCCAACTGAGGAAACGAAATGACAGCAGTCTTCATAATTTGATAAGAAAAAAAAATTGAATGCTGAAAGAAATTTCTGAAAAGAATTACCCATCTCGATGGATTTATATCGAATTTTAATTCACATTCAGCAGATGTACTCGTCTTTTAAGTGCTACTTCTTCATCGCCGACAAATGCGAGCATTATATATTAAAAAAATTAGCCGATACATTGAAAGGGCTGCTATGTGTAAATGATGGAATTTAAAATGCAAATACAACAATCAACATATACGTAAATATACATAGATGCACATACACACAACTATAAACCGATTAACGAACCAGCCGACCACATCGCGTGAGCGCAATCAACTTCACAAATCAGCGCAATGATGCAGCACTGAAAAATTTCGCCCCAAGGTACTACTGGAGACGAGAAGACTCCACTTACGAGATTAGAGAATGTTTGCTTCGACACTTTGGAGCAAATCAACAATTCATTGATGCGTTTTGCAATATGACCGCCCAACTTTGTTGCGTTGTAAAATGTTGACTCCTTAGAAAGCACTACGATTAGAAGACGATCAGAAAGATGGAGAGCAGAAAACGAAAGAGAGAGTGAAGGTTGAGAGTTACGGATGATGATGACATAAACCTTAGAATCTGACAGCGTAGATATGAAGAAATGAAACAGCTGATTGCATCGATATCATCATAAAGTTGCGCCGAGTGATTCGGAAACTTATCGATCTCAGTATTTACAAATGAGGAAATTAGCATCACCTATGATCTTCGCATTCCTCTCACCCTTTATATTGGTCTTCTGCTGAGTAATTGCGCAACCTGTTTAAAAGGCTTCTCCACTAAATTATGAAAATATTAAATGCGGATTAAGGAAAAAGGATGTAATAAGTGAACGACAAAACATATGCAAACTTAAAAAAATATGGAATATGAGAGAAACAAAATTTGCGTACTTATTGTAGCTGATCTCAGCAAAACAAATAATGCCAAAATGCATTTCGCGAACACTATCAACGTTCTAGAGATAATTTGTCTGAGGCAATTTATGTTAGATATGATAGCAAGCGAGTCGACAAACAGCCAACCGTACTCATTAAAAATGCTTTAAAAAAGTTTGCAGATTGCTGCTTTTCCCTTGAGATTTTTGCGTATATTTAAACGCCTATCCAACTATCGTTCAAAGATCTCATACTTTCTATGCAAAAGGCAAAATTGTGCAAATATGAAAAATTACTGAGAAGAGCTTTTCTTTGGTTTTCCCCTTCCAGTGTATGCTTTAGATATTTTTATTCGATACTGAACACAGAAAAATACTAAATACAAAAAACTGATGCGCAATATTCAAAGCAAATGAAACGGTGTTGAAAAGAGAATGCATATAAATAAAAATAGATTGAAAGAAATGCGGTTACTACAACTTACGCTTTAAGTGATACTGAAAAACTTTAAGCGTTTACTAATTTGGATCATGAAACCTTTCCAAAAGCGATCAGATTTGCATATTTTCAGTGATGCTAGACAGAATGATGGACAGACCATAAGCGCTAAATCAAGTCGCACTTGCTATTAAAATTTGCAGTTCGGTAAGGCAAACCTGTTAAAAGACTCGATAATATTAACCATATTCAATTAAGAAAATTTTTCAGTTGAATTTTTCCACGTACAAACAGCATCCTGCAAGCATTTTTTTAAGTTCAAATGAGTGCCACGTTAACAAATTTTTTTAAAACAGTATAGCAATCCGGCCATAATGCACAAATGAAGAGCAAAAATAAAAGTGGCAAAAAAAGCGCTCTAGCAATGCATCGGATCTATGTTGTGTTATGATTCAATACAAATATAGGAGTTGATAGTAATGACAGACGGCTCCGGAATCGAACCCCATGGAGCTTCATTTAAATAACTATTTCAAATAAAATCGATCATTCCCTAACTGTTTTGATACGTTTAAGAATATTCAACGCAAAATGCAATCTGATTTAACTAGGCAAATGAACGTGCCTAGTTCCATACTCGTTCAAAGACATATCTCTCCATCTATGAAACGATATATATATATATATATATATATATATATATATATATATATATATATATATATGTATATATATATAAAACATAAAAAAAGAACCAGTTAGCAAAAAATAACGGAATATGGAATATGTACACACTTGTGAACAAAACGTGAGCCTTATGAAGTGATTTCAATAAGCTAAAAAACATACGTAGATTTCGACGAGTAATTCCGAGGGTATTGCAGTAGAGAAATGGCGTAATCGAATATCGAAACTGTCGAGCAGATATAAAAATTGCACAGGTATCAGACGTCGATAGAAAATCATCGGCCGTTTATGCCGTTTCATTTCAGTATCCATGAGTCGTAAAATATGAGGGACAAATTCTAAATATTTAGATTTAAGTTTACTATGAGTAATGTGCTGCCGACTATGTCGAGTTTTTTTTTTTTGCTGATAAATTAATTTGCTCATCTCTTCAGAAAGTTCGGAAACGCACCTTTTTCTCTAGGTTTCAGTAAGGGAAACCTTTTACATGGGAAAGGATATATCAGTATAGAGAAGAAATTTTGCTTGAAATAGCCACTTTTCAAAAGTATGTTTTGCTTCCCGTCAACGAAGGGGCGTTAACTCAAGAAAAAGGGAAAAGAAAATTTTGCTAGATTCTCAGCGATAAGTTGGCAGCACATTCTTTAAAAAATTCAGCTTAGACTGAAGACAGCCTCATACTGCAGCTCCAATATCACGTAGCATATCGCGGTACGTCCGCCTTCACACAGCAATACTACAGGTTGCGTCATCAACACAGGCGTACCACCTGATCCCATCACCACAGAGACAAACCACCTGGTTCCGTCAATATAAACCTAGGCTAATTGGTTCTGTCATTACTACCTGGTCCGATCGTCACACGGCCATAATACACAATTTGTCATCAAACAAAATGTTATCTAGTTCCACCATTAGGCAGCTGTATTGCTATAGTTCCTTTTCCATACAATAATGCTCTTAGCAAAAACTGGCTGGATTCGTCAGTTAAAATCCTGATTGCGTTTTCTTCATATTGAATTTTAGCCGGCTCATTATTTCATAATTTAATTCGGAAAGCTCATTTGCATAGTTAATTTAAATGTTTTTAAACAGGGAAAAAAATTCGGAAGAAACATATAGATAAGAGTCCATTGAAAAGAATAAGTTTGTAGATCCCTATTTTTTATTATCTCATTTCGCTTCAAGAGCTTAGTAAAATAACTCTAACTTTTGAAAATATTCACAAAGGAATTGCAAGTAAGCTAGGCAAATGGCTGCTATATTCACGAATGAATGCATATGAAAAAGCCGAATTTTTTTATTTTCGATTTTTCATACGAACTGAGTAAAAATCAAGACGCATAACAGAAAAAAAAGTTGAGATTTTGAAAATTTAACAATTCTCGCTGTAAATATTTGGTTACATGGACAACAACAGTAGTAGTGAGGAGTATTTTGTAGATGTAAAAGAAGAAAATATGACGTTATCCTGAAAATTTGTTCTATTCTCGAGCCATACCACTTTGTTGCATTGTTTACTCGTAATACAAAGGACAAGCAGCGCCCTTTACACTTTGACCTTTTGTTTTAGTTCACTTTTACCTTTCGTTTCTTTATACCATGATAAATAGCATTCTACAACATAACCAATAATTTTACAACATTCTTCGGATTGCCTCAAGAAACGAGAAAAACAATTTTCAAATGATGGAAATATAAGGTGGAATTTGATAGAATCAGCTCCGAAATATGCAAACAGCACTTAAAAAAGCAAAAAATTCCGGATGAAAAAATTGCGAAAAGTGATTCGACGAATCTCTTTTTGAGACTATTTAAGGTTGCGCGAACCAAAATTAATCAACTTCTAGAATTTCTCAAAAAGTTCAAATTTCCGCTCATTTATAGGTGAGAGCTCGAATAGGAGCGAATAATAAAGCACTAACATACATGCATTGCATGCAATAAAGCATTTTATAAGCACAATAACGAATTCAATTACATATCTCTTAATGGTTTATAGCCAGCCAGCTACATCGACTATGACATAGCGATTGCATTAACGAAAAAGAAAGTTGTTGCATCATGCTTCATAAATATATCAAGCAATAATTTCACTGAATTTTTATATTTTAAATACTTTTTATGATCCAATTCACAACATGTGCATTTTAAATAAACTTTCTATGATTCAATTTATAATACCTCTAATTTGGTTGAGTTTTGTTGGTTAAAGCGTTCTCAATCTTCGTTGAGAAAACTATTTACAAACTTTTGGATTTGCAGATTGCACATTTTCTCTGATTTCTTCGATAGTGTAAAATGAAAGGTTAATTATGCAAAAAAAATTTGTACAAAAAATTCAAAACTCAATTCGATGGAAAATAATTTGATGCGCAAGCAGAAGCAAGGTGAGTGTACTAAGATGTTGAATGATTCATAATAAAATAGAGCAAAGAAAAAACTTAGGCAAAACAAACTAACTTTGCAATTAACCTGGAAGTTGAATGTCACAAAGATTTTGCATCAATATCTCGCTTAGAAAAAAATCGATAGAAATAATATATTTCAAGCTATAATATAGCGCAATATAATAGAATAGACAAAAATATTTTTCAATTAAGATGAATATAAACTTATGCGGGTAAAGAAATTAATAACAAAGAAAAAAGGATTTCTTTTTTCGCAAGAAATCTATCAGTGAAAAGAAATATTTATTCAAAAAAAGGCGTAATCACGCGGATGATCAGCACTTAAACAGACAAAATAGACGCAAGAGGTACGCAGGTGAATTAATAACGATACATGAGCAGTGACTTACTTGTTACCGTCACTTGTGCTCAGCCACCCTAACACAGACGTCTTAACTTTAGTAGGTCAGGAATTAACCACACAAACGCAAATGTGCTCCCCTTAATAGGTCAGGAATTAACCACACAAACGCAAATGTGCTCCCCTTAATAGGTCAGGAATTAACCACACAAACGCAAATGAGCTCCCCTTAATAGGTCAGGAATTAACCACAAAGACGCAAGCGTACTACCATTGATAGGTCAGGAATTAACCACACAAACGCAAATGTGCTCCCCTTAATAGGTTAGGAATTAACTACAAAGACGCAAGCGTACTACCACTGATAGGTCAGGAATTAACCACACAAACGCAAATGTGCTCCCCTTAATAGGTTAGGAATTAACCACACAAACGCAAGGGCACTAACATTAATAGATTAGAAACCAATCATCCAGATACAGACAAGTCACCATCAATCCTTCAAGTGAATCATCAGCAAATTCGAGGCAAAAAGAATAGAAAAAAAGAACGCGTATCGATATGAGTGCAAACACAACGTACGTTGGAGTAACACTACTAATAAAAGATAAACCAATTCCATAGAGGATTGCAGTGAATTGTGAACTCATCTGTGATTAAAAGTATTGTTGCATTGACGTCAGAATGCGCTATAGAAATGATTGACTGCTTGCACGTCATTTCAACACATTTCGTTGGAGTGAAAAAAAAAAGATCCTAAGCATGCAAATCTCCGCAAAAAAAAAAAACGTAAAACGGATGTGTATTAACTTGGACGAGAAAGCACTTTCTCTAATCACATGCCATTATGCGAATTGCGGAAATTGGGTGAATTTCAATGCAGAAGAAAAAAATTTAGGAATTTCGAATAAATTTTGTGTGATATTATCGAAAAATCTTTATTAACGAAATTGCGCATTATTATTTGTGAAATGAAAGAAGAAATGAAAAAAAAACTTTTGTAACGAAAAAAATAATAAAAAAATTATCCTAAATATTTCCCTTTTTTCATTATTTACGCAAAAAAAAAAAACCTAAGATTTTACATATCGACTAATCGTTTTGAGCCGCCTCTCATTACATAACAATTTAACGTCTTCTTACAGTAAGGCAATATTAAAATTTCGGACCTCAATTCCGAAATCCCGCAAATCTGGCAATCGAAATTCCGGCAGTATATGGAATTTTGTGCCGGGTTTTATAGTTTAAATGTATGTAAGTATTAAGACTGCATCGTATTTTTAAAAAATTTTTTTCCAATTTCAATAAGGTGCAATAGTAATCCACAACTTTTAACGAGTACATTCAGTCGATTCATTGTTGCTACATAGAATTTACTGAATCCATAATAGATATTAAATGCGCACACTCAATGCAAATCATAAAATTTTACTAAGTGTGATTATACGCATAGTAAAAATTAGTAAAAATTTCTCTTCGATAAAAATTCATAAATTTTAATTACGAAAAACGGTATAAATATGTGAAGAGAGCAAAATAAGATTTAAAAAGTGAATGAAAAATCACCATGAATTGCACGAGTGCAATTCTATGAGAGTTCGAGTAGAACAAAAATGTGGATGAAACAGGAAATAAGAAAGAAAAGAATTATAAAAGTTGAGCGTAAAGGTCGTAAATGTAATGCTGACTGTGCATAATAAATTCGAAAATGATTTATAAAAGAGTAGAAAGACTAATTCAACGACAGGTTCTCGTTTAATATATTAATTGCAATGCAAATACTTCAAACTTTTTGATAATTCATACTTGAAAAAGAGAAAATGAATTGCTGTGACAACTTCTTGTAAATTTATTAGTTCCGAGGAAACTAATATGTCACAACAGTAATAGCAAAGAGGAGAATAGAGAAAATCATAACAGAAAATATTAGAATAACCGATAGGATAGTCTATGAATAGCTCTGAGGAGTGCTGTAAGTGAATGATTGGATAACCGAGAGAGGGACGAAAATTTTTGATGAGCGATAAAAATATCTACGACTAAAAATGATCACTGAATGAGTAGAATTATGATAGGGACGGCCTGGATTCGCAAAACAAGTAGAGATCGAATTGCAATAAGACAGAAAGATTCTCTATGAAAGATCAAAGAAAACAACTCGATCAGAGAAACATTGAATGCGAATAACTAGAAGCAATATGAGCAAACATTTATTCAGCATATATATTAAAGCAAAGTAGAGCAAAATCATAAGATACTGTTGAAAAACTATGGTGCATTTTACGGTACATATATACTCCATACGGACATTTCGCCTCTAATTGCGCTGATGTTGATCCAGTGGCTTTCTATGTTCCATTTAATATAATATAAAAAGATTGGATGATAACCTACCCTTTTGATGGTTATTTTGGTTGCTGGTGGTGGTGCACACGGATCGTTAGGTTTCTCTTCGGCTACAGCATTCAGAGAAGTAGACTGCGGTATATTTGTGGTTTGCAATCTTTGCATATCGTGTAGTGATTGCGTCGTGACAATACGGTCGGAACGAAGTACGACACGAAGTGATGGTTCATCGTTAGGGCAAACGGCGTCAATTGATTGTGATATTGGTGGAGATGCGGGACTCTCCTCGTATAATGTATCCAGCGATTTAGCTCCGTGTAGAGTTTGCTCTCGACGATGGGTAGATTCGTCCATTGGTGATGTTTTCGAGGGGACGATATCTTTAATATAATTGTTGTTTAACTTTCGTTCTCATTCACGCCTAGATTGAATCATTAGCTCTCTCAATGTTATCGCCAATTTTTTAAATAAAACATTCATGACCTAGCCCGATTTAAAAGACGAACGATAATATTGTTTCAAAAATTCATCGAGGATGAAACATAAGAATTTCAATGTTTTTTCACTTATTTCAACACAATAATTAATTAGAAAACAATGCAATCATTGAGAAAAACTATAGAAACCATAACTGAATAATCTTCACCTTTTAGAAAATCAAAGCATCCACAAGAGACACCGAGAAGGAGTTTATTGCGAATCGAGTCAATAAAATCCCCAAGATAGGAGATCAAATGTGCTATAAATATGCCCATCGTTTCTATGGAATTCGAACGGAAATGGCGAAATGCAACTATTGAAGATGAACAGGCAATTAGGAGCATTCTTGATTGGAAAATTGCGCTAACTTGAACAATGTTCATGCCTTGGAAATTTCTTCCTGAAATCGGAAAAAAAGTGAAATCCCATGAATTTTAAAAAATTCATATTTAACGAAATTTCAGTTAAGTTTATTAAGACAGTTCGGTTTGACTAAAATTTAAAAAAATAAACAGTGCACAAAAATTCATCTAACCGAGAATAACTTCCGTCTGCTTAGTTTCCATCGCTGAATAACATCGTGGAGGAGAAGAATGGAATTCAGGTGAACGAGAAGGCAGTGAAAAAATTGAACGTGGTCTTTTTGGATGAGGTGTTACATCCTGTTGTTGACTCGTCGAAGGCATCTGAAACGATATAAATATTATCCATTGAATTTTCTTTGTCTACACGATTAAAAAGATCGAAAGAGAAACTACAGGAATTGAGTGTATAAAAGTAAAGTTCAAAAAGGCATCAGCACGACTTCCGTCCAATATTTGAATTTGACTCTCAATAGTGTTGATTTATCATGTACTGGTTTAAGCCGCATCTAGGATTATTGCTATGCTTTAAAGTTGCAATCAATTATCTACTATTTATCATTTATCACCGCATTATCATTTAGATGGATTATCTACTACAATAGTAATTTAAAAGTATGCTTTACGCTCTATGTCGACGAAACATTATAACTTCTTTAATTTGAGTAAAAGAAATCGAAAAGAATTTAAACCGCAAACCTCGGAGCATTCACGCAGACGTTTGTTGTGGAATCTTTTTCTAGTTTCGATTTGTTGTTGTAATGGGCTTTCATTTATGTTTCCCATAGCAACTTAGTTTGGCTTCTTCGAACAAACTACAACGCACAAATTGTCGATTAGTAATTAACTCTTATATAGATAATCAAGCAAAAAATCGAAAAAAAAAGGTGTTATGCCCTCATATTTATTTACGCCCTCATGTTTTTCTCCTCATACTACCATTAACATTTTCCATACGAATGAAATGAAAAAAGGTTTTCGAATAAAAATTTTAATAAATATAATTTGCATAAAAAGGTGACTAAGAATTGAATAGCACGGAAAATAGAGTTGAAAAGAAAAGAAATTCGACGAAATCTTCATATATGAAGTAAAAGCTTGCGTAGTTTTGTCGATGGATAGGCGACGAGACGATTAGCTTCGCATGTTTCCAAAATTGGCTGCGTTGCTTCTCGCTTCGTAGAGATCGATTTTTGCGATGCTGATGTTGACGCATATCCCCTCATATTTTCCGATGTTCATTTCTTCATGAATATTGGTTGAATTCTATACAATGGCCAACATAAAACTATACATTCATCAATAGATAGGCGTCATCGTTTAATTTATTTGAGCATTCATTAGGCGTATATTTGCATGAGATTTTTAGCAGGAAAACACATTGTCGAAAGCATATGCAATAACACATTTTGGGATATTTCTTAGAGAGAGGACAGCTTCAGCCTAACCAAATTGCACAGCCATGGACCGTTAAATGAAGCATCCTTTATCGCCATTTTTCCAACATACCCTTATTTAACGATAGCGTCTCAATAATCGAAACTTAAAAATCTCCTATCGTATCGGAATTCTAAATGTTTCATTAAAAATATTTCCTCCTTCGACAATAATCACCAACTTGCATAGAACATATGTTGTGCATCAATCGGAACTCCTAGTGAGCATATGGCTTCGATAGCTTTAACTGCTGCGCGCATTTTTCTTACTTCATCAACGCAACGCTAACGCTTTTTTTTTCTTTCGAAACTTCTCTTCGTTATACGAAATTACATTTCGCAGAACAACCTTTACTTAGATAAATCAATTGCAAATCGTTTTTTTTTACTAAGAAGTACTAAATTTCCGAATAAGAAAAAAAAGAACTCTGATAAAATTTCTCAAGAATCGTTGCTATACTCCAAATAAATAATTATTCATTTGCCAATTAAATTGACAGATAAACAAATATATTGCAGGTAGAAAAAAACACCAACGAATTGAAATATTTATTCGTAAACCTAATGATAGAGGTGAACGAAATTGAATGAAGGTAAAAAAAAAAATAATTGCGCTCTTTTTTTTCAAATTGAGACATCAAGACGACATTCTAATTGTTAGCATTATTTTTTGCATTTTTTTCATTGAATTTTCTCAAATATTTCTCATAATCACGTTGAAATTTGCGAATTTGTGAGTCCCTTTGAACAACTTTCGTCGTCGCCAAATACTCAATAAGGCATGTATGCAAATATAAATATTGCAATGTGGTCTGTACGGAATGTAAACGTTGCTTACGAATCTCCTTTATCACCTGCAAGAGATTTTTTTTTTTTTTTTGAAATTTTGAGTAGAAAATTATTTTTGTATTTATTCTATTATTTAAAATTTATTCTTTAATAGTATTATATTTTAATAATTTATGCATTAAAACGATATATGCATAAATAAAATTATTGCTATCGCCATTAGTTTCAGAGGACATTCTAAAGCTTTCTTCTGACCATAACTCTATCCCCTCTCTCCCGAACTCTACCCGCTAAATCTACGTTCATTATGATATTCTCGAAGAATTGGTCATTGCATGATGGAAAAAAATGTGTTAAAGCACTTCCCGTGGCCACAATGGTTCGCTTTTTGAGTGCTCGTAACATTAAATTTGCGAAATCTATTCATCAAAGTTTATGCACATAATTCCTCTATATTTTCTCCCCCTATGCAAGCCTATTTAGGACATTTTTCTTTATAGTTACAACTTTTCAAGATTTCCCATAAATAAGTCGAATACCTTAAGACATAATCAAAAGAATTGAGTCAAACCTCGACAATGGAGAGTGTACCACCGAGTGCAAGTTTATCAATCGCATACTCAAGTGCGCAATATGTTCCGGTACGACCGATACCTGCCGAGCAATGTACGACAAACGGTCCGGATGAACACAGCGGTTTAGTCTTTAATACCAACTCGACAACCGGGCATGGACTTGCAGGTGCCACTCTATCGGGCCAACCTGCCCACTTGTAGTGCACTAATTTATGTGTCTCACTGCTAAAATGCAAGTAATTTTGAGTCATTTTGTGCGGTGAATAAACATCATAAAGGGAGATGAGCTACACTGGAGGGCGGGTGAGGATAGGATGAGATGAGGGAGAAGAATGAAGGAAATTTGAATGAAATTCTAGATATCCAACACATGTATGTAATATAAATTATTTTTTGTTTTCGATACTAGTAAACCTAAAATTCTGAGTAGTGCAATTTTGTCCTTTTATTAAATTCAGAATGATTCCTCAAAAGGTCGTCGGATATATAAAATTACCTTATTTCAACGGCCAACGTAAAACATATCATTGTATCGACGGATTTTTCCTTTTGCAAATTTTTCACTTTGATATCGCCAAATGTGAGCGCTTTACCGACCGCACTTGGATAATATTCGGCACATTTTGTTTCGCCACTTTCGCATAAATCACATAGCATTATTATTACGACCACTTTCTCCTGCAATTTAATGATTCAAATCTATTGCTTTTAAATTGATTAACATATCCCTTGATAAGAAATTTGCACTGATAACATATCACCCTAATATCAATCAATCCCAACCCTTGATAATATATCACTTTAAAACCAGAAATCTAACTGTTAAAAACATATCAAATGTCGCATTATATATCATTTTATATATCATTATATATTCCGCTCCTAAACAACTGCCTTAAACTACCAAAACTATGCACAATGTTGATGAGGGGCAATTTTATTCGTTCTTTTAATTATAGTAAAATATAATTTCCAATGCCTTTTTCTACCTACCATCTTAGTCTTAATGAAAAAAAAAAAATGGTTTGAAGGCTGTGGGCACTATTTATGCAATGAGTAGGTCAAATTTATTCGATCAACTTCAAAAATTGCGCGCCATTTTTCACAATACATACATATTTTTGTTTGCTGAATACCTGTGAATGAAAAGACTCTAACCTTAAATACCATCAACCAAAAATCTTCGACAGTCTCATCGAGTGGCCCTTGTGTGCAAATGTATTTACGACGTGAAGGTAATTGCACCCAATTAGCATGGATGTAATCGTTGTCTTTTGATCGTCCTTGCAATACTACTCGTGTATCATCCAAGCACAACACATCCATATAACTGTAATACTTATTATTATAATTGAAGAAAATATGAATGAAATAAATTTTCGAAAAAAATGTCGAGTTAAGTTTAACGAGATTCAAAAAAAATTATTTAAAAATTTTCTCCCAATAATTTTTAGTAGTTTCTGGTAATTAATTTTTCTTTTACTTATTTTCATTTCCAAATTAAAAATGTTATAACAGTCAGCCTTCCCAGTTGATCCATGCCGACCTTCTCTTCTCTCTCACCCAATCTCACCTCCTTCCATCCTTCCTCCTACATCTCACCCCCTCCCCTAACTTATAATAATCCGTACCTACCACTGTATTAAGGATCACATGCTATCTGATCGCGTCCAAGCTCCCCCTCGCCTAAAAAAAATATTCAAGCAAAGAAGTTCAATAAGATCAAATCCTTCTAGGCATTTTTTCAAGTACAAAATGAAGCAATTCTGCTTAAATTATTACCGATTTTTATTGCTATTCTTGGCGAAATAAACGGTGTTAATAGACTTTGGGAGGAATTTTCGTATACTTGAGAATTCCTTCAATAGTGGTCGTAGTCCTCTTTGACAACAATTGAATACCCATTTTTGTGCACGATCACCCGTTGCACTTTGATTACTTGATTCAGCAAGCCCTTGTGTAGTCGTTGTTTTATCCACTGAATCTGCAATTGGTGGTGGTTAAAAAAAGTGCAGTATTCAAATTTATTCAACATGCAACTTTCCACTTCAGATTCTTTCACTTTTGCATTGCAATATTAGATATAAGGCTGCAATATTCATTTACTGGCCGTTAATGGAGTTGCAATTGTGAGGAAAGGAAAGACGCATTTCTCAAAAAAATTAACCAATATTAGCAAATTTTTCATTATTTTTTAAAACCTTTCCATCGAATCTTTACCCCTTTCTCGTTTCTCTTAACTATGAAATTTCTGTGAGATGTGCATCGAAAAAATATGAATCTGCAGCCACCACTAATAAGAGCAATATATCGGTCGTTTCAGAGGAATGTTTGTGTTTAAAGTTGAACGTAATTTGACGATCGCGGAATTTTCATTTCTGCAGCTGGCAGGATTTGCATTGTCGGAAAATTTTTTGCAACCCAAAAATATATAATGACTGCTATGCAATCGAGAATTTTAATTACTTAACCTTTAAGAATATTTTATACAAATATTATTCGAAAATGTATGAACGCTGAATAGTGTTTAAGAATTCAAACCATCAGTCAGTTGAGAAATTGATAAATTGACAAAATGGACAAATTGACAGATTGACGAATTGACACAAAATGACAAAATGACGAAAATGATAGAAATAAATCTCTCGTAATATTAACATTGAAGCTAAACAAACAAATATAATCGGGGCTGTATAAATAACTTATATGTAGCATACTTGAATCTGCTTCTTCAGTTTCCTTTGATACATCTTCGCGAATATAAGTTCGTCTTCGTTGCTGAAATAAAGAACACTATGGGTACACTCATAAAAAGTACGTTAAAAATTTTGGAAAATTTTCTCAGCTAATTAAAAAAAAAAATTCGGCAATTTCCATTATTCAATCGTTGAAAGATGTTTATTTTTCATTTTTGAATTTAGCGCGCTTGGAAAAAATTCCTCAATTTTTTTTTTTGTTTTTTTTTATGTCCCGACTTATAATGCACAACTACCGTATCGAAATTTGCATGTACTGAAATTGTAAAAAGATGGAAAATTTAGATTATTTTTTCTTTAGCTCGCTAAATTCAAATGTAGAAAAAGGACAGAAGTGGTTGCTTTGTAAGGTTTGCTCATTTGCCTTCAATGTTGCGTTCAAATGGCAGAGGATGAGTGATTACTCAACCACAGCTATTCAATTTGTTCTATCTCAGCTCATCAGCTATCTTCTTGCTGACAGCTGGATTCAATATCGCAAACGATGATTTGCTATTCACTGTTGAAAGCATTTTTGACTTCTATGAATCACAACGTAAAAGGCACCGCATATACATCTGTACTTGTAGCTGGAAATAAACATTTCAGTTCATTTCCGTTAAATTTCAACTCGGCTCATTCGATTCAGGATCACCACCTACAGATAGGACCGATGAGATATTTCTCTCACTTTAAATCTAGTCGGGAATGATCGTATGAAAGTTTTAAATATAAATGACAGATTGTTAAATAAATATGCAAATGAGTAGAAATATCAAAACGCATACTGCCATATGTCTCAATCTTTGAAGATCGGCATTGCGTTTTTTCCTTGCTTCTCCACTGCAAAAATTCATGAATCATTTCACTTCTTTGGCAAATGAAAATATACATTATGAGCAAACTTCGCCTATTCATATTTATGTTTTTTTGTATTGGAGCATTTGCATCTTTTTGTATATATGCATATTTGTGCATAGGGAAGGTAGTTTCATTATAAAATACTTTCTTTCCCAACTTAGAGTCAATCTAAAATCTCACCAGTGTAAGGGGTAATTGAGAGCATATTCAAATCAAACTTAGTTGAAAACATTGAAATTTACATATTCGCATGCGAGAACTCACCAACTGTAGGCGAACGAATAATTACTATCTTTAGGGAACTTTCATCAAAGATTACAATGAATTTATTTGCATGCAGAGATACGCCAAAGCTATTTGTCGGTTCACTTTCTTAAATTTGCACTAAATCGATTACCTCTAAGACTTTTTCCTTAGAAGCTAAAGGACATAAATAAGACTTACCTGGGTCTCTTTTTGTGGGATTCACGAGTAGCTGCAATATTAGCACAATATATATTTTTTTAGCATAGGTTGCAATTGATGCTAAGTAATCTTATGTAGTACCTATACATCTTATCGTCATTAACGCAGTATCCTCTTCGAGTGTACCAAATTGCATTTTTTATTGCTGCACTTATTCATCTATTCATTTTGTTATTTAAAATCATTTTTGACTTCCCATTAAAAGACAGAATTATTTGCTGATTAAAACGCAAATAGATAAGAAGTGCAATATAGCCTACAATGAATATTACGTCCACTTGTCAATATTAAACCTGTTCCTGCTCATATTTTGTGATACCATTTAGAGTGAGGTAATCTATTTTGAATTGTTATAAAATTTCTTCGTAAGAATATAGTTTTTAGGTTTTCGTAAGTGAAATGGATTTCGTAACCGTAAAAAATCACTGTTTTGAAAATTAAGAGGGCGGAAATGTATCAACAGTGACGTTTTCCACTTTTGTACATATCATATCTGCTAATTTTTCAAAGAGTTGGGGGGACTTGAGCCGGAAAAGTTTCAAAAAACGCATATCATATGCGCGCTCAATAGTATTTATTCATCAGGAAATAAACGAAATTTCCGGAAAGATTAGTTTTTATTACGTTGCTCTCGAGATCACAGTGAAATCGAGAGCTGCTTTCCCACTTCAACTTTCAGATCACACCCTACGCCTATCGATTAATCGGCACATAAAAAATTGTATCGTCTAATATGCTCCATCTCGTAACGATAACCGCCACTGATGAGGTGGATGTATCTGTTTACGATAATATTTCGATCTAAAATCCCTCGAATATAGTCTTTGTTTGGAAAAGCTGATAAATTATAATCGTCATGTTAATGAACGAAATGATCTGACCAATAATAGAAATGATATAAATCTAACATTCTTCAGTCTGTGCGGTGACCGCCTCTTCACTCGCGGTTTTTAGCGTTTTAGAACTAAACTTCTTTCGATGTTTCTTCGCCTGAAACCTATGTTTAGCAAATATATTACCAGAAATACAGAAGAAAAATAAAACTTCAAATAGCGTTCAATTTCGCACATTACGTTATCAAAAAGTTCAATCTTTTATTGCAATATATTTTCAACATATTCAATAAAAAATTTTTGAGGAAAACATTCACTTCTTTATTTCTAATTTCTTATAAAAAATATTAAACTGTAAATAGCTTTCGACTACTTAGAGATTGTCTTTGTACTAATCAAGGTGTTATGTTGAAATTTCCAAGGTAACTTTATAAAATACCTTTGGCCATAGAAAATTATATAAATGAGCGAGAATTATACGTTGAGAGGAAATGACAGTGAAATTATATCTGTAGAAATGAGTAGATAATAAAAAAATTATGGAAATTGCTTTGATCTTTTGATTTATGCCAACAGAACCATTCATATATTTTGATCTTTAGTGATGCAGATGCCGAAAACTGTTAATTATATTTGTATAGAAATATTTGCATTGATATCCATAAAACATCGTCGTGGACTGAACGAAATCAAATTCGATGAATTAAAATGCACTAGATGAAATCAAATTGAAATGGATTGGATGAAATAAAATTGAAATTAACTTAAACGAAACTATGGAATACTGTAATGTATGACATGAAAGATTCACCCTTCTTGTGATCTCCTCACGTGTTCCAGGTCTAATGCGTCCAGGCCGCGATTTCATCTTATTAAAATATTGAAAATTTTCGATGTCTGCAAACATAGAAATTTATTTGAAGAATTTCAAAAAAGATGTAAAACTTAGAAAAATGGAGAAAATTAGAGGCAGACAGAACGTTGAAGAGCGATACAAAATTAGAAAATTAGATCATTAGTTAGAAAGATATAGAACCTCCAAAAGGAATATACGAATAGAAAGCAATAGAAGGAGATCAAACATTGAAGAAGAGAGAACCAGTTTTCAAATATGAAACAATAAAAAGTGATCAAAAATTTGCAATGGTAGAGTAGAATGTAAAAATTCAAAAATGAAGAGGGAATATTTACAACAAAAGAAGTTTTTTTTTTGCAGCTTTCCACCGCGAATATGCCTCGATATCCTCCAATAATATTCTGAGTGCTGTTTGTGATTGTTTGCTCCTCACTCATCAGAGCAATTAGTTATTCGCGTTGCCTATCATAGCAAAATATCACTGCTTAATATGTGGTTTGTTGAGATTTTCTTTTTGTGCCGTTTAGTTTTTGCAATTTTCATATGCATTATCTTTAGATTTTTCAAACATTTGATTTCAATTCTTCAATCATTCGCTCCGAACTTTACAAATATTTCCTTCAAATTTTGCAAACATTCCCTTCAAAGCTTACAAACATTTCCTACGAACTTTGTGAACCTGTGAACTGCAATATCATATTTTGTCTGTGCGTTCGAATATGTACGTATATTCATGCCCTGTCCGGGTCTGTCTGCCTTCTTTCCATGTCTGTTTGCCCTTCGCCCATTTCTCTAGCACTTTCGATGTTTGGAGGTGCAAAAGTTGAGGTGATTAAGCCTGCTTCTTCAATCTACACATTGCTGATCTTTTTAAATGCATTATGAACCTTCAAAATCTGTTTTATTTTGTGTCGATTGGATTTTTAATTGGAGATTCTACGCAATCTGCCATTTAGCTTAACAGAAATCATATGCGAGATTATTTCATTACTTTTTTTCGAATAGTTTGCTTGCATATCCGAAATGCCTTTATCGTGCTATAGCCTTCGATTCGTATCTCCACTTAATTTTTACGAATATCGGGCGTTGTTTTATGAACATTGCGCATATTCTTACAGAAATTGGCCAGTCGTTTACCGTTCACCACCTCAGCTATTCATTAAATTTGCGTCAACTGGCATATGAAACCCCATATAAATTTGAATCTTCTAGACTAAATAAACACTGCACAATATTGCAATCCTAGTTCCAGGAGTGAAACTTAATGGGCTTCTCACAATTTTAAACATCTCCCCATTCCCCGATGTCAATTCAACGAATAAACTCACAACAATAAAATGACGATGAACTCGATTCGACCGCTCACCGGCCAGTCAATCGTAAACAATAACCATCATTATTTATATTACTCTTTTATAGAATTGAAACAACGCAAATTTTTGAGCATCTAATGAAAAAAGATTTTTGAATTTCTAAAATGTGCTTTTCGAGGAAATTGCAAAATCTTTTTTTAAGTAAAAGGCTGATCGATGTTTCTACTTTTGTGCGTTTAATTGCATATTAAATTAGCAGGTAAAGTTTAGTGTACCAATCGTAGCGATTTAAGAAAAACGGTCATAATGGAACGTTGGATTTCCTTTAACAATGATTTCATATGTGACGATAATTGCTATAATTGCTAAACATTTTATGTTTATCTAAATCAGCCAACTGTCTCACGAAATTTAATATGTAAATGAACCTATAGCATAGACAGGTAGGTAAAAATATGAAATTTTATTTATATTTTTTAATTAATTAAATAGCTTCGAATATTCAAAATTTTCAATATTAATTCGCTCGAATTATTCTCATATTTTTGCCTTATTTTGTATTGATAGTATACTATATATATATATATATATATATATATATATATATATATATATATAAATTATGCCTAAGCTTATTAGACATGAATTCCTCAATACAAGCATAAGTGCATTATGTAAAATTTGTATTGCAATGACCTCACAAATGATACATTTTTTTAGTTATTAAGATTGTTCAATTTATTAAATTCCAATCATTTCCTGTTATTTCGTTATTTGTTTCAATGATCAAATATAAAATTTCTGTTATTAAACTACTGTATAATTGATTTGTTGATTTGTGAGTCATTTTTCAATTTTTTCCTCATTTTTAAATATCGTTCTCGATGCATAATCTGTTCGCCCCTTCAAATATGAAACGAAAAAGCTTGCAATGCTAGTTGAGCTTATTGTCAATATTACATAACAAAATGCCACATTGCACAATCATCATTGTATTTCCGGATCGCAGTTACACGTGCTATGCTCTTCGGAACTTCCTTTGCGTAACCATCGTCATTTTGTAGTCGCACAGTTGTCTTCTTCATCCTCCACTATTATATGCATAACTTCAGGTTGGTTTTAATATAAAATTTTCTATTGTTATGCATGAATTAACTTATTCCATAAATCATCGAGCTGTAACTCTCACTGTGGTGGATTTTTCCAGATTCTTCCGGAGCTCCCGGAAGAAGGAAAAAAGATGGAGATGAAGAAACAGAAAAAACGAGAGAGGGAAAGAAGAGAGAAAGGGTGAAGTGATTTCATAAATTCAGAGGATGACATTAGCTGAATGCTGTGCTATAATGCGCAGTTGGGCAAACATCCGAACCATCCGAACAGCCAGCTAACGAGAAGCAACGATGGTGCTTATTCTTTCTCTGTTCTTTATTTCTTCCGTCGAATGCTGCTCGTGCTTATTGATCGACGTGTGTGCAATGTGGACGGTGTGCTGTTGCTATTAAAACTGCCAACGAACGCTTGTCGCATTGTGGGGGGTATGCATCGCGTTCACGGCATTCCTTTATTTCTAGTAATAACTTACTGGTACTGATTGCATTACTTTTCTAATAATTATTGTATTCCTTTACTAAAATATTTAATTTTTTTCTGGGGAGGGGTGTTTAAATAGGTATAATACAACCGTACATCCGTTTATTAAGTGCTTGTAGTGTGTTAATACTAAAAAAATCTTTCACTTATCATTTCTATCGTTCCTTGAAAATCTGTCACTTCCGATTCGCACTACATTTCATATTCGAACTATTCGTTTGTTGACAGCCATCTCTTTTTGTGATAATCATTACCTATAATTCTGTTAAAACCCCCTCTCAGTGATCGATTTTTATATTTACTGAACTGAGCTCATTTGTGGGCAAATTTTTAGTAATTTCATTGAGAAATATTAAGAAATAGAATCATATAATATGAAGCTAACTGATCATCCTCCTTTGAGTCAGATATTCGGACATATCTCACAGATTGAGGTAGCGTATAGGCGATCGAGCGAATAATTTCTTCTTGAACGTCTAGACGAATTTATATTTGCATATTAATTTGCGTATTAATTCACGTAACACTTGAAGATTATGCTCATTCTTCTTTATAAAAGTTCATTAAGGGCTAAGTATGTGCGTAGGTATTTGGGTCTGTCTGCCTTATTGTCTATTTAGTTCGAACTTGAAAATTACAGAAATTAAAATTGCGAAATAAGACCTGTATACAAACATACCTTTGACGCTTTATATTACATCCAACTCTTTCTTACCTGATATATATCTGGATGGAAACCGATGATTGAAAGTAATCTTTTATGGAAGGTTCATACCATCGGTTAGGTTAATTGATATGTGAAATCATTGTTTTGCATGTTTATTGTTTATTGGTCAGGTATGAATGCAAATGAGCGGAATACAAAAGCATATATCGTGCCAGCTGATGTGTCACTTATCGCTATTACATCTCTTTTATCTAAACAATTTGACTTCACTTCAGGTATATAGAGTCAGTGTTTAATGCAATCAGCATTCATTCTGCAGCATATTGCTTTTAAAATTTGGTGCATTTGATATATTGCCAAATTTGATATTTTATTAAAGATAGGGAAACCGAAAAAAGAACACATCATTCAGGACTGACTTAACATTCCATGTGGAACTTTCCCTCATAAATTTATACTCAACGAAAGAAATACAAACGAATGATAAATGCAAATCCTGTTGTTTGATGTAGCAATTCGGTGTATTTTCTGCTTCTCAATTTTACTTTTAATGCTGTCTAAATACAACGTTGTCGATCTGTCAGCGTTGACATTTGCATAACTGTGCGTTTTGTATGCGTAAGCAATGTCAATATGAATGAATATGATGGCTATAGTTATTATACAATATTTTTCGGTTACCTGATTGTGAAAAGCGAGAGAGAGAGGATGCGAAGATCCATAAAAATATGCAAATCTGACATTGCGCCGATATGCAAATACATATCCTTGAAAATGATTGCGTTGAACGATGGGACATTTTTTATGCGTAACAATTTCGTAAATAATGTGCTGCTTAAGATGCTGAAGTCCTTACTTGTTTATGAATTGTGTAAACACAGAACACTTGCTGATTCCGCTTGTTATAATGTTTTTTTTTTCTCTATGGGAAGTTTTGTTTATTCAAACTTATTCTTATTATTTAGTTTAAATGTTTTTCTTACCATTAAAAAAAATTTGCATACTGAATAACGCATCAATCAAGCGGCCATTGACTTAACTGCTGGTTAATTCTGATTGAATTCCACTATCAAATTTCAGAAGTGGGGAAACATCATAGGGGAGTTAGCACAATATGTGCTTTTTCCATTTTTCGAAATTGGCCAACCGGGCCGGTTTCATAAATTACCGGCAAGACGCAAAGTGACGCCTCTATGCATAAATGAACTTGGTCGCTAGTAGAAATTTTTTACAAGAGATTGCCTTTTGTCATAATTGGCCGGTGCAAGTAAAAAACCGGATGTTGTGAAATTTGTACTGTTTTTTGTACTGTTTTCGTACATTCGAAAGTTTTTAACTACGGTCGGAGTTGATGAGCCAATGTGAAAATGATACAGAAGGTTTCGCTGTAGTATACCATGATATGTGCCAAATTTCCTAGCTTTGGCTCCAGCAATCCCCAATTGGCTCCAGACAGACAGACATAGACATACCATACGCGCACACGCGACGTCACCATAGCATGCATTTGCAAGCAAATTTATTAATAAAAGGGCATGCATATAAGGTTAACCAAACTGCGCAATAATTTCAGAAGAAAAAAAGAGCATCATGAAGCATTATGATATTCGTTCTATTGTTAGCAAATTTTTTCATCGGATTATTGAAAGAGAAAGGCAGAAGCATTTGGAAAGCAAACAAGAATTTTATTTTTATTGATGACAAATAAATGTCAATGTTAAACACAAGATGCACATCCTCTAGCAATGTTTGAAAGCACTTCAGCTTGCATCCATCCATTTTCTAGAATATTAAAAGCGCACCTTTGTCTGTCTCATCGAGCGCATTTTCCTAATTTCGCATTAAAAATGCAACGTTTCGCAGCGATTTAATTGCCCTAGGCGATTTTAATGCACCTGTGAAGTCATAAAGAGTATATTAAAGACAAAAAGCCCCTTCTTTTATTAAAAAATAAAACCTACCGACGTTGAAATGAAACGACTTGTTACAAATTGAAAAACAGTAGAGTAGAAGATTGCTTATTTTTTCCGCTCGAAGTTTATTTTTTGATTGCGTTTGATTTTTTTTTTTTTTGAGTGCAGGGGAATAAAGGTAAATATTAGTGATTAATTTCTTAGAAAAAAAAAAGGAAAAAAGGAATACCAATGATTCAGAAGTTGTTGACTTCTCGCACAACAGTTGAATTTGTCTTTTTTTTTTTCTTATTAAAAAGTGTATTTTTGTCGAAATTAGAAGAATTTTCGAATTCAAAATTTTTCCTTAAAATCTTTTCTGATAAATTTTCGCATCAAAGAAATTTGTCTTATTGAAAGAAAATTTCTTTTTGGTGATTTTTGGCTAAAATTCACTCGATATTGGACCATTATTCTATTGTAGCATTAATTTCAAAGAATCCACTTCATTTCTGCAGATGTTCACCGCCATATATTTTTGATTTTATTATTTGTAATTTATTGGTTTTGAAATTTTAACCTTTTAAGCCTTCATCGTTACGCTACAATTATCCCACAATCTTTGCTATGAGTTGTGATGTTTGAGCTTATAAGTGTCATGTAAACTGTAACTTGTTTCTGCAAAAAAAAACCTCCTTCTTGAGTTATGGTGACGGTGATTTAAGTCTTCGATTTTCACTTTTCCCGAGAGCATAAATCGTCAAGCATCATAAGTTAATTATAACACAGCGATACGTCGATAGATTGTTTAAGAGGCAAGAACTAAACAGTGATAACGTTCATCGCATCTAATTCGATGATTTCATATCGCATTCATTCAAGTACCAATTCAAAAAAAAGTCGACCTGTTGATTCAATTATTTTTTGCGCTCTATCGATCCCGCATATGTCTTGGATCGATTTAGCTAGCACAGAAAATCAGCAATTTCGACGAGAAACAATTCATTTCTAGAACAGCTGTTTTCGTCGATAATCCTCTCATCTGCATTCTATAAGATTAAGATTTAACGAAACGATCTGCGCTTAAACTTTTTTTCCTTTTTTTTCCATCGATTATAATGAATAAAAGAAAGCCTAAGTTATAGTAGAATTAAATGCAACCAACGCAGAGATCGTCAAACATAACAGTGAGTCTTTCCGCATAAACAAAGGAACACTAATACAATTCATGGAGTCAGTTGTTTAGTGGCTAAAAGATTGGAGTCTAATATAGCACTAAAAATCAAAAAGTGATGGTTCAAGTACAATTTGATTCTTTTTTTTCGAGTCACGTTACATACAAAAAACAGCCTGATCTGACCAAACCAACCAGCGTTGTGAGACGATGATCAAAGCGAAAAAAAAAAATTATTAGAGAGGAAAAAATGCCAACGAGCGGTTTAATGCACGTGCCGGATTGGTGATCGTGGTGCAATAGTGTTGGCGGCAATCGACAATGACAGCCGATACGCACGCAAGAATCATCTGTCCAAATGGCGGAATTGTTGCGTGCACTCGCCAAGCGGCGTAGTACTTTTACCATTCGGCAGATGGCTGGTCCGATGCACACTTGTGAGTGAGCTGTCCAGTGCGCACGCACACTCGCCCCACCCAACCACACCACTGCTCATATTGCCAGCCGTTTTGCGATTCACATTTGATTCAATTCTTTGCATTTTTATTTTTATTCATTAATTTTTGTTTTTTTTTTACAAATTATTCTTGAAAAATTGTTTTTCTTCTCGTGTTTCAAATATTTCCGGTTCCGTAAATTTCTTAGAGTAAGATTAACACAAAAATTACTAGAGCTATTTTCTTTGTTCCTCTTTTTCCATCATGGTTCTTTCCAGTTTTCTATGGAAATATTTGTATGAGAACCTCTTAGCAATAATTTATGCATATGTACGATGTATTGCACATCGTGCAGATGATACAAATGAGATGTTATACGTCAAACTTCTGTTGGAGTGGGGGTGAAGGATGTAGATGGTACGGGGTGGTATCGTCTTGTGAAAAGGGATAAGAGGCTGCACTATCGTTAGACAACAGTTTAACAGCTTAAAGTTGCAGCTATATTGTCGCTCAATAAGCTTCTTGCCTCAATCGTTTATTTTTGAACTCTTTTAAGAAAAAATTCCCTCTCAGTATCGCGCAGAATGCTCTCTTCCCTCTCTATCTCTGTAGACGATGATTCGACGATATTGAAAGGTGTTTATGTGAATACTGATACACGTTGAAAATTTCATTTGAATGAAAAGTTGTTCTCGATTTTCGCTTCTAGAAAGAAACGGAACTAGGCCTTCAGATGATCGTCGTAAACCTGTTGATTTTCATCTGTCCTAGCATATTGCTATTTTTCTTATTTTACTTACTGTTTATTTATTTATTTATTTATTTATTTTCTGTGTTTTGTCGATAAGTGATGAACTTATTGAATCTGTTTTATAGGACATATGAATTGATTTCCTCTTCTATTCTCTATAAAAGTCAAAATCATATATGCATCATCTTATTACTAAAATATTCAGTGATTAAGGACGAATATTTAAGCGTAATATATCGCGGTGACTCGTTTGATAAGCTACTAAATTGCTGATTTGAATCTGAATTTCTCTCTCTAATAATCTTAAGGAATGAACATGTAAAGCTAAAAAATATGGCCTTCTCCCGCATTACCATATCCACTTCTTTCGTAAATCTTTCTCAGTTCGATTCACAAAATATTATGAATGTTGTTCTAAATGACCAATTATTTTCACGAATATAACATTAAAATTTTTGAATTGAATAAACTCTAATTAAATCAGATAGGAAATTATATAAGGGAAGTGAAATTTCTCATAGAATTGAAACATAAATGGAACATCACTTAGTATTGAATGTGACAGCTGCATCAACGAGGTGTTTGCTAACAGAACATAGCCAGATTTATAAATGGTATGATGTTATGTTGTGTTACTTACAAAGTGACATTTTTGACGTGTAGCGTTACTGACAGCGCCATGAAGTGTTTACCTTTCCTACTGAGGAATGTCCAAACATTATGCATACAAAATTCTTTAAGTAGCACTCTTTTGTTATGAGTTGTAATTTTTAGGCAATTTTCAATTTTTGATCGTTTCCTGATCTTATTATCGTTACCACTTCAGTTTTTAACAAGCTAAAGGTATCCTTCCTTCCCTCAAATTTTGCACTTTTCTCTCTCTCTTTTGCTTTTTTTTTCTCATTCTCTTCCTTTCTTTCTCTTTCATTCACCTTCTCTATGTGTTTATCTTATCCTTCTTTTTTTTTCCTCATTCTGTCTCTTTGCATTTTTACAAGTGTTTGTGTATATTAGTCAGTCCAGATGTTCAGTTTGCATACTTGTTTAACAACCTGTTGTTTTTAATGGATGCTATTGCAAAAAAGCACATATTGTGCCAACCATCAAATTTTTCATTACAATATAGATTGCATCTAGTACCACATTGTACGGTCTCTCTGTACGTCGAATAATTATCAAACTACAAAAGTTACACATATTTGATATTTTCACATTATATTCATTCCTATTCTTTTTATAATATTTATTGTATTTAATTTACGCTATACAAAAATATATCTTTGCTTTTTTTTCTCTCAAAAATTATTCTCCCTTATCAAATGATAAAAAATTTCCGCAAAATTTATCATTTTTATCAAAATTTGCATTATTTATTCATTTGATCGTTAGCCGATTATCGAATAGAATTTTTTAATTGAAGTATTTTTTTTTCACTAAAAATTTAAATCACCAACGACTTTCAATCTAAAATATCGGAAAGGAGTTTATTGAAATCTGTATTTATAACGATAAATATTTATGTATCATTTCATTCATTAGCTTGTCAAGATAAATGAGAATATGCCAAATTTATTTTCAGCTTAAAGAAGAGCACTTTCCATTGCCAAAATTTTTTTTTATAGAATCGATCCATATACCCAAAGAGGATTAAAGCTTCTTTACCTTTTTCTAAAAAAAGAATATAACCTTGATACTCATAATCTTTTAGGGGAAAGATAGATTTATTGTATATACGTTTTTTAGTTAATATCTGAGATATCCTCGAGTATTAAGCAACCTTTGATAGTAACCTAGCGTGTTGTTGACTTATCATATAATAGCCTTTTATTTCTGATCACCTCTCGAATTTATATATTATTACGAGCATTCCACTTAGTAGCTAGCGTATCCTTAACTTATATAAATTGATTTCCAGTAAGTATTCAATACTTACTTCGCTATACTCTCTATGACAAACTGCAATAATACGAATGCGCTTTTTACGCTTTCAATAATCAACGGCGTGAATATATTGTATGGCATTGCATTTGATGTGTTTTTACAGAAAAATTTAAAAAAAAATAAAATAAAAATTAAAAATTAAACAACTTCTGAAAAAATATAGTCATCTTATCAAAAGAGTTTTTATCTAATTTATTGCGAATCGTTTCCCACTAATGTTCCACTTTCCCACTTTTGCCAATTTTTTATTATTTAATGTTTAGAAAAAGGATATTGTGTTGTAATACTTAAAAATATGCTAAATTACTTGATAATTAAGTAATAAATAGTAATTGTTACTTTAAATAAAAAGGTCATATTTAGCTGCATCCATTTTGCAAAATTTCAGTTGAAATTTCTCCATCAGAAATTTTATAAAAACATGTTTTTTTTTTTTTAAATATAACATAAAATCAAAAATTTTTGAATAATATAATAAAAAGTATTGGAAATTTTTAAAATCAAATTAGAAGCTTTTTTTTTTTTAAGAACGAAATTGTGCATTCAATTTGGCAATTATTTTCAATATTCACACTGTTGTGGCATTTTTGCTAATTGTGCGGTAGGTTTAAATAGTTGTTCGCCATCGTATATTTTCATTTGAAAAAGTTAATATTGTTGCTGTATTGATGCGATATGAATAAGTTTATATGTGACGTTTTGTGTCAATTTTTTCGGAATTTTTCGTTTCTTTTTTTTTCCAAAAAAATTTTTTTTATATGTGCTGATTCGATGAACATCATCGATTCGGCGATTTATGAGGTTTTGGCCTTTCAGGATTTAGGTGCCATCTATTATTTTTGTGGATTTTCCAACGTATTGATGAATACTTTTGATTGAAGTAGAGAGGATGGAGAGATATTTTCTGCTTCTATAGCATAAAATTTGCATAATGAATAAGTTTTTGATGAAAGTTTACGGGATCATCGCAAAGAGGAGATGTGATTTTATGCTGTCATTCATTAAGCTCTACTATTCATCAATATTTGAGCTATTGCTACACATCCATTTGCTTTGTTGCTGTGATTTTTCTTTTTGTAGTGCTATTTTTTTTTTTCATTTGGTTGAGAAATTAGCCCGGATATGACTACTTTATATATATATATATATATATATATATATATATATATATATATATATAAAGTATAGCACCTTATAATAGTATTTCAAATAATATAGGCAGTGGTAAGATGCGGAATCTGATTTTCTCGTCGACATAAAATTATCTACATTTAGTTTGAAAGCATCCCGTATCGTTGTACACAATTCTTTCAACTACTAATAACTGGTTTTGATTCATATTGAATGTTGCTGACTGACACTTAAAGGGGATGGTTTTGAAAATTGATGCCGCTATCGACCAATGTTAAGGATACGCACTTTAAACTTTTGTATTGATCGGTGTTTAACGAAAGAAATCAACTAGTTCTCGCTAAATGAACCAATGGACTTCTAAATATCCTTTTATTTGCCCTCTAGATTTCTAGTGAAGCTTCACTTCATGTTATATTGTCTAAATCTGTTTTATGCTGTATAATTACACTTAGCAAGGTAGGGGCTTATATTCGGGTCAGTGGCTAATTTTCCTTATAATTTTTGAAGCCAACATATATTCAAGGAGTAAAGTTATGGGGAGGGGAGCGAAAGATCTTATAAGAACAAAATATGGTGGTTGATTTCTAATACGGAGGCAGATTTGAAAGATATAAATTCAAGCGTGTTTTGGAGTTTGTATTGTGATACAGTGATACATTGGCAATTCAGAAATTATCACTGTATCACTCTAATAGCTAACAATGGGATTAATTTTTTTGTTGAATCATAGAAGCAATTGGGGATTTTCCGCTGCATTAGTAGATGTATTTGTAATTTTGGTCTTTTAGCAGTTTCGCCCATATACGGTATATATTATGAGTATTGCGCAAATGTCTTTTTTCTTTTATTTTTAAGTGATCGTAAGCGAATCTTCCGGCTATTTTAACACCCATCCCCTCTCTCCCACGTTTCCACTACGCGAAAGGTTGTTAATGAATTCTGGAAAAAACTCAAGCTTTTTATTTATTAATGCATTGAAAATTGTGGTAGATCTCCATTGTTTTCATAAAATATTGTATAATGTGTTATACTAGAGGAAAGGAAAACCTTTCCCTTTCCCTTCTTTTAGCTGGCCTAATCTTGATTTCTGCCGATTGCAGAGGTCATAGTTTCTTTAATGGCGTGACCTGTAAGCATTTTCTCGTAAGTAGTTCATGCTTGTGCTCATATTTTCCTTCATACATTAATGTATAGACTTTTAATTGAGCTTTAAACAAATACGTTTCCATTGATTTTTATTAAATTCATTAATTTTTATATATGCATTTATATGAACGTCCGATTAAATTATATATATATATATATATATATATATATATATATATGCTATATCTAAGATGAAATATTAAAGTGGGAATATTTTTAAAGGATGCCACCCGCGCCAACATCATTTCTGGCACGACGTTCGGTTGGTTTTCTAGCCGGAGGTCTAGCAATGGCCGCCGCACTTGCTTGGTTCATTAGAAGGCAGCGTTCAAGGAAAACATTTAAGAGGCAAGCTATTGAACACATTTTCCACAATGTGGTGATTATTAGTTCTATGATTTTTAATGGGAGCTTGATAATTGAGCTTTTTTATACGAATTTTTGCAGAAATTTCCGGTTAATTTTAAGTTTGGTAGGACAAGTATGTACTTTACAAATGGCGGAAATCGCATAGATGATGCAGGTAAATGACAAATTGCAAAAGAAATTTTCTTATGAGTAAAAGTCGAAGCGGGTAAAAAACGTTAAATTTCTTACTTGCATATTTTTTTATTTTTAAAAATTAACAACTCAAACATTATTCTCTTTTAGAGATGATAACGCATAGAATTTTTGCACGTAAATATTTTAGAATACATTTTAATGCGACGGTTTTAACGAGAAGTTTATAGATCCTTGTCCAAAAATGTTATTAAAAAATCTTTCATTTTAAACTGTTGTAATTTTTAGATGTATAAAAAATCTACTCCTTTATTATTCAACGATTTTTCGTTCTTCCACCTTTTTCTCTACGTCAAACATGGCAGCCAAGTGATCTAAGGTATGGAGAAGGGTCGGGGGGGGGGGGGGAGTAAATCTTCAACTAGTTTACTACTCGGTGGTTTTCATCAGATTTGCTAATGACTAGCAAATTCAGTATATATCTACTGGTAGTTTCAGTAAAAACCGATCGATGGTTATTTATTAGCGGGGATTCCATTTTTTTTAAAGATATTTTTTATTTATATATTAAATAAATCTGTAAGTATCATAAATTTTTTAGGCTAGAGGCTAGCGATACAACCGATCGTAACGAGACTCACCTGCATAAGACAGGTAAAGAGCAATCATGCAATTTGGATCGTAAACAATGCTGCAAACAAGAAACGAATCGGCAAAATGATCTACATAAGGTTTAATTTTATTTTATTCTTAGTGTTCTTTTGATCAGATAGTAAGAAGTATTTTTTTGTTTTCTAGTCGAGTTGTTGGCCAAGCATACTTATAATTTACAGTCCATGGGAATTACGATGGTTGGTCGGGAGCCCCTCCTCCCCTCCCCCAGAAGCAAAGACATTTCGATGCCTTAATCCCATTTGAAAGTACTTTGTTTCACTTGTTGCATTCAGATGTCATTTCGCAGTTTTGTTTTAACGAAAAAATTTTGTGCGCTATACAGTTAAAAGTCTCTTTTAAAAGCTTATGGTACTTACTTTGTATTTATGCTTTTTTTGGGGAGGGGGGGGAGGGGGAGGAATGGGTAGAGATGGAAAGTGCATACTTTCTCTTGGCGTCATGGCGTGCTGACTTTGAAGTTACACTGCTTTAACTAAAATATTTCGACTTCCACGTGAGGAATAAAAGTTTTGGGAAAGGAAGGGGGTGGGGGGGGGGGAAGAATGAAGTAAAGCACCTCATCTCCAATATTCTCTGGAAAAAGAAAACTTGTTTAGAAAGGCGATTGAGTCTTGAAAAGTGTTCTTCCCATCCGAATAGGAGAAAGGGTATAAATATTCGAATCATTCTTTTTCCCTTACGGCGTCGTGGCATCGATCGATAAAGTGTAGTTCGAGCGGCAACTAATTTTTGTACTTTCCGATGATGTCACGGTCTCAGTAGTTCGTTTATATATAAAAGAGTCATTGATCAATGATTTTGGAAAAATATTTCAGAGAGACCTGGATATTCCTCTTTTTAATTTTCAGGTTGATTTAGGATGAAATCTAGGATGAATTGTTTGTATTTTAGGTGCAAGTTGAAGCCGAAGAAGCGATATGCGATTCTGGGGGTGGAGGTGATGGGCACGTATCTGATAAGGTCATGCCTAACGACGTGTCTAAGGTTTGTTTGTTGAATGAATAAACGATTATTTGTTTTTTGAAAAGGTTGTATGATGTGAGCTTTCTTTAAGATGCGATAACTTGCAATATATTTGCCTATATAAATGCGAATGGAATGGCTCTCATTCAATAGTTATTAGCTAACCTTTACCACTGCTGTATATTTACCTGTGCAGTAGTGTGCTAATGGATTGTTCAGACTTTGTCTTCCTTTATTAATGCGATTCTTGGGTGAAAATTACTGATTTTTTAAACGTATTGTGAAATGGGGTGTTGATGAAAATGCAGTGGGATCAAATTTTAACAAATTTACTGACTCCTTTAGATTAATATTATGCATTTCAAGTATTTATGCTTGCCGATCTATACGTATGTTCATATATTAGAAAAACTTTCAGCCGGCGACGACCGCCGTTACGGAAAGTGAAGCATATGAGATCAATTCATCGACGGAATCGTCACCTCTCACATCAGAACATTCTGGAGATGTGGATGATTTGGTCACTGAAAACTGCAATATCGCTCTTGTAAGTTTTTATTGAGGGATTTATTTTTAATGTTTATTCAAAAGTTTATTCTCTTTTTCTTTCTTAAATTATATTAGAAGCGGATGAATGAAACGTTGCTCTCTTAACTATGATATCTCTCTAAAATATAAGAGTAGCAACGCAAGTGTTTCAGTGATAAAATAGACATCGATTTACTGTCTATGACATTCTTCTAGTTGATAGTCGAAACGAATGGATGAGTGAATCGAACAAAAATTTTATTGAGATGGAAAGGCTTTTGAGTATTCGTTTATTTTGTTATAATGTGCAACTTTTTGAGTTAAAGTGACTATCATTGGAAAAAAAGGGATTGATTCCTGAAAATATTTATTGAGGAAGTGCGTATTTGGGATTGATGAAGATGGGGGAGGGGAGGGAAGGGGTGAGGATTTCATTTGACGTTTCTTTGCATAAATTGTTGAATATTTCTGAATTAAAACGGTATGTATATTTAAATGGCCCATGAGGGAATGAGGAATTTGTGAGGGTTAAGTTATGTAAACTACCATTCTGTATTCCGATATGCGGAATTGAGCCATCGAGTGATTTCTTTCTGGATTGGAAATCGATCAGCGCCTTTAACGATTCGGCCACTCAAACAATTGCCAAAGAGTGTATTATTTTTAGCAGGCACCAGAAGCGGGTGATCAACCAAAAGTATGCGAGCAATCACCGGCACTGCTAAAGTTGGACGCAGAAGAGGCCCCATTTAGTTGGTCCGACGAGGTGGAGATGTCGGTGCTCAGTAAACTGTCATCACCGGGTGACAGCAATGCAAACAACGTAACGATCCCCGATGAGTCGACGGCAATGCAACCACAGAATGGCGATACATCATTTAAGCGTGCAGAATCACCGACCACTCGAAGTGAGGTGAGTGGAATCTTTTAAGGTGAAAGCATCTTTGATATTGATGGATTTACCTTTACCTATCCCAGTGAACTTGAATCATTGAAATGGAGGTTAGAGGACTGTCGAATGGAAGCTTCTGCACTAAAATATCTTATAAAAGTTTTATTCACCTGATGAGCTTCGGATCATGCAATCTATGGCTGCTGTCTTACTGGGAAAATAACAGTATAAAGAGCTGTAAATGCCTAAAATTAACCGAATAAAATGTGTTTTGATAAACAGAAGGTTTAAAGAAAACGTGAAATTTTTCTAACGAATGGGTAGAATGGTTTTTTTTTTGTTTTCTTCCAAGAAGTATTGGTCGAACTAGAGGTTGGGGGATTGTCTTATTAGCTCATTCCTGTTTGAAGAAGTGGAGGGCACACATGAGTCACTTTTACGTCTGCATAAATTGGCTCATTTCTTGAACGCCAAGGCCATATTTGAATATGTAAATAGCGTAATTTATTGCTTTAGAGTTCGTTAAGATTTGTAGAAAAGAGTCAATAAATCAGACTCGTCATAATAAATAAAGATCGGAAATGTATAGTGTTGCGGCAAATTTTATATCATTTCCGCTCTGCACACTTATTTTGGTAGTAGTTTATTGAATAGTTGTATTTTTAAGCAATTTTATAGTTGGTTGGTTATGAGCAATAAGGTTTCCAAGGTAGGAAAGATCACAATGCAAATAAATTTATTTTTCGGTGAATAATTTATGTAAGAGGAGGAGAGTTTCCAGACTTTTCGATAAGCATCTAGTCTAGACGTATATCAAGTTTCATTTGAAAAATTTTTGGGAAAAAATTTTCCAAGAAGAAAAAAATAGCGAATGCATTTTGAATTGCGGCATCGAATATAATTCATCACTTAGATGAAAATCTTTGCTGCGCTTTCATGGGGAAATTTTAATGTTTTCTTTTTTTCTTTTTTTTTTTAACTGTGCTATCCTGATTGTGATATGATCGCTTGATTTTTTTTTTTTTCAAAGGTATTTCAATATTTCAAGTCTTTGTTTTTTTAAGTGATCTCATCTCTCCCTTTTTTTTTTTTGAATTCATTATCATTTTCTCTTTCTTTCAATCATCCCTTCGTTCACTCTCTCTCTATGTATCTCTTTGTCTCTCTCTTTTTCTTTTATCGTCATTTCTTTTGCTTCTTTTTTTTTTTGCGCAGATTTCGTTGTTTTAGCATCTTTGCGTCGAAGAATGGGATTTTGATTATTTAGTTCCATGCGTAGGCAATATTTTATAAATTAGAGCAGCTGTGAGTGGGAGATGATCTTGAATAATTGTTGAATAATTATTTATAGATTCTGCATTTGAGTGACGCTCCATGTGAATAATAAAATTAGCTGTAAAAGGATGAGACGTGAGACACCCTAATTTTTTCTCATTGTAATAAGTGTCATCAAATAAAATTTTACTTAGTATCATCAGGTGAATGTTTCACTATATGCGGCAGTGATTATGCCCTTAGCTAATTTTATTGCAGTTAATTGGCAGATGAGCGGGAACAACCTATAACATTTGACCTTAGGCGTTATTGGGAGAGGGATTGTGTCATATTTTTATATTGCTTCAGCCACTTAGTTCTATAATCTTACGCTTGCTTCCGCATAGTAGGGGTGCATGAGTTGGGAATTCGAGTAAATTCTTTCGATTTATAGATACCTAATTTTTTATAGTTGGAATGCAAATGATTCATTAATACAAGTGGCATGAGTTGTTCGGGGTATCCTGATTTTGCATTCCATCGATGGAAGAGTGCATCTGAATGGTAGAGAGAAGTCATGATCAGTCGTGAAAACTTCTACGAAAGTAGTTTCATCTACGATATTTTCTAATTAGTTTACCTAGATTATGACTGTTTTATTTTTCCATCCTTCCTTGTCTTTCCCTTGTTGTCCTCCAGCTTCCAAAAGATTTATTCAAAAAACGAATGTTTTTGATGGTGAATGGATGCAGTAAGGTGAGCGTGAATGTTGTCAATGCGTTGTGCAAGCGATGTTGATAAGAGGTGTGTGCAAGATTTATTCACGAAGATGACCTTGATGCTATGTGTTGCCTATTCAAGAGCACATTGTTCGGCGATCATGTTCCGTATTATATGAATGAATTATCCATAACAATGCAACATTGTGGGAATATGGGCATATTTCTATCTGATTATACGGGAAAACACACGAGAAGTTTTAAGCCTGTACATGCTCTTGATTTGTCAGTAGTTCATTAGGTAATTTAAGTTGGAAAGATGCAGATACAACTGACTTTTTGAATGGATGGAATGAAACAGAAGCAAGGACGAACCTGATGTCCGGAAATTTGTTTGTGCAATAAATCACTGAATAATATCGTCGCCTCACTCCTTCCTGTTCCAAACCCCGCTTGGCACTTTGCTGTTCTCAGTAAGTAAGAATAACATTATTGAGACATGTGCAATAACGCGTAAAGAATGCAGGTACTTAAGGGTGCCAACAAAGTGAAGTAGAGGAAAATACATTGTATCGTTGTTTGTCGGCGCCGAACGAATGTGACGCAAAAATGAGATGATTGAAGGGAGGTTTAGTTTGAGCTGGATTGTCCATAATATTATATTTTTTGAAATTTTTCTAAAATTAGGCCTAGGAGAAATGAGGGAGGACCCTATCATTATAAAGGACTCTTTGCTGATTAATAAAAGCTTATTGAACTCCGCAATCGGAAGGTGAAATAATGCATATCACATGCTAAATGCTTTCGCATCGTTTTGAATATTTTTGGCAGTACATATGCTTTGATGGATATTATTGTGGGCTCTTTTCTTTTGGTTTGAAGATGTTAAACGGCGTCAACTTGCATGCAGTGCGTAAATAATCAATAATAGTGCATTTGTTATTTGTTACAATTATTTTTATGTTAATGTAGTAGTCATCTACTATTATAATGTAATTACTTTCATCAGTTGATTATTTATGCGTTGATTTGGTTTTGTTCGTTAACTAGCGGCATAGCGCTGTGTGTCTATTAAGTGTGCTTGGGCTGCATCCTCAATTAATGAGATGGGATGGCGAGTTTTTGATAGCAATGAACACCTTTTGTTCGTACAGGGGAACGACGCTGATGTACCGTCACGAAATGCGGACCAAGTTTTCATTAGTCATCGAAAACGCTGATCATTATCTCAGTTTCAGCTGAACTATAATTGGATTCGAGACATATAGGCGTTAACCATGTATGAGACACTTAGTAATATGTTCGAGTGTAATTCGCAGCAGCACATTACCTTTCTCTCCCTGTGTCGCAGTCCTCACTTCTGCCACCTCCATCTTTCTACCCATCCTATTTTTTTTAAAGTTCACATCTTCAGTCGTTTCGTCTCGCGTTTTCTTCTCATAATGCTTTCAAAACAAACACGAAAATGCATCGATGAAGAGTGACACTAGCGTAATAATTTGCATTTCAATAGGAGCTTAGTGGGAATTTTCTATTGTGTTATTGATAGGAAATAAATATACAATGTCACGGAAATATAGTGGATTGATTCCATGTATAATATGAGAAATTTTGTTTGCTCTTTAAATAACTTTATTGTTCTAATCATTATCACTAATATTGTCATATAGGATATGAGCGAATTTTGAATTACATGCGTAGTTCACGTGAAGCTTATTGCTTTCGACAGTTGTCAAAATGCGATCGAGGCAAATGGCTGGCACCATCATTTTGTTTGTATCCACCGCTTCAGTTCCTCGTTGTCTAAACTGTTGTCTGTCAACATTGTTTGTGGTGATATAGAGGTATTTGTTCTATACAAAAGACGGCTCAAAGAATAGCTGTACGTGTGCCAAAAAAAGCGTGATAGTCGGCTAAAAGCTGATCGATGATAGCGGCTGGTCGAAATGTTGATGTGAGGAATGCCGCGGCTTGTTTAGATGGCTAGATGCCAATCGGCATTATTCAACAAGGGAATCGAATCTATGCACCGAATACAAGTGGCTATGCAAAAACTATGCAATTGCAATCTTTTTGATGATGGCGATGCATCGATGAAAGAAAGCTAACTCCTCTCTAGTAACCCTTTTGAGTCGAAGTAGAGTGCACTTTTTGAGATGCGTGCGTGTGTGTGTGTGCGTGCGTGTAATATATGCACAAGATGTGCAATTGAGGGTATGGTGCAACGATGAACGCGTGCAATGCACATGTGTGCACCTTGCATACAACACACAACGAGGTTGTATCATTGGTGAAGTGTTTGGTTTAGCAGTGATCGTTGCCAAAAAGGGAATACGGCACGTTTTCTATCGATGACGATTTGAGCAATACGATTGTCGTCTACCTGCAAAGTGTTGCCATTCACTATTTTCATCCATTGCTGTGTGTCTGTCTTCTGCTGTGTATCTCTCAACAGGCAGCGAGTACTTTGGATTGGCCGCCCGATTGGTTTTGTGTCATTTGCTCTCTCGTTCTCTGTTTGCCTAGGCGGCGTTAACGAAGCGCCACATTCGACGGCTATCATCTAGTGGTCAACCTTTTTCCTCAATTTGACCATTACGGAGGTTCGTTTAATTGAATTGGTCACTCTGCATTTGCGCATTTCTACCAGCAATAAACGACCGGAATTTCGATAGACGACTAGTTTTTTATGTCTGGAATTCGCTATCGGCATTGACCTGATTGCCATCCCATTGTCACGTTCAGCTTTCCGGCATCTTTCATACAACATCTGTCTAGGTAATATTCAAAGAGCTGCTGGCTATATCATTCGTGCTGGACGCACACCTAAGCAAAGTCGTCTAAATATTGGCGTTTTCGTTGATGGTTGGCCCTGATTATTGGAATATTTTAAAAAAGGTGTATTTGTGAACGCCTACGATTATTGGTGGAATTTACTGCTTCAAAAGCTGCCCACTATATGGTATTCTCTGAACACTCCCGATGTGTGATAATATCTTTTCAATCATAGTGACTCGGTGTCGTTATTGTTAATAATATTTTATTTGCTCTTGTCATCTATTCTATTGTGTTTTGTTGTTTTTTCGTTGGTTTATTCCTACAAAATCGTTCACAATTTTTTTTACTATGATGACTACTTCAGTACGAATAATGCCTCCGATGACATCAGCACCATTTTTATTCAATCATCCTACACGTATTCCACCATTATTACCTGTACCGACACATATCCCACCACCACCAATGCCAGCCGGAATGTTGGCATGGCTTATTACTCGAGGTCCATTAACTCGAGCATCACCTACTGTTTCATCGGGATCAGGGCGATCGAGTGTTTCATCGGCTGCCGGGAATACGAATATTGATTGGGTAACTACCTTATTTACTACATTTATTAGGACTTTTTCTTTTATTGAAACGGTTTTGTAACCTAGTTGAATGTCGTCGAATAGAGTGCTGATATGCGTTATACATAGTGATTAATCCTATGGCACTGTGCGAGATTGATTTTATGCGATACCGATAACGTTTACGCCACCTGTTTATACCACATCTGGAATGCAGCTCATCTTGTGCTCTTTGCATTTACTGATCACTGGCTTTGCATATAAAGTAGTCATATAGTTGTTTGTTTTCTTTGTTATGTTGCTTCCTCTCCGATTCTATATCTATGACTATAATATGCAAATTTTTTGGACATTATTTGCGTGGTTCATTGAAGAGATCAATGTTTGCCGCATCAAGTGGCGTTGATGATCGGGTATGTTGCACTTTTAACCAACAAAAATATTCGATGTTTAGCCGATTGGGGTAGCATTAGATGAGGCAGCGCTTTTTGAAAGTGCCAATTTGGTTGGAGTTATTAAAAAATGAAATAGGAATTAGAAAAAAACTAGTAGATTTAATGTTTAAAATGGTGTAATGTATAACATAGTCTCTTATCGAGAAATTTTTTGCTAGAATATTTTCCGAATAATGATATTTAAATATTTAAAATATTTAAATAAAATGGTGTTATCGATGATAGCAATTGGCACAAAGTCTGCGAGCCATTTTTTTAGAAGAATTGCAAAAAAAAAAAAAAAATGAAATATCTGATTGGCGATGTAAAGCTTCATAGTCGGCCATTTTCTGAAGGGATTTGGATGGGTATTAAATGAACTTGCGCGTGCAATGTCGAAGTTTATTGTCATATAGGAGGGTGTATTATGAGTCCTCTTTTTTGCTTTTCTTCTATGGACGTTAGTTAGAAGAGAAGCAAACAGTTGTGATAGACTGACACATAGATTGGTTGGCAATAAACGTATAGATGCGTGGTAGCTACTGGTTCGTGTATTAGTAGCTATCAATAGATGTTTGATCTTAAGCAAATAGAGGTGATACGGTTTGCCTCGGACGTTTTTCTTTATGCTAACTAGTTCCTTAATGATGCATTGTTTCGTCTGCAGTTGAGAAAAAAGATGTGCTTATTTCTCTTCTTATATAGTAAAGACATAATTTGTTGCGACCTTGGTTGATAATTTTTTTATCATCCTATCTTAGATGGTCATTTAAAAAATTTTGGGAAGTTTTTTTTTGATGCTGGTTCCACGGAGACACGAATGTTTTTTGTTTGAATGATTTGATAAATTTGAGTATTGGATTGTTACGTAATGAATTTTGATTCATTCCTTTTCAGCCACTCTCACACACTTTCTCTCTCTCTCACTTCCCTTTCCCTTTCCCTTTTTCTCCTTTCTTTGTTTTCTCTGTCTTTCCTTGCCACTTCCTCCCTCTCACTCTCTCATCCGCTTCGATATAGTTGTTGCTGAAGGTGATGCCGAAGTAGATATGCAGTAGTGAAGGTCATTCAACGATTTAACCTTTTTTTTTGTTTAAAGATGGCTCATAAAACTTTTCAGTGAGCACTAT
Organism: Baylisascaris procyonis; assembly: GCA_037389465.1. NCBI lineage: Eukaryota > Metazoa > Nematoda > Chromadorea > Rhabditida > Ascarididae > Baylisascaris > Baylisascaris procyonis. The sequence continues at coordinate 4,076,495 of JAZARR010000175.1, read as the reverse complement.
TCAGGTATGTGTTGGGTACGACTAGAATTTATGCATAAATCACTTCCGACTCACAATGATTCCTAAAGGAGGGAATTATTGTAAAAAATGGAGAGTAGAAAGAAACATATTACCTAAATGAGATTGTATTTAATTATAATTAAGCAGTTTTCTTCCTACTTAAAAATTTTTTTAAAAATATTACTAAGTAAACAAAAAATTATATTTTTTGATTAAGTGAAATGAGTTACTTAGAAGTGAAACTTTTACAAAAATGTAAGCCAAATGTTTTATAATTCTCATATTTTTCAACAATATTTTTTCCTTTTTTTTTTCTTATTTGTTCTCCGTTCATAGTCATATTTCGCCGTCTTTCCAGTCGTTTTTTTTTTTTTTTCAACTTTGGGTGATGTTATGATCAAATCAGTTAGATCATGAGTGTAATTCTTGCAAGCGTAGATCTGCAAAGTAGATAGTTGTCAACTATAAAATTATATATAAGGGAACGAATCAATAAAGATTGATTGGCACTTCTATCGACACTGAGTGTAGATAAAAGGCAAACGTTCTTGATGGATGCTTCATTTTATAGTTTCTGTTCGTTATCACTTGAGTGGTCTTTCGTTGGCGTCGATGTACTTCAGAGGGATTGGTGTAATATTTTGCTGTTAAGTATATCATCGTATGCATCATGATGCTATTTGAATGGTGGAGAAATTTGATTTTTTTTTTAACTTTTGCAAGTAGATTTACATAGATAGTTTGACTTGGAGTTCTTTTATGTTGACCTTTGACATCTCGAGTTTTTTAACACGTTGGAATGTTTTGTAAAGGTGGCGCAAATGTCTGAAATGGAATTGTGAACATTAAATTGGAGCGGCTAATTTTTATCGAAAATACTAGAGCATGTTTAAGGAGTTAAACAAAAAAATAGGTGAGAACTTTGGAAGCTTGCATGTTTAAATGATGGTGATATAATATTTTAGTTTCATCTAACGTTGACCAACTAGATTATGTATTATATTGTGTAACATCTGCTTATATTTCAGCTATGAGGATCGGTTGACGGATGAGTATGTAATATTTGCCGTTCTTTTTTTTTCAAATTGTATTAAAAGGCAATATGGGAGGATGCTAGCGGAAGGATTATGCGAGTGTCGAATATCATTCTTAGTAATAGCAGTTGATGATAGATTATTGTATCAGCGAAATTTTGAAGGAAAGGCGCTTCGAAGAAGACATACTTGAGCTATGTTTGCTTTCAATCGGCATTAGTCATAGTAAGAGGGTGTATCTGTTCCTATCGGTGTGCTTTGCTATTACTCATGTTTGCCACTTCTGTTCCTTTTTTTGCTTTTTTTTAGCATTTCTTGTTTTGTTTTACTGGTGCTTTCTTGGAAGCCAAGTGACTTCAAGTGGAACGTTAGAACAAATGTGTGTGTTTTTACATCTCAAAAGGTAGACTGATGTGCTTTAAGAGCGTAGGTGGAAAGTTTTTCTGGTGGGCTAAGCGACGTTGGATCTTAGTTTCGGAGAAGTGGGGGTGTGCGGTATCTATCTTATATTATTTTTAGTCTTTTTTTCTTTTTACTTTATCAACTTATATTAGGTTTGGATTTTGAACCAATTCGATAAAAGTTTACATTAACCTAGGCATATTTATATGGGTACTAATTATAATTTGTAATATTCGTTTCTAGTGGAATGCAAATAGTTGATTGCTTAAGCGTAGTAATAGTTTGAAAAGCATTAGCTATGAACAGTTAATGCTTTATGCAGCATTTAGCAGTATGTATATGTGTGCATATTTTTTATGGCTTGATACACTTTGATTCTCTAAAAATCTGGTGATACTCATATCCATTTTCTCGATTCCTTTTTATATTGGTGTCATTTTCACGATACGAGTCTATTCTCTCTCTATATTTTCCCTCTCCCTCTCTCTTCCTCTTTTTCGAAATTTCTCGTCAATGAAGTTTGTCTATATGTCTGTTGTTTGCACAAATATCAATGTTTATTGAGTTGCTTTACCAATCGGCTTCACACTACAAGCTTATTGGTGTGTGGCATCGTCTTTCTGAGTGCTCATTTCGACTCGCACGAAAGATTTGTATTGGTGTGTGACACATTGATTGTTCTTTCGATGTGTGTTATGTGCATTGCAAAACTAAATTATTGAAATAAAAAGCAACGGGGCCAATATTTCCTACTCTATATTTATTTTCATTGATCTCAGACTATACTTCGGAAACAGTTTTTATTTTTTTTAATGATATATAGAAAGGTTATTTATTAAAGACGTAATGTCAGAGAGTTATTTGTTAAGGATATACGTATGGAGATTAGTGTTTGCAGTTAGCGCATACGCAACAAAGTGGCTATTCTTATTGAACTTTATTATTAATCGGAAGTAATTAATCGGTGTTTCAAAAATTGCTTATTAGATTATCTAGGTTGATGATGAAAAAGTAGATTTGGGAAAAGAAAATGACTGAAGATTTGACAGAAATAAAAGTCTTTGAAAAAAGATTTATTTATTTCTTATAGTATTCTGCGGTTTTATTTTTGGGAAAGGTGACTCATAATCTTTTAGGTTGTCAAATATCGTTCCAGGAATTGTGGACATTTTAAAATTTCGTTTGAATGGATAATGATTGCAGCGATGTCATATCATCTGTTGTTTGATGTGTCTGTCATAAATGATGCAAAGGCGAGAGTGCTTTCAATGATGTGTCGGCTAGGTGACTTGAATTTTGACTGCTGCGAATGGGGTTTAACGTCAATCCTATTGTGATATGCTGATTTCAACCTATTATAGTAGCTATTCACAATGAATGACAAAGCAAAGCCGCGATGATGAAATAACATGGTTTTCGGTTGTTTTTTTTTTTAAATCAGCTAAGTAGTATGCCACGTATGGAATTAACAACCTTTATTCCTTTGATTATCGATCGCGGCCCCTACACGTGAAGTGGTGATTATGGCTGAATCAAACCTAGATCTGGTATGAAACAGTAAGACGCTTTATCCAATTAGCCATTTGTTGCCCTTTTTCGTTGACGTGGCATTGTAATATCGTATTTGATTTATTGAATATAAAAATGATTCGTTTATTTATTAATCGATTTTGTCGTGAATTTTAGACTAGAATTTTAGATCTTTCGAGTTATTGTTCAACTCATGTTCGATTATTTCCCGGTTCTTCCGGTTCCATTGAATTTGTAGATGTTTTGGAGGGCCAGTTAAGAGGGGAGGGAAAAGTGGATCGGTTGAGGGATGATAAGGGGAAGGGAAATGGTGATGCTTCACGTAGTTATGGAGTCGTTTTGAGAAATTGAAAATTGAAGTACTCAGTGAGCAGGAGTATTTAATGGTTTGGCCATTGTTCGGCTAGGCACCACCTATTTTGAAGGAATATTTTCAAAAATAAAAGAGTGGTTGCGCAAATTCCGCGTTATATTTGGGAAGATAGTGAGATTAATTATGCCTCTCAACAACTTCAAATATTTCTGCTTCTTGATATACATGATTTTGTTTTTTCTCCTAACTTCTGTAACTTTTTCGGGAAAAGTTTGGGGATGGAAGAGAGGGGGAGAGGGTGGCGGAGAAAAGGTTTTATGTTCGGTGTGATTTGTCTCATATCAGTTGCGCAACGTATACTCAGTGAAGCAAAATAAATATTATTCAGTTGGATGTTTGCTAAGAGGGGAACAATGTTTGAATTTATGAATGCATTATATGAATACTTATAGGGATCGCAGGATAGTGGGAGAGCGACAGGGGGCTTAGCCTCGTCGATGAGTCCAGCAGATGAGGCTGGACAAGATGGCGAAATCCGACATATGTATGAGTTCGAGATACCCAACTCATTGGTCGGACTCATCATTGGAATCAAAGGAAAGACAATCAAGGTCAGTTCCTTTAAATTGGACCCTAAAAATAGGGGCCTTGGGAAGGAGGGGCTCCAGACATATGGGGTTTGAGCTAGGTGAAAGAGGAACGATCGAGTATTTGAATAAGCTATGCTTAGCTTCTTACACAGGCTTCCTAAAAACTTTGTATTTGTGTATATTTTGTTGTAATGTGAAGTTTTGATATATTTCTTTCTGGGATTTGAAGGCTCAGTTAGTGAGGTAATTAAAAATTTCAACTAACTGGCGTACGGTTTCCATAAGTTAACGATAGTGGTATCGATCAATGCCTCCAGTTGTTTTTGTTATTGAAGAGCGAGTGCAAGAGAGCGCAATGTTTACATTGCAGTCGAGTACCCACAGCAGTTTGTTGTAAACTTGGGATTTCATTCCTCATTTTAGTCTACGAAACTATGAAAGAGCCATCAAATTTGATTGATTTGAAGTGGAAATTTTGTAAAATTTTGAGTTATTTTATTCAGTTTACTAATTTTAAATATTAACATCAAAAACATTAGACCTATTAGATTGATCGAATAGGAGCGATTGTTCCCACAAAGTCATTAAGACTGCAGAGGAAATAAGATCGAAAGATAATCCATCGATGTGTTTTTTCACTGAACAAATAGAGCAAAATGAATTTCAGGAGCTTTGCACAAGGACGAATGTGAAGATGATCATTCGTCCTCACCATACTGCGAGTAAGGTAGGTAATGAATTCGATTTGCATATGATTCTTTCTAATTTTTGCTTTAATTTTTTCAGTAATTTTTCAAATTTCTCGTTTTTTTTTCTCAGGGGATGGGTGTGATATTTTTCGTTCTTTATCCATAGATTAGCTGTCATTCTAGTTAATGATTATGTTATGTTTATAATTTTAAGTTTTTTTAAATATTCAGATATATAGCAGCTGAATATTTCAGTTTTCAGTCATCATCTCTTGAAAGCTATTCGATATGTTCTTAGCTCTCGATCGGTGTTCTTTAGGAAATTGTTTACTTGAATGATATATCAAAGTTAATGGGACAGTGTTCGTGTATTAGTAGTATTTACGCAACGATTATGATTTATGCAAGTTTCCAGTATTTTAGATGGATACTCATCAAATTTGTACAGTGGAAGGACCTCGTGATAACATCAATAGATGCCTCCAAATGTTGCGACGTCGTTTCCCAGCGAATCGTTTTCCGGAATTGAATCTTGAGCCGGTATTGCCACCACCAATTCCTTCGCCGGCTGCCGAATTATTTGGCACACAACCGACGCAGGTTTTTTTAAAATTTTTTATTGTATTTGCATAATGCTGCTTTGTTTTCTCTTGCTTGTATTGGGCAAGGTACAGCTGTGTGTCATTCAATCTTGATAGTGAAGAAATTCCCTTCTCAGCGCTCCGGTTCCCTGGATGCTTTTAGGAGGGAAACTAAGCAAAAGGAAATGGTTTTCTTATGAGGAGGAGAATTTTTTTTGGAAAAATATATAATGAAAATATAACAAGTACGCAATGAAAATAACAAAGCCCCAGATTGCCGAGTATTATTCTGTGCTGTTCTCTTTTTTTGAAGTGGGCGAAAATTGTACATCAAAATAAGGTAAGACCTAGAAATTTTTTTGGGAAGGGAGGGGAGGATAAAGGGGGAGCGGTGCCTTCATATGATCCTTTTTTTTTGGTCGTCTTTCTTTTATTCCTCCAATTACTGTATTGGATTAAAGAAATAAGGCTTTTCTGTCCAACGGCGATTGTTTGCTTTGTTTTTTATTGTATTCGCCAATAATATCTGCTCTTTCAGTTGACATTGCCAGAAGGCATTCGTTGTCAAGTAACGGTCTCATCGATGGTCGATGCGGGGCATTTTTTTGTGCAACAAATCACACACCCCTCGTTTGCATCATTGCAGCGGCTCGACTATTACATGTTGGCAATCTATAGCCAGACTACCGGCATTCCTGATCTGCCAAGACCGTGCGAAAGTAAATCGTACTTCATGTTTATCTGATCGTGATCCTTTTTTTCTGAATTAGGAATGGGCTGGAGGCGAAGTCAGAGAGCCTCAGTCTACCTCGTGGACTTGAGGCTTTGCTGTTTATTATCCCTGTGGCAATGTTTTAAATTTAGCGATCGTCTAGGTTTATACATCTAGGTTTATCGATGTTTTTTGTGTTTATTTTGGCTTTCTGATATTCTAACATGCAATAGTGAAAAACTTGTATTTACAGGGAATTGATTGTTAAGCTGATGTTCTCGTTAAATGTAATTCCTGACTTCCCATGTTAGATTATCAGAGGTTGTTAGTTTTTATGCAAATGAAGGCAGTATGTATTCAGTGGTTTTTGTGAAGAAAATGTTCAACTGTGGAATATGAGTCATTCGTTGTGGCTTTCATGGTGACGATTAGCACTTTGCACTATCATATTTGCGCTAGAATCAATGTTTCAGTTAATGCGGCAATTAGATTAATATGTTCAATTTGAATTCTTTGGTATGTCATTAAGGGAATTCCCCCCTCTCTCTCTCTCCTCTTTTCCCTTCTTCCTTCCTTCCCAATCCTTTCGCTTCCTTTACGTTTCCATTCTCGGTATTTCTCCTCACTTTCCCGTATTCATCCTATCGCCTCACCAATTTTTTTTCGTTCAGATATGTTACATTGCAGTTTTTCAAGCGCCATTTTCGTTTAAGAAAAACGTCTTTTTCAATGATTTTTTGCAAGTGCACCATCAAAGGCATTCTTAGCCACGTTGCTGTTCATTCATCAATTTCTTTGTGATGGTGCTTGATTTTGAATACCCCATTGATAGCTCCATCCTGCGTTGATTCATATTTTTTCTTTCTCTTCACTCTCAATGCAAACACCAAAAGAATTGTTCATATTCCATCCCAACTTTTGGATAGAGGGGCGGATAGATTCCCTTTCTATGTTTGTTGATGTTGAAGAATCTTGAGTTGCCATTTGTAAAATTTTACAAAAGCAGTGGGGAGGAATTATCGCTACATTAAGTTGCATGTAGGCACGTTGAAGGGAGTGAGGTCTAGTTGATTTCAGCGGGATTATTGTGTGTGGCACCAGCCTCTGGTGGTTGGTACCGTGCGGTGACAGTCATTTATTATGAAGACCAAGATGAGGTGTTGGTGCGTTTCGTCGATTATGGTGGCTATTCGCGGATACCACGGGCCGATCTTCGTCAAATCAGGTTTGTCCTTTTTTTGTGGGGGAGGGGTGCACATTTCGTTGCATTGTTGAAAGGTTCAATCGTATGATCGTTTGTTTTCTTTCCATATGGAAATTCGTTAATTGCTTCATCACTTTTAGATTTATTATAGATTAAATTTTGTAAGGTTACTTCGAAGCATTTTATGTAGACATTTCGATAAGGAAGTTGGATGAAAAAGAGCTAACCAAGTTGTGCTCGACCTAGCTTTTCAAATTTGTCTAACCTTTCGAGATGGTATGAACATTTAAAACTGTTTTCGCATATAGGCATTAGATGCTTCGGATGTAGGAATTGAGATGAGGTCATGGGCAGATTGAATCTTTTTAAAGTTCCAGTCTAAAAAAACTTTCGATTGGGCTTTTCGTCATATTTAGTGTTAAATTTTTTCTGTTAGTTTCTTGCAGTTATTCCAGTTGTACTTCGGAGATTGCTTTAATGGTTGCATTTTCTCTGCCCGTATGGATGTAGGGTTTTTAAAAAAAAAAAGCATTCCCGCTGGAATAACATAAAGAATAGAGGCTAGTTCTTGAATAGACTGTTATTGTTCAAGAATTCCTTCAGATGTTGTCGTGAATGCCAATGTTTTACACAATAATATGCGATATCTTGGTTTTCGAAAGTGCGTGCTTTCCGTCTTGAATATATGCCCATCCGGTTGCATTCCGGAAAGCAGAAATCCGAATGTTTATGTTCGCTCGAGGACAATAGGTTTAATTCAGTTGCTTAAAGAATTTTTCTGGTCTTGTTGGGTTATGAAGTTTTTATTTCAGAACGGACTTTATGAAAGTTTTTATTTCAGAACGGACTTTATGACTCTGCCGTTCCAGGCTATCGAATGTTATATAGCACATGTGCAGCCCGTTGATGGTAGGTCCTGTTAATTTGAATTGCATTTATTTAATTGCCATGTTGGTTAGTCCTTTATATATATATATATATGTTTGAAATAGCCATGTGATTGAAATAACATTAGATCGGGCGACTGTTTGCAATGGACCGCTATATACTGTTTGTACAGTGCAGGTGGGATTTGCTTTCATTAACGCCAAATGGCGTCAGGTGAGTTTTAGAGGAAAGCAGCAGATGAATCAAGGAGCATGAATGTTGAATTTGGCTTTATCAAATGGGACAGTAGCATAAAGATGAAGTCCTACGCATTATTACGCTAACCGTTAGGCAGCATTGACGTCTTGGTATTGAATCATGATATGCTGCACATTGATGCAGCTAATATATCATGTCTAATTTTGACAAAGAAAAAACAATCATGAAAAAGTTATAAAAGTAGTCATTTTTTATTATGTGAGAAAAAGCTTTTCCTAAATCTTTTTTCTGTATTGTTCAAAGAAAGAGATAGCTAGCTGATTGGAAGTTATATGCAGGTGATGGGGTGAAGGCTAAAACGTTTTTGTGGGATATTGTCAGTGTTACTGTAATATATAAATTAAGATTGAAAGTTAGGAAAGGATGTGTGTTTTTTAATGTAGATGATATTCCGCTTTTCCTCTCTATAAGATATTTGACCTTCCGCGAAAGATCGAGCTCGAAATGATCCAGCTGAAAATTTCCAATACAAGTTTATTTATAAAAGCTTTTAATTTTTTGACCTATTTTTTGCATCAAATTTTGTAGAAATGAGATTTATTGATTTTTTGCGGAAAAGTTGTACGCGATCCTCGATCCAATGGTGTGAAATATTTAACATTCAACTGAAGTTAAGATATCCCTAATCGACGGTATTGGTGTTGGGGAACAACTGATTTGACAATTATAGGATCATCGACATGGAGTGACGCAGCAATGCAAACGTTCCAAGCTTTAGCAATGGGACGATTAGTGGAAGCATTCGTGGTTGGATATAACGTTGATGATCTGACACCGGTTGTTGAATTGTTCACTACCGATGAAAACAATATGGCAAGCGTTGTTCATCTTATTGAATCGTTTTTGTTTTATTCATTTAAAGACCCAAAGTGGTTTAAAATGGCGAGATTTTTTCGAGTTTTTCAGTCAGTTAGCTGCAACATCGTATGCTAATAATGCGACCCAAAAGCTTTATTAGATAAAACTGCAAGAAGTCGAAATTTTGATATAGAGAGGGGAGGGGGCTGGCAAAGACTTTCAGGTGATTTATCAGAGTCCTTGCGCAATTAACTTCGTCGAAGATCTATGCGGCAGTAGAACAGTAGCACAAGTAGTCTCAGCTTTACCCTGAGACCAGTTACGCTAAATTGTTTTAGCTGGCTGATCATAGGTGAAGTGACTACTCTCTTGTTTTATTTAAGTAGTATATGTAGTATATTTCCAGCGGTCTTTTGTTGCAGTTTTCTATCTGCTTTTTATTGCGGGGTTGCGTGATTCTCAGGTGGCGCTTCGTTCCGTTTGTTCTTTCATATTTATTATTGCCTAGATCATACAGGAAATTTTTTTTGGATGGATTTAACCCTCCAGTTTCCCTCATTGAATGTAATAAGAGGTACGTAATACTGACCAATAACTATTGTCATTCACTTTGTTTTCTAAAGCAGCAACATGAAATGTTGTGTGTTTGTGAATGTGTTTGAGGTATTTAAGATTGAGTATGAACAAGAACTGCAGGCGGTACGAGTGGATCGTGTTTTGTTAGAGGCAGGATTGGCGAGAGCTGCCGACCCATCGAAAGTGAAGCGGGTGCTACCGAAACCGACACTGAGCCCAGCAAACGGTGTTGTCAACGAGTTGACTGATGATGAGGTAGCCTCTGCGCACTCTTAAAAAACGATATTTTTCGTTTCTCTCGTATATCCTTATCTCCCCCTCCTCAAGTTTCTTTTCTAGTAGTTTCGTAGTAAAATTTTCGTATCAAGTTCTATTCGGTTTTGCGCAATATTGAGCTTGTATTGCCGACAATCATTATGAGGAATTAATACAGTGAAACATTTGATGAATGAGGTTTGTAATGGGATGATTCTTGCTGATAAAATTAGCCAAAGGACTTTGGTTTTCCTGAGGGAGGTTTTATATCGTGTGGATTATTTCGGTTGTAATGTGTAAATAAAAGTGCAAGATTTATTATAAACAGAAATTAGGAGGGGGAGAGGATTATGAGAGTCATTTGAATGAATAGATGAGAAGAGGGAGATGTTGAATTGGACGAACTATATAAGAATCATAATTTGATGTTTTCGTTCTCGTCAAATATGTGATTTTTATTTTGTTCGTTTTATCAGCTAATTAACTAAGAGCAGTATTTTATATAGAGTTCTTTTTTTTCCTTATTCTCTTTTTTCAACTGTTATCTCTATGGGTGAAAATGTGTACAATAGCCACTTAACTGCATCGATGCTTATTTTCTACGAATTGGTCAATGCTTCGTTGAATTTTTTTCCGAATATTGAGAATTGTTTTTCATTTGAGAATATAATTTGTCGGGACTTGAGCTGAAAATATGTTTAGCATAAGAATGAGGGGAGGAGCTTCTATGTATCTCGGATAGAGATTTATTGGGAGGGAATATATGCGTACAACTTCAAAAGCTATATTTGTAACTCGACACAAATAGTAATAGTAAATTGATGCAGTTAGAGGTATTTGTACATATTAAAGAAATTTTTATGGCTATCATCGTTTTAATTGTTTTCGTTTTGTTTGTTGTTTTCATTTTTTTTTGCTTTTTTTCATTTTGAAATCATCTTTTCCGTCCTTTTTCGTCCAAGCGGTTATTTCTATCTTTGCAACTCGCATGCTCTCTCTCTTCCTTTGTATCTATTTCTCTTTGCTTCTAACTTTTCTGTATTTCCCTAGCTCATTTAGCTCAGTTACGGTGATGCTATTCTTCTTACTTAGCATATTCCTCGTTAGTTTTTCGTTTTATTAGTATTTGCTTACGAAACATTTTATCGGATGTTTTGACTTCTTAGAATTTATACTCGATTTTAGTTCGATCGAGCCATGCGAACTCTTTTATTGACAGCTCTTTATTGACAGATGTCAGATATTTTTTGGCGCCACGCCAAAAAAATCAGCACCATGATGGATTCAGGACAATCAACCCTGTAGTACTTTTTTGTTTTCTCACACCTGTTTTGCGTTCCATCGCCCATTTTAGTACTCTTTTTATCTGCGCAAGTTTTATTAATCTATATCCAAGAAAACACATTGCATCGATATTATCCATTCTTTTTTCTTCCTCTCCTTCATTCGCATCTATCCATTTTTCTTTTATTAAATGCACCATCATTCGTGAAGAATTTCTCTCTTTCTTTTTCTTTCTATAGAAAATGTTCTTTTCTATTTCATACATACGTCTATGTATAATGATAATATGCCAATTGTCTACTTGCAAAAAAAAAAATGAAAAATTCTCGAAGATAATGGAAAAAAATTGTTGATTTGTTTGAAAGAATATCTTATAGTTTGCCTATTTCGTGTTCTTGTTGTGTCTTCTTTTCATATTTTCTGATGTCTTATGGGGTTATCGAAAATTCTATCGAAGTTGATCACCGAATTTTTTCGAGAATTTTTTTTTCGATTTCAGTTGCAGCGATTTTTCTTTTCATTTATTCTCAAATGGGACGAAAATCAACTCAAAGATAATTTCGAACGTTACGTTGTTTTAATTCAAATTATGAATTAAACTGTGCATGGATATTTTTTCCCCAAAGAATGGGTAAATATTGGTGGAATTGCTTATGTGGGTGCGATAAAGCGATTGATTTTGGTTGTGAGGAGATGTGATTTTAAATTCTCTGGAAGTCAACTATGCCACTCATTTCGAACTCGATTACAGGAAAGTGTTATGCGGGAATAGCGCTTATTTGCATCACTAGCCCCTTCTTCCTCCACCCTCTCTCTCTTTTCCCATCCTCCACCCCTCCCCCTTCGACCCATCTCACTTCTTCCTTTGTTTTCCCCCCGATTGCTCTTCTATGAAAACATTCAATTTGGTAGATTTTTATTGTCGCATGTGTTAAATGCAATTTGGTGTTTTCAATTTTTAGTGAAATTGAAAATATCTCTAAACGACGTATGTGTTAGTTTTTTTTTTTGTTTGTAATTCTTTTATCACTAATAGCGAATATAGTATCCTTCGCTTTGTTTCCTGTTTACGATAGATTAGAAAGTGTTTTATTTTTCTTCCCGCACATTGCACTTGTTCTTGTTACTTTATAACACTTAGAGAAGATTCTCTTCGCATTGTTTTCATTGTTTTGTTTTCTTTTTTTTTTACTTTTCTTGGTTTGGGTTCATAATGATATCGTGTCTATGGGTAGTGAATGCTGCACATCATGTTCGCCGTATATTTTCCCGTTCTATAGAAGATGGGCTAACGCAAAAATTCCCTATATAATTAGCTCTTGATTGATATATGTCTCTCCTTTTTCCGAATAGATCTTCCGTAGCGATATAGTTTTCTCGATTATTTTGATACACTTCTATTATTTTCTATCCTTGATAGTTTTATCAAATATTATACATGTACGAAGGATTTTATAATTAGCATTTTACGGGCTTCAATTCTCTCTCCTTCTCCCTCTCTCTGTACGTTGTGCTGTTGTTTAGTGAGTGGAAGTTTTTAGCAATGTTTGATTTAATTGAAAAAAAAAATTCATTTATGAAATATGAATTGTTCAATCATTAAGCGTATTAAGAAATTGAGCGGAAGAAAATTATTGTTAAATATAGCGTTTACGGTTAAATCTTCGTTTAAGGAGGTCTGGGGATTGAGCACAGTATCGGTTGAAGCTGGTACCAATTTCAATTTCGAATCGCTTTTGTGACCCTTACAGGGGAGAGCAAAGCAAATCGAATGACTTATCTAGCATTAGCATGCTAGATTGTTTCTACTGTTTTTAACTAAAAGTATGGACTATATTTTTTTACGATTAATTTGGATATTCATTACCTTTCCTTGACAATTTGTTTTTATAAGTGTGGGCGGGTGCACCAAGTCATTTGTTTTATTAGACTGCTTTTTTCATTTATGCCGAAATTGTTGGAGTTTCCTTATCGCAAGAGAGGAGAGGGGGAGGCGCTTGAAAATAGGTGGTCGGTTTTTGCTTGTTGAGATTTTTGTAGTTTGTTGCTTAACATAGCAACGCTTAAGCACTGATCGGTAGTACTGATTTTTTGGTGGTAGTTTTTTCTGTGATTGTTTAAGTGACGTTGAAATGTAGGAGAGGGGGAGGGAAGGGGAGGAGGGTAGGAAGGGGCTGAGAGGTGAGTTCTTTCAGTTGATCGCATGGCGTGTGGTAAAACCAAATGAATGAATAAAGTTGCTCTCGTTTCTTCATTGAGGTCTTCCTTTAGTGTAGTGTTTGGTGGATGAGTGGCTATGTGCATGTGTGTGTATTCGTTTCTTATGTCTATATATTATGAAAACGTCCATGGAGAATTTAGCAACCAAAAAGAGTGACTTATAAGCCTTATATTTGCAACCAGTGCTGCTTAGGTAGTTTATTTTTTTCTGAAATTTTCTATTCGAACTCTACAATTGGTGGTTTTTCTGTGTAGCACCTGGTTGCTTCAATTAAATTTGCAGGTGAGAATTAAACAAATGAAATTTCCAGATGTTCTCCTCAAAGGTTTCAGTACAAGCGTGGATATTCACCGCGTAGAATGCATTCATTTCCTATTAAAGGGGATTTTTTCAATGAAAATCGGTTGAATTAGTCAGTTCGACGAATGCTGACAATTTACGCGTCTCCAATATGGAGACTTTTTGAGTTGACACCATGATGACGTCATAAGCGAGTACAGTGGGCACATTAATTTGCATATGTCCATTGTATCATTGCAAAGTTATTTTTCCACCTATGTAACTTGTTTTTTGTCCACTTGGCGCCTATTTTAAACTCTTATTGTTTGTTTTTTCTTACGGATTTTATTTCTTTACTTCTGCTTTTTTCTAATAAACGTTTCAAGTACCTAGTATGTAATACGCAAATTCAACAATGGGGAAATGTGTTGCTGTATATTGTAAAGTATTGGGTATTGGATTGTATTGTGAAGTGTTCCATATTGTGGTTTGTTGCGCGTTAGAATTATAATTGGAAAAGGTTTGTGTTTGAGTGTATGTTTCTTGGATATTCGTTTCTTTCATGCGTGATGGATTGATAAGCTCTCACCTGTTTATGCTAACATAAAGAGGTGAACATGTCAACAAGATGAAAACAATCTGCATAGGCACTTGCATGGGCACAATTGATTATGCCCGAAGAGTTCTGGAATTCTCAGGCATCAGATGATTACGCTCGAAGAGTTCTAGAACATCGGAGGTCGCAACTGACTGGCAAAAAAAGTTCGATAAACAAGTGAATGAGAATATGTGCCAACGAGTCCGGCAAAATATGCGCTTTTGGTAGTTCCTACTGTACTAGCTGGTTATGGGCAATACTCGAGATGTCTGCGAGATGTGCTTTTTATGCAACTCTGCAAAATTTAAAGCACATAGCAAGATTACATTGGTGCATTTACGCAAATAGAGCAGATTCCTTTAAAAAAATTAGGAGTATGTAACCTAAAACTTCGAATAGACAGGTAGGCATAGGTGAGCTATTGGTCCAGTGTGATTTTTTTCTTCGCAAACAAAAATCTTCCAATATGCATAGCGGCAATTTTGTTCATTGATAAGCAATTTTCTTAACGCAAAAACGATTCATATTTGTAAAAAGTTGCAACTAAGGAAGTGCAAGCGCAGTCAATGTTCGATTAGTGCATGACAAGTGCACTTGCTTATTACGTATGCAAAATACCTAAGCATCAATAAATGGCACATAACGAGGCTGTTGCAAATTTCATCGATTCGCCCAAATCAAGTGCGGTCTGGGCCAAACAGCGACCCAGTCCACTTACGATAGCGAGAAATCAGCTATGATGACTTCTACTTAGTCCTCATTTTTAGTGCTGATCTGTCCCAATCTGTAGCCATAATCCTTGTAACTGTTATCGATATTTGTTTATCCACATACTCTTTTACTGCATATTGCTGAACCTTGATTGGTCACTACTTCCAATGGTCACTTCCAAGGTCTTAAACAATTGCTATAATCCATTTATCAAAAGTAGCATTCACACGGTCGGTCGCTCAGTCAGTTCTTTGTCATCTAAATTTGCATATTTGTATTTTTGCGGCAAATTTTCCCACACTTCTGGTTAAATCTCTCATTTTTGATAGTTAAAATTTAAGGATTTACATCGATCTATTAATTTCGAAAAAAAATCAGACATTTAAAGTTGAGAAAA
This sequence comes from Baylisascaris procyonis, assembly GCA_037389465.1. Classification (NCBI taxonomy): domain Eukaryota; kingdom Metazoa; phylum Nematoda; class Chromadorea; order Rhabditida; family Ascarididae; genus Baylisascaris; species Baylisascaris procyonis. The sequence goes on along the minus strand of JAZARR010000175.1, from coordinate 4,061,175 downwards.
TTTCATGCATTTTTATAGGAAAGTTCTCCATGTCACGTAAGCCAAGTTCCAGGTTACAAAGAAAAAACGATTTTTGGCATATCGCTGTTAGCAGTCCTCTTAGCTAAAATATTTTGAATGACACAATTTTGCACGGTCGTTATTTTCTTCTTGACTCATGAAACCGGTTGGTGAAGTGAAAGGAATGAATGAAAAGGTGTCATGTCGTTCCACCTGCTCTGACATTCTTCTTTTCTTGTTTTGTTAAGAAACGAACGAGCCTATATTTATGGCTTTTGCGCGAATTATTTATGCATCAGGTGAAACAGCGGAATTTCTTGTTTTAGCTTACTGCAGGACAGTTCAGGCAGTTCAATTTCCTATATATATATATATAAAATGGTTGATTGTTTTCCCTGTCATTTTCAATTTAGCATATATTTATATGAAAATATTTGGCTATTATGCACTGACAAATGCAACGAATTTGAAAATTTAATGGAGTCTTCAAGATAACCCTGATTTTTTTCTTCAACTATTTAGAAAAAAAAATTTTTTTTTGCAAATCCATTCAACGTATCGAAAATCCCATTTTTCTTCTCATTTTGCCAATCTATACTATCATTAGTTTTACTTTTTATTTTTAATTTATCGTACGATATGCGATAAACTTTAGGGTTATATTATTATGCGCAGTTATCAGATTTTCGATTCACTGAAGGTATGCACGCCTGGAGAATGCTGATTCTGAGTGTGCTCATAATAATAACATCAGCATATCTCGTGAATGCTTTACGATGCTATACGGGTGATAATACATCGGGTAGTAACGCCTTCACAGAAACAAACTGCGCCAGCTATTGCCTAGAAACGATCACCGAAACGAGTAAGTAATGCACAGAAAAACATTTTCGCAATTGAGAAATATTGCTCAAACGAATGTTTTGAAATTGTGGGGATGTAAAATATATATATATATATATATATTTTTCTTTAATAATTAGCAATATTTGAATATGCAATTAGAAAGTGGCTATTGTGATGAAAAATGGATGTTGCCCATTCATTCAGGACATCATTCAGGACGGAGTCCGTCTTGATTCCAAAATATATTTTTCGGCCTTGGTAACGAGATTTATAGTCCTCCCTTGTGTCTTCTTCCTTAGTTAACCTGCAGGATAGGCAGGTGAAATTGAATTGATTGATCCACCATCTACCACCTATATAAAATATTGGTTATATCTGATAAGTTGATTGCTCAATTTCAGATGGTCGAACAATTATCACGAAATCTTGCGGTGACGGTATTTGTCAGGTACGTAATATTGGATCATTCATGGCCAATTTATGCTTGTTTAAAGACGGTTCACAGCTGGATTTGACAATCATACAATCATTTTTTCAAAATGTTGACTAAAAAATTTCTCCACAAAAATTCAGTTGTTTAATTACGATAACTTTTTCAAGACTTATTTCTCTTTTAAAAATTTCCTATTGGTAGCGAAAGTAGTGAAAATTTTTCAGGGTGAAGGACGTACACGAGTAACGTTTAATCAGTTTTATTGTTGTGCAAATGATCTATGTAATTCGGCATATGTTAATGGACAATGCTCGTTATTCTCTTTCACTTTTATTCCCCTATTCATATTTTCTATAATTTCCTCCACTATACTATAATAAAACAATTTTTTATGCTCTTCAATTTTTTATTACTAGCATTTTATGCGACTCACACGGATTCAATAATTCATAATTCCGAATTACGAACACCGCGGATCAGAAATGGCAAATAACAGTCTCGCGCCTTCGGCGCTCTCAAACGCAGCAAGCAAGTACCTACACAACAGGCTGCCGCACCTTTGCCACCCGCTGCTTTCATCGGGGCACAGTTGTAGACATGGAAAAACACAATCCTTCATTGTAATACGCAGGTAGTTATTTTTCTGATTTTTTTCTAACCCCCCCCCCCGAATAGATATAGGCATTAGGCAGTCATTGTCTGTACGAAAATCCTCAAAGAAACATTTACATCGAAAAATGGCAAAGCCACGAGCAGCACCGGACCATCATTGTCCACGGCCACCGCTCAAACCACTAACTACTGCGCCATCTCAACGACCGCAACATTACTCAGTACTGGCGACGTGCTCAAACGAGTGTCTACCTCTTCCCCCAATTAACAACTATTTTCGTGCACTAATTTCTAGCAATGAATATTTCCCGGAAAACATAACGAACCCAAGAAAGATCCATATATTTGGGGCCAGCTCATGAAATGCTATCGTTCAATACCAAACCCATCGAAATCGGTGACAAAAAGTATTTTTTCAAATTTTCCCTGTACTACCCCCTCACGATCGGAAAATTCAGAATTTTGGGATTTTTTTTCCTGGCTCGCATTCAATCCCGGACGGTCATCCATATACCGTTTGAGAGGTCTCGCCGAGCACACCACAAATAAAGAGACCGTTTGTCCCTATATGGAATACTGACCGAGAACGGGGACCCCCAAAATAGCAAAAATCGAGATTTTAGAAATTTTGGCCGATCGATTCGGTCTTCAACTTTTGTTTCGAAATATGAAAAGTTGTAGCTACTTTGATAGAGCTTCTGAAGTTGTATTGAAAGAAGCAAGCCATTATTCCATACGCCCAAATATTGGCGAGAAAAAAATTCCGAAATTTCAATCACAGTACATTTGTATAGAAAACACAAATTGTGTATTTAATATTTCCCGATTTTCAACGAAAAGTGACCAGTCATGCACATGCTTGTGATCAGCTCACCGGATGCTATCGTTTGATGCCAAACCCATCGAAATCGGAGACAAAAAGTATTTTTTCAAATTTTCCCTGTACTACTACCTACCCCCCCACGATCGAAAAATTCAGAACTTTGGGATTTTTTTTCCTGGCTCGCATTCAGTCCCGGACGGTCATCCATATATCGTTTGAGAGGACTCGCCGAGCACACCACAAATAAAGAGACCGTTTGTCCCTATATGGAATACTGACCGAGAACGGGGACCCCCAAAATAGCAAAAATCGAGATTTTAGAAATTTTGGCCGATCGATTCGGTATTCAACTTTTGTTTCGAAATATGAAAAGTTGTAGCTACTTTGATAGAGCTTCTAAAGTTGTATTGAAAGAAGCAAGCCATTATTCCATACGCCCAAATATTGGCGAGAAAAAAATTCCGAAATTTCAATCACAGTACATTTGTATAGAAAGCACAAATTGTGTATTTAATATTTCCCGATTTTCAACGAAAAGTGACCAGTCATGCACATGCTTGTGATCAGCTCACCGGATGCTATCGTTTGATGCCAAACCCATCGAAATCGGAGACAAAAAGTATTTTTTCAAATTTTCCCTGTACTACCTACCCCCCCACGATCGAAAAATCCAGAACTTTGGGATTTTTTTTCCTGGCTCGCATTCAGTCCCGGACGGTCATCCATATATCGTTTGAGAGGACTCGCCGAGCACACCACAAATAAAGAGACCGTTTGTCCCTATATGGAATACTGACCGAGAACGGGGACCCCCAAAATAGCAAAAATCGAGATTTTAGAAATTTTGGCCGATCGATTCGATCTTCAACTTTTGTTTCGAAATATGAAAAGTTGTAGCTACTTTGATAGAGCTTCTAAAGTTGTATTGAAAGAAGCAAGCCATTATTCCATACGCCCAAATATTGGCGAGAAAAAAATTCCGAAATTTCAATCACAATACATTTGTATAGAAAGCACAAATTGTGTATTTAATATTTCCCGATTTTCAACGAAAAGTGACCAGTCATGCACATGCTTGTGATCAGCTCACCGGATGCTATCGTTTGATGCCAAACCCATCGAAATCGGAGACAAAAAGTATTTTTTCAAATTTTCCCTGTACTACCTACCCCCCCACGATCGAAAAATCCAGAACTTTGGGATTTTTTTTCCTGGCTGGCATTCAGTCCCGGACGGTCATCCATATATCGTTTGAGAGGACTCGCCGAGCACACCACAAATAAAGAGACCGTTTGTCCCTATATGGAATACTGACCGAGAACGGGGACCCCCAAAATAGCAAAAATCGAGATTTTAGAAATTTTGGCCGATCGATTCGGTCTTCAACTTTTGTTTCGAAATATGAAAAGTTGTAGCTACTTTGATAGAGCTTCTAAAGTTGTATTGAAAGAAGCAAGCCATTATTCCATACGCCCAAATATTGGCGAGAAAAAAATTCCGAAATTTCAATCACAGTACATTTGTATAGAAAGCACAAATTGTGTATTTAATATTTCCCGATTTTCAGCGAAAAGTGACCAGTCATGCACATGCTTGTGATCAGCTCACCGGATGCTATCGTTTGATGCCAAACCCATCGAAATCGGAGACAAAAAGTATTTTTTCAAATTTTCCCTGTACTACCTACCCCCCCACGATCGAAAAATCCAGAACTTTGGGATTTTTTTTCCTGGCTCGCATTCAGTCCCGGACGGTCATCCATATATCGTTTGAGAGGACTCGCCGAGCACACCACAAATAAAGAGACCGTTTGTCCCTATATGGAATACTGACCGAGAACGGGGACCCCCAAAATAGCAAAAATCGAGATTTTAGAAATTTTGGCCGATCGATTCGGTATTCAACTTTTGTTTCGAAATATGAAAAGTTGTAGCTACTTTGATAGAGCTTCTAAAGTTGTATTGAAAGAAGCAAGCCATTATTCCATACGCCCAAATATTGGCGAGAAAAAAATTCCGAAATTTCAATCACAGTACATTTGTATAGAAAGCACAAATTGTGTATTTAATATTTCCCGATTTTCAACGAAAAGTGACCAGTCATGCACATGCTTGTGATCAGCTCATCGGATGCTATCGTTTGATGCCAAACCCATCGAAATCGGAGACAAAAAGTATTTTTTCAAATTTTCCCTGTACTACTACCTACCCCCCCACGATCGAAAAATTCAGAACTTTGGGATTTTTTTTCCTGGCTCGCATTCAGTCCCGGACGGTCAGCCATATATCGTTTGAGAGGTCTCGCCGAGCACACCACAAATAAAGAGACCGTTTGTCCCTATATGGAATACTGACCGAGAACGGGGACCCCCAAAATAGCAAAAATCGAGATTTTAGAAATTTTGGCCGATCGATTCGGTCTTCAACTTTTGTTTCGAAATATGAAAAGTTGTAGCTACTTTGATAGAGCTTCTAAAGTTGTATTGAAAGAAGCAAGCCATTGTTCCATGCGCCCAAATATTGGCGAGAAAAAAATTCCGAAATTTCAATCACAGTACATTTGTATAGAAAACACAAATTGTGTATTTAATATTTCCCGATTTTCAACGAAAAGTGACCAGTCATGCACATGCTTGTGATCAGCTCATCGGATGCTATCGTTTGATGCCAAACCCATCGAAATCGGAGACAAAAAGTATTTTTTCAAATTTTCCCTGTACTACCTACCCCCCACGATCGAAAAATTCAGAACTTTGGGATTTTTTTTCCTGGCTCGCATTCAGTCCCGGACGGTCAACCATATATCGTTTGAGAGGTCTCGCCGAGCACACCACAAATAAAGAGACCGTTTGTCCCTATATGGAATACTGACCGAGAACGGGGACCCCCAAAATAGCAAAAATCGAGATTTTAGAAATTTTGGCCGATCGATTCGGTCTTCAACTTTTGTTTCGAAATATGAAAAGTTGTAGCTACTTTGATAGAGGTTCTAAAGTTGTATTGAAAGAAGCAAGCCATTATTCCATACGCCCAAATATTGGCGAGAAAAAAATTCCGAAATTTCAATCACAGTACATTTGTATAGAAAACACAAATTGTGTATTTAATATTTCCCGATTTTCAACGAAAAGTGACCAGTCATGCACATGCTTGTGATCAGCTCATCGGATGCTATCGTTTGATGCCAAACCCATCGAAATCGGAGACAAAAAGTATTTTTTCAAATTTTCCCTGTACTACTACCCCCCCACGATCGAAAAATTCAGAACTTTGGGATTTTTTTTCCTGGCTCGCATTCAGTCCCGGACGGTCATCCATATATCGTTTGAGAGGACTCGCCGAGCACACCACAAATAAAGAGACCGTTTGTCCCTATATGGAATACTGACCGAGAACGGGGACCCCCAAAATAGCAAAAATCGAGATTTTAGAAATTTTGGCCGATCGATTCGGTCTTCAACTTTTGTTTCGAAATATGAAAAGTTGTAGCTACTTTGATAGAGCTTCTAAAGTTGTATTGAAAGAAGCAAGCCATTATTCCATACGCCCAAATATTGGCGAGAAAAAAATTCCGAAATTTCAATCACAGTACATTTGTATAGAAAGCACAAATTGTGTATTTAATATTTCCCGATTTTCAGCGAAAAGTGACCAGTCATGCACATGCTTGTGATCAGCTCATCGGATGCTATCGTTTGATGCCAAACCCATCGAAATCGGAGACAAAAAGTATTTTTTCAAATTTTCCCTGTACTACCTACCCCCCCACGATCGAAAAATTCAGAACTTTGGGATTTTTTTTCCTGGCTCGCATTCAGTCCCGGACGGTCAACCATATATCGTTTGAGAGGTCTCGCCGAGCACACCACAAATAAAGAGACCGTTTGTCCCTATATGGAATACTGACCGAGAACGGGGACCCCCAAAATAGCAAAAATCGAGATTTTAGAAATTTTGGCCGATCGATTCGGTCTTCAACTTTTGTTTCGAAATATGAAAAGTTGTAGCTACTTTGATAGAGCTTCTAAAGTTGTATTGAAAGAAGCAAGCCATTATTCCATACGCCCAAATATTGGCGAGAAAAAAATTCCGAAATTTCAATCACAGTACATTTGTATAGAAAGCACAAATTGTGTATTTAATATTTCCCGATTTTCAACGAAAAGTGACCAGTCATGCACATGCTTGTGATCAGCTCATCGGATGCTATCGTTTGATGCCAAACCCATCGAAATCGGAGACAAAAAGTATTTTTTCAAATTTTCCCTGTACTACCTACCCCCCCACGATCGAAAAATCCAGAACTTTGGGATTTTTTTTCCTGGCTCGCATTCAGTCCCGGACGGTCATCCATATATCGTTTGAGAGGTCTCGCCGAGCACACCACAAATAAAGAGACCGTTTGTCCCTATATGGAATACTGACCGAGAACGGGGACCCCCAAAATAGCAAAAATCGAGATTTTAGAAATTTTGGCCGATCGATTCGGTCTTCAACTTTTGTTTCGAAATATGAAAAGTTGTAGCTACTTTGATAGAGCTTCTAAAGTTGTATTGAAAGAAGCAAGCCGTTGTTCCATGCGCCTATCCATTGGCGAGAAAAAAATTCCGAAATTTCAATCACAGTACATTTGTATAGAAAGCACAAATTGTGTATTTAATATTTCCCGATTTTCAGCGAAAAGTGACCAGTCATGCACATGCTTGTGATCAGCTCATCGGATGCTATCGTTTGATGCCAAACCCATCGAAATCGGAGACAAAAAGTATTTTTTCAAATTTTCCCTGTACTACTACCTACCCCCCCACGATCGAAAAATTCAGAACTTTGGGATTTTTTTTCCTGGCTCGCATTCAGTCCCGGACGGTCAGCCATATATCGTTTGAGAGGTCTCGCCGAGCACACCACAAATAAAGAGACCGTTTGTCCCTATATGGAATACTGACCGAGAACGGGGACCCCCAAAATAGCAAAAATCGAGATTTTAGAAATTTTGGCCGATCGATTCGGTCTTCAACTTTTGTTTCGAAATATGAAAAGTTGTAGCTACTTTGATAGAGGTTCTAAAGTTGTATTGAAAGAAGCAAGCCATTATTCCATACGCCCAAATATTGGCGAGAAAAAAATTCCGAAATTTCAATCACAGTACATTTGTATAGAAAGCACAAATTGTGTATTTAATATTTCCCGATTTTCAACGAAAAGTGACCAGTCATGCACATGCTTGTGATCAGCTCACCGGATGCTATCGTTTGATGCCAAACCCATCGAAATCGGAGACAAAAAGTATTTTTTCAAATTTTCCCTGTACTACCTACCCCCCCACGATCGAAAAATCCAGAACTTTGGGATTTTTTTTCCTGGCTCGCATTCAGTCCCGGACGGTCATCCATATATCGTTTGAGAGGACTCGCCGAGCACACCACAAATAAAGAGACCGTTTGTCCCTATATGGAATACTGACCGAGAACGGGGACTCCCAAAATAGCAAAAATCGAGATTTTAGAAATTTTGGCCGATCGATTCGGTATTCAACTTTTGTTTCGAAATATGAAAAGTTGTAGCTACTTTGATAGAGCTTCTAAAGTTGTATTGAAAGAAGCAAGCCATTATTCCATACGCCCAAATATTGGCGAGAAAAAAATTCCGAAATTTCAATCACAGTACATTTGTATAGAAAGCACAAATTGTGTATTTAATATTTCCCGATTTTCAGCGAAAAGTGACCAGTCATGCACATGCTTGTGATCAGCTCATCGGATGCTATCGTTTGATGCCAAACCCATCGAAATCGGAGACAAAAAGTATTTTTTCAAATTTTCCCTGTACTACCTACCCCCCCACGATCGAAAAATCCAGAACTTTGGGATTTTTTTTCCTGGCTCGCATTCAGTCCCGGACGGTCATCCATATATCGTTTGAGAGGACTCGCCGAGCACACCACAAATAAAGAGACCGTTTGTCCCTATATGGAATACTGACCGAGAACGGGGACCCCCAAAATAGCAAAAATCGAGATTTTAGAAATTTTGGCCGATCGATTCGGTATTCAACTTTTGTTTCGAAATATGAAAAGTTGTAGCTACTTTGATAGAGCTTCTAAAGTTGTATTGAAAGAAGCAAGCCATTATTCCATACGCCCAAATATTGGCGAGAAAAAAATTCCGAAATTTCAATCACAGTACATTTGTATAGAAAGCACAAATTGTGTATTTAATATTTCCCGATTTTCAACGAAAAGTGACCAGTCATGCACATGCTTGTGATCAGCTCATCGGATGCTATCGTTTGATGCCAAACCCATCGAAATCGGAGACAAAAAGTATTTTTTCAAATTTTCCCTGTACTACCTACCCCCCCACGATCGAAAAATCCAGAACTTTGGGATTTTTTTTCCTGGCTCGCATTCAGTCCCGGACGGTCATCCATATATCGTTTGAGAGGTCTCGCCGAGCACACCACAAATAAAGAGACCGTTTGTCCCTATATGGAATACTGACCGAGAACGGGGACCCCCAAAATAGCAAAAATCGAGATTTTAGAAATTTTGGCCGATCGATTCGGTCTTCAACTTTTGTTTCGAAATATGAAAAGTTGTAGCTACTTTGATAGAGCTTCTAAAGTTGTATTGAAAGAAGCAAGCCATTATTCCATACGCCCAAATATTGGCGAGAAAAAAATTCCGAAATTTCAATCACAGTACATTTGTATAGAAAACACAAATTGTGTATTTAATATTTCCCGATTTTCAACGAAAAGTGACCAGTCATGCACATGCTTGTGATCAGCTCATCGGATGCTATCGTTTGATGCCAAACCCATCGAAATCGGAGACAAAAAGTATTTTTTCAAATTTTCCCTGTACTACTACCTACCCCCCCACGATCGAAAAATTCAGAAATTTGGGATTTTTTTTCCTGGCTCGCATTCAGTCCCGGACGGTCAGCCATATATCGTTTGAGAGGTCTCGCCGAGCACACCACAAATAAAGAGACCGTTTGTCCCTATATGGAATACTGACCGAGAACGGGGACCCCCAAAATAGCAAAAATCGAGATTTTAGAAATTTTGGCCGATCGATTCGATCTTCAACTTTTGTTTCGAAATATGAAAAGTTGTAGCTACTTTGATAGAGCTTCTAAGGTTGTATTGAAAGAAGCAAGCCGTTGTTCCATGCGCCTATCCGTTGGCGAGAAAAAAATTCCGAAATTTCAATCACAGTACATTTGTATAGAAAGCACAAATTGTGTATTTAATATTTCCCGATTTTCAGCGAAAAGTGACCAGTCATGCACATGCTTGTGATCAGCTCATCGGATGCTATCGTTTGATGCCAAACCCATCGAAATCGGAGACAAAAAGTATTTTTTCAAATTTTCCCTGTACTACTACCTACCCCCCCACGATCGAAAAATTCAGAACTTTGGGATTTTTTTTCCTGGCTCGCATTCAGTCCCGGACGGTCAACCATATATCGTTTGAGAGGTCTCGCCGAGCACACCACAAATAAAGAGACCGTTTGTCCCTATATGGAATACTGACCGAGAACGGGGACCCCCAAAATAGCAAAAATCGAGATTTTAGAAATTTTGGCCGATCGATTCGGTCTTCAACTTTTGTTTCGAAATATGAAAAGTTGTAGCTACTTTGATAGAGCTTCTAAAGTTGTATTGAAAGAAGCAAGCCATTATTCCATACGCCCAAATATTGGCGAGAAAAAAATTCCGAAATTTCAATCACAGTACATTTGTATAGAAAGCACAAATTGTGTATTTAATATTTCCCGATTTTCAACGAAAAGTGACCAGTCATGCACATGCTTGTGATCAGCTCATCGGATGCTATCGTTTGATGCCAAACCCATCGAAATCGGAGACAAAAAGTATTTTTTCAAATTTTCCCTGTACTACTACCTACCCCCCCACGATCGAAAAATTCAGAACTTTGGGATTTTTTTTCCTGGCTCGCATTCAGTCCCGGACGGTCAGCCATATATCGTTTGAGAGGTCTCGCCGAGCACACCACAAATAAAGAGACCGTTTGTCCCTATATGGAATACTGACCGAGAACGGGGACCCCCAAAATAGCAAAAATCGAGATTTTAGAAATTTTGGCCGATCGATTCGATCTTCAACTTTTGTTTCGAAATATGAAAAGTTGTAGCTACTTTGATAGAGGTTCTAAAGTTGTATTGAAAGAAGCAAGCCGTTGTTCCATGCGCCTATCCATTGGCGAGAAAAAAATTCCGAAATTTCAATCACAGTACATTTGTATAGAAAACACAAATTGTGTATTTAATATTTCCCGATTTTCAGCGAAAAGTGACCAGTCATGCACATGCTTGTGATCAGCTCATCGGATGCTATCGTTTGATGCCAAACCCATCGAAATCGGAGACAAAAAGTATTTTTTCAAATTTTCCCTGTACTACTACCTACCCCCCCACGATCGAAAAATTCAGAACTTTGGGATTTTTTTTCCTGGCTCGCATTCAGTCCCGGACGGTCAGCCATATATCGTTTGAGAGGTCTCGCCGAGCACACCACAAATAAAGAGACCGTTTGTCCCTATATGGAATACTGACCGAGAACGGGGACCCCCAAAATAGCAAAAATCGAGATTTTAGAAATTTTGGCCGATCGATTCGGTATTCAACTTTTGTTTCGAAATATGAAAAGTTGTAGCTACTTTGATAGAGCTTCTAAAGTTGTATTGAAAGAAGCAAGCCATTATTCCATACGCCCAAATATTGGCGAGAAAAAAATTCCGAAATTTCAATCACAGTACATTTGTATAGAAAGCACAAATTGTGTATTTAATATTTCCCGATTTTCAACGAAAAGTGACCAGTCATGCACATGCTTGTGATCAGCTCACCGGATGCTATCGTTTGATGCCAAACCCATCGAAATCGGAGACAAAAAGTATTTTTTCAAATTTTCCCTGTACTACCTACCCCCCCACGATCGAAAAATCCAGAACTTTGGGATTTTTTTTCCTGGCTCGCATTCAGTCCCGGACGGTCATCCATATATCGTTTGAGAGGACTCGCCGAGGACACCACAAATAAAGAGACCGTTTGTCCCTATATGGAATACTGACCGAGAACGGGGACCCCCAAAATAGCAAAAATCGAGATTTTAGAAATTTTGGCCGATCGATTCGGTATTCAACTTTTGTTTCGAAATATGAAAAGTTGTAGCTACTTTGATAGAGCTTCTAAAGTTGTATTGAAAGAAGCAAGCCATTATTCCATACGCCCAAATATTGGCGAGAAAAAAATTCCGAAATTTCAATCACAGTACATTTGTATAGAAAACACAAATTGTGTATTTAATATTTCCCGATTTTCAACGAAAAGTGACCAGTCATGCACATGCTTGTGATCAGCTCATCGGATGCTATCGTTTGATGCCAAACCCATCGAAATCGGAGACAAAAAGTATTTTTTCAAATTTTCCCTGTACTACTACCTACCCCCCCACGATCGAAAAATTCAGAAATTTGGGATTTTTTTTCCTGGCTCGCATTCAGTCCCGGACGGTCAGCCATATATCGTTTGAGAGGTCTCGCCGAGCACACCACAAATAAAGAGACCGTTTGTCCCTATATGGAATACTGACCGAGAACGGGGACCCCCAAAATAGCAAAAATCGAGATTTTAGAAATTTTGGCCGATCGATTCGATCTTCAACTTTTGTTTCGAAATATGAAAAGTTGTAGCTACTTTGATAGAGCTTCTAAGGTTGTATTGAAAGAAGCAAGCCGTTGTTCCATGCGCCTATCCGTTGGCGAGAAAAAAATTCCGAAATTTCAATCACAGTACATTTGTATAGAAAGTACAAATTGTGTATTTAATATTTCCCGATTTTCAACGAAAAGTGACCAGTCATGCACATGCTTGTGATCAGCTCATCGGATGCTATCGTTTGATGCCAAACCCATCGAAATCGGAGACAAAAAGTATTTTTTCAAATTTTCCCTGTACTACTACCTACCCCCCCACGATCGAAAAATTCAGAAATTTGGGATTTTTTTTCCTGGCTCGCATTCAGTCCCGGACGGTCAACCATATATCGTTTGAGAGGTCTCGCCGAGCACACCACAAATAAAGAGACCGTTTGTCCCTATATGGAATACTGACCGAGAACGGGGACCCCCAAAATAGCAAAAATCGAGATTTTAGAAATTTTGGCCGATCGATTCGATCTTCAACTTTTGTTTCGAAATATGAAAAGTTGTAGCTACTTTGATAGAGCTTCTAAGGTTGTATTGAAAGAAGCAAGCCGTTGTTCCATGCGCCTATCCGTTGGCGAGAAAAAAATTCCGAAATTTCAATCACAGTACATTTGTATAGAAAACACAAATTGTGTATTTAATATTTCCCGATTTTCAACGAAAAGTGACCAGTCATGCACATGCTTGTGATCAGCTCATCGGATGCTATCGTTTGATGCCAAACCCATCGAAATCGGAGACAAAAAGTATTTTTTCAAATTTTCCCTGTACTACTACCTACCCCCCCACGATCGAAAAATTCAGAAATTTGGGATTTTTTTTCCTGGCTCGCATTCAGTCCCGGACGGTCAACCATATATCGTTTGAGAGGTCTCGCCGAGCACACCACAAATAAAGAGACCGTTTGTCCCTATATGGAATACTGACCGAGAACGGGGACCCCCAAAATATCAAAAAATGAGATTTTAGAAATTTTGGCCGATCGATTCGGTCTTCAACTTTTTTTCGAAACATGAAAAGTTATAGCTAGTTTGATAGAGCTTCTAAAGTTGTATTGGAAGAAGCAAGCCGTTGTTCCATGTGCCTATCTATTGGCGAGAAAAAACTCCGAAATTTCATTACAGTACATTTTTTTATACTTGATACAAATTAATTATTAAAATAAAGAAATAGTTGCTAAATCAGTCTGAAATATATTACTGTAGAAGAAAGATAAACGAACAATGAAAGGAAAGGAATTCAGGAAGAAGAGGTTGAAAGAAACTACGACGATCGGAGGTAGAAATGTAGGTACGAACCTCTGCTATGTGGCTTTTATTTCAGTACTTATATTAGGCACAGGACCGCTCTGCCTCTCTGGAACCCCGGCATGGGGAGCTTTCTCCCCTTTACTCCCTGCTTTCATCGGGATGCGGCTGTTATTATGGAAAAAAATATTTCTTCACTATATTATAGTAGCAGCCGTTTTCTAATTTTTTTCTGAATCCTTGAGTACATCTAGAACATAGGTAGCCACTTTCTGGATAAAAATCCAGAAAAAAAGCAATCTAAACCGAGAAGTTTTAGTAATGAGATCTTAAGCAGCATGGAACCATTGGGGTTTGTCTTCACAGCTTACTGTGCTATTCACTCGGGCATCTCGACGATTATTCCGTCTGCTCTCAGTTCATATGAGGTAGTGAAACGAGTATCCCGCTTGACCCCCTGCTTTGATCTGTGCAGGTGTAGCCATGCCGCTTCATTACATCTCAAACCAACGGCACCACCGCCACCACATTACTTCTGTTTTGGAGAATAAGCCCCACAAGGATGGGCCTCTCAAACCATCTGTACCAATGCCACTTGCCTCTGATCTGAAGGTGACGTTCTCACGCCTTACAAGAGGTCGCTAGTTGCCCTTTGACGTCAAATTGTATTGAATGTGTTCCCTTTGCTCAGTGATCAGATTTTTTAATAAATGGAGCGGCGCCGCACTTAGGGCGTCGTTTCTTTCAAAATGCATACCAACGTTTTTGCCAACCCATTTTTCTATCCCCTGGTAACCGCATTTTCTGAATGATCTTTCAGCAACGCTCTTGCACTTTCTTAACCGTAAATATTCGTCATATTTAGCTCAGCCGATTCTAATTTATTTTTCCTCAGCCTTAATTCGCGATACCGAGTATTGATGTTATTTTTTATTCTAAACAAAAAACGCTCGCATTCAAAAAATTATAAGCAATTCCTATTCCTCATTGCAAAAATAAATAAATAAAGAAATAAATAAATAAATAAATAAATAAATAAATAAATAAATAAATAAATAAAACAGCAATAAGGATAAGAAATTCATAAACATTCCTATCGATATAATTCACATTCAAATAACATGTTACCTGGCAATGTTTATAGGAAGGTTATAATAGTGCAAGCATTATATAAATTTGAAAATCACTTTATTAAGAAATTTAATTCAAAACCACCATATATCCTCTTCGCCGTTTGAAGCTTTATCTGCACTATTTCACAATTTCTTACGACTCTTAACCAGTCTCTGAAAAGAAACTCATACAATAAATGCTAATTTATATCATTTGCAATCAATGCATAAGTCATGTAAAATTGGAAGAAATAGGTGGGGGAGATGAAAATAATGGTATTTTGAAAACAAATATTTGAACTGCAAATGTTTAATTAATAACAATTAATAATAATAAATAATAATAACAATAATAATGAAGCAACCAACCTCCAGAACCGTCTGAAATAACTTTCGCATAGTTTCTGGACGAAGTGCATGTGCAACTGTACTAATCGGTACCGAAAATTGCATGAACTTTTTCATGAACAATTTCCTCTAAAGGATAACGACAAGTAATGGAATAATTATAGTTAATGAAATTGAATTCATTGAATTGTACATTCGAATTGCTCATAGAGTTATAAAAGAATCAGTTTACAAGATGGTGCGAAATTTGATCGGTTGAACGCTTCTAACTTCTCTATTCTTGGCTGCAATAACTTCTTTGATTATCATTCGGTATGTCAATTGATCGATCAATATCAACGGATATTTTAAGGACGATATAATATGAAATAGTCGTATCGTTTAAACTAAATGAATTTTATAACATTCTAAAATGCTGCCTACTCATAAATTCTCGTAAAAATATTAAGAATGCATTTGTTCGAAAATCAAAAGTATAAAAATAATTTCGATTGCCTTAATAATTCAATACTCTTAAAAGAAAAATGCAATAGACAAAAAAAAATTTATGATAACCGCTTACATAGACCTTCTTGGGTGAGTTTGGTTTCTTTTTGCTTAAACTTTTAGGATGCCATCGTTTAGTGCTTGACGTTGAAATTTTTCTCGTGTTTTGAGATTCTGAACGATTCGCATTCATCTTTAGACTGTCTGAATGAAGATGTTCAACGCCTAAATAATGTTATCTAAATCGTTGAAATTCCATCTTTAATTTACAGTTTAGCATTCGGTATTTTCCTAATCGATTACTTATCAATCAGCAATCTTATATTCAAGAGAGAGTTATTTAGAAAAAAAGCAATAACCAAATGGGTTTTTTTCTTTTGCAATCGGATGTGATGTTTAACTTTCATCTAGTTGCTCTTATCGAATCGAACGAATACTTTTGGGTGAAATTAACTTTTCAAATAAAGGCTTACTTGAGTTGTGATTTTATTGACACTACGATGCAATTTCTAGTCATGATAGTCATTACTTCATTACTGCAAAAGAGCAATGAAGTAATTGCTACCAGACTTTCTATATTAATTTACAGGAAAATACCCCGACTCTATATATGAACATCGTTAGCACTTTGAAATAGCTTTATGATTTTTAGTTTTTCATTCAAATTTTTCTAAAACATGCTTACAATCCATAATAAGCGACTTTCACATCCGTTCAAGTAAACCAGTAAAAAACGATTTTCATTCATCGGTCTTGATCGCATTTTATTCACTCTTTTTCAATATGATTTTTTCGAGTTTCTATACAAATTTTTGAGGTCTCTATTGGTGACCACCTTTCCCTTCCTCTTTAGCTGAAAAGAAATGGAGAAATGAGCAAGAGAGAGCGATCACGTAAATTTTGCATGAACTTCTTCCTTCAAAGAGTCTTCAATTTATCTCCGGAAGACATAAGTCAACGAGACGTATCATTTCGAAAAAATTAAAAATATCTGTTGAAATTACCGCGTTCTGTCTTAATCGAGCGGTCACCCTCATCGATGTTCAACGGTTCATTGAGTCCCCACCGTTTATCAACGCTCTCTATGCGAGGATCAGCACCATACACCAAGGTCATAAGCAGGAATATGACCAACGTGAACGAATTCATTCCGTCTTCTCTTTGAATACCCCCTAAAGTGATGCTATTTATAGGTGATCAGTAATATAGATTCGGCGAATAAAGTGGTCTACTACAGTAATATATCAAAAGTTTGTTGAATTGAGGAAGTACGCTCAAATAGCAACACCATGCAACGATCAAATTAGACCGTAAAGAACATAGAACAAACATACAGACAGAACACTGCAAAATCGTCTGTCCTCGCTAATACAGCCTTAGTTCACCTAAATGAATGCTCTAAACAATTTTTAGAATTTTCACACACTGTCCTTGATGACTGACTCTAAATAATGTAGACAACATCCGATTTCTATAGTACAAGATCTAGGCTCTGGTAAAAGAAGTCTCACAATCTGCGAAAAATCCAAAAACCATTCATTATGGAATTTTCAGCACATCACGCCTATTCGAACCCCATACGTTCTTTCTTACTCAACTTACCTTGTTGTAGACAATCTGGGAGACTGACTACTCACGAGAGAACCGCTCAATGTCGCAATAATGCGACTTTATGCCTCGGGTTTACTCTGGAAATTTGTCAAATGAATTAATTGCATTTTTTGACAAAAAATTTTGCATAAAAGTTGGGAGCTCTATATATTGCTAGCTCTTCGAAAATACCCGCAGTCATGCCAAACGAGTGCGCATATATATATATATATATATATATATATATATATATATATATATATATATATATATATATATATATATATATATATATATATATATATATATAAGGAGGGGTGTGACCATTCCACTATAAAATACAGAGACGGATGGAAATGAGATGGATTTCGTGGTGGAAATGCCTCACTGGTTGAATTGGTCTTTGGGGTAGCGGGCAGAGACGGGGAATGGGGTTCGGTTCCTCCTTCCCTTTTTTGTGTGTTATAGAGGGGTGCGGAGTGCGAAGCCCCCGTGTGTGTCAGTGCTAAAGGGAGGTATACAGAGGTGTGATATCCATAGCAATAACTCTACGTGAACCAAAGTAAGAGGGGTTGAGAGGGGAGGGGGCCCATACTGTGGAAAGCATGGGGTGGCGGAGCAACCCCTGACCCTAGCAGTAATACTGAAATAAAATCCAGATAGACAGTAGAGGTTCGTATTTTCAGTTCTTTCCATATTCCTCATAGTTTCGTATCCTCCCTTTTTCCATAAGCTGTAGGTGTTTGTCTCTTTCTTGAGGTAATGTTTACGTCTTTATCTATATACCTTGAGGTGTTATTCTCTTAGGAAAGTGTACAAGAGGGTGCATATAGCATACCACGTAGCAGTGGGTTACGTATTGGAGCGGGGGTAAATATACGGGTGAAGAAGAGGGGGTTCGATTTCGTGGAGTGTTTGTGGTGTATGGTGCGCGAAGGGAGATGTGCATGTCCGTGTGTCCATATGTGTCGTGTGTGGTCTGCTTGAGTTTGGCAGTATGTATGGGAGAGTGCGGTATGTATGGTGCGTATGGGGCGTTGTGTGTGGTCCGTTTCGGTTCGTGTGATGGTATGGATTCCGTTTGGCATATGCGTGTGGGAGGGTGTGGTATGTGTGGTGCGTATGTGCGGAGGAGGAGGAGAGTGTGTTCGTCTATATGTGTGCGTATGTTGTGTGCGTAGGGAGTGGGCTGTAGTATGTGGTGCGCGAGGTACGTGTCATGTGTGTGGTGTTAGTATGGTGTGGTGTTTGTGGCGTGGTAATATTGCTGACGTGTACATTGCCATCTGCGTAGATATTGCTGGCGTGTGCATTGCTATTTTGCATGAGCCCATTAAAATGGTGCGATAAATGAGGTACGTTGTCATTCACCGTATGTGGATGAGTTTCGGGCGGTCGGTTCTTATTATTTTTCCTCTCTGTTTGAACGAGATGCGTTTGTTGGTATGTCGTTCTGGCAATGCTTCGTTTTACGTATGCCGTATATAGTAGGACTTTTGTGTATTGCGCTGATGGCCTGTGCATTAATATTTGGTGCACGCTCCTGCACGTACATCTTCCGAGTCCCCTCCTCCTCCTCCTCCTCCCCCTCCTCCTCCCATTTCCTCTTATTTTCTCTAGATTCGTTGGATCTCCGCAGCGGGTAAATCTATCGGACTCAATAATTACCACGGCTCCATTAACTGCCATCCCACGGTCCATTGCTTCACATTCAATTTTGTGGGAGCAGTCACAATTTTGCACTACATTTTCGGTACTTTTGCCAGACGTTACTTTGCTTACCACATCTAGTGGCTTAATTATATGCCTTTCCTTGTGAAAGTTTTGCTGTCTCTCACAGAGAAAAAACTCCGTAAATTAGGAAAATAAGAAAAGCTACCGCTTAAATGATATGTTTAGGCAGTCTCTGTTTACAAGGAAATACACATGTTTCTTGTCAACTTATACAGACGTATAGCGCTACTAAACCTGATTTTTAACGCAATGACCCTCCTTGGTACCGCAAGTCCACCACAGTTCAAATGTTTTCTGAGGAGGAAGGGATGGAAGGAAGAAGAGATGAGAAGGGGCAAAAAATGCGGGTAAACGATGTATGCTTCACTCTCTTCTAATCAAATTAGGTCGCTGTTTCTGCCAACTATGTTTTAGAGATAGAGAGATAGAACTTTTAAAAGCTAACATGATTAATGTCTTTTATTCGTCGATTTTCATATAAACGGTGAGTGTTTCATAAAATTTTTCTTAGCAGCAAAGACAGTCATCCGTTTTGCATAGAGACTTATTTAAATTATCTCTATTGCAAGTTAACACTTCTTTCTTTGCAAAATATTTCTCAGCAGCGAACCTATAATGAAAGTAAAATGAGCAAAATTTTTATGAATACAAAAGAAGTTTGCATATTTCGGTAAAAATGAAATGACGATGATTTAAGAAAATTCACAAATGCGTGAATGAGATCCTTATATACCATAATTAACAATAACCTTGATATTCGTAGATATGTGACGTCATTTTAGACGTCTGAAATCATCGCCGTGATTCAGTCTTCACCCCGAAGTCAGCAAATTGCCTATGCCACAAACTTAGAAAAATGGAACGTTCAAAATTATGGTACAATAGGGTAGGCCTAAGCAATTTAATATATAAGAATGCCAGTGAAAGTTTTGGAGGCCCAAAGGCATGTATTCAGAAAAACACTGATCAAGTATGATACAAATAAGCGCACTGCTCAGTTCGAAAGATCTTTTCCCTCAGCTGCAGGAGAGGCCTTGCTTCTGAAGAAAAAATGGACCGAAGGAGAGATGAGTGACTGAATTGCAGGGTAAATGACTTGCTCGATTTCACAAAAAATCAGCCCTTCAATCACCGGTCTATTCGATCAAGCTTTCTCTTTTAAAAACCTACAAACATTTCCGTAGTTTTTCTCCGCTTCTTAAACCATCTTTTCCCATCTTTTCTCTCCCTCCCCCATTGCCTCCAAAACAAATATTGGACTCAGTCATGTGTTTCAATGAAAGTATCATTTAATGCTGACAAAAAACAAAGGCAGCGGAAGCAGACGGGATCGAGAGTTCGCGTTTTGAAGACGCCTCAATAATAAGACATTGCCATACAGGAAACGGGAGTCGTTTTAATCAAATCATGATCGCCTTGAGCCTGATTGAGCAAACGAAAGAGAATTTAGCTAGAACCTGAGGAGAAGAAATGAAAGTTTCAAACGCAAACTATTCACGGACGGCTATTGAATGGAATAAAAGTACTTTAGTCACTCTTTCCTCCATAAAATCCTCTGAACAAAAGCTTCCGTTGCGAACGTTCAAATAAGCTCAACGCGAATATCATCTGCTCATTCCTCTTACACATCTTTAAAAGACATAACTGAAGAAACAATAAAAGAATAAGGCAACAGAAAACAACATAAATAACACGAAGTGAAAATAAAAGAATCGAGATCACTTCATCAAAACAACGGCAATCGATCATCTCTGTTTAAGAGGTCCACCATGGGAAAAGCTAATCCAAATGTGATCAATAGAACCGTGAAAATATCCTGAAAATATTTTCATTTTTTTTACAACAGATCAACGATATAAGTTCGTTGTGGAGCACTAAGAAATATGTCTTCCCATTATTTTCCATCCGGATTTATTGGCCTTTTGAATTCGTGACTGCAAGTGGCCTACTTCCAGTGAACCCTACACGATAAGAAACGTTTCTGAACAAAGATTAGCATTCCCAGTTAACTTCAGGCACATTTCTTCACTTAAAACCTAGTTCGATGATATTCAAAGAAATCTAAACTATGCCCCAATGAAGGCTAAGCAGAGATTCCTGTAATCTTTTTTTTTCAACATTTGCTAACGGATACCACAACGAAACTTCTCATAGAATACAACAATTGGCAGAAGTGGACAAGACAACGAAGCAACCGGTCAGCGACATGCAAACATTACAATGAACTTGTGTAGGAAAATGAATATAAAAGAATAACAAACCTAGACTGAAGTTGCGCAGATGCGATATTATCATCCGATTTGCTAAGCGCTTCCTGCACGTCATTCAATGCATCACGACTGCGTTGTACCGCCACATTATATGACTACAATTAGAATGTTTTATTCTACGCATAGTGTCCTGCCAAAAAAAATCACATTTTAATTATAAAAGTCACATATCTTTAGACGGTAATGATGGTGAATATTAAGAAAGCTAAGAACTTCCTTCTTATTATTCTCAAACATGAAATTTCCACAGAGTCATAAATAATAAAATCGTGCAGATATGCGAGTGACCAAAGGGCATGCAACTCTGCTGGCCTTAGGATCTTCCACCTCGTTTTAATTTTGCACGATCACCGTTTTTATTCGTAGCACCTACATAAAATAAAAAAAAAAGAGACAATAACAAAGAGATAACGACTACTGATGAGTTTCAACACAAAAGGCCGACCCATGGTTCACACCATATTTGTCAAATTTCATCGTTATAGATTTTGCGGTTCCCAAGCTAAAATTACGACGGATAAACAAGCAAAGACCGACAAGATGCAAACAGACACACATATATAATCACTGAAAGATTTTGCGAGAGAAAAAATGCGGCAATTGCATGAAGGTATTGTCGAAGAAACAACTCAAAGTGAAGAAAATCGATCGAAACATACAACGATATCCGTGGAATATTCGACGACGACAGTCGTGAAAGCGGTTAACGCCATCATAAAATTCACATTTGATAGCATGCATAACGAGTTCGTCTCGGCGACAAATGATGCTTGATGAGAGAGAATCTCCTCCAGGCTCACTGACTAAATATAAAAAATTTCATCGAGAATCTGTGCAGATCAGTGAGAGAGAGAATTCTGAATGTAGAAATATTATCGGCTTAAGAATATTATGACCTCTAAA
The DNA here is from genome assembly GCA_037389465.1 of Baylisascaris procyonis. Lineage (NCBI taxonomy): Eukaryota > Metazoa > Nematoda > Chromadorea > Rhabditida > Ascarididae > Baylisascaris > Baylisascaris procyonis. The sequence continues at coordinate 4,039,034 of JAZARR010000175.1, read as the reverse complement.
AACTCGGAAGTTCGGAAGAAAATGTAAAAGCTTTACCTATATATTCAAAGCTTTGCTGAATCACATATTAAAAGATGTAACGCTTCCCATGTTTATATAGAAAACAGAGAGGAAAAAACCCTCAAAAAGCACCTAAAAGAGACTTTCCCTCGCCATGATCAAACCGGTATGAGTACACACTGATATTCACATATCAAATCACAATTACCGCTATTTAAAAAAGAATAAAATTCCTTGGGAAGAGCAAAAAGAGGATTTACATTCGAGATTAGACGATCTCAAGGCCTTCCCACAAAAGAACAATCTTAGCCTTCTGCCCTTTTTGCTAAGAGGGTAGCTTAAAAGTATATCGAATCCTTCACGAAACGCAATCAGATGAAGCCTGTTTGAAATGGATACTGTTGAAAGAATGACAAAGGAATGCCGGTTTACCGCAGGGAAGTGAGGAAGACCTTGGAACAATTTCGAACTCTTTGCACAGGTCGTGTAATCAATGGGACTTATACCTGACGTTATGCGGTATCGTTCATTACCTCTTTCACTACAATAGATCCAGGCGTAAGGCTAACCAAGTAGAGCCATATAAGAAAACCTAAATAAACCGATACAAACCTTAGAAATTTTTAACACAAAAGCGTTCCAAAGCCCTGGAATAGCATGCATCGTACAATGAGAGAGATAGGCATTCAACGAATGTAACATCCACTCCAATAACATTCTCTCTTCTCCAGGTAAATCAACACACAGTTGCTTTCTGCAAATTCATCTCATTCAACGAGCACTGTCGAATTCCGCATTCGATGATGGTACTCTTTTTCGCAGTTAATTCAATTCACGACGATACAAGTACACGGCAAAGTTGTAAGAAATGGAATTTATTATACAGTACACGAGTGGCTCCCGACCCAAGAGAGAGACAGCAATTTTTTCCTTGGAGGGCGACGTAATGACAACTAAATGGAGAGCAGGGATATATCACTTAAGGTACCTATTAAATATTAAATATCAGATAAACTCACTGAAAATATTTTAAAATACCCTCAATCTCTCAGAGTGGCATCTCCAGTGATGCTAATATTGTTATAGTTAAGCTTCTCAATTTCACTGCACACACTCGAAAAACTTCGCAACTGGAATTCCGTCGGCGTACAGCTGCTTCTATCAAAAATAAGATTATATTAAGTCGTGACTTCTGAGGTTGCTCGACCATTCCGAGCTTTCGTGTAGAAACCAAAGATCCGGGAGTTGAGTCACCATTACTTCTTAACCACTTCATCCATCCTTAACACCTCTCCTGAACACAGAATACGGTATTGTATAGGTAAATGAAAAAAAAAAACTTTACAGATAAATGAGGTGCATTGCTCGATGCAAACTGAAGAGAATCCTAAATATGATCGCCAAATTGAGAGTGAAGTTCGGTGGGAAAACCAACGATAATGGTGAAGTGAGACGCATCTGCAGTGACAGCGCATCTGCACCTCGTAGGCTCTCTCCGTCTGGTTGTGCTGCTCTAGTTTCCTCCGATGCTGCAAAAACGGCGAAGACTTTATTCAACTGCAGAATTTAAAGGCGATGTGAATCGTCGATACGATCGCATTAAATTTAACTTCAAATCCAAAAAAATTTACAATGAAATCATTTCTCCAAAAATGTTTTGATAAAGAAACGCTACCATGTCAAACACATTTTTCCAGCTCTTATTTCTTTCCATCACCCCCCAATCTTATTTGGTTAAACTCTAAATTCAATACTTTTTTTTACTATGGAAGCACTAAAAAACGACCGCGATCTTTCACCTAGGAAGCTCTTCTAACACCGACTATTCATAACAGCCTATTAGATATAAAGAAGGAAATTTTACGACTGGTGAGTGGATCTCAAAGATTCAACTTTTGTGGAAATGAGGCAATAAAAAGTGAAGAAAATAAGGTAAAGGAAAACGAACCATTTGTAGAGTTCTCCTTTTTATTCACTGATGCAATCATGCGCACGAAATTCGATACGCTATGCTTTTCCAGAATTGGTCTAAATACAGCTCATTTTTAAATAACGATACGGCATTGAAAACGATTATCCTTCCCGTCAACCTTTCTCTCATATACCCACGCATACCCCCTATGCTGGATCAATACAAACCGGCACCTTATGGAGTGAAAGAGTTGATGTTTCCGCAGAATTTTTAGATAGTTTCATTCACGCTTTCAGACTACCGACCACTTATACAGGTGAGTGGATATTGTACTAAGAAAAAATCGAAGACATGTAGCCGGTAGAAATCCTTAAGAAGTAAATAAAAAATTTAAGTAATGCGCTGAATAAAAGAAACAGGCCGCAATAATAGATAAGATCACTTCGAAATGACAACTGAAAATTAACCTGAAAATGGTGCGAAAACGATCATCTTGCAATGTCGAACAATCAATCGCCTCTTCGAAGTGTGTCTCAATCACCTTCGTAACCGTATCTAAAATTCACCACTATTAACGCCCACTATATGTCAAACAATAAGAATTCGAAGCATAAAGTGCATCTAAATTTTGAGAACCTCACAACATAGAGAATGGAAAGGGAGCGAAAAAAAAATTAAAGTAAATCGAGAATTATCTGGCAAAAAACTCAACTTCTAAGAACGGGCGACAACAAAAACGAGTAATGCAAATCAAAAAAAAAAAAAAAAAACCTTTAAGGGATCGCATTAGCTGTTCATCGGCCAACTCGATAAACGACGTTATCCAATCGGATTGTTCCAAAAGAAAGAATCCCCGTATTGATCTAGAATGTTCTAATTAGAATTTAGCCAAACGGAGAGCACAAATTGCTTAACTATGCTTACACTGAAATAGATTATTTCCTTTTACTAATTAATATATTTACATTAAAAAGTTACTAAGAAAAACGTTCTCTTTCAGATGTTTTCAGAGAAAGTGACAATCCAGCCGCTGCAATATACTTTTGTTAAATATGTTGCACAATATACTTGACAGAAAATGAACTAACTCGAAAAGTTCATCAAGGCCAAATTGTTTTCTCAACAAGAGAACAAGCCGCTGACTTGCTTCGATACGTGTCTTCCTTATACGACTTATCACATCTTCCACCTGTAAAAGAAATCATTAGCTCAGAATTGGTTGCAAGAATTAGAAGCGATGAAGAAGAGCAATACGAGGAAGTGAAAGATGATCAAACATACTTGCAGAAATAGTCAAAGCACTTATTTTAGTGAAGAAACGCCATACGATAGACGAAAATTCCGAAATGCAAGAGTCTAAAAATTAGACTAAAAACAAAATTAGTCTAAAAAAGAACAAAATCAGAGGTCTAAAAAGAACTAGAATGCTCATAACTGTTATTAGATTGTTAGCAATGTGTTCGGTCAATCATATAGCAGTGCAGCAGTGCACTAAGAAAGAAAGAAAACGGAGGCAAATAGCTAACAAAGAGAGAGAAGAGAGACAAAAGGATCTAGAGAAGAGGAGAGATGAAGAAATGTTTTATCCTCTAATCTACAGAATTTGTTCTACGTTGGATTTGAGCTGCTATTTATGAGAATAAAAAAAAGGATCAACAAACCTCCATGTCTTTCCATTCATCTACTTCGTTTCCATTCAACCATTTTGTCTCATCACCAGTAAACAGTGTGGAACTTTCACCTTTAAATAGCTATGAATTGGCTTATTACAGTACGGACAAATTTGCAAACAAATGGGTGTCTAACTATGCTTAGATATACAAACTATGGGCAAATACAACCTTAAATAGATACACTACGCGACAATACTATGCTGTCTAGCAAAAAGGATCCATAATCACCTTAGAATTCACTATTGCATTTATTCCTCTTAACCTTATTTCTATCCTCAAAGAGAGCCATGCAACTTATAGCAGTTCGAATACAATCATGACAACCAAGAATAATGAAATTTAAAAAAAAAAAGAAACGTTACTTGCGATTTATTTTATAAACAAACGAAAACGGGAAATAATAAATAAATACCCTTAATTTGTTCGATGATATTCAGATATTTACCACATTTGACAATATCACTCGATGCAGATGCAAGTTGTGATGGGCACAATTCATTGATTACACAATAACGTTGATCAAAACTTCAAAATAGAACAAAATATTTTCATGTATTTTAGACACTCAAAACATTAAAATATTGTATCAAAACAAATCTTCATATTAAAAAAAAAATTATAACGATTAGCAATAAAAATTGAAGGGTTTTGTGATGAAAATCATTCGCAAATAATCCATTAATAATACATCTTGGTTTAATGGAGCCATTACTTTCCTCTCCCCTCCTCGCCCTCTCCATAGCAGATCATATTCTAATAACAAAATATCGCAAATACCAATTCATATATGCAATAATTGAGGCTATTCTCTCTACAATATTATAGATTAGAGCCAAAAAAAAGAAAACAAAAATTCTAAAGATATTTTAGCTACACTCTACGCTTCAATAAACATATCAACAAACAAACCCATCAATAAGCGATACAAAGTCTTTATCATCCTTTCCACGCATCACCTCACTACGACTGAACATTTTTGTTGCATGTAAATCCCAAACCATAAACTGAAAAAAATAACTCTTACAATCTTTGTCTTCGTATTATTTTGCAAAAAACCTTGCAAATTAGGCAAATAATAAATGAAAAATTTCACATGAAAACTCTCCAACAAACTACAGTGATCATATTCGACTTTTTAGAACGCATGAAAACATCATTTTTTTGGGCACAATTATAGATAAGAGGTTTGTTAAGGACGGGATAGATGGGGGTGGAGGTGGGGGCAGAGGAAAAGGGAGACTGAGGTTAGTTCTCTCTCAAAGTTTTAGAGGGTTTAACTCAAAGTAGAGAATAGGATAATATGACATAAAAACCGCCGCAAAAGTGAATCCAGTTCCTAAATATATGGGCAGCTAGCATATTCATTTTAACCTAAGCTTGACCGATACAGCATTCATCAACTAAATCCGGCCCTTGAATGTTCACAAATATAATGGATATGCCCTAACTGGGAAATAACGCATTGTCGAAAAAGAATCACATCTGTCATTTCTCTTCTGTTCTCCGTAACTTAAAAGGTATGGTTCAAACGGGATATGAACAGACCTTCAGTATCATCTCATACCCCATTTTCCAGGAAAAACTTTCGCTGTAAGAAAGATATTCGTAGACTTAACAAAGATTTTTAACTTCTGTTGCTATGATACAACTATTTACTTCATGAGCCTTGTCCTGATGAAGTGATCCATATCGAATCCAGCAAAAAACCAAATCATAGTATTGTGCTAAACCGGCTCGTTCCATACGAAGCAATATGGTACGTGCTGATTGTGATACACTCGACTGCACACGTTTACCCACATCTGTGAGTATCTCGCCACCCACTAGATCTCTCTAAAAGTTATCACAGCTTAAGATCGTTACTACTTAAGGTAACGGTTTAAAAAGCGATCGATGAAGCTATTAAAGGCAGAAAATTTTTGCTTTAATAAAATAGTATAAGGACCACTGGATTGGAAATTTGGAAGTATTTTGAGAAGAAAGTGACAAGCACAATAGTACCCTCTTATATGAATCATAAAGGGCTGTTACTCGTAAAATGATGCATAAAAAATTTTGTTGGGAAATCACACTGCATAATGTATTGGCAGCATTATATGGGGCAACTTTTTACCATATTATTACTGCACGTAAGAGACATAAAATGATAGATATTTGATTTTCTTTGGAATTTTATCAATACAAATCGAGAAATTACCAACATGAAGCTGTTCAATTACTAGAAATTAGAGGGATCGGAAACGGCCGAAATCTAAAACTACAGCGGCAATAAAAAACCGAGAGAGACTATGGATACAAATCCAGAAACAACTCAAATATCGTTCCGTAAATTCATTGAAAAGTCCCAGGTTCAAATAAATACGATCGCCGTACCTTCATGATTGCTGCAATTGTATCGAGAATCTGTTTGGCGATATTCATAAATGGTCGGGTAAAATTGCCAATATCCGACAAGTTCAGCGGTTTATTTTTTTCACGAGATTCCCGTTCCAACTCAATCAATAGATCCATAATCTCTCTATTTAGAAAATCCTCCGCCACACCAGCAACTGCCATCGCTATTCGACCTCGTTCTAGATCATATCGCAGTGCTGAAAGTTTTCGAAGAAAATATACGATAACATAAATAATGTTTCGAAAATAACATATTTTACTATGGTACTTAGAGTATCAAAATTTATGCAGATTGGAAATGAAAAGGTGGAAAGAGGAGTAACAAGAATTGCGACCCAACCGAAACTGACTTCATGAGGCCTGACATCGATTTATCCACCACATTAAATACATCATCAGACTGAACACATTTCCTCATGCACAGCAGCGATGGCGAAGCTAACCGACTCCAACTTTACTTTCTTTATTTATTTATTTACTTACTAAATTAATTCAACATTCTGAAAACAAAATGAAAAGTATGAATATGGCCAATGAGGTAGTAAAAACGAAATGAAATGTATATTAGAGTGAATTAATCTGCAGCATACATCAAAAAGGAAAATTCCATTATTAATTCTCGACTTCTCTTGATAAACGGGCATCGACTAGTGGGGCATGAAATATTGAAAGAATTTCAGCAAGATTAGGCGTTAGTGTGATAGCCCTAGCAAAAATGGCAAGCTGGTCATAAGCATATGCTTCCTTTGAAATCGATTGCATCTCAATTCCCGGTTTCAAAGTACTCTTTAAACAAAAGTAAACTTTCCAGTTATCGAAAAAAATTTTTCTCCGAAAGTTGGCTGATACATGGACTTTGTTGAAATTTGCTAGTTTAAATGGAAGAAGGAAGCATAGAACCTTTATGAGCAGCTATATAATAAAATTTTTAACGATCAAAAATAAAGCACGCCAGATAGCATTGTTAGTGATACTATATTGGATGGATCCTCATGACCTTGTGGAAATCCTGAGCTAAGACTTCTCTTCCTATGGTGTCATTGCTTTTTGCAAACACACTGTAGCGACTCCATTCCATCGTCAATTAAGAATCGAAGTCACCAATCCGCATAAAATGGTTGTTCTCTTTTTTTTTTCATCCTCGACCTGTGCAATAAAACTACAGAGCCCACCAGCACCAAAAATATAATATGCAACTGTCACCAACAGCATCCGATATCTTTAGGTAAAGTTTGAAAAGGCGATAAGATGAGATATTAGAAGAATGCTGAGATAATAAACAATCGAAAAAGAGCAAACGAAACAATTACAATAAATATTGTGTCTAAGTAGAATAAGGATTCCTGCAAGTGGTAAACAACTTTCTGCATATAGTCGACTTCTCAACGACTCATCGGCACTCGCATTCACCGTCCATTTCACCGAATCGGCACAACGCTCAAAGCGAATATTATCAGCCTGGTAGCCCTAAAACAAAAAAAAGAACCTTTAATGAGCCAGGTAACAGCTTCCTATACATGAAAGGAAGGAAAGGAGGGAGGGTGGGGGAAGGAGAAAGACAGAGAGGCTAAAAAAAGAAGAGGAAGGAGTTCAAAGTGGTTTATATCAAGGAGATTCTATCGGAAAAAGTGAAAATCTGATAGTGGCAACTGACATGCAAGTTGTTCCTAAATAATGAAACTGTCCCATACTATCCTAATCACCTATTAATGAAAAAGAATAATCTCTGACCCCCTCTTCCATCGACAAATCTGATACTAGTAAACCCCAATGAAGCTACCCCAGCACCTTCCCCTTCTCTAATTTTCATAAACTTATTGTTCACATGTATCTATTAACTTAAATAAAAGAAAAAGATATGCCAATCCATTAGCTCATCGTTCACAACAATAATAGCACAAAGCTAACCGAAAAGACAAGAAGGAGATCCTTGACGAACACCTGTTCTTGTGAATGGATCGACAGTGAGGAAAGATCATGCTGTTCCATCTGTAAAAATAACTAGAGTTTAAATAATATGTGATATATACTAGTGTGTCTAAGTAATATACGACATATACTAGTACATGTGATTGTGTGTGTATTTCAACTGCGAAAAACTTTGTCAAAGGAGATATTACATCAAACAATAACGACTAATGAAAAGTTAGAAAAGATAAAAACTTGTTAAATCAACAGAATGATATTGGGAAAAAAGTATCTGTTAGATTATTGCTTGTCGGTGTTATCCTATGCGAATTCAACTTGAATTTAATCCCTCTCCTTGCCATATCGCATCTTAAATACTATCTTGCTAGGAGAAATCATGGAAGGAAGGCACTTGAAGCAAACTGGGATCCTAAAACGATAGAATTTTGAAAATCAGCAAGACTGCAGATGGATTGCATAAGGCAGTTATGTCGCTAATATTATACATTTCCGATTGATCGAAACTCAGAGTCGAAACACTCCACAATAAGTGCTTTTTACTTTTATGCTTCCCTGACTTTATAATATCATATGACATCATCGGAAATGATCATATGACGTCATCGGAAATGAAAAACGTACACACACACCTATTGGTGCAGATATTATAAACTTATCCAACACACAGGCAGACACGAATTCATATAAATCATCGAATAAGTTGTTCGCATTTATAAGATAACAAACTAACGATAGTAATAAAAAACGTTTATTTGTGACTGAAACTTACTGGAACAAAATAATCGGGTGGACCCGAAGAGAAGAATTCATTGGGAATTGTAAACTTCGAAAATGGTAATAACTTCTTCACTGAAATATTATCGCATAAAATAATATCATTATTAACTATAGATTTAAATGATTTCCCCTCTATATATCCCTTTTTTTTCTTCTTTTTACTTCATTCATATTTAATAATATAAGAAAGTTCCAGAAAAAATCATTCACAATTTCATTTCTCTGATTTCTTAGTTGTAATTATTTCAAATTTCAGAATTCATCTAGGCAACGGATCACTGGTCACAGCCGGAGTACATGAACCGATAGCTTAAATATTACCTATGTGAAGAGGTGATCGATGATTCATGCTGTAAAGATATCAACATTTCTATTAAAATATCAGCAGTATAATTTTTATTTGTACCTTTCAAACGCGAATAATAAAAAAAAATATTTTCTAAAATCAAATCTCTCTCACCAATTACCATATCAGTCTTTATCCTATTATTCTTTAGTTGCATCCCATATTTATCTTATGTAAATATGAGAATATTTTATTGAGGGTTTCATCTCTATTTGAGCGAAAGAAATTATCATCTTTCAAAAAAAATAGACCCTTCATGAATTATTTCATTTGTTTGTCACCAATATCAATTTACTAAACTTTTTTTTTTTAAATTAAAAGCATAAAATTGCTGTAAAATAATTCACATTAACAATTCTTTAAAGCGAAAAAGAAAATTAAGAGGGAAAAACACTGAACCAATCTCCTTTCGACATGATTTCCAAGCCAACATCGCCAATTTACGATTCCGCAGGACAACTGACTGAAAACGATCCACTATGACGAATGATTCCGAGCAGTCTAATATGAGATCATCATGGCGGAAATATGAATACTATTTGGGTGGGGGGGGGGGGGATGGAAGGGGAGAGTGGAATGGGGGATGAGACCACCTGGATCTGTCATTACTTGCTTTTTGGGAAATTATATCAAGGTACTATCACTAACATTACCCGTTCCCCTTTCTACATATATAACTAAAAAGTCGTAAACGTTAGAGTTGCTAATAATCATTTGTTGCGCCTCTCCAAGGAATCTGATTCCTATAACCACTGCACTTCGCAATAGAACAGTTGATATATTTAAAGAAAAGATATGAGGTATACAATGCCTACTGGAATAATAAGATAGAGTGAATGAATTAAGAACTAAAAGCACTGAAAGAGTCGATTGAGACACAAATTTTCTATTTGGTGGCATTGGTGGCACATCACGTTGACACTTTTTTCTATCCAAAGATATGTGTGTCTCGATCTTTTTTCTTGCCCCTCCCCTCCTTCTCAGCCCTTCCACTTAGAAGGCTATGGTCCTCCACTCATGGCTATGGTCTAACAAAGGAATAAGTGACATGGCGTCGACCGCTCATGGTCAAAGTTGAATCTAGTTCTGATCACGGTCGAGACCAGGTTCAATTCATGATTAGATAGAAATGGATAAAACAGAGTACCGCTCGGTCGACTGGCTTCAGTACCTCGGTACCTCACACAATACCTTGTTCGGTATTAAGGTCAATCTATCCCTCTATGGGTATGAGTTCAATCCAGTCCTCATTCCGTTCTCAGCTGCGGGGGGTCGGCTGGGGTGGGATTTAATCCTGATCTGTTTCTTTTTGTGGAAACTACATTGCGCACCACTTTTTCAATTTCTGAGAAGTTTGAAGGAGCAAAAGTTTACAGCTTTAAGAAAGGATAGTGTGCGTTAGATAGTGTCGCATTCTGACATTCAAGCCCGTCAAAGTGATCCTCCTAGGCAAAACTATACCTCCTTCTTGGTTTAGAATTAGATTCTTGAATACTTGAGGTGCCTCACCTGTCAAGGTGAAGCCGATAATTTCAAACATGGCCAAACTACCGAGAAACTTTACCGGGTACCTTCACCCGTTTAACCCCTTGGTGAGATTAGTCCGTTTATTTCTTCTTTGTTCAAAAAGAATATTACTTTCGGCATCCTTGGCGGTCGAAAAACCCTAAATGATGAAGTACGGTGGTAATGATCTGGACATTTTTGAGATTTTCGATTTCACCCCAACAATTCGGATACCCACACGTATAGTGGAACCCAAAATTAAAATTACTAATTATGTGTGAACCCAAACAACGATACACATGGATAGGAGGTTCATCATCGAAGATTTTCATAGAGTTCGCTGCCAATGCATCAAAACTATGAAAAAACAATGAAAGTACGTTCGACATAACAAATCGTTGAAAAAGATATAGATAAGAAATTTTAGGTTGTGAAAATTATAAGGGAATGGGAATAAATTTTTTCCCGAAACCATTCGAAACTCCCACCCCCACCCTCACACTATGAACGATCCGGGTTCCTCAAATAGTGGCATATCGTGGACAATCCGCGAAAATTCTCCCGCAATACCGTTATTTTTGAATAGTATGTTCTCCATCCGAGATGCCGACAACAACTAATACATCTCTAAATTATTTGAAAATGTTAGTTAGTACTTTTTGAAAGTAAATTTCAGGTATTGAAAAATCTTAAAATTTCAGGTGAAAAAAAAAGAAATATATCGATGAAGGACACCCAAGAAGCCTATCAATACGAGAAAATATGAGACTCATGATCGAGTTGAATTTTTGATTATTTCATGCATCTCGTAAGAAGGAATTTGCATCGTTAATAAGAATTAAAAAAAAAAAAAACAACTTTTACTTACATAAAACAAACCCGCGAAAACATACAAAGGTTGAGGAATTGAACGCTGACATTTTTGAAATATAACAGTGTGAAGTTTTGGGGTTGATGTATTGACGTGAAAAATATCGTAGTGGAAATAAACAGCCGCTAACAAACTGCTTATATTAACAGTTACTCTATACACTATTAGCTAATGTAAACGGATATCTCTAGTACCGTACAAAATAACCATATTCCATGTGTATATAAGGATGCGTTAGAAATCTTGCAGTATAGCCGTTCGCACCGAAGACTTTGAATCCTATTACAGAAGTTTTAGTGAATATCATATATATGTACGCATCAGGTGCACTTTTCGGAGTGATTTTTGATATAGAGGTCTTTAGAGAAAAAAATTTGAATTTCACAGGTCACTTTTTAAAGTCTTTATGAATTTTTTTTTCGAGGACTTCGCGACCATACAAAACCATATCACCATAGTGAAATTTCGTTACTTCAAAATTAAAAGATTACTCATCAACGAACGAATTGTTCCATTGCAGAAATATTTTTTGAAATATTTTTAATAGATTTGAAAAAAAAAATTTGCATAAATCTTTAATGTAAATTCGCTTATTATAGCTCTAAGCATTTATGCAAATACTCGTTACGAATTTGATGGATGTGAAAGGATATTCATCATTTTATATTCTTCTGACACTACTGAGTGGTATTTTCCACTGATTTTGTCCTCAGTTTTTGAAGAGTGGAACGTTCAAAGAGTCGTCCTTATTTGACCGTACTAATTTCTTCACTTCACTTCATATTAAATGGGAAATCAAGTTGTAAGACCCGATAAAAAAGGAGTGGCAATGCCTCAACATGCACCAATGAAGATCGCTAGAAAGCCACAAAAAGGACCAGAAGCTTCAAGCAAGCTTCCCACAGGTTCGTTGAAATCACTATTGCCAGCATTTAATATCTAGTTTAAATAGTTTGTGATAAAGAGATTTTCTCTTGGGAAGGAAGTGAAAAGGTCAGAATTAACTGTGCGACGATAATTATCCTCACTGTTTTCAATTCTTCACTTCTTCCAGAAGCGAACCAATCGACTGCTTAACTACCGGGGACATAGATCAACAATTTTCATTTAGGTTTAGCCAGAGAACGCAAATGAATTAAGAGCTGCGATGAGAAGAGTTAAAACCTAAATGAATAACAATAAAATTATACAGTTAATGTTAGTGAAGAAAACATGATTACAAGCACAGCTAGAAGGAACTACTAAGTGTTGTCATTATACGCTAAACAGATTAATATTTAGTAATATTTAAATAGGCATTTTAAATCGGCCACCCCCTTCCGCTACCTGTATCAAAAATGTTTTGTATTTTGCTGTGCTAGTGATTCGCTAACGAATTGAGTTCTTTCGACGATTATTTATAGATTAATCGAAGCTTTCGAGGTTTTTGCAAAGAATTTCACCAACGCTTTCAATTTACCTAGTAAAGATGAGAGTAGAGATGAAATAACTCAACGAGAACATCATGCAAACCGATACTATTCTCAAAATTTGCAGAAAAAAAAAAACAAAAACAAAATATTATCCTTTTCATCTCTCTATTTCGCATTTATTGCTTCCAATTTTATAAATTTACCTCAATTTACTAAACGAAACATGCGAATAATAATGCGAAAATTGTTTTTTTTTTTTGTGGTGAAGATATTAGGATTGAAAATCCAAAAATTTTAGTGACACCACGTCGAGCATGTCTCCTAAGATTTCTAAAAATGAGTCGTGTACATGACTATCTTCTACTCGAAAAAGAATTCATTCAACGTCAAAGTAAACATGGTTCTATCGGTCAACAACAAAAGAAAGAACGTCGTATTGTACATGCACTTCGTGGTTCACCTATTGCTCTTGCACGTGTACATGAACTTTTCATTGACGAACAGGTTACGCTATATTATTATTGAATTCATGCAAATAATGCGATCTATCAAACTCATCCTCTTTGATAATATCATCTATGCAGTAAATTTCGTATCTATTATTTTTATTTTCATAGGTACAGTATGCAGCTACCGTATTTTGTTGCATTTAAACCTCATTTTCTTCAAGATCTTTTTAAGAACCGATTTTGTAGTTAGTTACCCACATAACAGCTAGTATCAGCTATACACCCCAGATAATACAAAAAAAAAATTTTTTTTAACGAGTTATTTTCAGCATGCAGTGGTAGTGGTTGAGGGTTATAAACGTGAATGGTATATACCAATTCTATCGATCGTCGATAAGGATCTTATACGAATCGGTGCATTAGTGATGGTTAAAGCGCACGGTTCCCTTAAAAATATTCCTAGCGCAATTGTTGGTGTACTACATGATAGTGTTGATTCGAGCTCACTTGTTCATAAGCTTGAAAAAGCGCCTAAGGAATCATTCGAGGTTAGTTATATGATTGAAATTTTTATTAAAAATTTGAATTTCCTTTTTCTAGACTGTCTATAGATATACCGATAATCAAGTTTAATGACGCTAAAATATGATGCATTCATCGAAGAGTACGAAAATCTAAACATTTTTTGCTGCCTTCTGCCATTATAATTCCACTTATCTGATTCGTTCATAATTTGTAAAATGATACGATAGACATCTTTTTCAAAGCCAAATATAGTATGTAAATGCTGAAATATTTCAATATTAATATCTTATGCAATCCACTACATAATTTTTTTTTTCAAATTTCTTTTTTTTTATTTTCAAAGTTAATTTTTAAATGAAATCCTCATTTTAATCGAGAAGAAATGATTGCCTTATAGATGCTTGTCATAAATATCTATTGATTCTCATTTTCTTTATCGGTTATTTGATTTTGTGAGTAATGATCGAATAATTTTAAGGATATCGGTGGTCTCGAAGAGCAAATTGAAGAAATCAAAGAAGCTGTGGAATTACCATTAATTCATCCAGAATATTATGAAGATATGGGTATTACGGCACCTAAAGGTGTTATTCTTTATGGCGAACCAGGAACTGGTATTTCTCTTACATATTCCTCAAATATATTTAATGCGCTTGGTGCGGATGATTTAACCGGCTAAATCGATTCGATCGATGCATTTTCCTTCAACTGTTTATGACGGATTTATGAATAATGGTCAAAGATGAAGCATTGAGGAAACCAGTTTAACCGATGCAATTGCACAAATTCCTCATTTGTTATTTTATTGAAAATTCATGTATGAAATATACGTAGAGAGGATTTGCAAATGTTTGCAAATGGAATGAGAAAGGAGCTGCAGTAGGCATATGGTCATTACTGAAGCAATTGTTCAATGCAGGAGATTAAGGGTTGAAATTTTGACGTAGTGAATGTGTTAGTGAACTTATCAGTGTACTTGTTCACCTTATCACTCTACTATATTATTGATGTTTCATATGATTTTTTCTATATTTCTGCATTGCAAACAACATCTACATTCCTATCAGCTTTTTTTTTTTTTAATTTCAAGTCCATCGGTTCAATGCTGATGAAATTCATCAAGTGATTAGCGAGGACACTGATGCGTATCAATCCAGAAATGAACCTATTATCTATCTACCGGTCAAGCCATTTATGGCTCAAAATTTTCATGTAGTCGTGATCTGCAGCTCGAATTTTCCGCATATTATATGGCTAGATCTAACATAAGCCTATGCCTTGCTTCTGTTAGCACTATACCTCTATATTTATCTCGTCTAAGTACTGCTTTATTTCTTTGTTTCAACGTATAAGCTCCTGGCCAATTTTATCTCCAAAACGAAGAAACTTTCTAATAATTTTCGATTCGAAGAGAAACTTTTTTCTGCTCAATAATAAATGCTTCTCGATTTCGAGGTCAAACAAATAAGCTTTACAACGTTGTGATAGTTAGGTATAAAGGTAGGTAAAATGCTTAATTAAACGGCTAAACTTAATAAATCGTAAATGAAGTGAACATAATTAAAGGTAAAACACTTCTTGCTAAAGCGGTCGCTCATAGCACATCGGCAACATTCATACGAGCAACAGGTGCCGATCTCATACAAAAGAATAGCGGTGAAGGAGCAAAACTTGTGAGGTAATTCAAGAGTAAATTATAAATGCTTCGTAAAGTAGACGCTTATATCAAGTGTTTATTATCAATAATATATAACGAGCAAAATCGATCCGATAGCAAATTTTACATAATATTTCAACTTTATCGAATTTTTTCAAATATTATTTAATATCAATTTGAGATGCTGGATTCTTTCCTGCAAAAAATCAAATGAAACTAAATTCGTCGAAATTTTATGTGAAATTTTATGCAATAAAACAGTGAATGATTCCACTGATTCAGCTTCTCTACTTCAACTACGACTGTATATTTTTCTCGCGAAAACTCAATCCACTGACGTGATTAGCCCTTGTTTCCTCAGTCATTCTCTACCTATACGGATTATCGTCTTTGCAGTTTATTGCATTCTATCCGTACTCCCTATACTATGCCATATGCCATGCCTGTACCATCTGCGTCTACATAACCGTTTCTATAGAGATCAGGTATATTTAAACAATTTGCACGATAATAATTCGAATATTTTCAGGGAGTTGTTTAGATTAGCAAAGGAATCAGCGCCTTGTATTGTTTTCATTGATGAAATCGACGCTGTTGGTACAAAACGTTACGATACGAGTAGTGGTGGAGAACGTGAAGTACAAAGGACACTATTGGAATTGTTGAATCAAATGGATGGCTTTGAAAGCCGTGGAGATGTCAAGGTTTTACTACTACTAATTATTGTTAATTATCGTATAATCCTGAACAAAAGATCCTCTTTAATGGAAGTTATGTGATGCTTTCTATCTCGAAATTCTTATATAATAATACACTCTTCTTAGCTGAAGGTTTATTTAATTACATACTCGACTTTAAATTCAAGCTTAAAAACAAGTACATATATATTTGCTTCACCTGGAGTCCAGTAAATATTGTTTTGATTCTCGTCGTAGTCTGAGGTACGTATCCGTTTTCCTCTTATAGAGATTTAAAGGGTTTATAATAGCATTTTATTTCATTGCAAGTTATAAACTTCAGCTTCAGTAGGTAAATATCGATCGTACGATGAAATGATTTTCAGATAATAATGGCAACGAATCGTATCGATGTACTTGATCCGGCTTTGATCCGTCCGGGTCGAATCGATCGGAAAATCGAATTACCAAAACCGGATGAAAAGACAAAGCTAAGAATATTTCAAATTCACACGTCTGGTATGAAAATTGCCGATGAAGTAAAATTTGAGAAGATTATCGCTAAAGAAAGATCCTTATCAGGGGCTGATTGCAAGGTAAAATACTAATCATTTTCTTTCAATATTATTTCTTCTTTCGAAAAAAAAATTGAGTTGTATTGTTGAAAGGATTTAACTCGTGATCAATGCATATAGTGAAGATAAAAGTACAAGCGATCGTGAAAAAAAAAAGACTATTTATATATTTTTCGCTGTTTTTCTTTTCCCAAATTTAGTCATATTTTGAGGTGAATATTAAATAATAATTTTCCAATTCACCTATTTTCCACTTAAAATATTCGAGAGGTATTTCGATACGGCAAATGAAAAATGAAATCCTTAAATGTTTAGCATCTATAATATTTCTAGTAAAACATCTTTTACTAAAATGATTTTGTTATGCTCAATAATTTATAAAGCATTGTTATTCACTTTTTTTTGGAAGAAAATAAACTAAATCGATGAATAAAAAAAATAAATAAACAAACTAAATTATTAGGAAAATTATAAGTTTTTAATATATCAATAAGCATCGAAATAAAACAAATAAAACGTATATAAAAGTTTCATAAATATAATAATAATAATATAATGATAGTGGAAAATTTATTTATTTTAAGGCGATTTGCACTGAAGCTGGTATGCTTGCACTTCGTGCTCAACGAAAATTAGTCTGTATGGAAGATTTTGAAAAAGCTATCGAAAGGGTTCTTCTCAATAAAAAATCCGATGCACCAGAGGAATTCTTCTTGTAATTAACGC
Source organism: Baylisascaris procyonis (assembly GCA_037389465.1). Classification (NCBI taxonomy): domain Eukaryota; kingdom Metazoa; phylum Nematoda; class Chromadorea; order Rhabditida; family Ascarididae; genus Baylisascaris; species Baylisascaris procyonis. The sequence continues at coordinate 4,021,605 of JAZARR010000175.1, read as the reverse complement.
ATCTGATGAGTTCGATCTTCTAATACAACTGAAAAATTTCGACGATTTGTTAATCGACTCGAATTCGAAGATTATTGACTCAATTAGAGATGAAAAATATGGAAAACGATTGCTGTAATGGCGATTATTTCATGACGTCATGTTAATCGTGATATTATACTATCATTTAACGATGTAGCACTATAAATTATTAAATGTGCATTATATATGATAATTTCCAAAAAACAAAATGCATCTCTTGAATAAAGATTTTATAAGGAATGTTTTTTTTTTGCAATATTTGCATAAATTTTGCACTTATATATTACAACAATTTGCATAAATCTTTCATCTTTATGAACGACACATACTTGATTTATAATATATATTCTCATTACAATTATAGTCTGCTGATCTGCACGAATATATTTCTATTCTTTGAATATTTTCAACTCATTTGTCTACTGAAAATTAGACGTACTGAAATTTTTTGCACATGTGATTTGCATTGCCAATTTTATATTTATGTTTCATTACTCAGTTGCAATAATTTGCACAACATAAATTTGCATAATTTAGGGAGTTTTCAATCCAGCGCTAAGCGATGATGCCAAATTTTAAAAATTTGAAGCATTGAGGCATTTCAAAGTGTTTCAAGCATGCAATCACTTGATCGGCAGTTTCAGAAACTCCATTATCCTCACTTCTATCCGTATATCGGCTACATGGATGGAGTCACCTCTGAGATTTTCGCTTTGCTAATTCCCATGTAGAAAAAAATACAAAAAAATATGCGATTTTGATCGACGATGTATTTATTTGTATCGGAGTATAAACAATTTTTTTTTTTTCGAGAAGCTGCTAAAAACCAGTTTATCTCGTCAACTTTTTTATGAGAATGGTCATTTGATATAAAACGTTTAATGACCATCATTAATTACTATAAATTTATTAAGAAACGAATATTTCGCGTCTTTCATACGTATGAATATGGCCGAATAGAGACATCTGATAGCATACCTTACATTTCAGCTAGGTGTGCTCTATACTGTAAAAAAAACCAGCATTTTAAATGCCGGTTTTGGGACCGTCAAGCTTTTACAGTTGATATGACGGTTGAGGACACCTTTTTTTAAACATATCGATCAGGATTCGACAGAAAAAAGGATGAGATACTATGGTTTAGGTGTGGAAGCTACAAATTCGAATAGCTCGGCTATATATAAAGTCTCTGATTTCAGTAAAATAGTTACTGACGATTGAGTATTCATTATAGCTTATGTACAACATATACCTATAAGTATGAATGATATTTTGAATAAATTGCATAGAAATTTAGAAATCGAAGAAAATTTTTACTTTATTTCAACAATTTTTACTCTTAGAAATAATCGAAGCAACAATGAAATTGTAAAACAACAAGTTGAAATATTGTTTTTTTCAAAGTTTAATTATTTTCATTCAACTGAACTCCATCCGTTAATACCTTCTACCTGAAAATACGATAATTTCTGGAAAAAAACTTAATGAAAATGGTTAAATGCTTCGAAATAGAAACGATTTTCTTAATGAATTTATATATGTATCATATGGATTATATGAATTATAGTATAAATTATAGATAATATATAATTTATACCATAAATATGTAATAACATGATAACAAATGAATATTTTTTATAATTTCAACCCCATGAGGTTGTATTACATATTGGCTAGATAAGTTCCCTCAGCATTTATTAACAATTCCTAGTACATATTTATCTAATAAAGCAATGAATTCAACAAGCGCTGTTAATTCTGTCACCTATTTATGATTTTATGAACATCACTATAACTGATGAGAATGCTACTATTAATTTGCGTAAAATTACTGCGTTTGATCGTTGTTCATTTCGATCAGTTTTGATCTATATCGATCAAATCATTACATCTAATAGTATAAAATCACTGAATCTCGTTTCATTACTTTTATTAACGCAACTATTAGAAAACCATTTTTCACTACATTTCAAAAAATGTTCCGTTTAGCGCAAAGAAAAAATTTTCAAATCCAAAGTTAAAGGAAAAATTTTTAATGTGAAATGCGTATGCAAAATTTGGAAATATATGAGAGAGTTTGAAGTTTCCATTCCTTTTCAGATCATTGCTTATGAATAAGAATGTGCAAAAATTGCGTTAGTTTTTCATCGATGAAAAAAATGCAAAATTTCGAATAAAATGAAATAGATTTCTTTGAGTTTAGAAAATGAAAAGACTCCTTCGATGGAACAATGCTCACCTCCTTAGTGATCTTTTTTACTACTTCATTCTTTAGTGCTTTCAAGGTGGGAATTTCAATCTTCATACGTATAGGTATAGAAAACTGTATGTTTTCTAACCGGACGAGATTTAACTGAAAGAAAGACCCGTGCCATTTCTTTAAATAAATAAATAAATAAATAAATAAATAAATAAATAAATAAAATAATATAAACTGTAAGCGGAAAATATAAAATCCCCTTCCGTTCCCTTTATCACTTCACTTCTGTAAGCGATTACTAGAGAGTGCTTCAGTGACGAATATTTTTCGCTTATTAAACATCAAGGAAGTGGAGAAGCTATAAAGTTTAGCATTAGCATTTTTTTTAAATTGCCGGTTCACATGAACAATCACTTTCAAAATATGTCACTAAAAAGTAGAATATGCAAATTAATGTCTCTATCATATTTTGGATGATACGACCGCATAAATAAATTCTAACTTCAGTGGTTCTCGTGTAGTTGAAAGTATCAAGCAGGCAGGCCGTTACAAGGGCAAACAAACAGACAGAAAGACGGACAAGGTTACGCGCATAAGCACGATGTCACCGTAGTGCATCGATGCATAAAGCGTAAAAAGATTGGAACACTAATTCTATTTCTTGAGGTGAAACAAAGAAAAAAAAACCGAATTTTGTAGACTTTTTTTCGAAATATGCAAATTTTTATGAGAATATTTTTTAATATTTTTATTGTCTATTTAGAAGCGCCCCGAAATGAACTCATAGACTCTCACATAGAATAAAATTTAAAACTATGCTTACCAGTTCAGCATCAAGGCCCTCATCTTCCGGTTTACTTTCCGATTTCGCCAATTCTGTAGAGGCGATCATTCTTGATTCAACGGTGGTGGTTTCGCTGATTTCCGCTTGATGAACCGCTATCGTTTTGTGTGTATCAAACAATGCAAAGGTGTTGTTTTTATGCTGAAATATTTTAGCGTCAATTGTTTCAGTGCCGATGACGTCCCCTTGTATTTCATTTCCGGATTGCATGGAATCCGATTGGTACTACCATAGTCTTTTATGCTTTATTTCATTTATTGAAATATACATCTGCTACACCGTCTTTTTCTAAAAAGATTTATAGTGAACACTCCAATCCATGAAATTTACATTATTTGTGGATACGATTGAAAGCATTCTCCAGTGTATAATTGTGACCACTGGTAATGTCCACTACTGTTACACATTAACTGACCACCGTTCTTGAACTGTTGACCTCTACTATTGTCTTGACAAAACTAGAGCTAATCTTATTTGTAGATTCTTGTATTTTTCAAACCTCATTTATATTCGTAATTAGCACCTTTTCGGGTGGTTCTATTCCTCTTCCACTACTTAATTCGATGCTGCATAATAGCATGATAATTATCTTGATTGATGTTCTTTTAGATGCCATCCTGAAACAATCCTTTGCAGAGCTTTATTATCCACTGCGAACGCCATAATGCTTCAAATATAAACCCCTCGGGTTATAAAGCTCCTTTACGAAAAAAACCCAGGTTTTATTGAGTAAATGAGAGCCTATAGAATGATTTTTTTTTTCTCATATAAACTGCTGATAATTTAAACAAATATTTTAAGTGAAATTTTCGTCTTAAAGGTTTGCCGAATTAAAATCTCTTCAATGATATTCATAGGTGATTTCCATTGCAATAATCGACAATAAGAACGATAAAGCGAGAACACCAGAAACAGCCACTAACCTTGCGGACACACAGATAATATGAATACGTCAGTGATAGGCAATTCATGGGAACCCAATTTTTGCATATATGCAAATGAGCAATTGGCTAATATACCACAATGAAGGAATCTTATCAAAAATGTTGAACGAATTAAGCGAATTCGTTATTCATCTTTTTGAATATGTAAATTTGTTTGCTATCCGAACGATTAATTCGGCGAATCTTATTCAATGCAGCCTTATTAATCGATCACACAAACGCTCATTAAATATGCAAATAAATAAGTTTTAAAAGTAAAACAATATTTATGTAATTATATATAGTGCAAATTTTTACAATTCTATTTTTAAATTTTGCAATTCCTCTCTTCTTTCCTTAAGAAAAAAAAACGTTTAATATAATCTGAAATTTTTGCATACCGTCTATAATTGATCATTTGAAGAATTTTTAGATTTAAAAGAATCGTTAGCCAAAAATACACCTATATTCTTCGTTGATCAGGGTGGACTCTGCCAACAAGGATTAATTGACTACCTCATAAAGTTCATATAGAGCAACGCAGTAAGATTCTTTCCTATATTTACGTCAAGGCATATAGTATATCCTCATAGATAAGGAAAATTGAAAAAAATTTTCAACAGAATTTTTTATCGGAGAATGTCGGATTATCCGAAGAAAGTCGAAAAAATTTTTTCCGGCATTCCTTTCTTCTCTGGATTAATCGATTCTACGAAGTGATATCGAAAATAAAATAATAAGATCTATTAACCGTTACACATAAAAGCGGATATAAAATTTGAATATTTTATTTAGTGATAAAAAAATAGTCAAAGGGATTTATTTTTTCGAGCATTGATCATTATTATTAGTAGTTAAAAGTTATTTGTGTGGTCGGCTAATAAATTTATGCGGAAATGTGCTGCGTGCCGCTAATGAAACTGCTTGGTTGTGGGTACTTTCTTTTTTTTTACTTTATTTTACTGGAACGATTGAACTCAGTTCTGATGCATCAAGAAATGATATTTGATCGTTGTGCCGCTAGAATTTTGTTCATCTAAGGAAGCGTACTCTCTCGTTCCCCCTCCTCCCCCAACCCCACCCCCCTCTCTCCTTTTTGCAGACCTAGAAATACTAGCACAAAAAAAAAAATTACAGCGTTCTAAAAAAATACGCCCCTAGTGGAAAAAAAACCAGTAATTACTGTTGGGATTCATCGAGTCTCGAAGAATATATTCTTTTTTAATTGTTGCATAGCACCGTCGTTGATTCCATTAGCACAATATTAGTGATAACGAAGAACGCATAACTTGCAATGCGAAAATTTGCGAAATTCCCATCTTTTGAGCAATTTTTGTCAATTTTCGGCTAACGACTATCTTTCAAGCTCATGCTTATCTCTGTGCTAACCTATATAGCTCAAGCTGAGTCATTTGAACTTGAGCTAGATGGATTTAGTTGACAGACTTCTCAGCGAATAAATAACCGCCGTTTAATGAGAAAATATTCAAATAATTTAGACGAAACCATCGTTTTCTTCTCTTATCTACATAAACGATATTTTAAGGGAGCAATGATGAGGAAATATTTTTCCAAGCAAGTCAATTTGAACATAAAGGACCATTGAAGATCGAAATTGAACCGGAGATCAAAATATCACGAGTAAGTGATCGATGAAGAATTTAGAAAACAATCCTCGAAACATCTTAGTGATTATCGATCGCGTCATCAACGAAGATACAGAGTATTTTTTTAAAGAGTTATATTTAAAAAAAAACCGAATTCAAGACCTTTGAGGTAGCAGCTATACGAAATCGCCTACTTCATTGTCGCCAGCTGCTCATTCGTTGATCGGCTGTCATGAATTTCCGTTGTAAATTGCCAACTCTTGTTGTGCTAATTAAAATATCTTTAGAAATGAAAAAAATTAGACAAATTATTTCATTTTCCAAGTACTTCCTGCTGAATTTATTGATTTTTCTACTCTATTTTTTCCTCGTGACTTTAAAGATGAAGAATTCAAAATTTTTTGTGAAACTCATTCTTCCCCTTTTATATATTATTACAAATCGCTGAAAAATGATCTTGTATCTGTAAATTTTTTTCATATGTACATATTTTACATGTGTTGCATTAAATGCTTCCCTCTTCTATATTGGTTACTCTATAAAAACGAGTAATGCTCCGTTGGGTTGTTCTACGGCTAAAGGTATGCATCCACAATCATGAAAATTTTTTGCTTAAGCTTGAAAATTCTGCGAATTTCAAATTTAAAATTGCCCTTTCTTGAGAATAATGCTAAATAATGTACAAAATAATAGACTTTTAAAGAATTCAATAAAATATTTGCAAATATTTTCAGGGAAAAAATAGTGAAAGTGCTGAAATACACAAGCCTTCGAATGAGAAAAAACGTTTCACATTCGGTAATCACCATGAAGTAAGCAAATGTGTTATATTTTGTGTTAAATTTGCATAAATATTTTCATTTCACTTAATTTTTTATCTAT